>CM077226.1:14149959-14222459 GCA_039654775.1 Spinibarbus caldwelli | reverse complement strand
CACTGGCCTGACATGCAAGTTCCTGAGGACAAACCGCAAGAGACAGCTAGTAGTGTGAGCTAAACGATACAGTTTGGAGAGGAGGAGGGGGGGATTGTGAGTGAATGAAAGGTTAGTTCTGGCTTACGCCTGGAGCTTATCAGTTACATAACCGTGCTGTTTGACACAATACGATCAGTCTGGATGTGGCAGCCTATCAAACTCTGGCTTCCGGTAAACCAATCACAAGTACCCTGACACCTTAGGGACACATCAGATCTCTTTATGTATATTATTATACAATTTAATTTCTATTTTGAACTGTATTTAATTCCTGGGATGGCAAAGATTCATTTTCAGCAGCAACTACTCCAGTCTTCAGTGTCACATGATCCTTCAGAAAGCATTCTATAATATGTTGTTTTGGTGGTCAATAAAAAAAAAAAAAAAAAACTATATTATTATCAATGTTGAAAACAGTTGTGCTGCTTAATATTTTTGTGAAAACCAAGATACATTTTTTCAGGATTCTTTGATGAATAGAAAATTCAAATGAAAAGCATTTATTTTAAAGTATAATCTTTTGTAACACTGTTTTGTCTTTACTGCCACTCTGGATCAATTTAATGCATTCTTTCTGAATTAAAAAAAAAATAAATAAAAAAATAAATAAAAAAAAGGACCGCAGAATTTTGAGAGTATTTTTGGTGCAATAATGCGTTATGTGAAAGTTGCAGATGACCTCGAACATCTGGGGAGATACTAAAATTTTTTTTAAAAAATTGGTAGTGTAAATTCTCCAAATATGTACAATGATACGATTAAGAGGCACAATGTAACCACATGCAAATTGTAACATGGAGCAAATCTCACATTCTCGATCTCACAACTCTGGTCTGGTTTACTTCCACTGTAAGTACAACTTATTGGTTTAAAAAAAAGAGGGGAAAAGTCAATTATTTTTATGGTAAAGCCAAAAATTATGCCATGAATGTTTTCAAATTAGCTTAACTTGCATTAGACCTTCTAAGGTTTCACTGAAACTGGCACAAAATGAAATCATTATTTGCAATTATGTGTATAACAATTAATGATCTGCCAAAATATAACTATGACAGTGGCAGATAATAACTTTTCAAACTAGCCATAGAAGGAAAAAAAATAAAAAAATAAAAAAAATAAAAAAATCAGATATTTTCATTCCAAGAAGGTCACTCTGAGTCTGCCTGAGGTAGCTTATTAACATTCATGTTAACATTACTGCCTGGCTTTCTAGATAATGAATGTACAGTGAAAGGCTCCATTAAGCCATTGTGTCTCAATAGCCTAAAGGAAAAAATGTGGACATTCAAGCTGTAGAAAATGCCAGAGATGATCCGACTGGGGCCAAGGCAGAGGTTAAGGCAGCAACTTACTCTTTGCAGGCGTTGGAGACATGGGTAGGTACAGTGTATTTGCAGTCCATGATCATAGTCAGGGTCTCGCTGTCGTTGGCCTCTTGGAAAGGGGGCTGACCGCACACCAGCATGAAGAGGATGACCCCTAGACTCCAGATATCTACAGGGAAGAGGGTTAAAATGTCATCAGCATTTTCAACAGACTGTTTAATTCATTAGAATAGTGAAGAGAGAGAGAAAAAAAAAAAAAAACATCATAGAGCCTTCATTGCCTCAGGAAGGCAGAATGAAACAAGACAGACAAAGGTCTACATACCTACAATGTCAACCAAGAATTTGGCAAAGAGTAACATCTGGCACATTATTTGCATTCATTTTCAGTATTTATGATTCTCAATAAACCGTGTCTGCTCATTTTCCCATGGTAGTGAGACACTTTCACAAGTTGTTTTGGTGCAGACCTGATTTCAACTGATTTATTTACTTTTATTAGTGTGAACAAAAGCTGTCATCTATACTTGGTTGCAGACAAAAGAACTGCATGATTCGGTTTAAAAAAAAAACAAAAAAACATTCTGGACTACATCAAATGTACCATGTGTCAACAAAGGATTTAGAGGATAAAGGATAGAAAATTCTATCCTCAATTCAAACATGAAAAGAAAAAAAAAAACCCACATGATTCAGACTGAAACGAGCGTTCGGAAGAAAAGATGTATGGACTAAGTATGTTTTCAAACTCAATCAAATGTACCAAGTTTGAACACAATTTTAAAGGATTAATTCAACCACAAATGAAATCTCTGTCATCATGGTATACAAAAGAACCACGTGATTTGGATTGACAATAGTGTTCTGAAGGAAAGGGGGGCATACTGAATTTAGTTTCAAACTCAATTACATGTACTAAGCATGAACACAACTTTAAGGATTTGTACTTAAGGATTAGTTCACCCCAAAATGAAAAGTTGATCATAATTTCACAAAAGAACCAAATGATTCAGATTGACAAGAGTGTTCTGAGGTATAGGGGGACAAACTAAATTTGGTTTCAAACTCAATTAAATGTACCAACAAGTGTGAACACAATTTTTAAGGATTAGTTCACCCCAAAATTAAAAGCCTATCATAATTTCACAAAAAATACTCAAATGATTCAGACTGACTAGAGTGTTCTGAGGGAAATGGGGACAAACTGAATTTGGTTTCAAACTCAATTAAATGTACCAAGTGTGAACACAATTTTGAAGGATTAGTTCACCACAAAATGAAAAGTTGATCATAATTTTACAAAAAAACCAAATAATTCAGATCAACAAGTGTTCTGAGGGACAGGGGGACAAACTGAATTTGGTTTCGAACTCAATCAAATGTAACAAATATGAACACAATTTTAAAGGATTAGTTTACGACAAAATTGTTAAATTTTAGGGTGAATGATCATAGTGAGATTGGCATACAGGGTTTCAGACTAGGACTAAAATAGTCCCAAATGTGACAAAAAATAAACATTTGTGACAATGGCTTATGATCTAGACACTACTGGCAACAGTTGGGAAAACCAGTAGAGAGCTGGCACACAGATATCCCTGGATTTGTCCCTGAAGTTCTGTGCAAATTTTACTAATCACAAAATGCTACAGTTTTAAAGATGTGTGGTTTCTAGAACTGATGACAGTTTTTCTGTAATCGTGCGACACTAATGTGCAAAGTGCGAGATGCTCAGTGACTCTGTGCTCTGGTGGTGAACAGAGGAAAGTCAACAGAGTTTGGGAGAAGTGGCCGAGCCCATTAACCGACATTAAATCAATTTAGCAGCGTGGGTGGCCCACAGACTGAGAAAAATTGTTTTGTCTCAACCAAAATCTGCTCCACGAGCCCTGACTGTCAAAACACAAGGGACATAATTAACAAGAGCTACGGAATGTTCAATAACTAAACAGCGAAAAAAAAAAAAAAACACTGCATGAGCGGTCTGCAGCAGCATGCACTTCCTAATCTTAAATCAGAAATTGTAAGTACAGCTGTAAATGAAATGAGAGAGAAAGTTTAAGCAAAACTTCCATTAGCCCTTCACTCTCCAGAGATGTCACCGCAACTACGGCAACAGTTTGCAGTGGCAAGAAGCAAACCACTTTAATAGGCCCATTTTATGAAACTGACAACACATTTGAGAAAATGGAAAATGGCATGATTTCTTGCTCTAGCTTGCACAGATGGCAGGGGTGCATTTCTAGAAGGTAATGGGAGATGTTTTATCTGATAATGGCCCCTCCGAGAGCTCCAATCTGCTGCAGAGTGTGCAGCAGTACACCTGAGGCACCGAGCAGCCGTGGTTATGCACCGTGCCAGTGGCTCTGGACCGTTTCCGTCCCTGCTGGGACTGTTCGGCTGTAATGACCTGTACACCCACAAGCTGGGAGTTCTGCTCTGACCACTGACAGACAGATGGATCAGAAACAAATCTGGCCCAGCAAGAGGTCACTGTATAGCCAGATATCCTGCAGTGTTTAAAACTCTACCACTGACACCAGGGTAAACACACAGCATGCTCTACCTATGGACAATATGATTGTGTGAGCTTTGTCAGTTCTGATTATTGAATTTCAACTAAAAACAGTTCATTCATGGTGGCAGCAGAAAATAATATTATATAGAATGCAGTCTTTTGCAGCTAGATTTCTGACTATGAACAAGGGTCCTGGTCTTGAAGTACCCACTTAAGGCCCATTCACACCAAGAAAAATAGCTATAAATAACTATAACTATAAATATGTTGTATGGTGATAATGTTCTGTATAAGCACACACTGCAGTTATGTAGTCTTAATTCTGATTGGCTGTGAATGTTAATCAGCTGAATTTTTTGTTATATTGTTATAGTTGTGGTGTGGACTTCCCATATTCTCAAGGAATTAAGATGATTATTAAAACTTTATAGTTATAGTTATTTTCCTTGCTGTGAACAAGCCTTTAGACTTGAAATGAGGCTATATATTAATTTATTCAAATATGCATTAAACTGCAGTTCATACCCACAATGGTTTGAATGTGTCTCTAAGATGAGCATGTTTTTAATTTCTCAATTTAAATTTTTAAATTAAAAAAAAAAAAAATGTTCAGTTTGGGGTGGGCCTAAAGCCAAAAAAGACGTTTGGCATAACATTTTGTTATTAAAACATTTACAAAATTGCTTCACTGCTTATTAATATTTGAAGACCTTTCATCTGCCAAATAAAAGTCATGCGACACGATTTTGCCTGAAAGTCAGTTTCAAATATGTCCCACATTACTTTTTCAGTCATTAAATTTAAACTTCTTGAAAATGGTGTAAAGGTTTTCAAAACCAAATGCAAGAGAGAGAATCCATACAACACACCTTCATGATGCCAACGGTCTTGAAATATTAATGCTTTCAAATAAAGGTCTGTGGAACACGCCATGCTCCAATTTTAAACAAAATGTGAAAAAAAAAAAAATTGAGAATCAAATGTACTCGACTGGTTTCATAATCCATCTGTAATAAGAGACTTTACATGGATAAAGGTAGGAACTGCACAGACCATTATGAGCACCAGGAAATAGAATGGAGAGCTATGCTTTAATAAATCAAAGTCTGTTTAATTTTGAATGACTGAAGAAAGGGTATGTCCTGAATCAATGAACAGACCAATATGCTCAATAATAAAATAAATAATAATAAAAAATAAAAAAGTCATGACATGCCTTAAACAGTAGAGCGTTGCACTAGCAACGCCAAGGTCATATTTGATTCCCAGGGAAAACAAGAACTGATGAAACATATAGCTTGAATGCAAAGTCACTTTAGATAAAAGCATCTGCCAAACACATACAATAAAAGTAAAACTCTGGGATTGCACTAGATCTTTCTTTACTTTAAAGCCCCGTTCACACCAAGAACGATAACTATAAAGATAACGATATTAGCGTCCACACCAGTGAACGATATCGTCTGTTTATTCTAAGAGCATGCGAGTCTGCCGCTTTAAATTCTCGAGCTCGTTATAGCAGGATGGATTCTGATTGGCTGTCAATGTTTGTATCATTCATCAGCTGGAAAAAAAACCTTCTGAAAGTGATTCCAACGGTATCGTTTCTCTGTGCCTTTATCGTTATAGTTGTGGTGTGGACTCTGCTATTCTTTAATATTGAGAACGATTTTTATATATATATATATATATATATATATATATATATATATATATATATATATATATATATATATATATATATATATTACTAATTTATTAATAAAAAAGTAAAGAAATCAAATATGTCAAAAACAAAAATGCTGTTATCACTCATGTCAACCAATAAACTTAATTTACATTAATGACAAAATTTTCATTTTAAATAAATTAAATAGCTTTAATGTCTATGTCAATTTTAAATGTGATTAAATGAATGTTGTTAAAATTATTTATTTACATGCTTAATGACATTTTAACCTAGAATTAAATGAATGTTTATTTACTTGTCAATTTGATAAGTATTATTTTTTTTGTATTGAAAAAATAATCCTGCTGTCCACTGAAAGATCTGGTTGAAATAGTTTGAGCACTTAAGTTTCAACGCTTGACCTGTGCACAGCTGTAGCTCAGCGTTTAACTCCAATTCAACGTGCTGGAAAACGTTGACACTTCATGTGAAAGGGCCTTTATTCACTTGATGGTTTCCTTCAGCCATTCAACACAGGACTCAGCACACTATTATAACAATCACAATCAAGTTACTGGTAGATCATGCCTTTGCCAATTCATTCGAGAAAAGAAACCGCGACAAAAGCCATACACAAACAAAGACACTGAAACTCTCATTGAGATACTGACATCATAACAATACGAAGACATTCAGAGACAACATCTCTGACATTCACAGCTCTTTGGCACATCAAAAAGATCAATCCAAGCAAAATAAATCAAACAACTCATTTCACCGTCTGAGTACTTCAAATATAAAAGCATTTGGCAACAGGACAATGCCTCAAACACTCTCTCCAGCACTAGACAAAGACTAATGGGTTGTGGCCAAACAAAGGTGCGCTTTAGTGTACGAGTCCATCTGTGGCGCTCTGTCTGTCAGCTGTGGATGAACTTCAAATGTAGTTCCCTCATAAAGAAACAATGGCTCAGTCTGTGAAGTCTGCAGTAGAACTGTAGCAAGTGCACTTGACGCCAGGGCTCATTATGCAAAACTTGGGTTATTTTAACCTCAAGACTGGACAATGCTCAAGCCTGGATGCATCTTAGACTGTTACACAACCTTGGCGCTAGAAACACCTGCACTAAACATAAAATATTTACAGCATAATGTAATCCAAGATCGATTTGCTAGCATGGCATGCACATACAGAGTCCAATCCTAACTAATCTCAAATGTTTTATTTAAGTCTTTCAACGCCCTGCTGAACACCTAAAAACAACAAGAATGAATCAATGTATTAATAATAAAAAAAGAAATACAAAAATCAATCAATAAAAGTTGCATTTAAAAATTAGTTATTTTATTGTTACATTTAAAAATTTAAACATGACTTTAACAGCTTTAATTATGCATATTTATTTGTTTCCCCCCCCCTTATATTATTAAATGTAAGGTTTTAGATTTTTATTTATGGCACTGGAAAACCTACAAAAGGTAATATGCCAACAATCTCATTCTCCATCCACTTATGATATCAACTTCATAAACTCAAAACGATGTCAGTTCAGTAATAAATCCAGTCTTTCAAAATGCATAAAACACTTCTATCCTGCATCTGTGTGAAAGCAAAGCCTGCATGCCTCACGCACATCCTTCATGTCACCCACAATCTTCACATGCTGCTCTCCCGACTGCTCCATACATGCATAATGTGAGTTGAAAATCAGCATGCTAGACCTCTGGGGTTTGCTGTAAACTAGAGCTCTCTATAATTCACACACAAAGAAAAAAAAAGCACGTGGAAAACTGCAGTGACCTAATATTCTCAACAATGAATCTGATTACAACAAAAAAGGATTGGGCTTTACAGTCTGAAGAAAATAAACTCATTTGAAAGTTAAAGTAGAAGATCCATTTCAGTAGATCCGCTATGGGAGCTTTTAGGAGTGACGGTCATGCTCTCGTGTTGAATGTGACAGGTGAGCTGGTGTTACGTAGCACAGGTGCAACACAGTCTGCATGCGAGTGGTGTGACTAAGGCGTTTTAAAAATGAGGCTGCCAATACTATTAAGGTATTCTGAGTGTTTTGTAAGCACACAGACATGTATTTGCATACTGGCCCAAGTCAAAACACAGACAGACAGATACATAAAGTTTTTAGAAAAAAGTAAAAATTTTACATTTATACATCATCTGAAAGCTGAACAAATAAGCTTTCCATTGATGTATGGTTTGTTAGGATAGGACAATATTTGGCCGAGATAAATCTGGAATCTGAGGGTGCACAAAAAATTTAAATATTGAGAAAATCACCTTTAAAGTTGTCCAAATGAAGTTCTTAGCAATGCATATTACTAATCAAAAATTAAGTTTTGATATATTTACGGTAGGAAATTTACAAAATATCTACATGGAACATGATCTTTACTTAATATCCTAATGATTTTTGGCATAAAAGAAAAATCAATAATTTTGACCCATACAATGTATTTTTGGCTATTGCTACAAATATATTCCAGCGACTTAAGACTGGTTTTGTGGTCCAGGGTCACATTTAGGAATAAAGGAATATTCCATTTTTATTTTTTACTGGTGTTTGACCTGTATTTTGAATTTTGCATTTCACTGCTTTTTTTTTGGGTTAACAAAATGTCTGTACAGTGAATAGATAATGTTTTATTTATTTTTTTTTTTTTTAAACAGTGTACCTTCACATGTAGTAAAAACACTATATGTACATTGTATTATCTGTAATTTACTGTAAAATACTGTCAAATTTATGGTTCTTGCCAGTAAAAAAAATATGAATTAGTATAAATTCCTGTGACATCGATTGCATTTTATATAAATAGTTTAGTTTCTTCTCATTTTTGTTATCTTATTTCTGTTAAAGGCAAAATTAAATGCCAAGCAAATTGGCAAATTAACTATATCACTATGAAATGTATGGTTAGAAGTTGTAAAACGTTACTCCATAATACCTGAAACATTATCACTGTATGTTTACACTCCATAAGTGTAATTGCAAGTAATAGCACAGCATAAAATTCACACAATTAGAGGCGTCATGCATTTTCGTAAATAAATACGATGTGGTTTGAGTTCAGTTTTGTTCAATTTTCAAACCCTAAGTATGAGTAATAGTACCACATAATCCGCAGGACTGCATGACAGAAAGCATGACACTCTCAAATACACAAGACCTTAACTAGTGCTGTACTATTACATAAGACTCACTGGCCAACTGGATTTCATAAAGTCATAAACTGAAACAAATTATGTACAGTTCTTCAAGCTAAAAAAAAAATTTGGTCCAACTCTAAATCAGATGTCTATAATTGCAGTTTACCAAATGTCATAAAAAGTACTTTTCAATAACATTTGATTAAATGTTAGTTACCCTATACTTATGTAACACACGTCACAACACATTTTTAGTTACACATACAATGACTCATGGCATTTGGACACTTACATAATGGATGAAAATAGATGAAACGATATGAAAACATTTGCCATTTATTTAAATAAATATAAAACTGGTGCAGACGTAATTTACAAGTCAAGTTATGAAGCCACTTTAGAACTAAAAGTTGTTGGTTGTTTTTTTTTTCTTTTAGGCATGCAACTTGATGAACATCTGAAGTACCAAAGGAATTAATTTACAGGTGCATCTCAATAAATTATAATGTTGTGGAAAAGTTCATTTCAGTAACTCAACTCAAATTGTGAAACTCATGTATTAAATAAATTCAATGCACACAGACTGAAGTAGTTTAAGTCTTTGGTTCTTTTAATTGTGATGATTTTGGCTCACATTTAACAAAAACCCACCAATTTACTATCTCAACAAATTAGAATATTTCACAAGCGCAAGTTTTGTATTTCACTTGGAAACCAAGGTCCTAGAGTCTGGGTGGAGGAAGGGTGGAGAAGCTCTTAGCCCAAGTTGCTTGAAGTCTAGTCTAAGTTTCCACAGTCTGTGATGATTTGGGGTGCAATGTCATCTGCTGGTGTTGGTCCAATGTGTTTTTTGAAAACCAAAGTCACTGCACCCGTTTACCAAGAAATTTTGGAGCACTTCATGCTTCCTTCTGCTGACCAGCTTTTTAAAGATACTGATTTCATTTTCCAGCAGGATTTGGCACCTGCTCACACTGCCAAAAGCACCAAAAGTTGGTTAAATGGCCATGGTGTTGGTCTGCTAGACTGGCCAGCAAACTCACCAGACCTGAGAATCTATGGGGTATTGTCAAGAGGAAAATGAGAAACAAGAGACCAAAAAATGCAGATGAGCTGAAGGCCACTGTCAAAGAAACCTGGGCTTCCATACCACCTCAGCAGTGCCACAAACTGATCACTTTTTTTTTTTTTTTAATTGGTCTTATGAAGTATTCTAATTTGTTGAGATAGTGAATTGGTGGGTTTTTGTTAAATGTGAGCCAAAATCATCACAATTAAAAGAACCAAAGACTTAAACTACTTCAGTCTGTGTGCATTGAATTTATTTAATACACGAGTTTCACAATTTGAGTTGAGTAACTGAAATAAATGAACTTTTCCACAGAACAAACTGAGACAGACTAAATCCAGAAGAACTGTGGCAACGTCTCCAAGATGCTTCAAGAAACCTACCTGCAAAGCTACAGTACAGTTAAAAGTTTTAGGCAATTGTGTAAAAATGCTGTAAAATGAGGATTCTTTCAGAAATAATGCCATAAATAGATTTTATTTATCAATTAACTTCTATTAACTAAATCAAATCAACATTTGGCATGACCACACTTTGCGTTTAAAACAGCTTTTGTCTGAGGTACACTTGCACATAGTTTTTCAGGTAGCTTTGCAGGTAGGTCTCTTGAAGCGTCTTGGAGACATTGCCACAGTTCTTCTGGATTGAGTCTGTCTCAGTTTGTTCTGTTTCTTCTTGTCATTCCAGACAGACTGGATGATGATGAGATCAGCTCTCTGTGTGGAGCACTGGCTGTTGTCAGACTCCTTGTGCACACAAAAATCTCGCTGGATTATTACAATTAATGGCAATAATAATGTTTGGAAATGTAAACTGATATTTCCTACTACAGCAAAAGATAGAAATAACTGACTTAAAACCATTTTTTTGTTGGTGAAAATACTAGCTGCCTAAGGGGCCATTCACACAGAATGCGTTTTTCCATTGTAATGCGCTACTTTTCCATTGTTTTTCTATGTAAACGTGCTTTACGGACGTGCATGACCGTTATGCTCACGTCTCGCGTCTTTTGCAGTGCCTCGCGCATGAGCGCCGCGTTTTTAAGATGCCGTGTCAAGTTAAAATAATTTCAACTTTTACACGCAGCGCCACTCATCAATGTCAGTTCCAAAGCAGTGGACCAATCAGAAGAACTCGGAGGCGGGGCAAGCGTTGCAAGCTTCTGTTTACAGTAGCAAGTTGGCATGACAACTGCTTTATTTGACGGCAACATGGCGGAGGAGGCACTCTAACGCTGCGCTTTTTTTAAAACCATTCTATTACTTAAAACTATTTAAGTTTCAGGGCAGGGCCTAAGAGTTTTTCTATGTTTGTGGCATCTGTGTGCTCTAAGTAATGCTCCAGCAAGAACTGAAAGATACAGTTTTGTAGCACATCCTTGTTTGAGGGCAGTAGGTTCATGGGGAAAAGAAGTGCTTTGCCCTCATTTGTCCCATCACTCCTAACCACTGTGTGCCCTCCTTCTGTGCTATCACCAAATAAATATTCCTATTGAAACAAAGGTCAGACAGCTACTGAAAAGACTCACCGTCTGAGAAGAAAGGTGTGTGTTACTGAACAAGGAAGTTGCGTGCAAAAACACGCACACACAAAACATATGAAGTACCTAATAACTGCACAGACACCTGCGACAACAGAGAATACCAACTGGGGAAGGCCAGTCAGTTTTATTTTTAGACATTAATAATGTTCTCGGCTCACGCAACTAGACACCAGCTGATGTTTCTTGATATTAACCGAGTCCTCAGAGTTCAGGAAAAAACTGATGAACCAAAACATTTCATCTGAAGAGACCATCAGGGAAAACAATCTTGATGTGAGCGATGAAGGGAACAACTGGCATCAAAAGAACACTGCAAAGCACTGAACACTGCAAATTCTTCTGCTGTGAACCACCATGGTACAGTTATTTAGCTGGCTAATACATTGTATATGAGGTTGCTAAAGGTTGAGGTTGTAGAAAACAATTTGATATATTTTAATCAATCAGAACGAGTTTAAAATGACATCGTTTTTCAAATAAAGTTTGTTCATAAATGTCGGTTTATAATTAAATTTATCTAACTAGTGTTCCAGATTAAAACCTAAACGGGTAGTTCACCATCAAGTTGTTCTAAACTTGTATGAGTTTATTTTGTCTATTGAACACAAAGAAGATATTTTGATTAATTTTGGTAACCAAACAGTTTTTGGGTGAACTATGCCTTTAATCGTAAAACAACTGTTTTACCCCTGACAAACAATGTTGCAAAAAATAAAAAACAAGCTGTGGTAAGTATAGACAAACACAATGTGATAGCTATTTTAATAGTTTTCTTTTAAATAAAATATTAAATAGTATTATAATAATAATTTATAGAATTATATTACATTAGTTACAGTTTAGCAGTAAAAAAAAAATATCCAGTATACCAAATTGAAAAATAATTTCCAAATGAAAAATAGTTTAAAATGATTTTTAAAAATTATTTAAAAAAATCGTAAAATTCATGATTTAAAAAATTCATAATTAAAATTAAATGTAAAATTATTTAAAAATATTTAATATTTTCCTTTAATAAATAAATATTTTATATGAATCACATTATTACTAAACTATTTTGAATTATGTATTGATATATCCATTTTTATTTAATTGTTTAATATATATTTTTTTATATACATTTAATAATTACATTTATATCTGTGGTGACTGGGCCAGTGAAAATATTGGCTGGGCAAGTACAAATCTGGACCTGGCTGAAAAAAATAATAAAATAAAAAAAAACTCTTGTTTAGCCCTAAAAGAGTGGGACGCATCAGTGAACCTGCCCCTGGAGCCTTTTTCTTCTGTCTTGGTGTCAGGTCTGATGGGTGATGCACATGTCTCTGGAAAACCTCAAGAGTGCTGGACACACCTGGTTCAACAGCGGCAGCAGGTGTTACCATAGCAACCAGCGGCCTGGATTAATGGCCGTCCGGGTGGACTTCACATTGTACACCCGTCTCAGGCAAAATCAGGAAAAGAAAGACGCTACTCTAAACATAGTTCCTCCATTTCCTTTAATAGCCTGTGCCATCCATCTCTCACATTTGTGTTCTGCTCCCTCTCTCTGTGATCCAGAGCTTCAGCATTGCACAGCACAGAAGAAAGAGACATGGGAGGAGAAGATACACCTCACTGCCGTCCCCTCGTTGTGGTGCCAGTGCAGCAGAAGTGACGGGACTCGCATAAGCGTGCAGGCAGCATATGTGCCTTGCTGGTGCTTTAATTAGTGATTGGGGATTAGTCACTTGGCAACTTTCTCTGGTGAGCTCACCGCACCGGTTCTCCTCTCCAGTAACCAGCTACAGAGCGGCCCATAGAGGAGCAGTGTGCTGCTCTGACAGAAAGTACGCATCATTTCCTCTTCTAACACACATGCAAAAAGAGTCCTTCACTGTTAACTAGCCTAGCCCAATGTAGGCCTACCGCACCTCACAAAACGACACCACAGGTTAGTCAGAGCAGACATCCTGCTGACATTACTCTGTGGTAAGAGTTTGTAGCAACTCGTAATGTAATAACTGCACATAATGTAATAAGTATTACATTGAGAAATGTATTACATTATAAACTCACCAAAAATAGTAAAATTTCAAAATTGTAATAGGCTTTTTAAAAAAAAAAAAAAAAAACATTTCATCATACATTGCTCAATTTCCATGCCCTTTTACATTGATAAACCAAAGGGTAGAGCACAGTACCAACTACATTATGGACGCTCTCATGGCTATCATTGTTTTTATTCAAGTATCAAAATATTCTGGGGTCCAGAATTCTGATGTTTTTAGAACACATCAGAGAAAGGGGAAAAAAAAACCTAAAAAAATGTGGATATGAATTATAAATGAGTATAATCGGTATAATAATAATAATAATAATAATATATATGTGTGTGTGTGTGTGTGTGTGTGTGTGCGTTCGTGCGTGCAATATATATAAGAGACATAGAGATAAATGTCAAAATGCATCTCAGACGTGAACATATTTGCTTTGCTTAATCTTTTCATGTACAAATTACTTCTAAAAAGAAATATATATTTCCATTTAATAATAGTGTGTGTGTGTGTGTGTATACACACAAACAAATTAATTCTAAAAGGACATATTTCTTATATGCATGTCTGAGATTCATTTATATAGAATAACTAAACTATAGCTAAACTTTAGTGAGGGGACATTGTTCCTCTTAGCATCATGAAAAAACCCCAAAAACCTTTTTATTTATTTATTTATTTATTTTGAGAGTTCCCTTTTTTTTAGTTTAGCTCCCTAAACTGGGTGTGACAACGCTTTCCGTATGGATTTAATATGAAATGTTACTTAAATATGGAAGCAGTTGGCAATCCTACTTTGCATGTTTTAAACACATTATGCTCTTTGGCCATGCATTAAATGCACTCCCTTGAAAGCGCAGTTTGCTGACATATTTACTTTAACTTCTCAGGTAATGTCCGTGGTATGATGACAACGACTGTGGTTGTATATATATATATTTTAATTGTTTGATCAAAATTAAGGCATTGAAGGCATCTTCATTTTTATGAAAAAACTTGGGGGAAAAAAATCCTAATAAAATTCCAAAGTCTAATGTAGTAGATTGCGTTATCTGCCTCAGGCAACGGCATCATGGAGCACAAGTTAAATGAATATTTCTTCACAATAAAACTTCACAATGTAGCCTAATAAGCCTAATTTTCTTTTAATGTAATAGCTTATTTTAACTATTATGCTTTGTGGTCAAATTTATTATATTGAAAGATAATTATAATATTGTAAACATTAATTTAAATTTATGTGCTGGTATTACCTTATGAACTGTGATTACATTATAAATTGCCACAGTGTGTTCATAATGTAATACATTTCTCATACAATAACCTATTACATTATGTGAAAAATTATTATATTAAAAAATTATTATTACATTATGAGCCCAAGATTTTATGTTTTGAGAAAATCATTACATTATGAACATTTTATTACAACAATAATGTAATACTTATTACATTATATGCAGTTATTACATTATGAGTTGCTACAGAGTTGGTTAGAGCAGGATTCCATATATATATATATATATATATATATATATATATATATATATATATATACACACACACTACCTTTCAAAAAGTTTGAAGTTGGTAAGATTTTTTAAAACTTTTTCTGAAAGATGTTTCTTATGCGCAACAAGGCTGCATTTATTTTACAAAAAAAAAAAAAAAAAAAAAAAAAACAGTAAAAACAGTAATATTGGGAAATATTACAATATTTTACACATTTTTTTTAAAATGCAATTTATTTCTGTGATGGCAAAGCTGAATTCTGAACAGCTATTAATCCCTCTTCAGTGTCACATGATTCTTTATAAATATACTGATTTGGTGCTCAGGAAGAATTTCTTATTATTATCAATGTTGAAAACAGTTGGTTTGCTTAATATTTTTTTGTGGAAACTCTGATGCATTGCTCCATGATTCTTTGATGAATAGAAAGTTCAAAATAACAGCATTTATTTGAAATGGCAAATCTTTTGCAACTACGTAAATGTCTTTACTGTCACTTTTGATCAATTTAATGCATCCTTGCTGAATAAAAGCGCTAATTTCTAAAATAATAATAATAATTATATACAGTATTTCTTACTGACCTCAAACATTCAAACAGTATTAACATAAATCCAGCTTGCCTTAGGGTTTCTTACCAGTTATTGGCAAATCATCCACGCTTCTACATTTTTGAACATTTTCATACCTTCTGTCATACCTTTAGCAGCCAAGGTCAAGGAAATGACCCACTGGACTATCCACTTTTCACTTTTGTCAGTTTCATTCCATTGGTTAGCGATGTCTTGATACCAACATTTGATTAGCTTATAATAACAGCATGCTCTAGATATCAATTTCAATATTGCACCAAAAACGTATACACTACTAAACACACTTGTTTATTTAAATAGTTGACTATTAATATAAACAAATTAAAACAATGGCACACATAGCCTTAAAGCATTACTCAAGTAAACAATGTTCTAAGGTTTACCAAATCATTATTTGAGCAAGCAGACAGTAATGAAGAAATAAATTAAAAGCAGTGAGTGGTTATCTTTTCTTCTGGCCAATATTGTTGCTTTATTAATATTAATGACATAATAGAGAGTGGCAGGCAGGTCTATTAGCCTAATGCACTGTCAAGGCAAAATGCAGCGATTTGTTTTGACTGTTTACATCAATACCGCACCAAGATAGGAACTTGCGTTTGACTTTTCACACGCACAGCAGCATACCATACGCTACGCACAGTCTTCATGTAGCGCGTGCCGATTGTTCGAATGCAGCCACCTGTCATTCAGACAGCAGTTCAACTGTCAGTACTTTGAACTACCTACACTGGAAGACTGGTATTGTTACTTAAAAAAATGTATTGACAAAGTACTGGTATTTTTTACCTACCCAAGTAGTAAAAATAAAATATTATTGCATTAACATTCTTCGTCATGATGGTTGTATTGCAAAGATATTACAAACCATCCAAACTAACGTTTACATTAGATTTACATTTATCTTACTTAAGATATTGTGGCATAATATGGGACTGAAAATTTGCTTAATTTATGTTAAATTTCACTAAATATTGCATTTTTTAAACACAAGTCTATACAAATAATGCAATAACTATAGCATACGTGCCATTGCATGATGTTCTGATGAAAGATAACTTCAGAAAAAGTCATTTATAGCAGGCGTAAGACGCTCTAGGAGGTGAACCTGAGCTGTCGACTTGAGCTGAGGGACTCGGCTGGAAGTGTGGAAGAAAGCTGAGAACATTCACACACAATCTGCACTCCAGCCATCAGTCTTTAGGTATGTGTGTGTGTGTGTGTGTGTGTGTGTGTGTGTGTGTGTGTGTGTGTGTGTGTGTTTTTCCCGCAGTGTGTACACGTTTGCCTTTGGTGATGGTTTCCGATAACTGAATGGACAGGGTGCAGCTATAAAAGAAACATCACACATGATACCACTACAAGGTGTTCACATGTGACTTTTGAATGTGTAAAATGGAGACAATTTTCTCATTTAGCTAGACTAGTAGAATAAATGTTGATGCACCATTTTTAAACACTTTGCAGGAATTTGCAGTTTGAAAAAATGTCTAGTCAATATAGATTTGTTGATAAAGTTCGTATAGTTTTGTTGACAAAGTTTGATTTTCAAGGCAGAACAATGCAGGAATGTAATGTTTAAAACAAACCAAAAACCTTGCGAACTCTACTGTCATTGAGCCAATAAATCAACCAACCACGGTCAAGACTGAATTTACAGACAACAGTGTTCATGGTCCTGGAATTCAGCTTGTGTTTCCGGTGTTTAGATTATCATACAACAAATCGAACCAAAGTCAACACTGCAGAGCTTAAAGAAAAACATGGAAAATTTGAGCTTTGCTATAAATAATAAATATTTAAGATTACAAGGACACAATGTTGATGCAAAGAAGCCACTATTTTGCCATCACTTAATAAGGAGACTATTTAATTATCAACATCCAAGGACATGATTTTCCATGTGTTGCTTGTTACACATACTTCAGTGATCTCATTTGATTTGAAATAGGGCCAATATTTAAGACAGAAGCTCTGATTTGTTTGTCCGAGGCAGGTATGACACCCTGCATAAAAGCCCTGTGATTACATGAACTCATATAAAAAAAAATATATATAAAAAAAATGCATGCTCATCTAATAATCGCATAGTCTGTCTCTGAGGCTCCTGATTTAAAAACTAGATAAACACAGACAGTGCTAGACAAATATTAAAGCCTATTTTTAGCGTCAGTAAAGGCCTGTTCACACACAGCAGTACAGATAAACAACATGAAATTTGCAAACAATTTTGCACACAATGCATTTGGTGTCGTTGTTGATTTTTACATTTTTAGAGTATTAATTAAAGAGCCTCTGAATTAAAATCAATCAATCATATTAGCATTTAATTTAGAGAGTATTTGCAAACAAACAAACAAAAATAAAATAAAATTTAATTGAATTTGTGTCTACATTTCAATAAATTCCCATGACTGAAATACATAATTTTAAAATGTATACAGGCTTTCAATGACCGTGGGAAATGTTTTTAAATCCTGTTGCACATAGTTTCCCTGACAAAAGACTTGTTCAGGTGTAAATATGTTAAGGTTTGACTCTAAGTGAAGAGTTTAGAAGTGACATCTGAAGGAAACCAACAAGAACAAACATGTCAAGGTATGATTCAACATTTTCATCAGTCTTTTTAAATCAGATATCATAAAGCATCACGCTATCAATCAACTAACTGAAGTGGAAAAGTCAAATTCCTTTCAGAGTTGCCATCGTTTCAAATGACAGAAACTTTCACAAGCCTGCTTTTTCTCAGAGTAAAATCTCATTCATTTTATTATAATAGATGGCTTAAAATGTCAATGCCAAGGTAAAGATGTAATAAAAATAAATTAAGGATGGGTTAGGATAGTCAAGTATCTAAAGTTGCAATCTGATTCAAGGAAAAATGAGAGAGATACAGGAGTGTAAATGGTGTTCCAATAAATATACCCATCCATAAACCATTAAAGTTATATCACAAGATTACAAATAAGCTGCTGTCGTATGTGTTTTTTAGACTTATTATATAATGTTAAGCTCTAACGAAATGTATTAAGTTGGGCTGCTTTCTGCCTTTTTTTTTTTTTTTTTTTTTTTTTTTTAACAAATAAACCTTGGAAATGATTTAATTATGTTGAAAATGAATCCCACTGCTCATCACTTTTATGAAGATGGAGAGGCCAAGGTTAAGACATCTTGGCATATGTTTCCATTACTGCAGAAAACTCTGCATCCATTAAGCCTGGGCATGTTCAATATTTCTCTTTTTAAAAGTGATTGTAAAATGAGCAATTCAATACTGAAGGTCACTGCCAGTCATAAGTATTTTTTTCAATGCTAGTACACCAATTAGCTAAGTTGAACATGAATTATTGAACAGCTTAACTCCTAATGTGCGTATCATATAGCATATATATTTTGTTGTAACCTTGTTACAAATACAGCTCAACAAATAGAAGTCTATGCAGAGGTGCTACACCCAACCACAATACAATCCAATGTTAGGTCATTTTCCCAAAATATTACCATTGCTTTAATTATAGCATTTATCCTGGTTTCACTTAATATTTCATTGCAGTTGAGCTGAAATGTATACATTTATAAAAAGAGACTATTGCAATTCAAGTAATATTGGTTTAACACAGGGATAAACCCATCAGATATTAAACTATCCCTTCCCTGGTGTATTTATCCACATTACAAGAAATTACCACAAATACAGGGCCTGACAGTTAAGGTCATTGCACACTGAGTCCAAAATTTTCGTCCAAAATGTTCGCACGTTAAAAAATAAATACGACCTCACGTTGTGTCAATCATATTTACACACCGCCTCCAAAACTTTCGTCCGTCATAAAAAAAAAAAAATCGAATCAAGTTTGATTTTCTGCGTTTTCGCATCCGTAGCATGCATTTTGATAGGAAAGGATGAGGAATACGAAAAAACTGAAAAACGCACACAAAAATTACGGACTCCGTGTGCAATGACCTTTAGAGTCCAAAATACACCAGTCTGCACGGCCTGTCTCTGTTTTACAGAGATGCATCTTTCCAGGAGCACAAAAAGGTATTAAACAGGTTTCCCAGCCAAACGTTGGACAAATTATTATCGATTAGGAAGCGAAACCAGTAGGGCTGTGAATCTTTGGGTAGACAGCGAATCGATTCGATTCACGATTCATAGGTTTTCGATTCGATTCAAGAACGATTTTTGCAAATTCAGAACGATTCAATTCGATTCAATTCACAATTAAATTCGATTCGATTAACGATTCAACTCTGCATTCTTTCAGTGCATTCACAAGATTATGTAAATGCTTCCCCTAAATTCTTTAAATGCTTAGTCAGAGGGCAAATTACACAACAGCCTTTATGGTTAGAGAACCATTGGTTAGAGAAAAAAACACTTGTCCATTGTTTGATGCTAGTTTAATGATGCTATGGCGTGACATGGCATATGTAGAAATTTATGTAATCCAAGATTTAAAAAAAAAGAGCTTTAAAAGTATTATGTATAGGCTAACATTTTGTCACACCAGGAGTGTAGCCAACATTTCAGAAGTGACAGAAATGTCAAATACAATAATTTTATGTATGTATGTATTATTATTATTATTATTATTATTAATTTATTTATTTTATTTACAAGAAATTATTTTCTTATCTCTTACTTTGAATTTGCTATAAGAAATCAAATACACTGCTGGACAATAATAAATAATTTGTAATCTATAATTTTTTCCTAATGGCAATTTCATGATTGTTTATACTACAAACAATTATTTAAATTTTTGCACAGAATAAGGTAGAAAACTTTGTTTCTGTACTGATGATATGTCAATTAGCACTGCATCATTCATGAATTTTATTTATTTATTGTGTTTATTGTCTTAACGTTTCACCAGTTCCTTTTATTCAGCTTAGCTGCAGCTGCCTTTGTCCATATTAGGCATTTCATGTCACGTCTTAAGTTCTACAAGCGCGAGATCACATATTTCAGTGCACAAATTTCTTTATCTCATTTACATAAAATAGAATGCTATGGTATTTAAATTTTCCTCTCCATCGGTGAATGATGATTCTGAAAGAAAAAGCGCCCGATGTCTGTTTCCTATAGCAACGAATGCTACTTGTGCATCTGATTAACAGATAAACCTTGCGCTCTTATTTCAAGGTTGTTGTTAATGCTGTGGTTATTTTAACAGTTTTCTTCATACATTTGGTTCAACGATATTGTGAAAACACAATCATTCAATAGAATTGTGCGTATGCTTTAGACACTTACATTTTTGCTCCGTCCATGCAATAAATGCGCAGCCTTCGACTGCTCAGGTAATGTCGACGTTATGACCGAGAGCCATTGAAAAACTACAGAAAACTAAAACTACTTCACTTTAGCAGTACTGGCCACGAGTACTAAGGAGAGATCACACATCAGCTGCTCAAAAAATGTGTCCGTGAGACGAACGGGGCGCGAGCGCAATCCTGTGACAGGCAGTAAATATAGTGGAGCGCGTGAAGGAGAGATGTGAGGCACGAACACTGTTCAAGGTCTCCATTAATTTGTGCTTGTAGTAATTTAATGTGTATATATTTTGAAAGCATTGAATCGCTATAGAAATTGCGATTCATTCGATTCTTAGCATTTTAAATTGATTACTGTCCGAAATCGACGATTCACTATTCAAAAATCCATGTTTCAAGATCGATGCATATGCATCGTCAGGGTTTGTAATCGATGCATCGAGAAAACGAGTGAATCGTTACACCCCTAGAAACCAGAAATCACCTCAGCAGGGAACCCACCAGCATCAGAGCACAATGTCTATTTGATCACACTGACAGAGTCAATAAAGAGTGTTTAATCAGGGCACCAGCAGGGAAGCTCATCTCAAACAAAGAGCGGATTAACTGTCCCACCACCTGCCTGTATAAGGACTGGAAATACAATTAACCAAAGACGATGCCTCAACAACTGCAGTGTTGTGACAGATAGTTATCATACAAATGTGTACAGAGATACAGTACCAATACGGTTTAACTATGCTATCTGTGCTAGTGTGCTGGGATAACTCCACTATGCATGCTTAAATGAAAGCTTTTCAGCATAAACACACCTCTCTTCTATGGATATTAGGTTTTTTATTAGCGATACACTGATATTAGATTTGTGGCCAAAACAGATTAGCTGATACTTATTTTTATATTATGTCAGATGTCCTAAAATTTTGCCAAATAAATTAAAAATAAAACATTAAAAAGTACAGTTTTAAATGCTACATGATTAGGCTACAAGATTTACTACATTTAATGTAGCAATTTTTATTACAAAAAATATTATTATTATTATTATTATTATTATTATTATTATTATGTTTTAATTTATTTTTTAATTAATAAAGAAAGTAAATGTCAAAGACATTCTACATTTAAAATTAGGATAAATGAGCATACGAAATGAGGAGAAATTAGTTTTTTTTTAAAAAAAAACATACAAACAAAAACCTTGTATTTTATATTGACAATCTTATATACAGCTAAATATTAAAGGGGTCATATGATGCGAGTGTTACAAGCTGTTTGTGCATATATAAGATATGTAAAGTTGCAAAGATTAAAGTCTCAAACCAAAATATTTTATAAAGAGATATTCTTTATAAAAGTTAAGACTCTGCCACACCTTCCTAAAATGGCTCATTCAAACACACCCCCACGTCTACATCACGGTGTGGGAAGATTTGCATACGCATATGTTTCATTGCCCAAACATATACGCAATGAAAGAAGGTGTAACTTTTATTCTCGCTATAGTATTGTTGTTGCCTCCGCCTTGTCGTGGAGATGCTGTGTGTTTCGTTGTGAAAGCGAAAGTACATTGTTTGGCCTTCCAAATGAGTACACAACTAAAAATCAGTGGTTAAGTGGTTAAATATCTGAGTGTGTGCAGCGCATTTTACGGAGGACTGTTTCCTGAACCTGGGAGAGAGTAGCCTACAATGTGAACACTATGAATGGCTGTGAACACTATAAAGTGGGGCAATTCCAACGTCGCAAGGACAGTCTGGTGCTTATGACTCGCAGCCTATAAGTACGTTTCGATATTTAAAGAATTTGCTACTGACTATTCGCGAGTTTTGAGCAGTGTAGAGTAGTGCTAGTTTGACATTTTGACGATCACAAATGCAGACATGGTGTTATGTTTACACGGCGCAACGCTTAAAAAGACCGTATGAGTCATTATAATCAGTAATTATGTCCTCACTGAATGCAACAAATGCCTCATTTATAGTGGGTTTTATTGTTTTAGTCTCGTCGCGCCGGGACACGGCATCACAACATGGTAAGGGGCATAACATTTCCGTCACACGCTTGAGGTATTCGGCCAGTCACAACGCACTGGATAGCTGGCCAATCAGAGCACACCTCGCTTCTCAGAACGATGAGCTTTGTAAAAATCGACACGTTTCAGAAAGGCGGAGCATAGAGGAGCAACAACAATGTACAGTATGTGGAAAATAATGTTTTTTGAACTTTAAACCGTGTAAACACATTGCATTACACCAAATACACAAAATAATGTTCTTTTTAGCAACATCATATGACCCCTTTAACCAATAAATTATTATTATTTTTTTAACATTATAGTATTTTTTTTACTGGTTGTGTACAGTAGTCATCATGATCTTTGCTGCAGTAATTCATTAAAGGAGGAGACATTTTTTGATTTGCATATTTCATATCAAGTGCTAAATCAATTACATCAGCAGGCACAAGTCATTTTTTGTGAGTTGATGGTTCAAGATACTTTTGAAAGATGCTCAGGGTTCTCTCCTTTGTCGCTCTGTATTGGCCAGTCGATGGACTGAAGCTTTGCATGCCCCGATATGCCTATCACCTCTACCACCTCTTAGCCTTGGAAAGGTTAGATCTCAGCCTGCATCAACTTGCACGCTTGCGTTCATTATCATGGGGAACTAACACGGCAATGATGAAAGGAATCCGCCAATGCACTTCAGGAATCCATGGCCCAATGATCCAGAACTTGAGGCTCAAATGACAGTTCCTCTTAATAACTGACGAGAAAAACCGCATTTGGAGTATCTAGGGTTAAGGGGTTTGTTCTGACATGTTTTCTGATAAAGAGGTTAAGCAGAAATATGGCAATGCCTTACAGTGACAGATAATTTAATAAATCAATAAACTGCGCTGCTGTTAAACCACTGATCAGCCACGCTCACACTGGGACAGTTTACCAAGTGCATGTATAAAGGGTAGGGCTGGACGATATGGCCAAAATTGATTTCACTATATATTTCTTAATTTCGGTCGATATGATATAATTCTGATATTGATATGAACACTATTAAAAAAAGCCTCATAAAAACTGCCAAGAATGCCCACAACAGATGTCTGTACCTACAAACTTGTGAAAAATGAATTTGCCAAATCTATGAACTCTTCCTATAAAACTATATAATATTTAGCTTTTATTTGTATTTAGCCTTCATACAAACAAGAAATGTGAAATCACTGTCAAATAAACATCTCAGACTCACCTTATTAATATTAATATCTTTAATTTCAAACAATAGGCTAACATACACTACCAGTCAAAAGTTTTTGAACAGTAAGATTTTAGTTTTTTAAAGAATTCTCTTCTGCTCACCAAGCCTGCTTTTATTTGATCCAAAATACAGCGAAAACAGTAACATTTTGAAATATTTTTACCATTTACTGTAAAATAACTGTTTTCTATTTGAAAATATTTTAAAATGCAAGTCCTGTGATTTCAAAGCTGAATTTTTAGCATCATTACTCCAGTCACATGATCCTTCAGAAATAATTCTAATATTCTGATTTGCTGCTCAAAAAACATTTATTATTATGTTGAAAATAGCGGAGTACAATTTTTTCAGGTTACTTTGATGAATAGAAAGTTCAGAAGAACAGCATCTATCTGAAATAGAAATATTTTGTAACATTATAAATTTCTTTATCATTTATCACTTTTGATCAATTTAAAGCATCCTTGCTAAATAAAATTATTTCTAATTTCTATCATTTCTAGCATTCAAACTGCGCGCCGCGTTCGTTTACGAGTCAAGACGATGAAACTCTCAGCAAGATTATTAAATGTTCCTAATATTATACTTGATGTGTAAATAAAGATATACAGTAAATGAACATACTTTCCAGAAGGCCAACAATTCACTAAAAATGTTTTTTTTATTGGTCTTATGAAGTATTCTAATTTGTTGAGATTTGTTGCGAAAAATGGTTAATGCGAATATTGGTAGATGGAAATGCATTTTGCGAATAAATTCCTCCAAGCGCATCAAAAAAGTCATGTGACTTTACGCTATGAGACGGAATAACTTGACTAGCAGCGGACTGATCTCGTTCCACAGCTTCTGAAATTATGTTATGGTCATTCTGAAATGCCTGAGCAAAGTCTGTCATCAAAGTATTTCTGTATAATTGTCTTACACGACTGCGTTCCCAAACAGCAGCATTCACCTCCGAAAGAAATGACAGCATTTATTGTGTTTCATCTGCTCGCTCTGAGGTGCAATTAATTTTTCATATATGAAAATTATTATATTCAGTAGCTTATCCAAGTTTTCTACAGGCTATTTAGTGCCAGTTTACCAGGAAGTGACGATTTTGTTCTCTCTGACTCGTTGGATGGAAACGGTGCTCATTCGCAAATGTTTTATGCGATATTCCAATTCTGCACATAAGTTAAATTCGCAACTTAGGATGGAAACCCGGCTACTAAAATAATACTGAGGAAATAAAATTTACTTGGATAAATGACATAGGCATTTATTTGTTTTGAACTTTGGAGTCAGAATTACTGAGCAGAGTTACTATCCAGAGTTACAAACACACTCACCCACAGCAGGTGCATCATACTCATCTCCCAGCAGGATCTCAGGGGCAGAATAAGCCAGCGAGCCACAGCTGGTGGTCAGCTTCTTTCCCGGCTGAAACTTATTACTGAAGCCAAAGTCGGTGAGCTTGACCAGGCCCTGTTTCTCAAAGAACACCACATTCTCCGGCTTCAGGTCACGGTGAACCACATGCAACCGGTGACAGTACGAGATGGCGTGCACGATCTGGGCAAAATATTTCTTGGCCAGCTCCTCGTTCAGTCCCTCCTCATGCTTCATGATGTAATCGAACATGTCACCACCATCGCCGAGCTCCAGGATCAGGTAGAGCTTGGTCTGCGTGTCGATGACCTCATAGAGCCGAACGATGTTGGGGTGCTGGACCAGTTTCATACAGCGGACCTCCTGGAACAGGTGGCCGGTTGCGACCGTGTCAAGCTTGGTCTTGTCAATTACCTTGACTGCCACTTTTTCGCCGGTGAAGACATGACGCGCTAGTTTGACCACGGCGAAATGGCCACGGCCGAGCGTCTTGTCCAGGTCATATAGTCCAGCGATCTTTCCGTCATATCCGCGCTTGATTCCCGCCATGATTGCTGGTCCTCCGGTGGGATGGAGGGGGAGTGGCCCCTGGGGGAGGGGTGGGGCTTAAACCGGAGGAAAAATCCAGCTCACTTCAGCACATTGGCTGGTAATGGCAATCCCATGATGGCAGGTTCCTGATAATCAGAGATACACAAGTACAAAAAATTAGTCAGAAGTACACAAACAGTCATAAATTGATAACTACCACAATTAGCTATCATTTTATAACTTTGTAATCTTGCATGTTGACGTCACATTGAAGACCTTAAAGCTCTGTGTGGCCCAATGGTTTGATCAGTGCCATTACATAACCAATTTTAGCCCATGGGCTACCAAAACTGCTGAAGGTTCTACCACTCTTTCTCCATCTGTAAATATTGTGGTGAATACATTTATTTATTTATTTATTTATTTTTTAAAGCTGCTCAAAACACTTCACCAGAGAAGACAAAGACATTTTATACAGTAGTCAACATCTGAAGTGGATCAAAAAAAGTTCATCAAAGTTGTCCTAAGAGGCTAAGACAAGAACGCATTTTGGTTTTAGGACAACTCTGATGAAAGGTTTTGATCCACTTCAAATGTTGACTACTATATAATACAAAAATAAGAGTCAAAGGCTTTTCTGAAATATATTATGCATGTAAAATCTACTAGTCATGCTTGTTAAACTGTATAAAATTCAAACAGTTTGAACAATCAGAATCAAGCATTGCAGAGATTAGTAGCAATGTAGTAACCAATGTTTTTTACTCTACTATAAGAGTCAATTTTAACTCTTTATTCTGGCTGCAATAATACATTATTCACATGTTTATATAGCCCAATAGCAGATTTCACTGAAAATCCGAGTACTCCCATCATGCAAAGCCACAGAGTGGTTCCACTGCCACAAGCCTTCAACATGGACCATCGTAGATTTGTATTGATCTCCTCTCGTTAGTGAAAAAATAAAAGCCACAAGTCTGGCAAGTAAGCTGGTGCTCCAGAAGAGAGGCTGCCTCCTAAAAGGGCTGATTCAATTTTAGTGGCATTAACCTCTGGCCAGTGCTGGAGATGACTGCCATGAGAGCTGTCATGACTTTCACATGTGCGTACCATTCTATTTATTCTCCATATCTCCAAAAATCATGTCACACATCAGAAAGATGATAAGGGTTGCTAAAACACATGCACAAAATTATTATTCAGCAGCACTGCATTTTAAATTTTCTTTAGAAAATCTGAGTGGTTCTTGCATTCAAAATCGATACCAGGGTTTTTGAGTGCTTTTTAGCATGTTGGTGTTACTAGTTTGCTGCTGGTCAAAGTCAAAAGAGTCCATTATTAATTTTATATGATATTTTGGATCCTACATATGGCTTTATCTCCCTAGTGTCAGACTTATAATTGCTTTGACTGACGTTCTTAACCAATATTCACAGTTTTCTATTTAATCAGTCATGCTTTCTTTAATGCATTGGTTGTATCAATAAATGGTATTAACTATTCCGGTATTAATTCCGGTAATTAAATCTGGTTACCACCAGAATAGCACCAAACACCACAACAGGAAACAGTGTTCCTAGGCAAATTAAGTTAACATTTTAATGTGTTGTTTGCATACATTATTCAATTTTTTTGCATAATAGCTATTCATGCTTAAGTGAGAGGTGTTACTAAAAAGCTTGACATGTAGCATTTAATGAAATTGCAATGCTAATAGTGTGTTGTGAACGCTAACAGGAAAATGTTGGGGTTTAATTCAATTTTTGCAACTAAATATATTAAGCAATTCTCTTTAGAAATTAAATGTATAGTTCTCCCAAAAATGAAAATTCTATCATTTACTCAACAAGGTGATTGAATTATGACAGAATTTTCATTTTTGGGTAAACCATACAATTAATTCTTAAAGTTATGTGTTCATTCAGAACCCTAACCCAGTATGAGTAGCAGCAGCAGCATGCTTGCCTTAGCAAAAACCATTAATTAGCCTGCAAGGTCCATTAATTTTCCATAGTGCTTTCATAGTACACATATAATAGCTTGGTTCATTAACAATAAACACTACAGGCCACTACACCAGCTTTTGTTCAGCTAAAAGAAATGTCCTTCTCTTTTCATAAAACAGAGCTTGTTGTGGTTTAAGAGGAGCAATCGTTCAAGGATTTGTATCACTGTTTGGCCCCTTGCACTAGTGATTATGTTGTCATCATAAACAGCTGATTATTACTGATATTACTAGAAAAGCCCACACTGAAGTGGCGAGAATTTCTAAGGATAATATTAGTATGCATTTATAAAATCTGGATGTCTTCCAAACAAGGGGGCCCAAACCCTGTTGTACATAAGCAAAGTGGGAGATTACCACAAACAGCATTTCAGATTTCAGTTTGCCTATTGAGCAGCCTACAGCAAAGCCTAAATAAATCACATCCCATGGTAATGCCTAATACTGGCCGGCCACCAATTACCATGCAGTCGTAATGGATTTAAATGACCCCAGCTGCACAGTCAACCCCTACCTTAAATGTTGCATGCCAAAACACTGAAATCAGAATACATTTACAGTCCTTTCACAATTACACAGCTCCACCTTTTTGGAAAATTCTTTACAAAGGATATCAGCCAACAATCTGCCAGTGAATGACTGTTCATTGCCAGGAATGTACTGTAACTGTTGTGTAATATTGCAGTCTCTCTCATTACACAGGTGAGATCAGCAGAGTTAACTCTGTAAAGCCTGACACGTGAAATAATGGTCGGAAATGTATTATTTATTCATTTTAATGGAAATGTTCATTGAACTGTACAAAAAAAAAAAGTTTTGTACATCAGGCTTTTATAACCCATATAGTATAATATTGTTAGAATATATACTTCATACTCAAGCTCACCTCAATTTTATTCAGAGGCTGGCAAAATATGCAATTTTGTGCAGATGCTGTTATTTATATTGCTAAAAAGTAAGATTAGCGCAACCTGAATTACACTAAAAGGTGTAATTTTTTCTAAAAATTTTACTTTCTAAAAATGTATGAACTATCAATGAGAGGGAAAAAAACATGCAAAATATAGTGTACAACAGGTTTTTCAGCAAAGCTTTGATCGTGTTGATAATTTAGAGGCTTTGCATGTGTCAAATATGGTACAGTCTGCTTTGTAAGGTTAAAGTACTCAAACTGTTCTCTGTTTGGCATCACTAGACCAAAGGGATGGTTATGTCTTGCATATTAACATCACATTCCAACCACAAATTACAAGACAGTAGCCAACAAGCCTGCAGTTACAGGCCTAGTTTTACCTTTCAGGTTGTGTAACATGATTACAGTAGCTGAATGAACGTGTTCCACACCTTACACATACCAGTGCGACATGAGATATATTGATCAGAACTGAATCTGATCTTCTCAACTCTCTGCAATTGAGTACGAAAGACCTGATGAAGAATGAAACCTCTAAGTGAAGACATTAGGCTCCCAAGAAACCATCAAGCCTTTTGAAATCCAGCAAATTAAAGTCTTTTAATGTTCATAATTCTATTGGACAAAAGGAATCCTGCAAACACAGACAAGCAGCAATGGATCAGTAATGTGATCACAACCTTTAATACTGAGGGCATCAAACCACAGCTAACGTTACCAACCAAGATGCTCAGTCTCATCAGAAGCAAGCATGCAAAACCACATCCAGCTTCTCTTTGTGATGCAATTAACCAAGCTTATTCTATAAACCTGAGTAGTTCAAGTCCACCACCATGAAATATTCTCTTAGCATCAATGCTAACATGTGGAAAGAGAGAAAGGCATCCATGTCTGGTGATGATCATGGACGCATCATGTGAAAGCAGACCTGATATGCCCATGCATGTCAGGCCTGATCTGGCCCATAAGCTCCTTATGAGCTCCATACATCCACAGAGAGGAAGAGGATATAAATAATAGCTAACTGGTTATACGTTCCTAACACAGACCATGATGATCAGATCCACTGGAACAAGGCCAATCCAGCATCGTGTGCCCCAACAGAGCATGCACACAGCTGTCAAATCACATCCAGATTAACGGATGTTGTTTAACGCACGTTTATTGTGTCTTAACCAGATGCTAACCTTGTTAGCATTCTAACACACAAAGCTTTGACTTACCGCTCGTTCCGGCGAACATTAAAACCACTTAAAACTCCTAAACGTTCCGGCGGCTGTAGATCCGAGGACGGCAGAGGTACGACCCGGCTGAGTGTGAGTCCAGCCCTGTGTGTGTGTGTGTGTGTGTGAGGTTAGTACTGATCAGTGTGTGTAAAGGCTGCTGGTGGAAGTGCGACTCTCAGCGCTTCTCGCTCTCCGCCCTGAAACCAGTGAACGCGCAAACATTAGATGAGTCACATTGTGACGGCTGCGCTGAAAAATACCATCGAAAGAGGGCGCTGTGTGGCCGCAACTTTAGCGCTTGTTTAGACCCTCGACTGACTAACGTTACGCGTTTTGTAATTTCTTCATCGGAAAGCGAATTATGGAGCCTCTAGTGTCTAGTTCCTCCAGATGATAGTAAAAAAATAGCTGGGGTCTCAAAAAGTGCGATAACCATAGCGACGAGGAATTAATAAGAATTCTCTGTTTGTAACCGTTGTTTGATATTTGAATATCAACATATGTTCAGAGGACCAGAGGTGTAAAAAGCACTCAAAATTTTACTCCAGTGAAAGTAAAGATACTCAGTGAAAATTTTACTCAATTAAAAGTACAAGTATCTGGCCAAAAACATACTTGAGTAAAAGTAAAAAAGTACATCTTTAAATTGTACTCAAGTATTAAAAAAGTAGAAGTACTTTTTATTTATTTATTTATTTATTTTCTGACAGACATACAGAAGTTTGGTTAAAGGGAGAAAAATACAGGTTTTTCAATTCAAATTTATTTGTATAGCGCTTTTAACAATATAAATCGTTGCAAAGCAGCTTTACAGAAAATTTAGGTTTCTACATTATATTTAAGAGTAGGTTATTGGTGGTACAGTAAAAATCATGCAGTTAGTTAAATCATATATATATATATATATATATATATATATATATATATATATATATATATATATTATATATCATCTAAACTAAATCATCTTTTTTTGTATAACAAGTATGGAACGTCCAAAAATGACACTTCACACAAAGTGAATATGACAGTAACTCATACAACCCCTATTAATGAATCAGTGTCTTCTTAAGTGAAACAATGAAAATTACAAATACTAATATTTTAAACTTGACCGTCGTGTACGGACTAAAAATCTTTGCTTGTGTTCATCTGAAGAAAGAAAGTCATAAACATCTGGGACGATATGAGAATCTTAATTTTTGGGTGAACTATCACTTTTAATAACAATGTGATGCAGAGGTTAGAAACATATTCCAGACAGAATGCAAGAATGGGTTGAATTAATGAGGAGAGTCATAGAATTAAAGCATACAACATTAATGTTTTGAAAGGCCTCTTTTTTTGTGTTGTCTACGTCACTGTCTAAAAGGATAATTAATCTTTTAATTGTTTATTTGGGGGATTTTTTTTTTTTTTTTTTTTTTGTGGGGGCTTTTTGTCAGCAAATATTGCTACATAATTATTTGCGACTAATTATATGAATTAATGAGCAAATCATGTAATTATTAAGATTAAAAAATATTCATTGAGAGTCCAAATTCCTACTCAATACGTCATATAATGACATATTATTAATACAACTTATCCACTACCCGGTAAGAACGTCACTAAACATGAATTACAATTAAGTAAACATACAATGTTCATTTAAACACTTTTTTGGAGATTTGTAACATTTAATTAAAAAAAAAAAAAAAATTCCCACAAAAATATTAATTATATTTAAATTTTTATCACTGATTTTATTTGCACTCAATCTTGTGCATTCAGCCAATATATTACACAGCTAATGGCTCTATCAAAACAAAGAATAATAAATAAAAATTTTGGGGGGGGAAACGCAACTTCCTCAGATTTGATGCTGAACTTTTGAACCCAGACATTTACCTGATGAAAGTAGAACTGTGTGTGTGAAAAACAATGATCATTGGTTCTTACGTCAAACACGCACGTTTCAGCTTCCGTTTCCCATATTTAATGTGTGTAAGATAAAATAAAAATGTAATGTACTTTTTAAGTCGAAATAAAATCGTAAGGAGTAAAAAGTACTGTTTTTTCTTTAGAAATGTAATCAAGTAAAAGTACAAGTAATCAGTTTAAATTGTACTTGAATAAAGTAAAAATCCCCCAAAATAATACTTAAGTACAGTAATCAAGTAAAATTACACCTCTGCATATGTTTTTGCAGGTTGTTTTTGTAAATATATTATTCTTTAATAAAAATGTATGATTTGTTTACTATGTTACCCTGGACCACAAAACCAGTAATAAGTTTAAATTTTTTTAAATTGAGATGTATCGTCTGAAAGCTGAATAAGCTTTCAATTGATGTATGGTTTGTTAGGATAGGACAATATTTGGCTGAGATACAGCTATTTGAAAATCTGGAATCTGAGGGTGCAAAAAAATCTAAATATTGAGAAAATCGCCTTTAAAGTTGTCCAAATGAAGTCCTTATATTACTAATCAAAAATTAAGTTTTGGTATATTTACGGTAGGAAATTTACAAAATATTTTCATGGAACATGAACTTTACTTAATATCCTAATGATTTTTGGCATAAAAGAAAAATCGACCATTTTGACCCATACAATGTATTGTTGGCTTGCTACAAATATATATACCCGTGCTACTTAAGACTGGTTTTGCGGTCCAGGGTCACAAATGGTATTTTGCAAACAGCTTTATCCTTAAATCAGACCAATCATAATCCAAAAGCTTATATAAAAAGGCACCAGGAAAAAAAAAGAAAAGAAAAAAATAATTTACTGAATACACATTTCAATCATTTTGTCAAACATGTAAGTGTAAGTAAAGCAAATTCATAAGTATATACATATTAATACATATTAATATATATATATATATATATATATATATATATAGGCCTAGCCTAGTTAAAATTAAAATCATGTAATTTTGTCACCGTTGCTCCAATCAGCATCACTTTCTTCATCAGCATCAGTCTCCTTTCGCTTGAAAATAGCTAAAATATCTTACATCAGCACGTGTTCGAAGGATAATTAAAACACGTTTTCATTGTAAAATGAATTCAAATTCATTAGAAAGCGGTTTGATATCAGGTGACACGTATTTGACCAATCAGTGGTAACTGTAACGGTGCGGAAATAGAAATAGTAATTCGTTTAAACCTCTTGTCTTTTCTAGGCTTTAAGCGGATTTCTGATATTAAAACAACCGCATTCTCGTACGTCGCCGGACGGGTTTATGTTGTGGAGGGCTTTGCATTTTCTTATTGTTTTTATGTTTTTATTTTTTAAGCGAACCTATTTTGTGTGGGCCAGAAAGTTATTTTTATATTGCTCGTAACTGCAGATGGAGGAGTATGAAACCGTGCGCAAATTTCGTCCAAATGCATCCAGGGTTAAATGATTCAACTGAACTTTTCAGCTTTTTATAGTAGCCTACCATCTTTATATCTCCATTTATGATGCACTGCGCCTTCACCACACATGAAAATACTTTCACATTATGAAACTGTTATATATAGACACGACTGAGACATCGTATTTCAGCGGAACACATCCATTCAAGTAGTAAACAGGCCCTACAATCATTATAGTTATAAATAATTCATGAAACTATTGTAGAACAAACATGCACTTGGAGCAGCAATCAGCAATGTGACAGATTTGATCGAGTTACAGATACTGATTACAGCTGCAGAACAGCCATAGCCTGGTCTTGACCCAGCAGACACGGAAGTGCAATGGCTCTTATCAAAGATGTAATAAAACTGCAGTTCACTGGAAAGAGATATGGGTCAGTGCCACATGAATACAAGGCATTACCATCAGTTTCTTTAAAAGAAGAAGGTTTATTGTACAACACTGCCTGAACACTGAGAGGAATATATTTTAAAATCAGAATTCCACTTACAGCTATCTACTGTCATCTACTGCTCACTAGTGGTACTCTTGGTATTTAAAGAGCTCTTCATTGCAAAGGTTTACCACAGAATAATGATAATTGAAAGGTATGAGATAGACGCATAGCATATTATGACACACATAGACACTAACAAATTACGTTAGTGATGAAAACATATAGACAATTTTACTGGTAAGCCGTCATGATCCTCTCTGAACGCATTTGATCATATTGTTGCCCCTCAGATGGGCTCTAGAGGGTGTTGTGTTACCGCTTAGAGACTACAAACTCATGAATCATTTTCAAAACGACTCTTAAATCCTGGTTTAAGTAATTTCTCAGTTAGGACATTAAAAGAACATCAGTAGCCTGGTCAGGTCATGCAATTGTTATTTTCGTTCATATGACAAAGATGTATATGAATTATAGACTATAGCACAATTCCTGTGGTATTCTGGAGTGTATATGTATATTATTACTTTTGATTAGCTGGTTGATAAAACTAATTTCTGTGAATTACAGTCACACCCGAGAGTTTAACAGTATTCATTCAAAAACATGACGCAAATTTAAAGTTTAATGTTCAGTTTAAAGTTTAAGTCAGTCAAGACACACACACACACACACACACACACACACACACACACACATATATATATATATATATATATATATATATATATATATATATATATATATATGCCGTAAGACAATCTTTTCTCAAGTTACCTGACTAAGTAGGCTAAGTACATAAACAAGAGCATGAATTTGCTATTATTTGTGTTTTTTCAGGTTTCTTTCAATTGTTGCGAAGCTCTCGCGATAACATGAATGTAGACGTCAGACTGATTAGTGGCGATAAGATCTCGCGAGGTTTTCTCGTCTGAGCTCGGTCATAGCTGTGGGTGGAGACTTCTCCAGCAGCTGGGTTAATGCTCGCAGAATACGCGCGACAGAGTCAAATTTGCGCTACGTAGCGATAAAATTAAGCCGACACGCGATCTGTTAATAACAATGGTGAATGAACACATCGTGTATTTAGCTTAATAACCTCGGAAATACTGCGTTTGTGCGATGTGAAGTTGTAAATGATCATTGGCACTGGTTTGCTGGAGCTGCTGTTGAAACAGTGTATCCGCAGTGAATTAACATCACTTCGTCCTGGCTCACCTTTCCCACAGGTATGTAATGCATTTGCTTTTCCATATGGTGTGATATGTATTAATATTTGTCTCTTATCTGAAACTCAATGCAAAAAGTTTTTTTTTTTTTCTCTCCCCACCAGCAGTGGTCATGAATAGCTAGATCATCTACACTATTTAAAGTCTAGATACAGTATCTCAAATCACTGCTCACGTCATGATTTAACAACTCTAATATATTAATATATATCTAAACCTTTCCTTAAGACTAGCGTTATTAAATTGCTACCTGTTGTGTTGAACGGGAGAATAATATATATATATATATATATATATATATATATATATATATATATATATATATATATATATATATATATATATATATATATACACATACATACACACACACACACACACACACACACACACACACACAGAGAGATAGATACATAGATAGGTGTGTGTGTTTATACAAAGAGTCAGATCTGCTTGATTCATCAGGCAAAAATGAATTATATCATGTCATCATTGCTGGAACACTAAAAAGAGTGGCTATTTTAATAATATTAGAAATAAAATGAGATGCAAAGGGCCAATCTGAAGGGACAGCACTGGATGCAATGCCACCACTATTATGGATAAACATTTGACATATAAACAATGATAGAGAGAAAGCTAAACATTTTTTTACAGATGTAAATGCTTTCTGACTGACTGTTACGTTGGTCAATCTTTTTTTGTTGTTGTTGTCAAGGACAGGGTGCCTGCCAGTCATTCTTAAAACTACATAGATCAGGTCTGAATCCTCTGAGACATCATAACCCAATCCAAAACACTGTTTAACCAGGACATTGTTGTAGAGATATGTCAAGAATTAGGCGTTCCTACATGTTATATGAATATTTTGAGAATTCATTAAAAACAATAAGTTTAAAAGTCAAGATAAAATCAGATCTTTAAATAAATGTAATATTAATATAGTAACTAATGTAAAATATAGTAACTTTATCTGTCTTCATACTTTTTAGTTGACATCACTGACGAGTTCTATAATACAAGGTGAAAGCTATTAGTTAACATTTCCATTTATGTCAATGGCAGTTGCTAGGCTGACGCAGGACCCCAGATGAGAACTGGGTTAAGAAGACAAGAAGAAGAATTAGACTGTTTGGGTGATGGTAACTCAAGAACAGTCCCAAGCCCTTCGCCAGTGACTATCATGTCCTGTACTGTGACATACAAGGCAACAGACAAGAAAAAACATTAGTCTATTTCACGCTTTTTACACTTTTGGTAAAGAGAGATGCATTTCACATTAAATCTGATAGCGAATGGCATTTCATATTGAATTCACTGCCTTCATTGTGCCCAGCAGTCACAACATTTAAGGGTTGATGTTATCATCAAAAGCATCAAGTATTTTGGATTATTCTTCCTTATCGTCTGTTTATGTTGGAACAGAAATCTTATAGATATCGCCATAGCCTCAATTTCCATAAGCAAACTCATTCATATGTAAATTTCTGCTTTTTGATTTGCACCCTGCTCCAGTGTTTTGTCATTTTGCTGTCCTCAACCCAGCTCTGCAGTGTTACGTAGAGTCCTTCTCCCAGGAGGCAGAGTGACATTGTTTCCTGTAACCCCCACCGAAAAGCTCTTTCAGACCCATTCTTCATCTGTTCCTGAGGAACAGAGGGATGCTGAAGACATTTGCCTGCTTCAGTGCTTACTATATCAATCAGCATGCAGCTTATTAAGGGTAATACCAATAATTCTGGAGCCTGCTTCGCTAGCCTATGATGATTTATAGAACATAAGAGCCAAATATAAGAAGACCTACATTGCTATTGTGTGGAAAGTAGCTGTTTTATTGTGCATTATGTAAGAGTTTGGAATTTTAAAAAAGGATTTGTAATTTTTTTTTTTTTTCATTCCACTCTATATTAGGTATCTTTAGAGCTTATAGTGTAAAAATAAATGCATTGTATCAAATGGTTAAATTAATTAGTTATTAGTTATTATACTTAGAATTAGTTATTAAAGTAGCTGAAGACACTTAACACACAAATATATATATATATATATATATATATATATATATATATATATATATATAAATAAATATATATATATATTTTTTTTTTTTTTTTTTTTTTTTTTTTTTTTTTTTTTTTTTTTTTTTTTTTTTTCAAATGAGCATAGATTAGATTAAAACCTGTCATACCGATAACATTAAATTCTTTGATTCCAGAATGATTATTTTCCATTGGACTGACAGTTTCTTATTATCTCTGACATTCTTATGCACTCGGTAGACGGTTTGTCACCAGCAATACATAAAGAATTGGGAAATAAAGTTGATTCATCTAACTTGACATGTCAAAGGTAAGGATGAGTATTAGTACTCAGAAGTGACAGCAATAATCAATCATGAAACCACTTTTCTGAGAACAAATTTTTATTGGTTGCACTGCAGTGTCATTTTTGATGGTACCTGGTGGTTTTGATAAGGATGCAATGTGTGCCAGTACTTCTAAATCAGTACTCAACACTTTGTTTGGAAATGATGAAGGGTGTTAACTAAGCGTGCAGAGCAAATCAACTGTATATGCAATAGAACAGCAAGATGCTTGTGACACAAAATGCTAAAAAAAGTCGGAAGTGTGTGTACATCAACAAAATTAAAAATCAGCATAGAAATTAGCACAAAATGACCCAAGGTCTTGGTCACAAAGTAATTAAAAAATTTAGCAGGAGACGTTATTGAGAAGAAGGAAGGACGGGCAGTCAGGCAGAAGAATCGAAGAGGCATATTGATTGTGTCTCTTTAGCCCGAGAGTTTTCTGTCGTGGGCAGCGAGCCGAGTAGGGAATCTCCTTGGTTATCCTGAAGGGACTCATCGGAGAAGAAAGCCACTGAAAGACTGAGAGCCGTGTCTTTCCAGGAGCCTTATTAAAATGCATTAGAAGCACTAGGCTGCCTTCCCCCATCATTGTGGTGCTTATCATCCACATAGCAAATAGCCCAGCTGTACACACGGGAGCTGGGCAAGCCCTGTCAGCCAGGCCTATATTCCCATTCTCTCATACAGTCGTAAACACATGCACCCGGCTCCTCCAAAAACCCTCTCTTGCATGATGCGACCCCCTGCTCTCTTTCTTCATATGCACATTAAGGACAAGGTTTCAAGGACATGAGATCTGCTTGCTCTTGCAGAGCAATTTAGGTCTGGACAGCTCAGATATAGACTGAGGCTCCTTAGTTCCATGCGCTCCCAGAGTCTTTATGCCGTTTAGCATATTACTCGCCTCTGTGTCTCTTTAATTTTTGCGTATTGCTTCGCCAAACAAATCAGTTTTAAACCCTTTCCCCCCACGTTAAGAGGTCTGAAAAGTTAATATGCATCAATGGTCTGGATTTAGCTTGGATTTTTCTGTTGTAGCAGTGAATGAACCTCCCATAATCTGATCCATATCACAGTGCATTGCATGCAAGCAGTTTAACATTTTCCTCCCTCTAGGTTTTACCATGAGTTTCGCTCATAGCATGATAGCAGAGCAGTCAAGCATGTGAAGCACATGAGCTAACATGTAATCTTAAAATCTGATCCTCAACCTTATGCTTAATATCAGATGCTGATACAAGAATCAACCACTTGCCTGTTTGGGTATGATATTTATTATTGGAAACCAGAATATCCACTAATGGAGTGTTGAATATCAAATTCCCAAATTGCCATAGTATTTATAGTAAGTTTTAATTAGTATGTTTATGGAATGGATAAGTAATATTTTATTTATTGAATAGTCCATGCTGTATATTGAATACACTATGAAAAAAAATCTGTAGAATAACTGAAAAAGTGTCATGCATGTACATTATCCATTAGGTTTATGGATATTTCCTTAAACTATAAAACACAACACAAAGCAATGCATAATTTTAAAAAAATCACAGAAAATTCCTGTACACTGGGGTCAATATTTACAGAATTTATTTATTTTTTTTAAAAATTGAAACAGTAGGCAACATACTATTATGCATATAACTATTCTGCATTGTTGCCACATGACTTCACGTCGCATCAAGTTATCATTCTAATAAATCATTTTAAATAAATATTGTGTAAAATGTTGTAAGGTTTGTCAGTCTGTTCAAATAATGAGTCAAAATAGTTATTACAAATCACTGCTGATTTTATTTCGAATTCATTAATCTCATTGGAAATTGGAGGCCATGTGAAGCATATTGCATTACAGTATTTCATGCAGTATGTGTTGTGTGCTGTACATGTGTTAGGTCACCTGGGTATTCCATAAATTCAGAATATGTGCATGCTGCACACAGCATACTGTACTACACTGCAGAAACCGTATGAGTAGCATGCTAGTATGTTAATCTGAAAACAGCCTTTATTATGAGAGCACTGCATATTCTTACCTCTGAACATTTTGTTGGTTTATGTTTAATCCAGCCTATACTGTCTTTGAGTGATTATTGTGCAGAGTCATTAAGCTGAGTGAAGTTATTTGAAATAATCACTGGCAGAATGGTGTAGGCGAAACAGCTCTGAAGCAATGTGGGTGTTAAGTCCCATGAGAGAGACCGAGTGAACATTAAAACGGATGTAAATGTTACCTGAAACCAAAATAGACCCAATTTAGAAATGGACTCGCTTGGAACTCATGACAGTTTTTTTTTATTAAAAACTAGTGTTTTTTTTTACCCCCCTCCTTTCTGTTTTTTTTTTTTTTTTGTTTTATTTTTTACAGTTTTTTCAGATAAATGATGTATGAGATGGAGTGCAATATTGATTGAATTATCACATACAGTATAAGCCAAATGTTGGCAGGTCTTGAATTATTTTGGACTTTTTTACTGTTTTCTTGATAATATATTATTTAATAATATAGAAAGGAATAGCTGATTATTAATGATTAGTATTATGAAAATTAATTAGTAGAAGCTAACTGTTTATGTTTTAGAAGGTCGTGAAATTTTGCCAACATATGATGCAATGCACCCAGGGGGGTCCAAGCAATGTGGGGTTTATAAGCATTAATTCTTCAGTTTATGCCTAATTTCCAAGCAGACATCAAAGACATTTCAGTCTTAAACGGTTATGTTAGCTGAGATGGTGCCACTGAGGGTTTGCTCAGTAATTTGCAATACGTAGCTGACATTTTGCAGGCATTTGTTAGTTGGCAAAGCCTTTTTATGTTTCCCTCTGGGTTGTCTATGCAGTGAAGGGAATTAAATGCACAACTGGCGACACTGCCGTTTCTGCTGTTTGTATCCTTGTGGATTGGACGTTAATGCCGCTTAAGTCCCAAAACATGAAATGCTATGGATGAAAACAAACAAGGAAGATTGTCCTTCACCTCCTGAAAATTAGCATTTTTCATCCATGAGATGTGACGGCAAGAAGCTCTGCCAACCTCATCTTTAATTTTTAGTACTGATAAAGCCTTTAACATAGCTAGAATGTTGTCTCGTTCAATTTGATTCAGTCATTGTTAACAATAGAAAGAGCTGCTGCTATTTTAGATTACTGGTTTTTATGTCTTTTTGCAAAAAAATTCTTATCTTCTAAAAACAGTCTGTTTGTTGTCCCAAACCAGTAGGCACAGTTAAAGAATTAGCCTATAGGCTGTTGCATGCATGGTGAACTGAGAACACACACAGAATTTTAGTGTTAAATGCTGTGAATGTTTGGATGCAGGTGGGCATCTTTAGCTACTCTCTGGTCTCCATGGCTCTGTTGGCTACCGTAGCATGCCAGCAGCTCAAAGGATTAGATTATGTCAAGGGTTTTTCTTTTAAAAAAGCCCAGTACTGAGAGGGAGTACAGGCCTGTACTGCAGGGAGGTAATGAATTCAATTTAGCTTTAACTAAAAATTGATGATTAAAGTAATAAAAATTCCTGCAGTTGAAATGTGATTTATTTTTGCTGGTCAGATTTAGAGGAGTGAGATAAATAAACATTCACAATTCACAATGTAAAACATATAAGAAGGGCTAAGGAAACATAACTAAAACACGTAGAGAGAAATGTATAGTCAGTCATCATCACAAAATAAGTTCTAACATGAACTTATATCACCCTAAATGAGTTCACAATATTTGGTACCTTTCTTTCTCTCAATACCCTACTCCAGGGGTGTCCAATCATGCTCATGGAGGGCCACAGACCTGCAGAGTTTAGCTCCAACTCCAATTAAACACACCTGAACCAGCTAATCAAGGTCTTATTAGGCTTGCGGTGCATTCCAAACAGGATATATCGCCCTCCAAAGAGCACTTTGGAGTGAAAACAATCATGCCATATTGAAGGGTCGTTCCAAACCGAAGTGCTCAAAACTGGCCACTTCAAAGGGCCCTTCGGAATGAAGGATTTAGAAGGGTACAACTGATCGACACTTCGGGCTCCCAAGGTGCTTTGCACAGATTCTTTGCATGATGACGGCGCCTCAGTGTGGGCACGGGATGATGACGCAGAAGGGCACTTCAAGAAACAGTTGTTTGGTCCTCTACACCCTTCAACCCTTCGAAGCTCTCACTCTGGAGGGTAAACCCTTTGAAGGGATTAGGGCATAGGGATGAGCCCTTCTGAATGGAACGCAGGGATACTAGAAACTTCCAGGCAGGTGTGTTGAGGCAAGTTGGAGCTAAACTCTGCAGGACAGTGGCCCTCCAGGACTAATTTTGGAGACTCCTGCCCTACTCATTACCCTCTGTTTTTATTCAACTGTATATTTTATTATTGTATATTTATGATGTATTAAGGGGTTAGCAACTCATTAACCTCCTTGTTAAAACTTGGTATTCTGATTCTGATCGTTGCAGGTGGAGCATGAGTGTGTGGTCGGAGTCCTGCTGCGATGCGTGCTATTGGGTGTAGGATGAACCTGCCGGCAGTGCTAAATGGCCTGCTGGTGTCAGTGGTGGCAGCCTTGCTTTGGAAATACGTTCGGCTGGTTGAACACACATCACAGTTGGAAGAGGAGCTACAGCTTACACGCCAATCACAGGAGTTCTCACAAGTGCGTATCGACTACCATGGTGCCTTGTTAGCACTCCAAGAGCATGGCACCAGAATGGTCTGCACTGGCAAGATGCACACGGATCGCATCTGCCGCTTTGACTACCTCTGCTACTGCACAGAGGCTGAGGAGTTTGTATTCTTCCACAGTAATGCCTCTGTGATGCTGCCCAACCTTGGCCCTCGGCGTTTCCAGCCCGCCCTGCTGGACCTCTCGTCTGTAGAAGACCATAACACTCAATACTTTAACTTTCTCGAGCTCCCGGCAGCGGCTCTGAAGTTCATGCCGAAACCTGTGTTTGTGCCAGATGTCACTCTAATTCTGAACCGTTTTAACCCAGACAACCTCATGCACATTTTCCATGATGATCTCTTACCCATCTACTACACCATGCAGCAGTATTCAGACTTGGATGATGAGGCCAGGCTCGTCTTCATGGAGGGTTGGAGTGAAGGGGCTCACTTCGATCTCTACCGCTTGCTCAGCAGTAAGCAACCACTTCTCAAGGAGCAGTTGAAGACCTTTGGCAAACTCATGTGTTTCACCAAGTCCTACGTTGGATTGTCAAAGATGACAACATGGTACCAATATGGCTTTGTGCAACCGCAAGGACCCAAAGCCAACATTCTGATTTCAGGTAACGAGATCCGCCAGTTTGCATCATTTTTGATGGAGAGGCTTAACATCACTCGAGAGGAGGGCGATGACTACATTGTAGTTTTTAAGCGTACCACTAACAGGCTCATCCTCAATGAGGCGGAACTACTTCTGGCTTTAGCCCAGGAGTTTCAGATAAGGACTGTCACTGTGTCTTTGGAGGAGCAGTCATTTGATAGCATTATCCAAATTATTAGTGGGGCAACTATGTTGGTCAGCATGCACGGAGCCCAGATGATCACCTCCATGTTCTTGCCCCGTGGTGCTGCTGTGGTTGAACTCTTCCCGTATGCTATAAACCCAGAGCAGTACACTCCCTACAAAACCTTGGCCTCCTTACCTGGCATGGATCTTCAGTATATTGCATGGAGAAATACCATGGAAGAGAACACTGTTACATATCCTGATCGCCCCTGGGATCAGGGTGGCATCGTCCACCTTGAGAAGGAGGAACAAGAACGTATCCTTGCCAGCAAGGAGGTGCCAAGGCATCTTTGTTGTCGTAATCCAGAGTGGCTTTTCCGCATTTACCAGGACACTACTGTGGACATTGCCTCTTTTCTGGACGTACTCAGAGAAACTCTAAAAAAGCCTAATCTGAAAAAGGCCAAGGTGGCTAGCACTGTACATCCTGGTCGAGTCAGAGAGCCCAAGTGCCAGACGTCAGTACAGGCCACCAATGAAGCAAAGCTCTCAGTGTCATGGCAGATCCCTTGGAACCTGAAGTACCTGAAGGTTAAAGAGGTGAAATATGAGGTGTGGATCCAGGAGCAGGGAGAGAACACATATATGCCTTACATTCTGCCCCATCAGAATTACACCTTCTCGGAAAACATCAAACCCTTTACCACATATTTAGTATGGGTACGCTGTATCTTCAACAAGAACCTCTTGGGCCCATTTGCAGATGTTCTTATATGTAAAACTTGATTCTTTAATCAGGTTAGAAGTATCATTGTCACTGTCAGCTGGCAAAGAATTAATTTGAAGAGTAATTCTCAGGAGCTATCCTGAAAATTAAAAGGTGTGACATGGCTGAATTGTTTTTGGACTCGGTTGACACTCTTGTGACTTGATTGTTCTTCATGGTCCTTATGGAGTGTCATGAACTGACAGAGAACGAACGGCCTGACTGCAATGAAAGTTAGAAGAGAATGCAGTTTACAGAACTGCCTGTTCTTTTAGTTCCTACCATCATCCAAGCGAAGTTCTCAATGACTTTATTTATCAGAAATATAATGCATAATTTAAATTTATATTTATATTTAAGTCCAAGACACTGGTTTTGTCTAACACCTGCTTTGGTTAACTAAAATAATGCACAAATTTCTGTGGCTTAAGCAACATATGAATTTTATGTGTCTTTGTGAGTGTGCCCTTATCTTGCCCAAGGTTTTGCATTGTGTTTTTCATTTAACTTAGTTATGAAGAAGCATTTTATTTGGGTGTAGAAATTAGTATGAAGTACTTGCAAGAAAGTAGAAGAAAAATCGAAAGTGAATTATACTATTATACTATTTTAAAAATAGACTGCTTTTGTGTGGGTTAACTGTAGTTTTGCTGCTGCAGTGTTGATGTTCCAAAACCACTGATTATCATCTACCTGTTCAATGGGAAATGGTTGAATTTGTTTGCCAGTGAGATCTATCAAATCGCATCACAGACAGAAGACTTAGATATTCAAGTCAGTAGTACTTTTGATGACTGGGGTGAAATAGTTTAAGATAGTGTCCTAAAATTTGAAAGTCTCTCTTTTTTTTTTTTTTTTTTTTTTTTTTTTGTTGTTGTTGGTGGCATGTCAGTAATTACTTCTATGTTAAGTAAGTTGGAACCACTGTGTTAAGCAAGCTAGTGTGTTTGGTGAACAGCATAGTGGGCTACAGCATAGTGGGATAGTAGCACAAAGAAAATAGGTTCAAACATGGGAAAAGCCAGTTCATGAACTGTATGGTTTTTAAGTAACTGGCTGAAAGCATTTGATAAATGGTAAGTAGAGGAGTAACAGTATGAACCTTGTATGACTGCATAAGCCTTACAGAATGCAATATTAAAGATTTGAAGATAAATATTTGTGTAAAAAAAAAAAAAAAACTGTTTAGATGTGCTTCCTATCCTGCCATTCAACAAATTAACTTAAAACAGTATCTATATCTGCTTTAGAGAAGGACAGTGCCGGGGTTTTTTTTTTTTTTTTTTTTTTTAAGATGCTTTTGTGCATATCCTTTATATGTGTCATCTGCATTTCTGCAAAGACAAGCTGTGTTGTGCTGGCTTATGGTTTATTAAGAAGATGGAAACATGTACTTTATCTTAGCCAATTATTTATTGAAGACGTCTCTGGAATGCTATCCATACTGTAGCCCAGATTTGTTAAAAGTTGCATTGTTTAAATTTTCTTCCACTGCTATGATCAATGAATGGAACATGAGAAATCCAACAACCAACCACAAGCTTTTTTCTGTTTTGCTCTGAATGGCCTGTCAAGTCATCTGTATTGTTTTGTTTTCCCCCTCAGTGAGATTTTATTCAGTCCTTCGCTTTGTGGACATGCTGCATCACATGGAAGTGGATTTAAATGATGCTAAAAACAGATTAAACCAAGAACATTTCTAATTGAAATTCGCAAACGACAAACCTCAGCCATGCAGTTTATTAGCATAACTCTGTGTTTCAGTGGTAATTTTATTCAAGTATGAGGATAATAAATGAATTCTGTTTGTAATACAAAATAGCAGAAATATCCTTTGCATATAATCAGAGAGAAAACCTTGCATGGAAATCTTTCCTTCACTCTGAGTTGAGGCAAATGTTCATGGTTGGAAACTTTTCTCACTTCTCATTCTCCCATTTTAATAATTAGACAATGGTTTTCAACATAGAAACAGATTATATATATATATATATATATATATATATATATATATATATATATATATTAGGATTGCAGGCTTGTGTCCTGTAAACCACTCTGTTCCCTGTGCCACTTCATGAGATTTACCATTATGTGCCACTGGAATGCCATACATCATTTTTGTCACTTTTAATAAATGTACAATTTCTCAGATGTTTTTGTAATGTCTTGTTTTTTTATTTAGAAGTCTTTATCATTCATCAGTATTATTTAATGATGACGAATTAATGTTTTATTGTTGTAGTTTGTCAATATCTTGAGTTTTGTAAATATTTTCTAGACCTTGAAGAAGTATTATTAGACAGAAATCCATAACAGATGGACTGGTAAATAACATCACTCCAAGCAGTCTTTTTTTTTTTTTTTTTTTTTTTTTTTGGGACAGAATGTGCAGTCTTCTTGTCTTCAGACTTTAAACTTAAAGATTATATTGCTTTAACTGGCCATTTAAGCTCCAAACAACTATATATGCCGATTTACTGCACTCAGTTACAGATAATATGTTTGAAAGTAAGCATTTATAATGCTATACTGTTCTATTGGAGGACAGCTGAATAATACTCTTCTCTTTGTAATAACCCATTTTCTCTTCTGCTTGCTATTTTATTGCCATTTAATTTTTGAGATCAGAATCACTGTGACCCTCCAGAGACGGATTTGTTTATGGATGATGTATCTGCCTACAGACTGGAACATGAAAGAATAGTGAATCTGATAATATGCTGAGTGTCTCCATGTAGCACAGTGTCAGTTCAAGGTGTTATGTATAGCCGAAGGGGATACTGTTGAACTTAGACGAGCCGATGAAAAGGATGGAATGTGTGTGTGGTGTGTTCTGCAAGTTGAGACCAATTCGAACCAGGTTTCAGGCATGAAGTACAAATTACATCAGCTTGCTTTGAACTCATTAACCCAAACACAAAATGGCATGATGTTTTTATCCTTCTATTCTTAAAGGAATCATTAGAAATGTTGCTTCTTTAGTGGTGCATATAGTTTTCAAGGAGGTTAAAAGACCTATACACATAGGATTTGGAACGGATTGGGATTGTCTGGATGTGGCCATTACAAAAGGTCATGTTCTCTGGATGCGTGCTTCATTAAACTAATTAAATAGACTCATATGATTATATAATAATACAACATTATATGTATAATTAAGGGAAGAAGTTAATTAAGGTGATGATTGTACCTGATGCTGACACTACAGTGGCTGTTTTGAACAGCTTCCTTGATCTGGCTGTCCATTTTCTTTCTATTTACATTAAAAATGCTTCAGAAGTCAAGGTGCATGTGACTATAGAATTTATACTATAAATGAGAAGGTCTCTTCATGTGAAGTTAACGAGAGACCTTATTTTACTCATAAATCAAAATCCGTCATTCTAAAAACCTGTAGGAGCTCCTTAGGGAACCCATGGCTGAAGATGCTAATTGTTTTTCAGGTTGTAGGGCTACAAACCAAACTGCTGTATTTGAGAAGGTCAAAATAAATGAGAAGTGTTTTTATAAATAATACAGTCCCGCAATAACAGAGATTCCTGTACAGACTGGATTAGATTTCTCATAGGACCTCTGAGTTACCCAAAAAACATCAGGTAATTTGCTACATCATTTTACCGAGGTTATATGAGTCATAACCAGATACAGTCATTTCATTTTTAGATGGAATTGAAAGTGTGTCTTTGAAGCAAAAACATGTACTTAAACTCCACAGGGAAAACTAGCCCTTTTCAAAAATTACCCATTTGAGTAAAGATGTGGAGAAGGTGAAGCTAACAGCATTTGAGTTTTCAGTTATTTTCCATTTAAAGTAATTTCCTGTGATTTTGTAAAATAATATCACAAACAAGCATGTGATATTAACTTACCTGTTCATGAGAGCTTCTTTATGAATGCTGTTCCCCCATTTTGAAAATTCTATCATCAAAAACGATTTGTTCACAAATTGTATCGCCACAGTACTTCTGTCGTGATTTTTTTAAACAATGTGCCAGAGGGAGTTAAGGCAGATGTAAATATTTTCAGTAAATAATCATTTAAATTTCTGCCTGTTCCTCACCAAAAGCCATTACATGACAGAAGTTTTGGAATAGAACTACAGTGTTACGAATTATTTTTTTATGGTAGATTTATAGGCCTTTTGCATCCTTTTTTTAAGCTTGAAATTGCAAGACACCAACAATGGACCCTTTTCACATGCTGTGATGGTGTTTCCACAGTTATTAACATTGAAAATCTAGTGAAGTTTTTTTTATTATTTTTATGTCAATTCTTTTTTTTTTCTTTCTTTTTTTTAAATTGATGTACATATATAAATCATATATAATCCATTCAAAAAGGAAGTTTACACAACTATGAGGATTTCCACTTCTGAAAACCATGGGAAATATGGAGAAAAAAAAAAAATCATCATTTTGATTTCCGTAAAGAAAGTAATATGGATTCGGAACAGAATTATCAGAACTGATAATTTAATGATAATTATCAGAACTTAGCACAGTTACCTTAGGCAAAATAATCAATATAATATAATATAATGCATAATATAATTGTTACGTGTCTGGTGTATAAAATAGCACACGAAGGAGTACAAACAAAGTGTTCTTTTTAATAATCCTCAGGGGCAAAAGGCACAACCAAACACAAATCCAAAACATAATAGCAGACAAAGGAAGAGGGGAGAACACAGGCTTTAAATACAAAACGCAATCAGGGAGAAACAGAAACAGGAGTGGAGCTAATTAACTAATAACCATGGAAACAAACTAGGCAGGATGACGGGGACATAGAAAACTAAATGAAAACAGATAATAACTGTGACAGTTCGCCCCCTCCTGGAACGGTGTGTCCTCGTACCGAAAAACATAGTCCAACAGAGGAGGGAGGGTGGGGGATCAGGAGGTGGGCGTGGAGCAGGTGAAGGGCAGGCAATAGGAAAGGGGCAAAAAGAGTCCAAAAAATAAGTCCAAGGGGGAGTAGATGGAGGGAGAAGCCAGGGAGGAGCCCGGAGCAGGAGGAGCCAGGTGGAAATCCAGAGGCCAGCCAGGATGGTGGCCCACGGTGGAGTCGACGGTGGGAGGAGCCATGGTGGAGAAGGGACCGTCGACACCAGGGGGCCTACAGACGGAGACTGAGCCGATGGACGAGGTGCCCAAGATGGAGCCGAGCAGACGGTGAGCCAGGGCGACACTGAGGCTCCGGAGGGCCTAGGCGGAGCTGAAGGCTCAAGCGACCGAGGCTGAGGCAAGGGTCCAGAAGACCGTGGTGGAGCCGGTGCAACTGAGGATGCAGGTGGAGCCGAAGGGAAGGAGGAGCCTGACAGAGCCGGAGGGATGGAGTGACGAGGCGAAGCCAGAGGAGTGGAGTCCCGAGGCGGCGGATGGTCGATGACTGACCAAGGCGGAGCCGGAGGGACGAGGGAGCCCGGTGAAGCCAGTGGGATGATGGGCCACGGTGGAGACGAGGGAGCTAGGAGCCAAGGCAGAGCTGATGGGTCGAAGGACCGAGGTGGAGTCCAGGGCTCGGAGGCTGGAGGTGGAGACAGGGGATCCTCACGCCTGGGCGGAGCTGGAGGCTGGAAGTCCCAAAGCGGCGGATCAGAGCGCCCAGCTGGCGCTGACTGAGGGTGAGCTGAGGGACTGACAGGCACCAGCGGAGATGGAACTGAGGAACTGACTGGTTTGAGAGGCGGTGGGAGAGGGAGGCTGGGAGGGAACACAGGAGAACATGAGCTGGGCGGAACCAGTGGAGATGCAGGAGATTCAGGGCTGGACGGAACCAGCGGAGACGCAGGAGATTCAGGAGCACAGGGTAATACTTCTCCAAACCAGTCTATTAGGCCCATTTCAAAGATGTCCATTAGTTCCTCATAACTCCCAGAAACCAGTTGTAGCTCACCCTCAGTTGCGGGAGTGTGGGCGGGGCTTCCCTCCAAGCCCCTGATCTCCACCAAAACTCCCTTGGGGATGGGCGATGTTGCCGGCTCACGCACCTGGTCAGAACTGTCTTCAGGCTCAAGCCCCGGGGCGACGATCGACTCAGTCGCGGGTTTGCGCGCTGGCTCACGTGTCACGGCAGGCTCAGGCTCTCCGTCTGCGGTGGGCTCAGGCATTTGCTCTGTGCAGTGGGATGACGGCTGACTGGTCTCTGGTTCGTGAGTGGGGCTGGAGATGTCTTCCTCGGCGAGGCAGATGGAGAAACACAGTCCATTGCTCTCCAACACCCACTCCACGAAAGCGGCGAAATCCTCCTCGGGACCGTTCGCTGGCAGGCGAATTCGCTGGCAGATCGAGAAAGTCCCTGGTATGGTCTTCCAGCGAACGGTCCTGTTGCTCCAGGCACAGGAGTTGGACGGCTGGCAAGTCCATTCTGGGAGAGGAACGATAAAAATAAAAATAAACAGAAAGAAAAACGCCGCTAAATACTCAGGTTGAGGGTCTGCTATTCTGTTACGTGTCTGGTGTATAAAATAGCGCACGACGAAGGAGTACAAACAAAGAGTTCTTTTTAATAATCCTCAGGGGCAAAAGGCACAACCAAACACAAATTCAAAACGTAATAGCAGACAAAGGAAGAGGGGAGAACACAGGCTTTAAATACAAAACTCAATCAGGGAGAAACAGAAACAGGAGTGGAGCTAATTAACTAATAACCATGGAAACAAACTAGGCAGGATGACGGGGACATAGAAAACTAAATGAAAACAGATCATAACTGTGACAATAATATAATGCATAATATAATATTTATTTATTTATCGGAAAGAAGAAAAGTGTCAATATCTGTAAACTGAAATGAGTTAAATGAAAATATTAAAATAACATCATTATTTAGCATATTTGCTAATGTGCTTGCGTATGCTGACAATAACACATAACACCACAATAACAGTAACACCAACAGTTTCTCAGTTGCATCAATTAGTAACTACACTTGAATGTAATGGATGTGACAGATTTCCTCTCATATTCTCTACATTATCTCAGTCTGAGGTCCAGGTTTAAAGTGAGCCTTTGCTAGCCGTGCAAATTCTCATTAAAGCTGTAGAACGAAAGAGAGAGGGCAGCCAAATGACACTCTCCTGTTACTGTCACATCTTTACACCTGAGACAACAGCCTCGAGAGGGATCTGTCAATCACATCGTCACAATGAGCCTGAGAGGGTGCCTGGAGCTGATTGCCCATTGTCATGGCAACACTCTAAGGTGAGGACCTTAAGGACTCTCATTTGCGTCAGAGAGACTCAGCAGAAGGCAGAGCTCTTGCACAACATTGTAAAATTAGAATATAAGAACGCATCCTCTAGTGACATGGATGTATTATTATTATTCAAAATTAGTAGTGTCAATGTTGTGACTTTCTATTAATTTATTCAAAAACACATAAAAAAAAATTCATACAGTTCATACCTCTATTATGGGCATATTTGTAATTTCTCTGTTAAAATTAATTTTGAAAAGTTTTACCGGCATGAAAAAAAATGTTATGGTAATACAACTGTCCTAATGTCATAATGAAGGGAAAAAACTCATTAAAGAATTTTTTTTTTTTTTTTTTGAGAAAAAAGTCTGGTCTACTACTACTACTACTACTACTACTAATATGTAAAAAAAAAAAATAAAAAAATACGCAAGTCCATCAAAACAAGTAATGTGACAAGACCAACATGCAAAAATAATTAACTAACTTACCTGACTAAGTGACTAACGAAATAAATGAATACATAAATAAATATAATTGAAGAATGAACAAAAGAAAGAAAGTCATATTTGGATTTGAAATGGCATTAAGGTGAATAAATTATGAATTTTCATGTTTGGGTGTGCTAATAATGAGCTTTAGATAACTTGACAGTCAGGACACGTTGTGTAGATATCAGTATTCTGGCAAAAACCAGTCTAAACATGAGCCATATACTGTTGATGTTAAAGGTCTCCATAATAAAGCTTTTCAGACAGGGACAGACCGTTGAAAAATATTTATAGTCGTCTCAAACCATTTAAAACCCAATGCCTTTTCCAAGGACATGGTTATATCCTGCTTTTTTTCATGAAATAAGGTTTCTACACTGTCTTCTGAAACATTTTGAGGGTAGCGTGACCCTGATCATGACAGTCTTTCTGCTGCTGTCTGTGGTAGATGTCTCTCCAGACGAGGGTTAATAGGATAACCGTGTCTTAAATAAATCACCAGCAACAGGGAAAGAAGAGACAGCAGAGATAACGGCCTACTCACTGAAAACTCAGGGTTCTGAAACCACCTCTTGATCACATACTGTTTGTCAGTTATATAAAATGTGTACACAGTATGTATATTCATACATTATCAAATCAGTCTAATATACTGTACATTACCGTTCAAAAGTTTGGGGCTGGAAGGATTTTTAATGTTTTGAAAGACATCTTTTATGCTCAGTAAAGCTGCATTTATATGATAAAAACAGTACCAACAGTGACATTGTGAAATATTATTACAATTTAAAATATTTAAAGTCTCTCTTTAAATATTTATTACAATTTTAAAACATTATATATTTTATATATATTTTAAAGGGATGGTTCACCCAAAAATTAAAATTCTGTCATTAATTACTCACCCTCATGTCGTTCCAAACCTGTAAGACCTTCGTTCATCTTCAGAAACACAAATTAAGATATTTTTGATGAAATCTGAGAGCTCTCTGACCCTCCCATAGACAGCAAGGATCCTAACATGATCAAGGTCCAGAAACGTAGTAAGGACATCGTTTAAATAATCCATGTGACATCAGTGGATATATTCAATATATTTTGGTTTTAAATTCAGTTTTCTTGGAAAGGAAGACTTGTGTCTGTGCAAGACTTCAGTTCATTAGCCGCAGCGCTTCACTTCTGATGCGTGACCCACCCAAAGTGCAGTAAACGGTAAAACAATTGCGGTACTAATGTGATTATTAGTACTTTAATAAATGTAAAATAATTTGAATACAAATACTAATTTACAACATCCAGCAGCACAATGAACTGTTTTGCACAGCTAAATAGGCTAAATGGAGATCACTTATCTACCCCTCGAACACTCAAGTTCACGCTAGCTCTTATATTAAAAATAAGATAGAAAGATAAAAAATGAATAGTTTCCATGGATCTAGTCTTTGCATCTGTTTGTTTGATGTTTGAATCAGGTGTCCTCTGTTGGAATAGATGGTGCTGTCACAAAAAATAGGGTCCTATGCAGTCCTAGAACTGCAGCCTCCGGTATTGCAGGAACATTGGGTTGTTTTTGTTCAGACCAATGTGAAAATCGACCCATGTTTTTACCCTGCAAACACGCAGAGCTGTGAATGTGAACTGGTGGATCGATAAGAAGATAATTCATTATAAAAATCTAAATAGTAAAATGTGTTTTTGTTATTTAATTAATATAATAACTTATTGATAATAATTGTTTAATTTAATATAATAATTAATACTTTTGACTCGTCCATTTTCTTAAAAAATGGTTTAAAGGCTAAAATGTGAAGTATATCATTTTATAAAACTTTGTTTTTTGTGAAAACTTGTATCTGAACTGTAAATCATGCTTTTTACAGTCATTTTACAGTTTAATAGTTTACCATAGACATTACCCTACCCCGCTCATATGGTATTAATTTTATTTGTGCGGGTCTTAAAAAAGGTCTTAAAAAGTTTTAAATTTGAGCTTAAAAATCCTGCAGCAACCCTGTTCATGTCATTTTCAAAAAAAAAAAAAAGAAAAAAAAAAGGAATATAAGAAAAAGAAAAAAAGAATACTGGTAGCCAAATAGTTTCAGTGACTACTGATTTACGAAAACAGAAAATAAATAAATAACTAAATAAAAATAAAGAAACCCACAGCCATTTCATTATTTTTTTTCATGCTCCAGAGAAGAAAGAAAAACAGGTTTGGAATAACATGAGGGTGAGTAAAAGATGACGGATTTATTTATTTATTTATTTATTTTTTACAGAGAACTACCCCATTAATGGTTCCTTAGTTTCCTTAGTATGACTAATAGTAATTAGCCTTAGTAACCACCACAAAAAAAAAAGAAAAAAAAAAAAAAGAAAAGGGGATTATTGAGGATTGGAGAGTTAATAAACTGTGACAATAAAGGAGTAGAAAGGCACCATGCCCTGGGTAATACTGTCACATGGATTTTGAGGTAAGTTGACAAAATGGTCCAATAAAATATCACTTTTATCACTCAGATAAAATATATCACACAGAAACATGTGAAGACACACAGCTATAGTTTTACTGTGAGGCATGGATGATGCTTTTATCTATGCTCAAGGGGAAGAATGTATTATGTGCTCACTTGTCAACAGAAACATTTATAAAACAGAGGTTAGAAATCATCTGGAGAACTACATACATTTTTTCTCTTTTGTGTTTCTGTCACATTCTCTCTCTTTCTCTATTTCTAATTACACTTAGTTTAATCACTCCCATGGTTATGATTAATTAAAATTATGTTTCTATTAAAATGGAATGGATGCAGGCCAGAGGTAACACATGGCAGAGAATTTTGCTTCTCTCAGTTTTCTGAGAAACCCTCTTACATGGTCCAGCAATAATGGCTCGATCCACTCATCTCTTGCCTAATGATGAGAGAGCTTGTGGTTTTATATTTCAGCCTTTTTTATCCTGACCTTGTAAGACAACTGCGATCAAGTTGCACTTATTTATAAATTGCAAAACCATGGACTTGAAAGGAGTTGAAACATTTATGGTCTTTGGAAAAGAAATTAAGAAATTAAAAAAAAAACAAAAAAAAAAACAGCAATTATATTATGAAATATGTAACAGACAGGCTTTACTTATTATGGCAGGGATTTATTATTTGAAGTAACACAGCACTGTGCAGTCATTCTGATGAAGCAAATGTTCTTTAAGGAAATTAATTGTTAATTTATTTGTGAACTGCTGATATGAAATGCTATACTTTCATCCTTTACACAAAAATGTGAATTTCTGAGGATTTTAGAGTGATGTTTTGTTAGTACATCGTTAAAAGCCAGTGATGTTCTCCCTTATGAGACTACAAGTATTTATGTTTTACCTATCTTTCCTTACAATGTACTAGATTAATTCAACAATTAATCGCGATTAATTGCATCCAAAATAAAAGTTTTTGTGTACATGTATGTGTATGTATTGTGTATATTTATTATGTATATAGAAAGACACACACATACAGTATATATTTAGAAAATATTTACATGTATATATTTATATTCATATAATTTATATTACATAAAAATATTTTATATATATGAACATAACATTTTTCTTAAATATATTCATGCATGTGTGTGTATTTATATATGCATAATAAATATACACAGAACACACACATATGTACACAAACACTTTTATTTTGGATGAGATTAATCGTGATTAATCGTTGTCCAGCACTACAGCATACTAAAATTTACAGCAGTTTTTAAATATTATACAGTTCATCAAGGATATAAAGTATCTGTGCATTCAGCATTTATGCAAAACAAGTCTTATGTTCAAGGGGGATACAAATCTGTTTGGTGAACTCCCTTCCTAAGTTTAAAAAGAAGCAGTCAAAGTACTTTGAAGTGAAATTGGAAGCAGAACACAGGCAGGAGTTTCTGGCCCACATTAGGCAAATGTAAATGAGACCTGTGGGAATTTAAACTGGATGAAAGGGAGATTTAATGTTTCGCTGATATCATTTATTTTTCTCCCTCGGCATGCTCCTAATCTCCAAATGTGTGATCTGTATGAGGCTTATAGGAAGTTACAAGATCAACTCATGAACAGATGGGCTCGATATAGCCACTCTAAACTCTTCTTCTCTTTATTCATTTGATTTCAGGAAATGATATCTGAATTTTGCAAGTTTGCATTAGTGTTCGAACAAAGACAAACTCAAAAGTGCAAACTCGCAAAATGTGATTTGAGCATTGATTTATGAAAAATAAATAAGCTGTCAGATACTTGTAATTCTTCATTTGATTGAGGTTTTCGACTAGTCTTGAAATAAATTTCTCATAAATCTTAGATGAGCACATTTATTTAAGAGAAAATTCCAAATTCAACAAGTAATAAGTAGAACAATCAGTGTTCCAAAGTTGCAGTCATACATTTCCAAAAATAATGACTGTTTAATTATGCATAAACTAGTGGGAGTGGGTGATGAAAACTCAATCAAAACACCGAAATTCAGTTTATTTAACAAAAAGGCCATGTACACACTTCACAGTTTTGGGAGTATAATGACCTCATATAGGCCTAAATATGGTTGAATTGTCTAAATCAGAAGTTGTCAACCAGAGGACCGGGGCCCACTAAGGGTTCTCAGCAAACTTCCAAAGACCTCAAGATGACAAAAAGCATTAAAATTAGCCATGGCAACTTGTTTTTTTTATTTTTTTTTTTTAATTATTTTAACCCCCTCCAGTTTTCTTTTTCAGTTACTTTTTTTTTTTTTTTTTGTAAAAGAAAAAGCAGGGTTCCCACTATCTAGAGATAAACCTGGAAGGTAGCCCGATTTACTGGAAAAGTTGTGTAAATTATTCAAATTAATAATTGCATGCATGGGTGTTTTATATGAGTAAATTCTAGTTATGCAGAGCTCTGAGGAAAAAAAAAATATCAGGTAAAAATTTGATTGTAAATCAGAACTAAGTAGAAATTAGGTATCAAAACATATATTTCTTTTTAAAAAATCTAAAATCTAAAAACTGACAATAGGGGCCTTGGAGCCAAAAAGGTTTAGAACCACATTTCTAAATTATTGTTTCTCAGAAGAAGAGAGTGACAACCATATTTAACTGCAGTGTGTGTACAGTATGTGGCCTATAAGATACAGTCGAAAGTCTAGAATCATGTATGACAACTCTACATAAGACACCACAAATACAGACTCAGCAATTTCATGCATAACTGTGCCTTTGGGCACCGAGTGCCCTGAGGAACCCAGCAGGAGTTACATGGAGAGGGCTCAGTTTCACTCCACACCACAGTTTCATAGTCCTCAGCATCTATTCTAGTATAGCAGCCTTCATTAAAGATTTAGCTTGTACACCACAATTCTCTTGTTTTGTCATTTCAAGGACACTGTACAAGAAAAATAGTTTAGAAGCTTCATTAGCTTAGCTTCATATCTAATTCACAGCTGCAGTTACCCTTCCTGAATGCACCACAGAAAGACTTGACATACAAAGCTTAAGTTCTTTCATGTAAATGCTGGTTTTGTCCAAAGCAGTTGTGACCACAAAACAAATAAGTGACAGGTTTTGTTGATTATTTAGTGTCTAATTGTGTGACAATTCACCCACTATGAAATATCATTAGGCCAAGATCCCACACCTGTATATTAAATATTAAATATCTTCTAATTGGCTGTAACTGTGTTCTGTCGACATTAACATTCATCATAGACAGACAAATTACTTGTTGTTGAAATCTTATTGTATCGCGTCTGGTAAGGACATAGCGTAAGTCTCTTCACAGTGATGGGCCTCTGCATGAGTCCTGCTTTGCAAATGACCATCTGGAATGTCTTCTCTCAGACACTCTGAGCATCACTTAATCACAGTTCAAGGATTGTCAACCCTGATTAGGGAAATCGACTCAAAAATCCATGCAAATACACTGCCTCCTCTCATTTTAGCTGTCCTGCATATTGTGCATGACTTTCTAAACAACACAACAAAACAGACTTTCAGACACTGACATAAATGAGTCTGGATGATTCAAATCAAAGCAAAGGATTTCCATAAACCTTTTGTGTCTTCTAAGAATTCAGCAATTGCTTTGTTTTTTTTTTTCTAATATAAGGGAATCTCTTTATTGGAGAGTTATAGATCTCTGTTAAGGTGCAGTTTCTTTTCTTGTATATGCTTGAGGAGGGCCTTGGCTCTTTGTTCTACGTGCCAGATGATAGATTTGAGTCCGGGCACCTCTCCTCTGCTCACCCAGAATTCCCGATCTACAGACAGGGAGTGAAGAAGCATCTTCTCCAGACATCCTGATTGTAGCACTGAAACGGCCCGCTCTGGAAACCTGCCAATCGACAAATACACTGTTACACTAACTGTTTTGTACATATTAATTAGTCTTCTAATTTAGTTGGCAATTTTACCCAAATGGACTTGGGTCAACAAGTGTTTTATTCAAATGCACAATGTTAAGAAGTCATGGTTCAAATTTACAACAGTTCACAGTCCACATTTATAACCATTAGGCCAGTATAAGATTGTATAGATTGTATAAGTCTAGATACATTTTCACAATTATTAATACTTACTCATCAATACCTTCAACCAGTCTGAAGTTGAGGTTGTCTTGTGGTTGATGAGGTCTTCCTGCATTGTCAATAAAAACCAGTCTGGATGGTTCTGTCTTCCAAACCTATAAATAGAAGTTATAATATACAGCTTATTTTGAGTGGATTTGTGCTTATTTATATTATGTACAGTGGTTCTAAAGTATTTGGAAAGTTTTGGACATTTAAATGGTTAGTTCACCCAAAAATAAAAATTCTGTAATAAATTAGCTTACTCCCCCTCATGTCATTTTAAACACGTAGGACTTTATTTAGACAAAAAAAAAAAAAAAAAAAAGGTTTATACAGAACATTGTAAAAGTAATAAATGAATCAGTGTAATCCATGTAAAAGTGACCTCCAAAGATACTCATCATTTTATATGAACAGATTTAATTTACTCAGATATATACACTGATCAAAGCACATACATAGAACTCATCATACAGTAAATGGACATGCGTGACACATGAGTACAAATCTCTTTGGTTCTTGCAGAAGCTCAAGCATGCTTGTGTGCAGGGCCGCAGCTGGAGTTTGCGGGGCTCAAGTGCAGGTTGTACCAGTGGGCCCTGTTTGAAATTGTTTAATTTGTATGTTCATTCTATTTATTTGTGCTATTTGCACAATGTTTAATTTTTTTCAAGTTTGTAGGTCTCCAGGTACAGAAACTGAATAATCAAATGTAAAATAGCACTGCATAGTCTTCACTGTAAAAATTATATATAGTCAAACCAAAATTTATTCAGACACCTTCAGAATTTCTCACATTATCACAGTTTATTCACTATAGTTTAGAAAATGGTAATAAAATATGACAAGAACTCAGAGATAAACTGTGTCCGAACAAATTCATCTTGATAATGTCAGATAACTTTGATAGAAAGGTATGCAATGGATTATAATCAACCAAAAATTCAGACAACTGTTAATATGACAATTTTTACACAACTATCAATACTTTGTTGACCAATTACCAAGCAATGTTTAATTTTGTTCAGTCTGTGGTGTAAAAAGGTTGCATTAGCAATTAAAGAAAAAACTCTTAAGCAAGACATGGTCAGGTCAAAATTTTTGGCCCCAAATTTTTTATAAATTTTACTGGTAGTCCACTGTATGAAGAATTTTTGTCACAGTTGACTTTATTTTGCTATCCTCACTTACATAAACAAACTATTGTGTCCTGCATCCATTAAAAAATATCAAAAAATTATATCTGGTGTCTTAATAATTTTTGGTTTGACTGTGGATTAATTCTTGTTAAAACTACAAAGTAATTCAGTCAAGAGCTGTAAGGGATTTTCTTTCTTTCATTTTCTTGGATTAACATTAAAGGCACTGACAGCAGCTAGTAAATTAGGCGCGATCACTTTAAGAGACAATGCATCCATTATAATGATACACATCCAATTTATTTCTCCACTGTTTACTGATTAAGATTAAGAACATTAAGATTTGTACTCATGGAAATTACTAAAGTAGTCAAACCTGTTCATTAGAAGGGGATGACCCAATACTTTTGGAAACATATTGTGTTTTGAAGATGAACAAAAGCCTAATGGATTTGAAACAAAACGAGGGTATGACTGAATTTTCATTTCTGGGTAAACTAACCTTTTAAGTTACACTTCAAAAATTTTGAATTGCATTTCATTAGATACAAAATGGCACAATGCTAGACCTCTTTTCAGATTTTGTTGAATTATATTTCCAATAACTGTGCCAAAAATATCTTCAGTGTGTACAAATGTCATGACTAGTAAGACTGGCATAAAATAACTTTTGTTTTCCAGTTCACATGCATGTTTAATATCAGGGGTAGGGTTAAGAGAGAGAGCTAGTATGAATTATACTGGTTGCAGTGTGCTCTGTAGGTTTGCTCTGTAGGAGAGATTTCTAAAACTGTGGAATGATTTTGTGGGCAAGTGATATTAAAACAGATGACTTTTGAAGATTGGCTCCTAAAACCTAAACCACAACCACATTGGAGCTCCATTTCTCCAGCTCTCTGAACACTATCAGATAATGGCAACAGAACCAATCTAAAGGCTCCCATGGAAACTGATTGCCTTGACTCATTTTAGCTGCCTCACTTAATTAAGTTGGGTTTCTAACTCACAGTTTGAGTGTGAGCTCACTTCATGTAGATCTTGAGAGCTGTTGGAAAGTTATTACTTTTGATATTGGAAAGCAGAATGAAGGGAAAAAATGTTCTACACTCTCCTGGTAGAAAACGAATACTTGCCAGCTATGCGACCTTGTCACGGGGTCAGTCAATACAACTTGATGAAAAAAGGCAACTGCTTCAAGTTTCACTGAAGCCATAGTGTCATCATTTATGCATGTTTACTCTCTTCAAAGTCAAATGGAGCACTGATATATATATATATAGAGAGAGAGAGAGTCCCTACAAGGACAGTAAAACCTGAAATGATGGTATTGATATGTTATTATTGGATAATCTGACAAATCACCAATATTTCCTTTACCAGGATGTGCACCAGATTTAAGTCCTTTGGGTTTCCACATTTAACATGAAGCAAGTTTTCTACACAGAGTTCTGATGGGTCTGGTCTGAAACCACAGCAAGACCGGTCTAGTCTGTCATTCACCTGGAGAAAACAAATTAATCACGTTTAAAAAATGAAAAAGTGAATTCATGTATGTCAGACATTCACAAATAGTCTTTCAAACCACATTTTAAAACCACTTAAATGATAAACCTGGGTAATGTTTTACATCATTTTGAAAGGGGGTTAGTTTGAACAGCTTGTCTTTTGTTCATGTTTCATGATTTCAGTTCGGGTTTAGTCATATATATATATATATATATATATATATATATATATATATATATATATAGCAGGTCTTCTACTTTGGTTTCCTGTTTCACGTCATGTGACCTATTCCTGATTGTTGCTCATGTCATGTTTTCATTGGTTCATTGTCTTGCTGTCTCATTATTAACTCTGTTCTCTCATTGGTTCATGTTCTGTTTTGTCATTGGTTTTTCACATCATGTGATTATCCCCAGTCTTGTTTTAAAGCCTTCATGTTTGTTACTTTGTCCTGTATTGAAGTATATGTCATGTCATTGTCATTTTTCTTTATCTACTCAAGCCAATAATTCATGCTGATGTCTATAATTAAGTTTATGTTTTTGAATCTTCACCATTGTAAATAAACTGCAATTGGGTTCTTTATGGCATTGTCCTCATACGTTTCATGCCAGTAATGTTAAATAGTGGTTATATATTTACATCTCATACTATACTTGTCTAGCAGTGTTATTAACCTCACAAATATGTAAATAAGAATAAGAATGCAGTGTACAGTGTAAAATTGTGAAACCTGAGTACTCAGGATTACTTACTAACCATAGTGTATAAATAGTCTTCAAACTCAATTTTCCTCAGTGCAGAGAGACTTAAGAGATTCCAGTGGTAATACTGTGGTTTATCTTTTCTCATAACATTTAACAACATTACTCCTCTTTGTTTCAGAAGTTAAGGTGAGATGTGACCCTGTGGTGCAGTAAGTATATGTTTTACCAGCTCATTCCCAGTTAGAACACATTCCCTCCCTCTCAAACTCCACAGACCATACTGACACACCACTGCTATATTTCACAATGTAAAGTGAAGCGGGCCTGATCTCAGAACAACTGAGATCCCCTGAAGATGGAGCTGGGTAATAATCTGGAAAGGCATTTAAATACATTTTTCCCTTGAACTTTAAATGTTTTAAAGAATTTACAGTGCCTTGCGAAAGTATTCATACCCCTTCATTTTTTTCACGTTTTGTTATGTTGCTGCCTTATGTTAAACTGCTTTTAAATTACTATTTTTTCCACATCAATCTATACTCCATACACCATAATGGTAAAGCAAAAAACAGTTTTTTAACATCTTTGCAAATTTATTAAAAATAAAAAACAAATGATTCCATTGCGTAAGTATTCATACCCTTATCTGGGACAGTTGGAATTTAGCTCAGGAGCATTTATATTGCTTGTAGATGTTACTACATTTTGAGTGGAGTTAACCTGTGGCAAATTCAGTTGAATGGGTATGATTTGGAAAGGCACATGTCTTATAAAAGGTCTAACAGCTGATAATGCATATCAGAGCAAAAACCAAGCCCTGAGGTCAAAAGAACTGCCTGTAGAGCTCAGAAACAGGGTTGCATCAAGCCACACATCTGGGGAAGAGTTTAGAAAAAAAAATTCTGCTTCACTGAAGGTTCACAGAAGCATGTAGTCTCTGTTACCCTTAATGGAAGACGTTTGAAACAACCAGGGCTCTTCCTAGAGCTGGCCTCCTGGCCAAACTGACCAATTGATAGAGAAGGGTTTTGGTTGGTGTGGCGACCAAGAACCTGATGGTCCCTCTAGTTGAGCTCCATGATCATATGTGGAGACAGGAGAAATCTACAGAAGGACAAAAATCACTGCAACACTCCACCGATCTGGGCTTTATGCCGGTGTGGCAAAACTCAATCCTCTCTTCAGTGTAGACACATGAAAACACACTTAGAATTTGCAAAAAAAGCACCTAAAGGACCCTCAGACTGTGAGAAACAAGATTCTCTGGTCTGATGAACCTCAGTTCCAAACATCATGTTTGAAGCAAAGCAGGCACTGTTCATCACCTGCAGAGTACCATCCCAAAAGTAAAGTGTGCCTGTAGCAGCCTCATGCTGTGGGGCTGTTTTTCAGCGGCAGAGACTGAGGGACTCATCAGAGTAGAAGAAAAGCTCAATGCACCAAAATATTGAGATAGCCTTAATGAAAACCCAGTCCAGAGCGTTCAGAACCTCAGACTGGGCAGAAGGTTCACCTTCCAACAGGACAATGGACCTAAACGCACAGCAAGAGTGGTTTATAGACAACTCTGTGAATGTCCTTGAGTGGCCCAGCCACAGCCTGAGCTTGAACCCAATCAAATATTTCTGGAGAAACCTGAAAATGTGCATCTGCCCCGGTCCAACCTGACAGAGCTTGAGAGGTGAAGAGGTGAGGAGAAGAATGACAGATAATTGCCAAATGCTGATGAGCAAAGCTTGTCGTATCAAACAAAAAAGGCTTGAGGCTGTAAAGGTGCTTCAGCTAAATATTTAGTTAAGGGTATGGATACTTATGCAATGTACTTATTTCAGTTTTTTATTTTTTAATAAATTTACAAAGTTGTGACAATTCTGTTTTTGCTTTGTCAATATGGTGTACGAAGTGTAGATTGATGTGGGAAATAAAGTAATTTAAAGGAGTTTAACATAAGGCAGCAACATAAAAAAACATGAAAAAAATGAAAGAGTATGAATACTTTCGCAAGGCACTGTAAAGGTTTAAAGTTCAAACCCCTATAAAATGATGAATATTTTGTCATCATTTACTTTTTCAAATTTTATGGTGCTTGTCTCATTTTTTGCTGAACCTGACAAGATGCAAGTGCAAAAGAGATTTGAGAGTAGAGAGGAAGATTCAAATCAAAAACAGCTTACATTTTGGTCTGTTCATGAAATTTTTTTATAAACTACATACTCTACAGTAATACTTTATTTTTTTTTTTTAATACCACATACTTAAATGGATGGATTATTTATTTATTTATTTATGAACTTTAAAGTGTAAATCAGCATTAGTTTTTGTATGGAAAAGAGCACCTTGAACATTCTGCAAAACATCTGTTGTGTTTCATGGGATATACTGTATATACAATTTTCATTTAAAATAATTATTTTAAATAAAATAACTGAATAAAAAGAGTTTTAAACTCTTGCAGCAGTATAAAACTCTTTGTCAATTATGTAAAAAATGCCTTAAAAATAGCTAGAAAATATGTTTATGTCACTTGTCTACATGGTGATATTATACTAAAAATAATAATTTTTTAAAATGAGCCCAGTGTCTGTGACAGCTGATGTCAGTTGGCAGTTTCAGAAGCAGACAGTCATCAACGCGCATTGTGTTCTTGCCGCACATCATACTAAAAATCTGTTCTCTCTTTTCTCATAGAGCCAGCACTGTGATGACCTTAGGGCTCGCTTACGTAACGCTCTAGCCCAATGCTGCTAGTGAACCATGGTGAATGCCACAGAGCATTTCTGTTGAAGACATTTCCATGTCACAGCCCATGAATATTCTGAATCATGTGACCTTTTGTTCAGAAACCAATGCAATCATCTTTGTCATTGGTGTATGTTATGTTGGGTTTTTATACATAATGGTATACAAGCATTTTTAGCACATTTTTAACAAAAATACTGTAATTACAAATTATATTTTGCACATTCAGAATAACAATTTGAGTAAAAAATAGCATGAATTTCAGAATTTGTTTTAATGACAGTAGCACTTGAGCTGCCATTGACACAATTTGTTTAAAACTTGGCAATATAATTTGGCAAAATTTTAAATGCATTACAAGCAAGGAAATTTACAGTTAAACTCCACAGAGAGACCAGTATGCTCAATGAAGCTCAGTAATGCTCAATGCTCAGTGAAGACCAGGAGTCAAATTTGAAGTTCAATCAGTTGACAGAGACTTTACTGAAGACAGAGTTCTCCATATGTCTATATGGCTATCCATATCAGTGCTTAATTTAAATCAAATAATGTTTCCTATGCCTGAAAAACTCATGGAAAATTAAGAAGTTCTTAAAGGTTAAGAGAAAATATTAGAACACTAAATGATTAAAATGAAAAGGAAAATTTGAGTTATAAATGTAATTAACAACAGATTAAGTGATTTAACAGCCTAAAGTGCGATCACATTTACTGTTGTTTGAATGATTTTTGCGGGCAAAATCTAGTCATTTGGTCATGAGAATTAGCCACACTGACCAACAGAAAGCTGAGCTATTGCTAAACTTGACAATAGAAAATGGACTTTTTGCACATCAAATTTTATTAAAGGCACAGACACATTATGGAAACTTCAACAAGATTTCACTGGCAAAGTAGGTCCACAACCATTGTCAATAGTGTAGCGCTGCATGAAGCATCACTTACTTAGGTCACTTCTAAACCAAGCTGCTTTATACTGGGAAATGCAAATTTGCATGTTAAACATGAATCCAATATGAAACTGGTTGGTTTGGATATCAAAAAATGAAATGTATAAAAAGTGTTGTCGTTTTCCCCCCACACAACAAATGCTGATTAGCATATTTTTAATTTGCTGTCCTATAACTATGTATGATTATATGGTTAGTTCCATTGTATTATCTGCATTATCTTACTTCCTGCCATCTGAGATCCTATCAGGCCAGACCTGTGGCCCACCAGTTGAGAACCACTGATCTACATTTCAGAGCGGTACACAGAAGAACGTCTCGGTTACGTATGTAACCCTCGTTCCCTGAAGGAGGGAACGGAGACGTCACGTCGGATGACCGACGAAATTGGGATCTCGCCAGAGAGACCAATCCACTTCGAGTGTAACTAAACGAGCCAATGGACATTGGCATGCGATTATTGCATCCAGCTGCCGCTGATCACAGTGTGAGCATAAGAGGCAGCTGATGCACCGCATCAATTATCCTTTCGCTTCGGAGCCGAGCGGTAGTAGTGAAGCTACTGCTCCCTTTCCCAAGAAGTGTTCCTGATCGAGTGCGGGCGTTACGGTGCAGCAGCGGTGGTCACGGTGTCCGGGAGAGCAGAATCGTCTTCCCGCTGGCAGCCACACTTGGAGTGTGCGGTGGCCAAGCTCCCCTGCGTGCTTCAGCACCTCAAAAAAGAGCATTTCTAAGAGCAAATTTCTCTAAGAGAGTACACGGGTGATCGCGTCTTTTTAAAGATGTCTTATCACCCGTGCGTTTCTGGCTGTGGTCGCTTCCTGGCGCCTCAGGACGGTCACGATTGCTGCCTCACGTGTCTGGGCATTCAGCACGCTGAGGAGGCTTTCGTGGATGGCTCATGTTCTTCTTGTGGGGACATGACCATCTCGGAGTTGCGTCTTAGACTCCGCTATGTCAAACATGGCGGAGTCCCTCTGCCTCTGCCGCGGTCCAGCGTGCGCGCCGCTGGGTCCGGTGGGTGCAGAGGTGATCTGAGGATTACGGTGAGGGCTTCCCCAAGTGGAGCTCCTCGCCCCTCAAGCACTCCGCAGCCGGTGGAGCTGCCGCAGGAGCGTGCTGGGCCCTCTGCTCGGGGTGCACCAGGCGTCTCCTTCGGTGGTCCCCCTGACGACCAGATGTCGATCACTGCATCAGAGGGCGGGCCCTCTCTCTCCGGGGATGACGACTCGGCTGCGCTGCCCCCTTCGGGTGTGGTAGCGTTGTCCGAGCCAGACCCAGAGATGACGGCCATGCTTTCCCGGGCCGCCGAGAATGTCGGGCTCGTGTGGAATCCACCACCGCGTCCCGATCCTTCGAGGCTGGACGAGTGGTTTCTCGGTGGGGGTTGCGCTGGTTCTCAGTGCCCCCCTCCGGTGCCATTCTCCCCGGAAGTGCACGAGGAGCTGACAAGATTGTGGAGGGCACCTTTCACTGCCCGAAACAAATCTTGTAGTTCTTCCGCTCTCACCACCCTCGATGGTGGAGCCGCTTTGGGGTATGCGGGCATCCCCTCGGTGGAGCGGTCTGTGGCCATGCAACTATGTCCAACAGCCGCTTCCACCCTGCGGGGTGATCCGTGTCTCCCCTCACGGGCCTCTAAGTATTCGTCAGGTCTAACTGGCAGTGCTTATAGAGCCTGTGGGGAGGCGGCTTCCGCCCTCCACGCTATGGCGTTGCTGCAGGTCCACCAGGCCAAAGCACTGAAAGACCTGCACGAGGGTGGTCACGACCTGGCGGTTCTACATGAGCTGCGTGCTGCGACGGACCTCGCGCTACGAGCGACGAAGGTGACCGCACAGTCTCTGGGTCGTGCGATGTCCACGTTAGTGGTCCAGGAGCGCCATCTCTGGCTGTGTCTTGCTGACATGAGAGAGCTGGAAAAGGTACAGTTCCTGAATGCTCCCGTGTCACAGACCGGCCTTTTCGGCGACGCTGTCGAGAGCTTTGCCCAGCAGTTCTCGGCAGCCCAGAAGCAGACTGAGGCGATCAAACACATCATGCGCCGGAGGAAACCTGCTGCTTCCACTCCGGCTGCAGCCACTCAGCCTGCTCGTCGCCGTGGGCGCCCCCCTGCGGCCGCCCCCGCTCCCGCGCAGCCGCAGCAGCCTTCCACCAGGCCGCGTCGTGGAGCCGGTCGCAGGCAGGACGCCCAGCCCGTCCAGGCCCCCGCCAAACCTGGCGGCAAGCGCAAGTGCAAGAGGCCCTGAGACGGGCGACCCAGAGATGGAGGAGACTGCTCTTCGGGAGATGGTGACCGCACCACTCCCTCCCCCGGTGGAGGGCCGGGTGGAGAATCCTGTGTTTCAGTTTGTTTTTGTTCCGCCGCTGGCCCAGCAGCCAGCGGTACCCAAAACATCAGTAAAAGAGCGGTTTCCTCAATCTCTGGGTCTCAAGAGGAGGAGAGTGGTGATCCGTGCATCACAGGATCGCTTCCCTCCTCCTCTCTCGCCAGCAGGCAGCAGGTGGTTGCCCAAGAGCACCCCTCCTGCCCATTCGTGGAACCAGGTAAGGGCAGTAGCACTCCATTCCCCGCTTCAAGTCGTCAAACGCCGGGCTGTCACAAGCCTCAAGCCGGGTTCCTGTGTCTCCTCCCACGCGAGGAGAAATCAGGTGAGTGCTACACTACACACCCAGACCCCGCCCCCTGCCGTCACAGGCCAGGCCGTCACAGGCCCTGGGGCCGGTCCCTGTGTTCCACCTCGCTGCCCCACCGCGGGCATGTCGGTGGGCCCGTTGGCCCCGCTGGTGCGGTCTCTCGGAGCCTGGTTAGCGCTCCCCAGCCCGTCCCGGTGGCTCCTGCGGACCATCAGACTCGGCTATGCGATTCAGTTCGCCCGGCGTCCCCCCAAGTTCAGGGGCATCCGGTTCACTTCAGTCAAAGCCGTCGATGCCCCTGTCTTGCTCGCGGAGATTGCAGTCCTACTGGCGAAGGATGCAATAGAGCCGGTCCCTCCAGCCGATATGAGGTCGGGGTTTTACAGCCCTTACTTCATTGTGCCCAAGAAAAGCGGTGGGTTACGACCGATCTTGGATCTGCGAGTTTTGAACCGTGCACTTCACAAGATGCCGTTCAAGATGTTGACGCAGAAACGCATTTTTGGATGCGTCCGTCCCCTAGATTGGTTTGCAGCGATTGACCTGAAGGACGCATACTTTCATGTTTCGATTCTTCCGCGGCACAGGCCATTCCTGCGATTCGCGTTCGAAGGTCAGGCATATCAGTACAAGGTTCTGCCCTTCGGGCTGTCCCTCTCGCCTCGTGTCTTCACCAAAGTCGCAGAGGCGGCCCTTGTTCTCCTGAGAGAACAGGGTGTGCGCATTCTCAACTACCTCGACGACTGGCTCATAATTGCACAGTCTCGAGAGCTGTTGTGCGCACACAGGGACCTGGTGCTCAGGCACCTCAGCCAGTTGGGCCTTCGGGTCAACTGGGAAAAGAGCAAACTCGTGCCAACGCAGAGGATCTCTTTTCTCGGCATGGAGTTGGATTCGGTCAACCAGACAGCACGCCTCACCCAGGAACGTGCTCAGTCGGTGCTGAACTGCCTCAAGACTTTATCAGGCAGGACAGCGGTCCCACTGAAACTCTTTCAGAGGCTCCTGGGGCATATGGCTGCAGCTGCGGCCATAGTTCCGCTCGGTCTGCTCCATATGAGACCGCTTCAGCACTGGCTCCATGGCCGAATCCCGAGGTGGGCGTGGAAACGCGGTACTCACCGGGTTCAGATTACACCGGCCTGCCGCAAGACCTTCAGCCCGTGGTCAGATCCCTCGTTCCTTCGGGCAGGAGTGCCCCTGGAGCAGGTATCCAGGCATGCTGTGGTATTCACGGATGCCTCAGCCACCGGCTGGGGTGCCACGTACAACGGGCACGCAGTATCAGGGGTTTGGACGGGCCCCCTTTTGCGTTGGCATATCAATTGCCTCGAGTTGCTGGCAGTACGTCTTGCCCTGTGCTGCCTCAGAGGGCGCCTTCGGGGCAGGGACGTTCTGGTCCGTACGGACAACACTGCGACCGTTGCGTATATCAACCGGCAAGGCGGTTTGCGCTCCCGTCGCATGTCGCAACTCGCCCGCCACCTCCTCCTCTGGAGTCAGAAGCATCTGAGGTCCCTTCGTGCCATCCACATCCCCGGAGTGTTCAATCAGGCGGCCGACGAGCTGTCTCGAGCGGCACTTCCTGGGGAGTGGAGACTCCATCCCCAGGCGGTCCAGCTGATTTGGAGTCGGTTCGGAGTTGCTCAGGTAGACCTGTTTGCATCTCCGGAAACCACCCACTGCCAGTGGTTCTACTCCCTGTCCGAGGCAACGCTCGGCACGGATGCACTGGCACACAGCTGGCCCCAGGGCTTGCGCAAGTATGCGTTTCCCCCAGTGAGCCTGCTAGCACAGACGCTGTGCAAGATCAGGGAGGACGAGGAGCAGGTCCTGTTAGTGGCTCCATATTGGCCCAACAGGACCTGGTTCCCGGAACTCATGCTCCTCGCGACAGCCCCTCCCTGGCCGATTCCTCTGAGGAAGGATCTGCTTTCTCAGAGACGGGGCACCCTCTGGCACCCGCGTCCAGACTTGTGGAAACTTCATGTGTGGTCCCTGGACGGGACGCGGAGGTTCTAGGTGACCTGCCCCAGGAGGTAGCGCTCACTATCGCTTCAGCACGAGCACCGTCCACAAGACGGGCCTATGCGCTGAAGTGGAACCTGTTCGTCGAATGGTGTTCCTCTTACCAGGAGGACCCCCGGAGATGTTCGATCAGAGCCGTGCTTTCCTTTTTGCAACAAGGGTTGGAGCGTAGGCTGTCCCCCTCCACCCTTAAGGTATATGTTGCTGCTATTTCTGCCCACCACGACCCCATAGAGGGGAGGTCGGTGGGGAAGCACGATCTGGTCGTCAGGTTTCTTAGGGGGGCCAGGAGGTTAAATCCTCCGAGGCCTCCCTCCCTTCCCTCTTGGGATTTGGCTTTGGTGCTAAGAGCCCTACAAACTGCCCCCTTTGAGCCATTACAGTCAGTCGAGTTGAAGTTTCTTTCTATGAAAACCCTACTCCTGACTGCATTGGCCTCAATCAAGAGGGTGGGGGACCTGCAGGCATTTTCGGTCGACGAGTCGTGCCTTGAGTTTGGGCCGGCTGACTCCAGTGCAACACTGAGGCCCCGGCCCGGCTATGTGCCCAAGGTTCCTACCACGCCCTTCAGGGACCAGGTAGTGAGCCTGCAAGCGCTGCCCCTGGAGGAGGCAGACCCAGCCCTAGCTTTGCTCTGTCCTGTACGCGCACTGCGTCAGTACGTGGATAGAACTCAGAGCTTCAGGACCTCAGAACAGCTCTTTGTCTGTTACGGAGGACAGCAGAAGGGGAAGGCTGTCTCCAAGCAGAGGATGGCCCACTGGATAGTGGATGCCATCACCTTGGCCTATGAAGCACAAGGTGTGCCCTGCCCGCTCAGGTTGCGTGCTCACTCCACTAGGGGTGTCGCATCGTCCTGAGCGCTGGCTCGTGGTGCCTCGCTAGCAGACATCTGTAGAGCTGCGGGTTGGGCGACTCCCAACACGTTCGCTAGGTTTTATAGCCTACGTGTCGAACCGGTTTCCTCCTGTGTTCTCACCTCAAACGGGTAGTGGCACTGAGAGGGCCGGCTCAGAGTCTGCTTGCGGCGTCCTTACGCCTAATTCTCCAGAGAGTTCCTTAACCAGGCAAACCCTGTTGAGTCCTCCAGCACTCCGGCGTCCGGACGCGGCGGGGCGTCCGGCGCCAGGCCTTCAGCCAATGAATTCTTGAAATCTGGTGCGAGGCTAGTGCCCATATGAGAGACCCTGTCGGGATCCCATATGTGTATTCCACGGTATTCTTATTAGAGCCGTGTTTCCCCTGGCGGACCACGTTCTGCCATCTCTAAAGATGCAGCCTGAGCCATCTCAGAGACTTCCATGTGCAATAGGCCCTTCGGGGTTACTTCACATGTTTGAATGTCACTTAACCCCCTCTGGGAGGAGGTGACTCCGCAGTGTGCCTCTTCCAAGTGGAAGGGCACGCTTCCCAGTGTTATCCTAGTCCTACTGTTTGGGTTGCTCAAGGAACACCAGTAGTTGACCTTCTCTGTGTAGAGCCCGGTCCTATCGTCTGCCTTATAGGAAGGGTCAGGAGCCCTACACAGGGCACTGGAAGGGGCAGCTCCTGTGGCGCTTTGGTAGGGATCCCAATTTCGTCGGTCATCCGACGTGACTCGGAGTGACCGACTGAAAGGGGAACGTCTCGGTTACGTATGTAACCCTCGTTCCCTGAAGGAGGGAACGGAGACGTCACGTCCCGTCGCCACAGTTGCTGTACCACCGCTGAGCTGCCGGGTCGCCGGCTCGGCTCCTCAGCGAAAACATAATTGATGCGGTGCATCAGCTGCCTCTTATGCTCACACTGTGATCAGCGGCAGCTGGATGCAATAATCGCATGCCAATGTCCATTGGCTCGTTTAGTTACACTCGAAGTGGATTGGTCTCTCTGGCGAGATCCCAATTTCGTCGGTCATCCGACGTGACGTCTCCGTTCCCTCCTTCAGGGAACGAGGGTTACATACGTAACCGAGACGTTTCCCATGGTGACAGTGAGCGTGTCCTTCACACTGGTCTGTGCTTAAAGGTGTGAGGTTTCACATCAGTGCCATCAGAGGTGCTAAATGAATAGAGAGGAACAAGTGTTCAAGGGTCCCAGGCAGCAATTTCACCAAATCAATACAAAGCTATTAGCTGTTGGCCATGTTACAGCTATTGACTTTTCTTCTAAGATCTAATGTATTATTCATCTACCATCCATACTCCCAGTACAGAGTTTTCACACACACAGATTATTCTAACAAATTCATGAAGCACATTCATAAGCACTTGCAGTTACACATTCTTGGGCACACAACATTAGTCTACAGTATGTCTGCCATCAAGTCATTTTTTTCACATATGATTTGGCCTGATTTCTAATCAAGCAAGAAGATAAGTTTTGTAGTGCTGTAAATTATATGTAAAATGCATAGAATGAAGTGCTGATTTGCCAAATGTATGCCAAGATTATGGTTCCAAGGAGTGAAAGCACGCTAAAGAAGTGGATTACTCAAAAAATAAAATTTGCTAAAACTTGGTGAGCAATTAGCAACAGTTTAAAGTTAAAATGCCATAATGATGGATTTGTGTTTTGTAAACATGCAGCTTTTCAATTCACAGGATATTTTGTGTCGATTACTTGTGGATTATTGTGATGTTTGAACTCTGATGGCACCCATTCACCGTACTGGTGAGAAAGTGATGTACTTTAATGCTAAATTTCTCAAATCTGTTTCAATGAAAAAACTAACTCATGTACATCTTGGATGGCCTGAAGATGAGTATGTTTTCATTTTTTGGTGAACTGTTCTTTTAATATCTTTAGCAAGCGTAAAA
>CM077226.1:13687459-14144959 GCA_039654775.1 Spinibarbus caldwelli | reverse complement strand
CTCCTGCCATCAGGTAGAAGGTACCGGAGCATCAGAGCTCGCTCTGTCAGATTGCTCAACAGCTTTTTTCCCCAGGCTGTGAGAGCTCTTAACTCCAATCCCCCTGTCCCCCTCTGAAACCATGAACACCTCAGCCCTCCCACCCCCCAACTCATTAAAAACTGTTGACAATTTTACTAAGTGCAATTCTGAATGTACTACACACAGGTGAGTGGGCTATACAAACCACCTGTAGTAACGCACTCATCCCACTATATGCACACTAGACACTTTCTACAAACACTCCCTGCCACAAAGACTCTTAAGAAAATACATGTCTACTTGAACATTGCACTACAAAATAATACGTTTACTTGAGCATTGCACTACAAAATCTTTTTGCACTATGCACTGTCTCCCACAAAATCTCTCTTCTGCACAATAATTTAATGTACAAAATATATATTTTTCTGCACAATTTCATGTACATATATCTCTTTCGCACAATTTCATGTACAGTATTTATGTAAAGTTTTTGTACAGTCTCAGTTTGTGTATGTGTGGTCAATTAGGTATAGTGTAGAAGATTTTTATAGTTGAAGATATGAATTAATCAAGTATAATCAGGGTGAATCTTGCCTTTAATATATCTATTTAATCTTCCATTATGTTCTAAGGCCCCTGTGTAAAAAATGCGTACGTGATGAGCATACGTGGCTGAAATATACAGACAGGAACAGCTGGAAGAACTTAAAGGGGCTTTCTTTGTATATACCATAACAGGTGTTGAAGCCCCTTCTCTAGGGAGGTATCAGGTTGTATGTATAAATAGAACTATATGGAATGTATAGAACCCGCCTTAAAGGACAAACTGTATAAAAGAGACAGCACAAAAACATTCGAGAGACTCTTCTGCAGAAGGGATCTCGGCTTTATTCTCGCCATGTAAGATAATAAAGTCTTTTCTTCTGGCACCGAACTCCAAGTCTGAGGGTGATTCTTCGAACTCGCAGCGGAAGGCACTACAAATTGGCGCCCGAACAGGGACGGAACAGAGCAGCAGAGTGGACGACCGCTTTGAGCAGGATTTGACGAACAGCACAAAAAGGGTGGCCACCTCTTACACAGGTAAAGCATTTTTGCTTACATAATTTGTGTTGTTTGCCAGTCTGCTCTTGGCGGTAAGGTCACTTAACAATATGCTCTTCCAAATTTCTAAATTTAAAGAAAAGAACAGAAAAGGAGTTTTGTTCCAGAAGAAATACCTGCATGCATTTATCTGGTTTATTGATAAGCAGCCTGAATTGAAACTAGATGGTGCAGGCAGAAATACATTGCTAGCAATGGTCTGTGTTTATTTAGACTGAGCCTGAAGGGACAGAAATAAACGTGAAGCAGATATAGTGAAGGAAGCGCGCAAAATCCTACGGATATCGCCCTGTATAAGAATACAGGGGTCTGCACGGGTAGGAAGGAAAAAATAGTTCTGGCAAGCAGGGTTCTTTACTGTGAGGGAGAGAACAGGAGAAGTCACAGTAAAGGAACTAGCGGTCTGCTGCAGGTTATTTAGGAAGTAAAAATGAAGTCCTGGCAAGCAGGGTTCTTTACTGTGAGGAAGAGAAAGGGAGAGTCACAGTAAAGGAACTAGCAGTCTGCTGCAGGCAGTCCTGGCAAGCAGGGTTCTTTACTGTGAGGAAGAGAAAAGGAGAGTCACAGTAAAGGAACTAGCAGTCTGCTGCAGGTTACTGAGAAAAGTGAAGTGTTTTGTTTTGATGAGTGTCGGCGCCTGTGTGAAAGATTGAGGTTGGGTGAGAGAATAAATAAATTCCGTATCGGGTGGGCAAGGGCTGCGCACCCCTCCTGGACCGTCACTTAAATGTGGCCTGGTAGAGACGGACGCAGTTCGTGCCGCACCTGAGAGGAATGAATGATTGAATGAGCCCTATAAATAAAGGGACAAAGAATGAAAGGATAAGCCCTGTCTAAATAAAGGGACCTATATAAATGTTATTAGAAGACAAAAGTGTTCTAAGATATGGACGTTGAAGAATATTGAAATAATAATAGATTAATTAAAATAAGATATACATTTATGATTTAATGAATTATCTTAATAGATGAATAAAAATATTGCACGTGCTTAAAACTTTATATATTATATCGAAGACGTCGTAAAATTTGTATCTTGTTATCCCTGGGGAACAGTAAGAAAATTAACCCATTACACAGTTTCAGAGATTGGGAATTAAGTTAACTAAAAATAACCTGTGAAGTGAAATGTTGAATGAAAGCAAGATTGGGTGACCAAATTCGTTGAAATTTGAAATCAAAAACCATAGACATTTTACAATAATAAAGGAACTCGTTGATTAAATAATTAAACTAAATAAAATGAATTATTTGATGTTGGTTGGGAAAATTCATTCACCATTACTGAATGTTCTGAACCATGTATGCAAATATATAAGACAAATTATAATTGAAGTCTTTAGTTTAACATACGCATGTCATTCTGGTGTAAAAGAAAGAATTCTTTTATTTATTGGAATATATAATAAAGGTAGATTACTGCTGCTTTTTGCTTTTTGCAAAGAAACTGCTTGCTGTCTTTCTGCAATGAAGAACTTGCTTTACTAAAATAGAATAAGGGAACTGCTGTATTTAACCAGATGATTTTTTTTTTGTTTATTTTTAGTGATATATTTTTATTTATTTACCCTTTTTATTAAGGAATCATTGAAAAAGATGGTTGAAAAGTGAAAATAAGAAAAAGAGCTGATTGCTCAGGCACAATGTAATCAGAGTTTACAAATGTTCAATTTGATTAATGCAGTCTCTGAGGGTTAAAATTGCAGATGCCTGTTGGAATAGAGCCTTGACAAAGGGAAGCAATGAACTGGAGTCTGTTGGGCAAAGTGACGAAGAAGCAAAGACAAAGAAGCTACAGAGAAGAAGAGGGAGGAGCTGATGGACTTGCAACTCCCCTCCTGAAAGAGGAGTACACACTTCTGCATGGAGAGGGGCTGGCTTAAAGCAGGAAAAGGTGAATTTGTCACTTGAGACTTTTCCTAAGGGTGAAGAGAACATCCTGAAATGCAAAACTCTGGCAGGATCAATCAAAAGCCAGACTGAGAAGAGGCGGAGAAACAACGAGACCATACAACACAACATCAAGCTTTTGAGTGCCATCACAGACTGATGACCCAGTGCAACAACCAAACAACTTCAGCAGACTGATGATCTAACCCGAAGCACTTCCATCCCTTCCCTTGGCGCGCACAGGTGCTGCATATTTAATGATCACTATAGAGACTGCTTCAAATTGTGATAATTATTTTATAAATTTTTATTAATTTGATTACTTACTGGTCTCACAGCAGTTCTTTGAATTCTGTGCTTTAACTAACATTCTCTATCTGCTTTCCAATAGGTACTAGTCCAGCCTCGTGTTTAAAAGAACAAGGAATTGAGACAGACAGACGAGTTGCTTGACACACAAATTAGATAAAAATGGAGCTGGATTTGGGATAGCGAGGGCTATTTCATTAACCCACTAGGGGAAAATGCAACTGAATTATTGACAACAATGTTGAACTCTTTGGAAAAAAAAAAAGAAAAAAGAAAAGAACAGAAGGGTAGACAAGATGTCTAATAGAAAAAATAGAGCTGATAAAATAAAAATATTGGTCACTCCATTTTGTTTAATGATAATTTAAAAGGGCTAGATTGAATAAAGTAATAATAATAAATAAATTTAACTCCAATGGTCAAAAATCGTGAAAACATAAATGCTGTCATCACTGGGGATAACAGGATAGAAATGTTGATGGCCATGGATCCTAGATTGGGAAGAGATCTCCAATCCTTTTTTCAAAGTAGCTCATGAGCAATAACAAAAATCATATGACTAAAATTTAAATTAGACAAGTGACATTTGAGAAATTTCACTTGGTTCTCTCAACTGCACAATGCCTAAGAAAATTATTCTAAACCAATTAACCTGTTAGATTATGTTAGAAGAAAAAGAGGTTGATACCTGCAGTGTTAAATTAAACTTTAGAATGACTGATGTTGTCCAGTGGAATATGACAATTGGACACTATGTGGAATGCTACTAGGGCTACGCTCAGTAAAGTCCTATTCAGAATCTATGGCATTCCACAGCTAAAACCATTCAGTTCACAAGCAGCTGAAATCAAAACAAAATACGTTTTTGGCCAAAAGGGGGGTGTGAAAGGGTGTGAAAGAGTGTGAAAAAGTATGAATGATGGTGTTGTGGAGTGAAAGAAGGTGTCTGACGAGACACTGAGGCAAATCAATTATTTTGCCAAAACAGCTGTATGCAAAATTTAATATGTGGGCCCACAGGGCAAATAATGCCCAGTAGAATAATGACCGTGGATGAAATTGGCTAAGTTTCCCGGTCAGTACCTAGGTTATTGTTGTGGCAGAAAGAAAAACAGTGTCACACTTGTGCAGCGCATTACATGGGAAGGCAAAGCAAGCAAGCTTGCTCTGTCCACCCCACATCTAACTTTCTTTTCAGCATATCATGATGGAGCTGATTCTGAGACAAAAGGATAAAATATTGTCTTTCTGACTGTTAACATAAAGAACGTGGGTTGAAGGTTTTCCAGGTCAAACTACCTAGGATACTGAGCAAGATAGGCATAGAAGAAATTATCTAGTGAAATAGTGAAACTCAGTTTATAAAATAAAGAGATAACTGAATTAGCAAGTGGTTGAGAATAAATTCGTAATGAATTGAAAAATAGTAAGATTAGAGATAACTAAGACCAAATTATTTATTACCTTAGAGAAAATGGGTATTCGACCTATGCTCCGTGTATTGATAGCAGTGAATTAGTGAGAGCTCAAAAAAGGGGCCAGGACAGCCCTCAACCCACATGAAATTTCCACAGGTCACACCAAGAAGGACAACTGGATAGATGAGCAAATGAGCATGCTTGATATCACTAACAAAAACTCTGAAAGATTCCACCTACAGGTGCAGCAGTTCTGTCAAGGCCAGGGAATGGTTTGCTCCACCATGAAGGACCAGTGAGTGTGCAGTGATGATTTCAAGGAAGAATCTCGCATTGATCAGCAAAATAGTTGCAAAGGGACACCTGGGTCCACCTCTCTCTCCTTAAAATACGCCAACCAGCTTCAGCAACCCTACACAGCATGAAGTGAGGGATGAAGGGCGTGCTAGTAACAACCCTCCCTTACCAACGAGGGAAAGACCATTGCAACGACTCGCAAAGAGTCACCCTGGTGAAGATGAAATGCGAACAGGGCCTCTTAATAGTGAACCAACGCTCAGAGACTCTCACTATTATAACTAGTGCGTGCCTGCACTTCAAAACACGCAGCACGTTTTAAATAGCGGTCTTTGCGATTCGAAAATTGCACTAAGCAATACCGCAATTCATAATTAATGTTGGTATATCGTGCAGCCCTAGACTAAACTGGGTATGAGTATGTGTATGTGTGTCATTGAGATGCATATCCATGCTCAACCAATAGAAAGCAACCAGACCTCCCTTCAATTAACTTTTCAACCATTGAATAACAGTGATAATGATAATCAATAAATCGTAGAGACACGGATTATAATATACTAGGGGACGAAGAAGTTAGTCACTATGATGAATTAAGGGAAACAGCTCAAAATAATGAATAGTATAGATGGGCAGTTTTTACTACGAGAGAAATAAAGAAAGAAAATTGCTTGCTATGCTCCAAATCTCCGTTAAACAAAGTAATAACCATACCAAATCCAAGACTACCCAAAGTGTGCCTAATTTGGGAGAAACTTTTGTTATTTAACAGATTTTACTAGACCATATTATATTGCTGAGTGTCTAGGATTTTTGGAAAATCCTAAATTAACAAATAATTTTTAGACCACTCTGGGGATCTTAGTGTCAGTATTCGGACGTTAGCCGAAATATAAAAATTGAAAAACAGAAAGTAGAGATTACGAAATGGTATGGCGTAGATGGTAAACAGGAATATGAGTGTTTTCCTAAACCAAAAGGAACACAATATGTGGGAAAGTTCAAAGGCAAATGTGTTATTATTTGGTATAAAGATAAGAAAAATTCTTGGAAATCTGGAATTCCTTCTAGAGCTCCAGAACTTTTAGCACTTGGAACAATGAAAAGAAATAAAATAACAACTGAAGAATGTAAAAATCAAACTATTGCTTAACCTAGAAAGTTATGAAGTTACAGCAAATACAGGAAGAGACAAACGAATGTGGGATTGATTTGATCTGAAATTTGGAGCATGGGAAACATGGTTTGCTAAACTAAGAATGTTTTTAGGAGCTGCTATATTGAAAGGAAGGTTATTAATTTGCTGTGTATTTCCTGTATTAAGAACATTAGTCGTCAATGCTGCTGGAAAAGATAAAAGTCCCAAATAATCAACAAATTATCACAGAAAAGAAATTGGATGAATATTATGAAGGATTGCTAAACAAGCTGATCTTAAATGAGCAAACTTTGGATAATAGTTCCAGTGACTCTGATGAGTATGTAAAAGAGGTGTAAAGATGGGACATACCCTGGGTGTAAATGATAGCCTAACCTCTACCCAAGGCTGACCCTCTACAATATGCAAAATATCTGGGCTGAAGATCAACAGATCAGAACTATTTTTCTTTTTGATATTCAAGGTATTATGTTTTGAATGTCATTTATACATAACTGTGCCAACCACAGGCAAGCGCTGAACCAAATACACACTCATGATTATAACATTGTTGTCTCTGATAAAAGGAGAAAGGAGACAGAATCTTTTATTCTCTCTTAGTCAAGTGTAGAGAGAGATGTTTGGTTCTGATTCTCCTCCAGAGTGCTGCTGCATCATCTAGTCATTGATGAAAAGACTGTGTGACTTATTTAGTCACTAGATAGTGTTAACTGAAGGAACTGGATTATGAAGGGGCGCTCTGGATAGACATAAGCAAATGTGAGACTTAAGAAAGTCTCAGAGGGGGGAATGTAGAAGATTTTTATAGTTGAAGATATGAATTAATCAAGTATAATCAGGGTGAATCTTGCCTTTAATATATCTATTTAATCTTCCATTATGTTCTAAGGCCCCTGTGTAAAAAATGCGTACGTGATGAGCATACGTGGCTGAAATATACAGACAGGAACAGCTGGAAGAACTTAAAGGGGCTTTCTTTGTATATACCATAACAGGTGTTGAAGCCCCTTCTCTAGGGAGGTATCAGGTTGTATGTATAAATAGAACTATATGGAATGTATAGAACCCGCCTTAAAGGACAAACTGTATAAAAGAGACAGCACAAAAACATTCGAGAGACTCTTCTGCAGAAGGGATCTCGGCTTTATTCTCGCCATGTAAGATAATAAAGTCTTTTCTTCTGGCACCGAACTCCAAGTCTGAGGGTGATTCTTCGAACTCGCAGCGGAAGGCACTACAATAGCAGTTATAGTATTTTTAGTATATGTATAGTCAGATAGTTAACTGTTGTATAGCTCTATTGTTTTTCCTATACTTGCATTGTTGTATGTTTATCTTATGTTTAACTAGTATGTAGCACCGTGGTCCTGCGAGACACAACATTTCATTCCACTATATGTCCACACATGTAGCAGAATGACAATAAAGCTCGACTTGACTTGACTTGAAAACTCCATAGCTGGGTCTCAGGAGGACATATGCTGCATTTTGATTGAGGGTTACAAGTACACTCATGCAGTGTTACTCTTAAAAAGTAATTTATTAACAGAATCAAATAAGATCTTACAGGACAAAGTGAATTTCCATTTACAAATTACAAATCACAATGTCCAATATGATACAAATCAATGAAAGATCCTACAGGAAAAATTAAAATCCCATTAAATAAAACACAATGTCCAATAAGATTCTAAACATCAAATAAAATCCTACAGGACATAGTAAAATTCTATTAAAATAAATCAGAATGTCCAATAGAATTCTAAGTATCAAATAAAATCCTATAGCACAAAATGAAATTCCATTCAAATCAATTAGAATGTCCAATAGGATTCTAAGGATCAGGATTCTAAGGATCAAATAAAATCCTATGGGACAAAGTGAAATTCCATTCAAATCAATCAGAATGTCCAATAGGATTCTAAGGATCAAATAAAATCCTATAGGACAAAGTGAAATTCCATTCTAATCAATCAGAATGTCCAACAGGATTCTAAGGATCAAATAAAATCCTATAGGATAAAGTGAAATTCCATTCTAATCAATCAGAATGTCCAACAGGATTCTAAGGATCAAATAAAATCCTATAGGACAAAGTGAAATTCCATTCTAATCAATCAATCAGAATGTCCAACAGGATTCTAAGAATCCAGCAAGATCCTAAAGCATAAACTGAAATTCCAATAGGATTTTTTTGACAAGGGATATATCTCGCAAAACGATTCACTCTGGTTTATGCATCCCTGCCTCTGCTGAATTATTTTTAAAAACATCCCGCGATGTCGTTCCGAGGTCCCGAGCTAAATAAAATGATTCTCGATACGCGATCCGATTGGAGCGCTTCGCAACAGTGAATCATTTTGCGACTCATTGGTTTAACTGATTCGGAGTTTCAAAAAATTCCGTTGATACTGTGTTCTTTGCTCGCTTTCTCTATATAATTTATTCGTTGCTTGAATAACCGTGGAAATGAAATCATTACAACTGATAGGCCTAACTTACAATGTTATTAATAGATATGTTATTAATAGATTGTGATCACGTTGTACAGTTTCCGTCGTATTAAAAACATTTCATGACATGTACTTGCCTAAAAAGATGGGTTTATGATGTGTGTTATTAACAGATTACACTAACATTAGGTTAGTTAAGCTATAGCCTTACCCTTAGCCTACCTTCCACCTGTGGAGAGAGAAAAAAGTTTCCAAATGCATCCCCCCTCTGCTTTTTTCACAAATCGCACCCTGTATATACAGTGCCACTTGAAAGTTTGTGAACCCCTTGCAGAATCTGTGAATGTAATTTTAACAAAATAAGAGAGATCATACAAAATGCATGTTATTTTTAAATTAGTACTGTCCTGTGTAAGATATTTTACATAAAGATGTTTACATTTAGTCCACAAGACAAAAAAAAAAAAAAAAAAGTTGAAATTATTAAAATAACCCCATGCAAAAGTTTGTGAACCGTTGGTTCTTAACACTGTGTGTGATTACCTGGATGATCCACGACTGTTTATTGTTTTGTGATGGCTGTTCATGAGTCCCTTGTTTGTTCTGAACAGTTAAACTGAGCACTGTTCTTCAGAAAAATCCTCCATGTCCTGCGGAATCTTCAGTTTTCCAGCATCTTTTGCATATTTGAACCCTTTCCAGCAGTGACTGTGTGATTTTGAGATCCATCTTTTCACACTGAGGACAATTGAGGGACTCAAACACAACTATTAAAAAAGATTCAAACATTCACTGATGCTCCAGAAGGAAACACGATGCATTAAGAGCCAGGGGGTGAAAACTTTTGAACAGTATGAAGATGTCCAATTTTTTCTTATTTTGTAGAAATGTTTTTTTTTTTTCCCCATTTAGTACTGCCCTTCAGAAGCAACAGAAGATACTTGCATGTTTCCTGGAAAACAAATTAAGTACAATTTACCTTGATCTTCAAATTCAAAAAGTTTTCACCCCCCGGCTCTTAATGCATCGTATTTCCTTCAGGACCATCAGTGAATGTTTGAACCTTTTTTAATAGTTGTGTTTGAGTCCCTCAATTGTCCTCAGTGTGAAAAGATGGATCTCAAAATCATACAGTCACTGCTGGAAAGGGTTCAAATATGCAAAAGATGCTGGAAACCTGAAGATTCTGCAGGACATGGAGGATTTTTCTGAAGAACAGTGCCCAGTTTAACCGTTCAGAACAAACAAGGGACTCATGAACAACCATCACAAAAAAAAAAAAACAAAAAAAAAAAACAGTCGTGGATCATACAGGTAACCACACACAGTATTACGAACCAACGGTTCACAAACTTTTGCATGGATTTATTTGAATAATTTCAGCTATTTTATTTATTTATGTATTTATTTTGTCTTGTGGACTAAATGTAAACATCTTTTATGTAAAATATCTTACTCAGGACAGTACTAATTAAAAAATAACATGCATTTTGTATGATCTCTCTTATTTTGTTAAAATTACTCACATTTTCACAGATTCTGCAAGGGGTTCACAAACTTTCAAGTGGCACTGTATATATATATATACAGTGCCACTTGAAATATATATATATATATATATATATATATATATATATATATATACAGTGCCACTTGAAAGTTTGTGAACCCCTTGCAGAATCTGTGAAAATGTGAGTAATTTTAACAAAATAAGAGAGATCATATATATATAGTTTTAAATATATTTAATGATTTCATGCTTTCCTTTAAGCTTGTTATGAACAATGTAAATTATCAGATAAATTCAGCTAATTCACTTGCATTAGTGTAGTCTAATATAACTTTCAGCAGTGGTGTTCTTTTGTATCCTATCTTAACGTGTTTGAATTTTGATATTTTTCATGAAGATCTCAATCTTCAACAGAGATGTGAACTGTGGTGACTCTCCTAGGAGAATTGAATCAGACAGACTTTCTTGATGTATCATGTGTGACTATTTGCTGCAGATGTTACACTTTCTCCAGACTTAAACAATGTTGAATTTGTCTAGTTTGTCAACTTTAATCCTATTATAAAAGTTAAAGTTTGTTTAAATCTCTGATTGAACGAGCATCCAAACCAATACAGTTTCTAGGCATAGGCGAGCTAGGCAGTCGCCTAGGGTGCCACCAGCTGAAGGGGTGCCAATGAGCGCACGTACTGGCACTACATTTTAGCAGGGTTGTGATAAAGAGTGGCACGGTCATCCTGAAATATGACTGCCACCCCCACTGGATATCCAACATCATTGGGCTAGAGTACTGTCAATCTGACGATGCCTGTATGCCATTGGATCAGAGCGCTGCCAATTGCTGTCTGATTGAATGCTTGCATTTGGAGTGCTCATCAACGCCATTAGATCAATGGGCTCTGTCAGTGCTTTGGCAAGGTAACGATTTTTTTATTATTATTATTTTTTTTGCCATGCAATAAAGCTAAGTTCAAATGCCAATTTAAAATATCGGTACAGTAAATAAAGTGCACAAAATCAGTATTTTGTTTAGGCAGTATTTGTGGCAGTTGATAAATCATGTTGTGAGATTTGTCCAAAAGGTGTGCGTTTTTGCGCCAATGCATTGTTAAAGGATCAGCGTGTCATGTAATATTCCCATATAAACTTTAACAACCAATTAAAAACTATTGGTATAGTAAAATTTGCTAATTCACGAGATCAATACATCCTTTATTAAACCGCTTTGTTGAGTTTAACGTATCCTTGCGGAGGTGTCGAAATGCTGAATCAATTCATTCACTTCTAACAGCACTTAATGGGTCATACACATAGAGGGCAGAGCGTCACATTATTTAAAGGGGAAGTTCACGCGTTAATGAGTAGCAAAGAATTAAGTAGCTGCATTGATTACTTTTATGCCACTGATCAGGCTTTTAATATGTAGTTTGGGGTAACAAAGGGTTTTATAGGTTTGACTGAAATAATAATGCAAAAACTGACACTTTAAATCAATGTTTCAAGCAACAACAACAAAACAATTGAACAAAAAACAGATAAAGACAAAAAGTAGCCATCTGCCGATAGAATTTCGCCCAGGGCGTCAAATTGACTAGAAACGGCCCTGATCACAATTAACCCAACACAACAATCTTGCCTCAATCAGTGGTTTGAGTTTGAGACATGACTTTCTGCTAGTCTAACCAATGACAAATGCACTGTTCAGAAAACAAGTTTAACATCCAAAATGCTAAAATCACTCACTTTACCTTTAAGAGTCCGTTTTAAGCAGGAAAAATGCCAAATGCTAAAATGAAAAACATGAATTTCTTTAAAGGGATCCCCGGGTATTAAGACATGTATAGCTTAATATAACGTAAATGATGTGTCTTATTTAAATATGTAGTAGAAAACCCATGAAAATGTATGTTATTTAAAAAAAAAAAATCTACACATATTTTTATGTGCACAGTACATTCTGCATCGATGACGTCAAATGGTTGCACTCAGTGAGCTACTGGTGCTTTTTACCTCCCAGTAGGCTTAACCCAGTTAATTAAAAATTAACTTAAGTTCAGTAAAGGCAACAGTGTTTATCCGACTTTATGTTTGGGTGGTATCGATATTTTAGATCGGAAAAGTAATAACAGACATATTCGCAAAATATTTCAGACAAAGAGTAAGATTACTCCAAAAGTATTGGAACAGACATTTGCAAATATGATTAAAAGATGAATATGAGACAAAACTACAGAATGTCACATTTTATTATTAGCCGTTTCAACATATACATGTTTTACCAGCTAAGAAGTTCAGCACTTTTAGAGTTCATCCCACTCATTGATGTGAGCATAAGTATTGGGACAGTTGAACATAAGGCAGATATAAAAGATTAAAAGCTATTATTTAATTGCAGATCCCTTGCGCACAATCACAGCAGTAAGTCTGTGACCCATAGACATCACCAGACTCTTGGTCTCAACCTTTGAAATACTTTTCCCAGCCTTTAATGCAGCCAATTCCAATTGTTGCTTGTTTTGGGGAGTTTCTGCCTTTACTCTCCTCTTCAGCTGGTGAAATTCATGTTCAATCGGATTTAAATCTGGAGATTGACTTGGGCAATCTAAGACTTTCCATTTCTTTGCCCTTATAAATTCCTTGACTGAACTGGCAGGGTGTTTTGGATCATTGTCCTGATGCAATATGAAGCACTTCCCAATGAATCTGGTGGCATTTTCTTGAATATTAGTAGGCAAGATGGTTTTGTACCCTTCCAAATTCATTCTGCTACTGTCATCATACATTAAGTCATCAGTAAAGTTGAGAGGGCCTGTTCCAGAGACAGCCATACATGCCCATGCCATGACACCACCTCCACCATGCTTTACAGATGAGGCTGTATGCTTGGGATCTTTTGCAGTTCCCTTTTTTTCTCCACATTTTTGCTTTCCCATCACTTAGATAAAGGTTCATTGGGGGAAGTCGTGGCCTAATGGTTAGAGAGTTGGGCTTGTAACCTGAAGGTTGCCGGTTCGATTCTCACACCGGTAGGAATTGAAGGTGGGGATTGTGAATGAACAGCACTCTCTCTGCCTTCGATACCATGACTGAGATGCCCTTGAGCAAGGCACCGAACCCCCAATTGCTCCCCGGGCGCTGGAGCAATGGCTGCCCACTGCTCCGGGTGTGTGTTAACGGTGTGTGTGTGCGTGTTTGTTCACTATTCACTGCTGTGTGTGTGCACTTGGATGGGTTAAATGCAGAGCACCAATTTCGAGTATGGGTCACCATACTTGACAATACGTCACGACTTTCGACTTTCACTTTCATCTTTGTCTCATCGGTCCATAAACACAGTTCCAAAACTCTTCTGGCTCACCTTTGTGCTTTTTTGCAAACTCTAATCTTGCCTTTCTATTTTTGGTGCTGGTCAGAGGTTTGCATCTTGCTGTGTAGCATCTGTAATTCTGTGTCAAAGGACAATAGATTGTCAGAGCATCACCCCAGCTTTCTGGAAGTTGTTGGTGATTTTACAGACACGTCTTTTAGGGTTCATTTTCACAGCTTTTATGATTTGTCTGTCATCAACTACTGTTGCTTTCTCAGCCAATCAGGTAGATGTTGGTTGCTTGTGTCGCTGGTGGTTTCCAAACCCTTGATTTCTCCATGCCCTTTGTTTTTTGCATAGCTCTAATTGACTTCCTCTTTTCTTTTAGCATCCATATTGCTTGCTTTTCTCTCAAAGTCAGCTCCCTCATCTTCATCCTGGTTTGTGTGTGTCATCATCGAATGCAAGATTCAGAATGGAGAAGTAATGGATATAACTGATATGACACATTCCCTGCTTTTAATATCTGAAGAATGAATCCAACAGGACACAGTTGATCACTTAGAAAGACTTGTGAGGCAACTGTTCCAATATTTATGCTCACATCAGACAGGGGGATGAAACTCTAAAAGTGCTGAACTTCTTAGCTGGTAAAACATCTATGTGTTGAATCACCCAATAATAAAATGTGGCATTCTGTAGTTTTGTCTCATATTCATCTTTTAATCATATTTGTAAATGTCTTGACTCCACAGCCAACAAAACAATTTAGTCTTTACTGTTCCAATACTTTTGGAGTGCACTGTATACAGGTGCATCTCAATGAATTAGAATGTCGTGGAAAAGTTCATTTATTTCATTAACTCAACTCAAATTGTGAAACTTGTGTATTAAATTCAATGAACACAGACTGAAGTAGTTTAAGTCTTTGGTTCTTTTAATTGTGATGATTTTGGCTCACATTTAACAAAAACCCACCAATTCACTATCTCAACAAATTAGAATATGGTGACATGCCAATCAGCTAATCAACTCAAAACACCTGCAAAGGTTTCCTGAGCCTTCAAAATGGTTACACAATAGCCTATACAATCATGGGGAAGACTGCTGATCTGACAGTTGTCCAGAAGACAATCATTGACACCCTCCACAAAGAGGGTAAGTCACAGAAGGTCATTACTGAATGGTTGGCTGCTCACAGAGTGCTGTATCAAAGCATATTAAGTGAAAAGTTGACTGGAAGGAAGAAATGGGGTAGGAAAAGGTGCACGAGCAACAGGGATGACCATAAGCTTGAGAATACTGTCAAACAAAGCTGATTCAAACACTTGGGAGAGCTTCACAAGGAGTGGACTGAAGCTGGAGTCAGTGATCAAGAGTCACCACGCTCAGACATCTTCAGCAAAAGGGCTACCAAGCCACTTCTGAAACAGAAACAATGTCAGAAGCATCTTACCTGGGCTAAGGAGAAAAAAACTGGACTGTTGCTCAGTGGTCCAAAGTCCTCTTTTCAGATAAAAGTAAATTTTGCATTTCATTTGGAATCTAGGTCCCAGAGTCTGGAGGAAGACTGGAGAGGCACAGAATCCAAGCTACTTGAAGCCCAGTGTGAAGTTTCCACACACTGAAAAAAAATGACTCATTGAATTTACTAAATTTTTTAAGGTAAGCGGTTGCAATCAATTTATTTTAGCTACATTTAAATAAACAAATTTAGTTGACTAACTTTCAACTAAATTTGTTTATTTAAATGTAGCTAAAATAAATTGATTGCAACCACTTACCTTAAAAAAACTGAGTAAATCCAATGAGTCATTTTTTTTTCAGTGCAGTCAGTGATGAATTGGGCTGCCATTTCATCTGCTGGTGTTGGTCCATTGTGTTTTCTGAAGTCCACAGTCAACGCAGCCATCTACCAGGACATTTTAGAGCACTTCATGCTTCCTTCTGCTGACAAGCTTTATGGAGATGCTGATTTCATTTTCCAGCAGGACTTGGCATCTGCCCACACTGCCAAAAACACCAAAAGTTGGTTAAATGACCATGGTGTTGGTGTGCTTGATTGGCCAGCAAACTCACCAGACCTGAACCCCATAGAGAATCTACGGGGTATTGTCAAGAGGAAGATGAGAGACACCAGACCCAACAATGCAGATGAGCTGAAGGCCACTGTCAAAGAAACCTGGGCTTCCATTCCACTTCAGCAGTGCCACAGACTGATCACCTCCATGCCACGCCGAATTGAGGCAGTAATTAAAGCAAAAGGAGCCCCTATCAAGTATTGAGTACATATACAGTAAATGAACATACTTTCCAGAAGGCCAACAATTCACTAAAATTTTTTTTTATTATTGGTCTTATGAAGTATTCTAATTTGTTGAGATAGTGAATTGGTGGGTTTTTGTTAAATGTGAGCCAAAATCATCACAATTAAAAGAACCAAAGACTTAAACTACCTCAGTCTGTGTGCATTGAATTTATTTAATACACGAGTTTCACAATTTGAGTTGAATTACTGAAATAAACAAACTTTTCCACGACATTCTAATTCATTGAGATGCACCTGTATATATATATATATATATATATATATATATATATATATTAGATATAACCTAGTAACCTTTTAAACTTAAATAAGTAACCATTTTGATTTCATAGTCTACATATTCCGATCTTTTAAAAGATCTAGGACTTCAACCCTGAGAGGGGTAGAGTAGCCCAGAAACCGTAGAGGCGCCCCTGTGTGTGTGTGTGCGTGTGCGTGTGTGTGTGTGTGTTATTTGCAATATACGTATGCAATTTACTCTCATTAAATATATAATAACACATTATACTCAAAAGTTTGTGGAAACAAAATATTTATTTTAATAGTGCTTCTTACCTGCAGCAGGAAGTCAAACAAAGCGAGCCGCCCCCACTCTGAATGATGAACTCCCAAACAGGTTGTGAAGTTCAGTGGCATCCGAGTACCACACCTGCTCTGAAGTAGAGTCTGATATTGTGGCCAAGTGAGTGAGAAAGAGTTTTGGTCGTTCTCAGCATCAGACAGATGTTGGATGCTGGGATCCCACCATATCACTGGTCTGGGAGATCCACTGGTGTACTTGTACGGTAGAATCTCACTGTGGAATGTTCTCAACACTGCGGGCAAGCTCCGGTTCAGACCCAGAACTCTGTCCAGGTGAAAGGCAAACACCTCAAACCAGTCATTGGGACGTTTTATGAGAGCACAGCTTCCTGTCTCGCAGCGTGTGATATGATTGTCCCCTGCAGGAGCAAAGATGTCTTTTATCTCACTAAATTCAACCTGAAGCACTTGTCCATGGCCCGGAAGCCTGGATGTACTCAGCACAGTGCCTCTGGAGAGAAGTGCCATCTTTTTTATATCATCCTCACTGAGCCAGGGTAGAAACTCTGCTTTGGTTTGGTTCCAGTTTTCAATGAAAGTCTCATCGGAGACCCTCTTACACCAGTCATTGGCTGAATCCTTGATGCCAGCCTCTTCTGGAATCCTGTCTTTGGTTTTTGCTCTGAATTTGGGCCTCTTCCTCTCAGAGGGCCCTGCTTGTCTTTCATGTGTTCCTGTCTCTCCAGGGGCCTGTTTCAGTTTTACCACCTGCTGTGAATCAGAGAACTGCCCCACAAGCCTCTTTGCTTTAGTTTCATCTGGAGTGCATTTGTGCCTGCATGTCTTGTTGTTTGGGTGGAGGCTTTGGATGCTGGCAGACTGAGGGAATGCTGGGTCATGTCTGGAGCGAAGAAGATGGATGGTTAGATCGGAGTTGCTGCTATTTCCTAGTTTAACGGCTCGCGCTCTTTTGGCACCAGCTGCAAATTCTGTGATTGGACGCTTGTTTATGTTCTGCAGATATAGTTTCTTTTTGTTTGCTTTAGTTTTTGCAGGCTTTTGAGTTGACGCTGTTTTTCCAGAGTAAAATGATAGTTGGTGATGGTTGACCATCAGGAGATGTTTAGCAGAATCTTTCATTTCAGGATTCTTCCAGGTTTTGCTGTGTTCATATGAAGACATTGGAAGATAATGTCTCAGAGACAACTTCTCGACCAGCCTGCTGGGTTTGTTATTGCGGGGGACCCTTACGTTCAGCCTGCTCTGCTCAGATGGGAAGGGAGGAAGGGTATATATCATCACCACCGATAGACTGAAGAGAAACAGGAAGACCACCACAAACCGACATTTTAGTCTGAACTTCAACCACACTCTTAAAGCCTGCAAGACACAGCAGAGAAGGCAGTGGTAAAGACAAACAGTACAACAAAGTGAGCAAGCCAGTCGTAAATGTCAAAGAAAAAAGGCTTTGTGAACAAGAAATGCAGTTTGGATTTCGTAGGGTAATCTAAATGAGGGAATATTTTCAGAGATCTGGATTTTGAATACACATGCTTGAGATTCATTTCACCCATTTCCATATGTGGTTAAGATTGACTTTGTGGCTTTAGGCTAGAGATTTTCCATTTGTGTCCAATTCCATTGTGCACTTCAGGTTCTACAATGTTAGATTTGAATGTAGACTGGATCTTTCACAGCTGTTTGTTTTACAGAGATATGTTGGAGAATTAATCAGCCTGAATATGGAAAGTTTGATTCAAGATTATTCTTATCATTTTATTAACATGAATGATTAAACAGGGTCTTGGAGAATGTCACTGTATTTTGGCTTGTTTTTAGCCGCATTCTCTAATTTTCCTGCCCCAGCCTTGACCCATTCTAAATTGGGCGAAGCCTGTCATTTAAGGTTTAGAAGAGGTACCAATCATCTCCAAACTGTACACACAACTGTGAAAAGTAAAATATAGCTTGAAAAGGCTGCTGAAAATTAAAACGTTTGTTGACTGTGACAAACAGTGTTAGGTGAACTTAGCTTAAAAAGCTACAAGCTGAAGTAGCCAAACAAGAGTGTAGCTCTTTTGAAAAAGTACAAGTTACTATTAAAAAGTAGCTAACTAAAGATATTTAAAGGGACAATTTCTTTTAAACATATAACCATACTTTCATATTATGTATCATTTAATCAGTTTTGTCACGTTAGTCATTAGAAAAAGTTGTTGCTACTGGAAAAGATCCTCACTAGTCTGTTATGCTACTGACAAATATATAGTTATTCCATAACATTAGAGTGAAAATGCAGTTTTAGAAAAAATTATATATTTAGGAAACCTTAGAAAATATGCATACATATAGCCTATAAAATATACTTAATATAATATATGTTTGCTATTAATCCTGTTAGCAGACATTAAAATCTCAATATAAAGGCATAAATATGTGCATGTCCGTGAATACTATAAACCATGATACATAAAAGCAATTTATTTCCACATATATCTGGATGCTGAACAGAAAAGAAATTTCTCAATACTGTGAGATCTCTCCCTCCTGGCTGACATTTTTATGACTTTAGCAGATAGCACCTGTGAAAGACTTCTATTATGCTTTAGTTTAAAGAATGCCTTGTGTGCGGTTTCACAAGGCTAAGAAGTAGCACACAGCCTCTGACAGGTTAGGGCCTGTTTGACTGCTAACTTACACAAAAAAGTGAATATTTCTTTGAAGGCAAGTGGATAGGTCATAATTATGCATGAGGAGATCCTGCAGATTTCTAGCTGATACCAGATTCAGTATGTAGGATTTCATCTGCATCTGATAATCATCTGCATCTTGCCTACTAGTTATTTATCATAAATAAAATAAAATAAAATAAAATAAAATAAAATAAAATAAAATAAAATAAAATAAAATAAAATAAAATAAAATAAAATAAAAAAATAATTTTCATTTGGCATTTGTGTTATCTTGCATTGGTAACAAGCATCATTGAGCTTTCATGGTTTTGCTTGCCAGATGTCAAGAGTTCAAACCCCCCAATCAGAGCTTAAAAGAGCTTGAATAAAAAACAAAATACTAACAAAAATTAGTCATTTTGAATGCTACAAGTAAATTTAGTCATCAAAACATTACAATGTTCAGTAAGAAACATGGATGTTGATTTTGAGATTTGCAAAAGATTACATTAGATTTAGATGTTAGATTAGATGACAGCAAAGGTAATATAAATTTAATGAAGATTTAAACACAATTAAATAACCACTATCATTTGATATATATGTGTGTGTATATATATATATACATATATATATATATATATCCAATTGTAAATAAATAAATAAATAAATAAATAAATAAATAATAAAAGATATTTGTTTTCCCATCGAATTAAGCTTCTTTTTTTTTTCTTTTTTTTTTTTTTCTTAGCCCTTTGCTGGATATTTAGTTTTTCTTCTTCTTTTTTTTTTTTTTTAAAGCTTAAACTCTCTTAATTTTGATACCTTTTACTGAAAACATTACATATAATCTAATGGAATTTTTCTTTTCAAATAAGTATATCTTGATTTAAAAATGTTTAGAGATTTTTTTTTACTGTAAATCAAAAATACTGAATAATAATAATAATAATAAAAAACACTTTTCCAGCAAATTTGAAGTTTATGCCTTTTTATTTGAGCTTACAGGCTTTAGATTTCTAAAAGAAATTTGGCTCTTTCCCACACATTTACAAAACATATTTACAACAACAACAATTCAGTTCGACAAAGGAAATCTTTAAATCCAGGTCAGTGTATTAACGGTGAGTCAGAGATGAAACCTTCAGCAATTCACATTATCTAAACAAACTGTTAGGAAAACAACCCGCTGTAGCAACAGTCTCTCCAGAGACACAGAACATCTACCAAAACCAATAAAACAAAATCTTCACAATCATTAATAAATCTTACACCTCCTAAAGTATCAAAGGTGTTTGATTACCCAATGGTGAATGTATGGAACGTTGACTAGATGTTCAGATGGTGAAAGAAAAGGGTTGAAGTTATAGCTATGTAGGGAAACTCAAAATAGACTGAACTTCACGCTAAACGTTGTTGTGTCTGTGGTTTAGAGGAGCCTTGCAAATGAAGTGCCTTGCATTAAGCTCTCAGTACTTCTGTTAACACTTAAGCATATTGACACTATGGTGTGTTAAAACGCCAACACAAACAATTATGGCAAAAACATCACACTGTTCAACAAGGCAGCAATCCAAGCACAACAAACACAGGGAGACCGAGACCATGAAGAGGAGTTACTCAGACAAGTACAATGTTTTGGGGAAAACATGTTCACATCTCAAAGCTATTGTTTTTCAATAGTTTTTTTTTTTTTTTTTTTTTCTCTGGGTCTTACTTTCATAGATTATGCATTCATGACTCATGACAAAGTCTATAAATCAGTTTCTGGTGAAATAATAGAAATAAAATAAAGGAGTAATAAAAGCCAAACAGCATTACATAAAATAAAAAAAAAAATACCAAATGAATAGAGTCAAAATATGGCATGTGAAGACATGGTAGTTTTTTCTCACTGCAAATTTTTAAAAGTAGGGTGTTTGAGGTGTTATTGTAAGGTGTTATCTGTCATTAAAACGGATAATGACAGAGATTCCACCTCTTTCTCAGCAGACAAGAGATTCCACCTCTTTCTCTTATCTGCTCAATTCATTTAGCACATCTGGGCCCATTTTACCAACAGTAATGAAGTCCTGCACATAGAATGTTAATGCAGATATTGCCTTTAGTAAAATATATAGAAGCATATGGGTAAAACAGGGGTAAAATTATGTAAATGGGTTTCCCAACCTGATGAGAAATGTAACTATTTTGAGGTGGTGTTTTGTATGAATTTTGACAATATAATTGATACAGAACTTTTTTTTAGAAAAAAAGTTGTCTAAACATAAAGGTCCCCCTCTACCCCATACCTAAACCTAACTGTTAGTGGCAAACCAAATGAAAATGTACAAATGAGACTGTACAAACTCAATTAGCCACCAATTCACAAAAATAAAGTAGTTGTGAACTGCCACAAGAGTGTGTTAGATTTAGAAGTAAACTCAAGTATACTGAAATGACCCCCAGTTTAATCATAAATAGGTCACTTGTTTTTCTAAAAAACACAATGCTGAAATGGCAGTTTATCGAGCTATTCTTGGACAATTGGGCACAGCAAAAGAAAACTGGCTTAACTGTCACACTCACTTTTAAGGGCTAATCCAGGAGGAAGAAAATAGACCAAAATGTGTAAAAAAAAAAAAAAAAAAAAAAAGAAAGAAAGAAAGGAAACAGTATTCTATGGAAGTTCTTGCTCCCACACTGTCAGAAAAAAAAAAAAAAAAGTGCAAAAATTGTACCTTTAGGGGTACAACAGCTTGTCACTGGGGCAGTACCCTCAAAGGGAAACCTTTGTACCTTTTTTAATTTACCACTGAAGGGTGCATATTAGTACCTTAGAATAGTAATATCAAGGTAGCAGTATGTATTGTTATGGTGCTAATATGAACCGTTTGAGGTAAAGAAGGTACAAAGCTGTTCCTTTTGAGGCCAGCAGCTCCTAGCTGTCCTCTCTCACTTCAGCTGCTGTGTGTCTATAGTACATCATAGAAATAGGATAAGCGGTTTGTCCATGAAAATGTCTTTATGTGCTAGAAGCCAAAAATGTCGATGGATGGGGTAAAATTACTGTCTATGAAAATCGACATGTCACACGTGCTGTCAGTAGAGCTTAAAGGTGAAGTGTGTCCTTTTTTGATGTTAAAATCCCTTTTCCTATCCCAGATTAATATGCAGAGACAACTATAAGTAAGCCATTTACTCTGTTTGCAACATTGTCATGTTTGTTCAAAGAACACAGCAACATTTTCTAAACCAATGGCGTGACTTTGAAAAAGGTTTAAATCAAGTAAATATTTAGCTAGCTTGGAGGTTTTTTTTAAAGAAAAAATGAATTTTAAATATCTTGTTTAGTTTTAAGTTTGAATAACTAAACCTGGCTCTCACCATGAACATAACCCTATAAGCTGACATGGCCGAAAAGAAAAGAAGATTTTTTACATCCATTTGCAATTACTGCAGAAATGAAACTCTTCAGCTTTAACTTGTATTGATCCAGAACATTCATTTAAATAATACAGTGTGTATATTAAAACGGCCATCAGTCCAGTACATACTCATGCCCTCGCAGCTAACATGGTCCAAAAAGGAGGTTGCATCTTTCTGATTGAATGAAAAGAGTATATAGAATGTCAAACTACTTCACAACATCTTTCTCTGTCATGAACAAGACAAAGGAAACAAACAAACTGCCAGCAGCTGAAAGCTTGTTTATGACAGCTGCATTAGAAATCTGAATGAACACCTTCTCATGACAGCAGAGAACAAAGACTCATGCAATGCCGAGATGTAATTGGGAAAGATGGTGCTTTGAGCCCCTTTAGCTGCAGTATATATCGCTCTTCCTCATCCAGTCATTAGTCCATATTCGTTAATGGGGGGAGATTATTCACTGCTGGTGTATAGCATAAGATAACGATGAACAAATTTGGTAGGCCTAAAACAATATTTTAGAATAGGTCAAAAGTACTTTAGAGACTAATTTCAACACAACTGAAAGCTAGAGATGTTACCTGATTAAAAAATGTATGGCATTTCACATATGAAAAACTTTAGAAACATACAAATGTTTTTAAATCCTATATTACGTTCATAGAATATTGACTTCATGGTATTAATAAGTTGATTATGTTGTTTTTACTTGACGTAATGGACGTAATCAGCGTTGTTTACACTTAGGGGAAAGTGTGCGTATGCGTTGTGATACTCTCTAAAATGGCAGAAGACGTAACTCGGGGGAGAAGAATTGTTGAATAAATTATGTTATTTTTGTTTTCTTTGCACTCAAAAAGTATTCTCATAGCTTCGCAAAACTGAAGTTGATCAACTGATGTCACGTGGACTGTTTTACCGATGTCCATACTATGTTTCTGGACCCATTGCATTTGCGTTCCTGTCTATGCAGGGTCAGAGAGCTCTCAGATTTCATCAAAATTATCTTAATTTTTGTTCCAAAGATGAATGAAGGTCTTACGGGTTTGGAACGACATGAGGGTGAGTAATTAATGACAGAATGTTCATTTATGAGTGAACTATCCCTTTAAGTATCAAGGGTATATTTGTAGCAATAGCCAACAATACATTGTATTCGTCAAAATTATCGATTTTTTCTTTTATGCTAAAAATCATTAGGTTATTAAGTAAAAATCATGTTCCATGTAGATATTTTGTAAATGTCCTGCCGTAAATATATCAAAAAATAATTTTTGATTAGTAATATGCATTGCTAAGAACTTAAGACAACTTAAAAGGCGATTTTCTCAATATTTCGATTTTTTTGCACCCTCAGATTCCAGAAAAAAAGTATCCTCATGACTGGTTTTGTGGTCCAGGGTAACATTTTAGGTGAGTTATATTGTTATGGTCTGTCTTTCTTCGGAACCAAAATGGGTTAAAAATGACAAACACTAATTTGTATGTGTAATATATATATATATATATATATATATATATATTACACGTGGTCAGAATTGTTGGTACCCTTGGTAAATATGATCAAAGAAGGCTGTGAAAATTTATCTGTATTGTTAATCCTTTTGATCTTTTATTTAAAAAAAATCACAAAAATCTAACCTTCCATTGGAAAATAAAAATTTTAAATGTGGGGAAATATCATTGTGAAATAAATGTTTTTCTCTAATACACATTGGCCACAATTAACGGTGCCCTTTTATTCAATACTTTTTGAAACCTCCATTTGCCAGTTTAACAGCTCTAAATTTTCTCCTATAATGCCTGATGAGGTTAGAGAACACCTGACAAGAGATCAGAGACCATTCCTTCATCCAGAATTACTCCAGACCCTTTAGATTCCCAGCTCCATGTTGGTGCTTCTTCTCTTCAGTTCACCCCACTCATTTTCTATAGGGTTCAGGCCAGAGGACTGGAATGGCCATAGCAGAAGCTCTGTCCCACGAGCAGCTTTAGGATTCTCTGATCACTGTTTGGTTCATCTTATACAGACCTACAGGCAGAAACTCAAATCTGAAGAACCTGTATTAAGAACTGTTAAAAGATGGACTAATGAAACAGAGTGGGTTTTACAAGCTGTTCCTCTCTCACTGATTGGACTGTTTTTGAAGCTGCTGCAAATGATCTGGACGAGCTCACAGAGACTGTAACATCTTATATCAGTTTCTGTGAGGATATGTGCATTCCTACCAAGACTCGTCTAACTTACAACAATGACAAACCATGGTTCACTGCAAAACTCAGACAGCTCCGTCAGGCCAAAGAGGATGCTTATAGAAAGGGGGATAAAGTCTTGTATAAACAGGTCAAATACACACTGGAAAAGAAGATCAGAGTGGCAAAGAGGAATTATTCCGACAAGCTAAGGAAAAAATTCTCTTCCAGTGATTCTGCTTCAGTGTGGAAAGGTATGAAAGATATCACCAATTACAAGACACCATTCCCCAGCACTCTGGAGAATCAACACTTGGCAGACGATCTGAATGAGTTCTACTGCAGGTTTAAAAAAAACACCCCACACCCGCCCTGAACACCTCTCCACACAACCATTCACACCTCCAGCAACCCCCCTCTCCCCCACACCTGCAATTCAGATCAGCGAAGATGAGGTGCGCCAGGTCTTCAGGAAGAACAAAAGAAGGAAAGCACCAGGCCCAGATGGTGTGCCACCAGCCTGCCTAAAAATCTGAGCTGACCAGCTGGCCCCCATCTTCACACAGATCTTCAACAGATCACTGGAGCTGTGCGAAGTCCCCTCATGCTTCAAATGCTCCACCATCATCCCCATCCCAAAGAAACCCAAAATTACTGGACTTAATGACTACAGACCTGTGGCTCTAACATCTGTGGTCATGAAATCATTTGAAAGACTGGTTTTGGCTTATCTGAAGGCCTCCACTGGATCCTTACTGGGCCCCCTGCAGTTTGCCTACAGAGCAAACAGGTCTGTGGATGATGCAGTCAACATGGGACAGCACTTCATCCTGCAGCATCTGGACAGACCAGGGACTTATGTGAGGATCCTGTTCGTAGACTTCAGCTCCACTTTTAACACCATCATCCCGGACACCCTTCAGAATAAACTAACTCAGCTCTCCATCCCCACCTCCATCTGTCAGTGGATCACCAGCTTCCTGACAGACAGGCAGCAGCTAGTGAGACTGGGAAAATTCTTATCCAGCACCCGCACCATCAGCACTGGAGCTCCTCAGGGTTGCGTTCTCTCCCCACTGCTCTTCTCCCTCTACACCAATGACTGCACATCTAAAGACCCCTCTGTCAAGCTCCTGAAGTTTGCAGACGACATCACACTGATCGGCCTCATCCAGGACGAGTCTGCTTACGAACAGGAGGTTAAGGAGCTGGCTGTCTGGTGCAGTCTTAACAACCTGGAGCTCAACATGCTCAAAACTGTGGAGATGATCGTGGACTTCAGGAGAAACCCCCCTGTTCTCCCCCCACTCACCATCATGAACAGCACTGTGACTGCAGTGGAATCATTCAGGTTCCTGGGCACCACAATATCTCAGGACCTGAAGTGGGACACTCACATTGAGTCCATTGTCAAAAAGGCCCAGCAGAGGTTGTACTTCCTTTGCCAGCTGAGGAAGTTCAACCTGCCACAGGAGCTGCTGAAACAGTTCTACTCCGCCATCATTGAATCCATCCTCTGCACTTCAATAACTGTCTGGTTCAGCTCAGCTACCAAATCTGACCTCAGAAGACTGCAGAGGGTAGTCTGGACTGCTGAGCGAATCATTTGTACAACCCTCCCCACTCTCCAAGAACTGTACTTATCCAGAGTGAGCAAAAGGGCTGGTAAAATCACTCTGGACCCCTCACATCCAGCACACTCCCTCTTTGAACTGTTGCCGTCTGGTCAACGCTACAGAGCTCTGAGCACCAGAACGACCAGACACAGAAACAGTTTCTTCCCTCAGGCAATCCATCTCATGATCACTTGACGTTAAACGTGGAACACACAACACTATTATAAATTATTTATTCACCACACATACTTATTTTTTTCATTTCAGATTTGCACATATCAGACCTGTACACCATAATTGTCTATATTATATATTGTGTTTTTGCTATTTGTACATTGCCTATTTGTATATTTGTATATTATTCTTTTATTATCTGTGTCCTGTCCTGTTGCTGTCTTTCTGTTGCACTGTAGAGCTTCTGTCACTAAAACAAATTCCTCATATGTGTACGCATACCTGGCCAATAAAGCTCATTCTGATTCTGATTCTTTGGTTTTTCTCATTGTGATGGATGATTAAGAGAATCTGGGCTTTGTTTTCCCTCCTATTTATATTTCTTTGTAACAGGAAGACATGGCTGGATAATTTCATTTTCATAATCCCCCTGGAGTGCTCAAAATTGTAAATATGAATGGGAATATACTGCATGAGATATTTTACTTATAAGAATTTCTAGGGGTACCAATAATTGTGTCCAACGTGTATTTGAGAAAAACGTTTATTTCATAATGAGATTTTCCCCCATTTTCAATTGTTTTAGTTCAATGAAAGGTTAGATTTTTGTGATTTATTTTTTTTAAATAAAAGACCAAAAGGATTAATAATGCAAGTTTATTTTCAGAGCCTTCTTTGATCATATTTACCAAGGGTACCAACAATTCTGACCACGTGTGTATATATGTATTTTTTAAATTTATTTATTTATTTTTTTTTACGATATATTTATCTGCCGGTTACATTTTTATATTGTCAAGAAATGTCAGGGTTAGGTTAAAGGCTGAGAGTAGGTTTGGTGTTGGGGCCTTAAATATCATATCATATATAAAGATATTATAAAGTAAAATTATTGTAATTGTACATAACTATTATATTTATGTTTAAAATACAAATATATTCATATAAAATATAAATTTAAATAAACATATATAAACACAGTATACAAATATATTCAGATGGACATCTTACAATATGCCTTACGCTCTGGAGGCCTCCAGGGACCAGGAGATATGACAGACGGCCTCCAGGGCGGCGCCCATTCCGGGACCCATGGCAGAGCAGGGAGCTTGGGAGGCCAAGGCGATGCAGCCTCCAAGGCCGTGGCCCCAGCCCCCGTCTCTCCAGCTACAGCCAACCCCCCCTTTCCAGTCGAGGTAAGTGAAACACAGGATGGTTTATTGACAGGTTGGATGCAGATCGTGAGGAGAGAATGGCAGGTGAGAATCTTGGAGACAGGAACAGTTCAAATGGGTCTTAGCTAATAACTGATGAGAGTGTCTCTTTGCAGGATCGGAGGAGAGCGGGAACCAGGAACCAACGGGGAACTTCGAGGGAGTATCACAAGATATCTGGAAGGTAAGTAACACAGGTAAGTGCACAAAGGGTCCGGGAACTGTTCGGGGTTGTGAACAGTAGACCGAATGATGAGAGTCTGAACGGAGCGTGAATTTAAACGGGCGCCGCGCTGGGGCTGATGACTGGTGACTAAGACTCTGACACTTCCATTGTATTGCATTCCATCTCATTGTGAATGGCAAAAATATTGTTTTGCATTTATTTTGTATTCCCAGATGAATTGCTCTAATTATAGGAAAATTCTTTATTGTGATAGATAGGAAAACAAACTAAAATGATAATAATAATTAAATGATAATTATAAATAAATTATATATACGTGTGTGTGTGTGTGTGTGTGTGTATATATATATATATATATATATATATATATATATATATCATGCTTGCATTGAAAAAAAAAAAAAAACTAAACAAAAAACAAAAAATGTAATGTCAGCATAGACTAAACAAAAAATGTAATGTCAGCATAGCAGGATCTTCCATAGCATGACCGGCTGTGGGAAAACTCTGTTTGATGTATGATCTTTCATGCATTGAGCAAAGGTCAGCATTACCCTCTACCCATATAGGAGGATCTGCGATACCATTGCATGCAGAAGCCAAATGGTTTGGGGGGAGTAAGGTACAGTGAGGGAAAGATTGAGAGAGAAAGAGAGAGGAAGAAAAAGAGATCAGCCATCTGCTGCCGTGTCTGTCCTACCTTAGAGTGTCATCAGCGGAGTGTCTTTCTTATTATGGAGCAGATGCTTTTGACTCTAGTGTCATCCTGAAATATATAATGTGCGGCTCTGTGTTTGTAGGATGAAAATATGTCACTGACAGTCCTGCTACAGTCATTTATATTCACACACAAAAGCAACAGAGAAAAACAACATAAACCAACATAAAAAAAAAAAAAAAAAAGCAACAGGCTCTTGTGGCCCAAGCTTTGGTAAGCAGTATGAATAAACATACCACAAACTATTCATTGGATAAACAAAATAAAACACTATCAGCAGAACAAATTGAGAGCAGACCATAATTTTAATTAATTGTACTTCACTTGGATGTTTCAAAGTGATTCAAGGACTCCCCAATACATCTACTACATGCTGTCTGTCATATGATTGGTATATTTTTTTTTAGCAAGTTAAAGGCCTTTTAGTATCATTTTAAATCCTACAGATCATAATACATGTTTTGTTGCACTGCACTTACATATTTTGATTTTTGCATAAGCATTATTTCGTTTTAATCATTAAGCTAAGCATTTAAATACAATATTACCAAGATATATTATCAGGAGACACAGAGTGACAACTAATATTTATATGCATTTTATGTAAGTAGTCTGTTTTTATACTGTTATAGATATTAGATATCCTTGATTTATATTACAAGCTAACACGTACGCACTTTTTTTCCCAATAAGGTTCAAGAGGTTCAATAAATAATTTAAAATAAAGTTTTTTTTTTTTTCTCTGACTATTATTTCATGTCAGGCTTTAAAGGGTTAGGAAAATTTTATTTTGCCTTGGTGATCAGTTATAGTTTTCTCTAATTGTATTTTAGCTGATATGGTTCAGAGGAATATTTATTGGTTTAAATGTGAGTTCTTGACAACAGTCTTCACTGAACATGTTTTCGAATAAACAAATTAAAATAGCATCTGTTTGTCAGTAGATGTACATTTGTCAGTAATGGTGGCAGATTTGGTTGCATTTCAGTATTTGCAGTTTCACTGGTTTTTGGATGAAAAATGAAGAAGTGGAGTGTAAATGTGTGTGAGAGCTTTGTGCGGGGGTTTTGCTGCCCTATGTGACCTATGACCGGGTCTTTTTTTTTTTTCAAAACTTCCTTGTCCTCCCTAAAATTTCAGAAAATGCCTCAATTACCTTACTGTGGATTCATAAAATGTGATAAAAGCTCAGTAAGATGAAACAACACATAACAATGTTTTCATGTCATTCTTTTGGCACTAATATTTAGCAAAATATTTCACCACTCACTGGTGCCTCCAGGTCACACTCACAAACAGCATTCCATGTATGGTCTGAAAAGTAATTGTCATGTTTTGCCACAGGACAGGAGTTGCAAGTAATTTTTTTTTTTTTTTATATTGTTAGGAATGTAATATAAACACAAGAATTTAACAATATGAATGTGAATACCAGGCACAACAATGCTGGTACATATCTGTGGGTACAATATGTGTCACATAACTAAATAGTTTTTGAATACCTCCATTTTCACAGTCCACAGTTTCACAGGAGAAAATAGTGTTTTCAAATTTATCCTCTTGGGAGAACAGAAATTCTGTGTCAGTTTGAATGGAAGGTCAAAATATGGAGAAAAAGATGCACTTTCAAATTTATCCATATTAATGTTGGCTTAGATGAAAGTTAGATGGAAACTGAAGCCCCTTTAAACAGGGTCTGCAACAATTGAGTACCACAAAGAAAGTATCAGTACCCAGTTTGTCTTTAAAAAATGATATAATGTACAGTGGGTACGGAAAGTATTCAGACCCCCTTAAATTTTTCACTCTTTTTTATATTGTAGCCATTTGCTAAAATCATTGAAGTTCATTTTTTTTCCTCATTAATGTACACACAGCACCCCATATTGACAGAAAAACACAGAATTGTTGACATTTTTGCAGATTTATTAAAAAAGAAAAACTGAAATATCGCATGGTCCTAAGTATTCAGACCCTTTGCTGTGACACTCATATATTTAACTTAGGTGCTGTCCATTGCTTCTGATCATCCTTGAGATGGTTCTACACCTTCATTTGAGTCCAGCTGTGTTTGATTATACTGATTGGACTTGATTAGGAAAGCCACACACCTGTCTATATAAGACCTTACAGCTCACAGTGCATGTCAGAGCAAATGAGAATCATGAGGTCAAAGGAACTGCCTGAAGAGCTCAGAGACAGAATTGTGGCAAGGCACAGATCTGGCCAAGGTTACAAAAAAATTTATGCTGCACTTAATGTTCCTAAGAGCACAGTGGCCTCCATAATCCTAAAATGGAAGACGTTTGGGACGACCAGAACCCTTCCTAGAGTTGGCCGTCCAGCCAAACTGAGCTATCGGGGGAGAAGAGCCTTGGTGAGAGAGGTAAAGAAGAACCCAAAGATCACTGTGGCTGAGCTCCAGAGATGCAGTCGGGAGATGGAAGAAAGTTGTAGAAAGTCAACCATCACTGCAGCCCTCCACCAGTCGGGGCTTTATGGCAGAGTGGCCTGACGGAAGCCTCTCCTCAGTGCAAGACACATGAAAACCCGTATGAAGGACTCCAAGATGGTGAGAAATAAGATTCTCTGGTCTGATGAGACCAAGATAGAACTTTTTGGCCTTAATTCTAAGTGGTATGTGTGGAAAAAACCAGGCACTGCTCATCACCTGTCCAATACAGTCCCAACAGTGAAGCATGGTGGTGGCAGCATCATGCTGTGGGGGTGTTTTTCAGCTGCAGGGACAGGACGACTGGTTGCAATCGAGGGAAAGATGAATGCGGCAAAGTACAGGGATATCCTGGACGAAAACCTTCTCCAGAGTGCTCAGGACCTTAGACTGGGCCGAAGGTTTACCTTCCAACAAGACAAAGACCCTAAGCACACAGCTAAAATAACGAAGGAGTGGCTTCACAACAACTCCGTGACTGTTCTTGAATGGCCCAGCCAGAGCCCTGACTTAAACCCAATTGAGCATCTCTGGAGAGACCTAAAAATGGCTGTCCACCAACGTTTACCATCCAACCTGACAGAACTGGAGAGGATCTGCAAAGAGGAATGGCAGAGGATCCCCAAATCCAGGTGTGAAAAACTTGTTGCATCTTTCCCAAAAAGACTCATGGCTGTATTAGATCAAAAGGGTGCTTCTACTAAATACTGAGCAAAGGGTCTGAATACTTAGGACCATGTGATATTTCAGTTTTTCTTTTTTAATAAATCTGCAAAAATGTCAACAATTCTGTGTTTTTCTGTCAATATGGGGTGCTGTGTGTACATTAATGAGGAAAAAAAATGAACTTAAATGATTTTAGCAAATGGCTGCAATATAACAAAGAGTGAAAAATTTAAGGGGGTCTGAATACTTTCCGTACCCACTGTATATCTTCCTATATATGATAATTTTAGATCTGTTTGTTGGATGAACCCATGGAATTCAATAACAGGCTATAGATTAGCTGCTTGCAATGCCTCCAGATATAGCTAAACACAAATATCATCATATTTCTTGATTATTTACATTCAGTCTCTCCCTGACACTGACTTTCTAAAAAGCTCAACAAAATTGTGTGCAGGTGCTGTTACTCTATGGCAATTTGAGAAGCCATTATTACAATGTCACAACTTCCTCAGACAATCAATTCTAATTCCCTTGGTAGCTATCTCACTCTGCCATGCTCATTCACTGCTCACTGCTCATTGGCTACCTCTGATTAACAGGCAGACCAATAACATTGCAGAAATGACTTCTAGATAATGTTGTGGGAGTCAGAGTCAAATCTCAGTTTATGATGAATTTATTAACACACACACACACACACACACACACACACACACACACACACACACACACACACACATGTTTGTTTTTGTGAATTGTGGGGACATTCCATAGGCTTAATGGTTTTTATACTGTACAAACCGTATTTTCTATCACCCTACACCAACCCTACACCTAAACCTATCCCTTACAGGAAACTTTGTGCATTTTTACTTTCTTAAAAAAACTCATTCTGTATGATTTATAAGCGTTTTGAAATATCACCTTCTCCTTGTAATACCTATGTCATACCCATGTCATTATACAAATTTGTGTCCTCATATGTCCCAAAAACAAGCGCGCACACACACACACACACACACACACACACACACACAAATCAATTTAAAAAGATAAAAAAAAATCTTAAAAAACGAAAAACAAAGCAATCTTACTAACTTAAAACGTTTGTAGTATACTGTATATGATGGTAGTTAACGAACACTGAGTAGTACTTACTTCAAATTTTTTGATTAGCACTGCTTATTTTCCAGCAGGAAATTTGTACAACTACTGATTTTACATAAAGGAAAGAAATAAGTCTGATGTTCTTAACTATTGCTTGGGAATCTGGGACAGCAATACTTAAAGTTATCAGTAGGAAATACTGCTCTCTCAGGAGTGACTAAGTCAGCCAGGCAGTAACTGGCATACTGGTTCTCCAGACCAGATGGCACAGATATTTTCAAACATAGTTCCCTTCTTACAAGTGAATTCAAGATGTTCAGCAATGAGTCACATTTAGCAGATGTTACAGCGTAAGTTCTGAATAAAATGCTAAACGTTTCAACCTCACTTGCAAGTGCTTCAGCTATGAAAAAGACTTCAGTAAAATGACAGTGATGTATTGGTTGCGTGGTGCATTTTCCTATATTTTCACGTTAATGTTGTAGCTTTAAGAGACAGCTTTAGGGATGGCAATATTCTATGGGTTTTCAGAATCCGCAGATCTGTGGCAAATCTGGTGAAAACAGTTGTTTTTGTAATCTTGTAGAAAGCTCTCATAAGCCAACATAAACAAAACAACAACATAAATACATACAAACAGAACCTCCAGAATTACTGGAACCTTTGATGTGCGTTAAAATATAAAAGCGGCTTTGTCATTGTTGAATGTCCTTTGATCTGAAAACATAAGAGAAATCTGCCCATTCAAAAACTGGCAAGAAATCTGAGATATACACATAGGCAAGATTAGAGAACACAAATGAATGAGACAGAAGGTTGTAGGCATTTATAAACCAGACAATGCACTACAAATAGTGTATTGTCCACACAGCAAGGACCACAGTTGGACAATTGCAGGAGCTTTTAGCATCCTGGTGTCAACAATACTGCAACCTGCAATTAAACACCATCTCCATGCCAACAAACCATTTGGAAGGTTTGCCAGAATAAAAGTCTTTTGCTCTTGCCAACTTGTAAGTGCCCAGGGTTTCCTGTTGTTCAAAAAAGGAAATCGGCTAGTACGCTAAAAAAAAAAAAAAAAAAAAACAGCTTTCTGGCATAGGTTTAGTGCAAAAGGGTTTGGTGCAAAAAGCGTTGTGTTATGCAGACAATAACCGAATCTCCCTGCGAGGTATGATTATTTGGTTTTACTTTCAAAACACCTGGTAATCTTATTAAAATAGGCCTACCTCCAGATGGACCCCAGATTAATTTGCAGTTTTTACATCAACATCTGGATGCCAGTGAAAGCAGGCGTGAAATATTTAGTCTCACATGCCTGTATGTATGCGCTATTTTTGCATTTATCATTTATTTTATTACACAGCTCTCTGAAAAGCTTGATTCTGACTGATCAGTTGTGACATTCGGAGTTTGTTATACAACAATAATGAGCGTTTCCAATAGCAATACTGAATAATAGACCTCTCTGAATAATAAAGACATGTTTGTGCCTTCTTTACCCCTAAAGGGTGCATATTAGTACCATAAGAGTATGCATCGCCACCTTAAGGGTAAATGTTACTACTCTGAGGTACTAATATGCACCCTTTAGGGGTAAAGCAGGTACAAAGGTGTCTCTTGAGGATATACTGCTCTAGTTATAAGCTGTTGTACCCCTAAAGGTGAAATATTTGGACATTTCTTTCTGACAGTGTGTATTGAAAATGAAATGGGAGGACTTATTAATAGTACTGTAATATTGCTGTAATGTTCACCTTGTTGCCAGGACGACTGTTTTCTAAATTGCAACATGTTATAAAATAATAAGCAGGGAAAATTTTAAGCTTTACATTGGGGTCCTGATCATTGTTTATTCTGCGATAACATCCGGCTGAAGTCTGATCTGAATACACACAATGTGCTTTAGTGCCATGTCCTGCAAGAAAAAAATTATTTTGATCTATTTTTTTAATGAATTCAGATCAATTTTAATAGCAATACATTTATCCAGCTTTGTGAGTTAAACAATAAAAGCTCATCTCAAATAATATTCATTCATGCTTTCGGTATTTAATAATTCACCACTAAACATGACCTGTGCAATATAAACTCTAGGAAAGCAGTCAATATGCAAAAGTAATTACAGATAAATCATTCTGAACTAGTATAAAAATGAAAAGTTCTCAACTGGACACTTACCATTATAAACACCACCGATAGAAGTCTAATGTGTTTCGGCTGTTCACTCACAGCATCAGCGCCACATCATCTTCATTCCTGCGCTCCTCATCCATGGAAACACAGTATTATTCCTGCATGTAAACATTCTTGAAGTTACTCTCATCTTAACTGGACCGGTGTATGCATGAGATGCATCCAAAGTCACATTGTTTAGTGACTTTCCCTCGGTTTATTCTTGAGTTTCCATTGTAAAGTTTCCAAAGTCTCAGAACAAAGCTCTGATCTCTAGCAACACGTTGCAGGAGGATGGTGGACTTGAGAATGGAAAGCAGAGTGGAGGTTTGGAGAGGAATGTGCTGTGTAACATGAGAAGAGACTTTAAAAAAAAAAAAAAAAGAAATCATACTGAGGAGATTTACTGTCCTGGGCTGGGCCCTTCAGGAGTTTACGGCGTATTTCTGATGCACAAATGTTGCATGTGATCTTCAATTAATTTTTGTGTAAACAAAATCCTCATTCAGAAGATAATTAAATTTACTGTGGTAACTAAATGCAATCAAAGATGTTACAGCTACAGTTAATGTTGTGAAAACATTTTTATGGGAACTTGATGTTAACCTCTACTGTCATCTAAAAAAGGAACAAAATGATGAAATAATCTGAAACATTGTTTGAAGAAGATCCCATATAAATAAATAATGATTTCAGAATACTAACAATAACAGTTACTTTGGTGAATTAGAGGAAGAAATGTAGGGCTTTGTAAAATTTAAGTGAAACAGTTTTACAAAGAAAATGATTTATAGCAGAAAATATTTCACGTTTTGTTTCACTATCCATAAAGAGTAGCCGATGTCTAGAAATGATTTAATGCACCTTGAGAATGTATTTTAGGACTATACTGTCCTCTTCTGGTAGAATGGTGAGCTACAGTAGTAGGAGATGATTGGAAACCAGGCTAGTACATGGCTACTATGTTACTATAATCTTGTTGTACATTATTACTCTAGTAATTATTATTCTTACTACTATCTTCACATTTGCTGAATTTTAAATAATTCTGTAATATTTTAATAAACAATAAAACACTTTGGATTTAAAAACCTTTATGGACACTTTTATACTTGTTTTACATTTTCAATAATATTATGGCTGAATTACATCTAATAAAATCAAATGCATGCACATATGTATGCTCTGTATACATTTGCTTAAAATATTTCTTTGACTTGCTAACCTTTGTTTTTACTCCAAAGAAAATGTTTTACAATCATTCCCTTAAAGAAATTTTGATCTTGTTTAAAATGAATAGATTTTCAGATATAGAATATAGCCTTGTTTCTCCATTTCTGTCACCACTGCTGATTTTTTTCTCTTTGCACAAACACAGTTGCAAGAGAACTGAAATGAATCAATGCTGAACTGATTTTAACTGGAAAAAAATTTACCTGGAAAATTGACTATCGTCCTCTTTTTAGAGCTGCTTTACAGCATAATTGAATTTTGATTGCATTGTTGAAACATTATTGTCCTGTTTAAAACTGTAAAGCTGCTATGACACAATTTGTATTGTGTAAAGTACTATATAAATAAAGATGACATGATTTGTCTATATAAAAAGTGTCCTTAGAATTAATTTTAATTACTTTAATAGCATTAAATGCCAATTGCCTAGATCATCAGTTGAAATACATAATCACCAGTCCTCACTGCACTGTCATTAACAATCATAACATTTATTTAGAGTACTATGACTTATTTCATCCAAAGACAATGTGTGCTGAAGAGCACATGCAGAAATACACGTGTACGATACATAAGGGATGATGCAGTTGAATGAGACAAACATTAGATACAATACACAATCAAAACATTGTTATGACCTAGTAGATACTTTTTACTGTATATATGCTAAAATCTTTGTCTTCAGTGTTTTCATTCAAATCCACAGTACAAGACTTTGCTACTGCATTCCTGGACTAGACCTGTACACTGCCTTTTTGGATAGAATGACATTGAATACAGGTTTTAAACACATTTGGTGTTCACATCAGGTGTCTTCTTTTTAACCTTAGCACCTCTGGACCTTCAAGACCTTCAGGATCTAAAATTAAAATCTTTCTTTAGCAGGTACATCTGCATTGACACATCAGCATCTCTCCTGGTTTACAAAACCTCCCTAAGTGGGACACTAGTCCTACAGACGAGAACTCAGTGCAGTACAGACGAGAACTCAGCACAAAAACCTCAATAACAAAAGCGCACCAGCGCAATGACGAGGTACGTGAGGGTGATGATAGTCAGAGCAGAGAACAGCAGGAGGAGCCCAGTGAAGAGGACGTTGTTTATGGGTAGCTTGATGATTTTCCCTTCGGCTGGGATCATGTTTGAAAGTGCAAGCATATAGCCCAGGGACCAGGCTATACTGGTCTTATTTACCTGTGAAACACAAAGAGACATATGGAGAGGTCCAGTTCACTCTAGAGTTTTGATAGAAAGAACTGATTTGCTGGAGGGGGAGAGAATATCATTGGCAGATATCTGACATTACAGTCAAGCACAGGCTGCTAGATTTGATGTGTGTTCCTTAAAAATCAGGTGCTAAGAAACGCATTTACTGTGAAAGGGCATTTAAAGGAATACTGTATTTCTGGTTCATTATAAACTATAAAAAAAAATAAAATAAAAAAATCATGTTTAATTCATTGTGTTACTTGCCATTTCTTTGTAATTATTTGTAAAGTTTATTATTCATTTCTGAGTTTTAGCGTCTTATGTGCAATGTTATCATTGCAATGTTGTAATATGTATACAGTGGTGGTCAAAATTATTGGAACACTTGACAAATTTAAGAGGTTTCAGTTGTTTTTGTTGAATTGGCCATTACAATACCCATAAAATGTACTATTGCTGGAACTACTTGTGACGGAAGGAATCTTCTGGAATATTGAAAATGATGGACTGGCCCCCTCAAAGTCCAGACCTCAACCCTATCAAGCAAATTTTGGGCAAGTTGGAAAATAAACTGGACCGATCCACTGTAAATTCAAAGGAAAGTTCTCAGGGAATATATTGACACTATGCCAGAGAGATGTGCTGCTGTAATTGCTGCAAAAGGTGGGCATACCAAATATTAAAGTTCAAAGTAGATAAAAACAGTGCGACTCACTTCGTCTGATGTTTGTTGTGCTCAGAGCGACCATCTGCATGTTTCATGACCATTATGAAATGAAATCATGTTTTGGAAGCAAAAAAAGGTCAGTATTTTCAGATCTGTCAGGTGTTCTAATAATTTTGGCCACCAATGTATATATGTATGTAATTTGTAATGTATACATTACACAGAAAAGGTTAGTAAGCAGTTATTTCACTTTGTGGCTATAAGAAATTTGAACTGGTCAATTGTCAATGCTTTACTGTAAACCAGATTTTTGAAATTCATTTTTTTGTGGTAATCAACATTATGCGAAAATGCTGTTGATAGAGCTTAATTTGTGTTGAACGTGGAATATTAATTTAATAGGCTTCTATTGAATAATCTGATGGTACAAAAGTTTACTCTTCTCCTTTGTTCATGAAGCCATGTTAATGTGTCAGAAATAAAAAGAAAGAAAAAAACTGGATGTGTGTCGCCAAATGAAAAAGCTTTGAATGCAGCTTGATAATATCAATGACATATGACATATTTTCCTCTTTTGACATATATCTGAATAAAAGCAGTACTGACTTTCTTTGCAAGATCAGTTATTTTGCAAAACAATAAACAGTAAAATACATTTTGCCTCTGAAATTGTGAATGGTCAGAAAAATCTTAATTTTTTAATCTCATGCTAAACATGAAATATACCTCTTTCTGAAAATTGAGATTTTTCCAGTTGTCTGTGTTGAACTTGTAACCATCTGCAAGAATGCTGTGCACATAATTTGCAGAGTAGCAGTAGGACTTCAGATGGATGTCTTTGATGTCTTTGAAGAATGTCTTGAGCTAAAGGGGGTCGGGGGGACATTAAAATGTAGGTTTATTGATTTTACACATCCATCAAATCTACACAAAGAATCATTTCTCCCAGTCTATATTTTCCTGCCAGTCATGATTATGCAGTTGGTCAATACTCACAGTTTTCCAGTCCTTTGAGCATAACAATTGCATGTTTGTGTTGAATGTCTCCATACTTTTAGAGCCCTCCACTTTAAGAGCCCAAGCAGTCCAGTAGAAGCCTGCATAAGCCTAAGCAAAAATGTCATAACGTTTGGTCACAATAACATGCAATAAATGAATGACATTTGACATTATTGAGGTTTAACTAAAGGCACCCATTTGATTTGGGAGCTGCATTGCATCATTGAGATCACACAAAGCTACCATTTGGCTTCCAAAGCCTTGGAATATAGTATACTAGTCAAATGCTCTTTTTTTTTTTACAGTGAATTTGATATCCTTTTTAGAGTTTGTTTGTTAAAAAGATTTTTCAAAATTCACATTTTGCATTCTACAGGCAAAATAAAAGCATACAAGTTTGGAATGACATGAGGTTGAGTAAATAATGACAGAATTTTCATTTTTGGGTGAACTATTCTTACTATTAACTAGTTGCTTAGCATGCATATTACTAGTATATTGGCTGTTTATTATCACATATTAATGCCTTATTCTGCATGACCATATTTTAGATTCCTTAATCCTACCCCAAACCTAAACCATAACAGCTATCTTACTAACTATTAATAAGCAGCTAGGAGTTCATTGAGTGAAAACTCTTAGTTTGTGAATATGTACTCCCTAATCTAAAGCATTACCACTATTTCTGCTACAGTGTGAAGCTTAACTGAGAGAAATGCCTACCATGAAGTCTCCACTGAGTGGTGGTTGATAAACTCCATCAAAGGAACAGTTTTCAGTTCCCTGGCAGGATGTCAGGTCAAAGATACTCCTGACCAAGGATTTGCACTGTTCAGGGTTACTCTGTCCAAAGAAAGTAATATATCGCTTTGGGCTATACTTCGTTGGAAGATCATTCTTTGTACATTCGCTGCCAAAAACCTCCTCTGCAAGCATAGAGATATTGTAGCCAGAAGGATAACAGGGGTGCTTCAGATTAGTCCAGTTGGTGGATTCCTGGGAGAGAGAGAGAGAAAGAAAGAGAGAGAGAGAGAGAGAGAGAGAGAGAGAGAGAGAGAAATCATGACAATGCATGTTGCAGAGTTTTAGACAACTACTGTTAAGCTTGTTTGGGTAACACTTTACTTAAAGTCTTTATGTATAATGCATTATAAAGGGTTAATAAAGGGTATAAGGCATTATAATTATTCATAATGTGCATTGTAATACATTATATCTTGTCATAAAGAATTACAACTCAATTTAAAATGCATAGTGTCACAATGAATCGATAAGTGTTATAATGTATTAACTGTGGTTACAATTATTCATGAGGTTGTACAATGCATTATAAGGTGCATTACAAGCCATAATTAATGCATTAAAACTAATTTTATAATGCTTTATACATGAAGGCTTTAAGTAAATTGTTACCATTTTGTAATGATAATAGGTAAGTACTAGTTAATCATTAAAAATATTGGAGTGAAAATTGCCCATCTTGTTGGCAAAGGTTATTTACATTAGCTCTGCCCACCATTATTTGGTTGAGCTGGACAAAATTACAAAAGAATCCTGTTCATCGAATGGGCTGGCACATCGACCATGACACGTAAAGCTCATATTGCGCACGCCCGAACTGTGGCTCATGTTCAAATCCTCTTCCTGGACCTTTGATGACACATTTACTGATCAGCAGGTTCAGTATGGTTAGGGAAAGATACTGTCCCATTAAGGCAGCATACATTGATGAACGTATCATATACACCGGATATGTTTTTATTATTCCTGGCTGGTGGAATGAACTTCCCACCCCTATCCGGAAGGCTGAATCCCTGACAGTTTTCAAGCGACACCTGGAAACTCATCTCTTCCGTCATCACTTGACTTCATCTTTAAAAAAAAAAACAACCTTTGCTTTCTTACCTTAACATCTCCCTGTCTAGCTAGTATTTACTCTGAACAATGCCTGAAATTTGTATTGCAAGCACTTCCTGTGTCTATTTTCCTCTTTATAATGAATCGCTTATTGTATTCCTCAATTGTAAGTCGCTTTGGATAAAAGCATCTGCTAAATGAATAAATGTAAATGTAAATGTTATTGAACTCTATTTAACAATGTACTACAACTACAATGAGGTTCAAATAATATCTGCCACTATCTGCACTACATATACTGTAAATAGCATTTAACACTATTTAATAAATTGGAAAACATCACGACCGCTGGGGTGGGACAGACTAACTTTGATGTGTTTAAAACTAGTCAGTTTTAATATTAGGATAGTTTTATGTTAGGAAATACTTAATATAATGCATCTAAAGAAAATACTAATACAAACATTTCTAGTAGAAATCAGGAAAACATAATGAATTTCCTTTCTGTTTTTCAACCCTACATTAAATGGCTGATGGCAGTGCAGTCTGTACAAGTATTGACATGGCATTTTTTGGGGAAATGTTCAGCATAAGCTATGGGCTTAATTGCATCTCTCAGCAATAATGGATTTTATATGAAAGGTTTTAGGCAAATTTTGCAGATCAGTGTCTTTGAGTACTGATGGTACTGATGGAAACAATAAGAAGCTGTCTAACAGGTACAGTTCATATGCAATCTAAAAGAAAAAAAAAAGGTTTTACTTACTGTATCCTAAATAAAACATATTTATATTTTATGGAACAAATACTAATTCAGATTAATTCATTTGACAATGGCATGAGTGTACTCTACCTTTGCAAGTTTGGCCAAAACTGTCTTCTCAGCTTCATTTTTCCCGTAGCAGAGGAAACTGTGAGTATAGATGTTGTATTCATAGCCATAGAGTGAAACCTTAATGATATCTTCACCTTTTGCATCATCAGAAGTGGCAAAGGCAATCTGAGTGGAGGCTCCACCCAAGTCCAATGAGCCAACTGTCTTAGCCCCATGAGGATGTATCCAGGCATTCCAGAGATTTTTCTATAAAACAGACTAAAGTTAAAATTTTTAAAAGTTCAATAAAGCTCGTTTTCTCTACTTTTTGTTTAGATTCAATATTGTGTCATAAAATGACTGTACCTTGAATGTCGTACCTTTAAGATAATAAGATTCTCTTCTAAATGTGAGACTAGAGCTGTGTATTGTAAGGTTTAAATATTTGTGTTGTTTAAATACATTTAAGATGAAACTGTAACTAAACAAATCTTGAGATTTTGGTTAGATCTAAAAAAAAAAAAAAAAAAATAAATAAAAATCTAAATATCCCCCCTGCACAGTAAAGCTGCCCATGAACTGACCTCTAGGAAGTTCCCCTTCAGGTAGTTGACGGTGATCCAGCCATAAAGGCCTTCTTCCTGTCCAGAGATAATGGAAGCATTTTGAAAATTGAAAGGAAGGGAGCTAAGGTAGTCCTTGATGTATTTCAGAATAGCGTTGGAAGTCTCTTCATCTTTCATACTGTGTAAAAAAGATATTGCAAAGATATGTCATGCATTGTGTCAGTGTCAAATTAACTTTGTGGCAAATATATATTTATACATTTTATTTGTTGATTAATTTAAAATTGTTTGTTATTTGAGAAATAACACCATAATTTTAACACTGGGCACAAAGTGCATAAGGCCATTTTTCTTTTATCTAATATTATGATATTTATATTCTATTCTATTGTCTAACACTGTAAGATCCCCTGAGCTCTCAGTATCAGAGTAAATGGCTCAAATGATACATAAATATACTGAGATACAGAGGTAGAAACATAAATAGAAAATATTACCAAAAATTCTGAATGGAATTTGTTTAAATCATTCTTACTGTAGAAGCCTCATCCCTGCTGTTGCCCCAAGGAAGACTGGGGTTGAGTTATGCCGATGGGAAGGAATGGCATGGGTTATCTTTGCTATGCATTCTTTTAAACTTTTCCATGTCTTTTTGTCCTGATCCTCTTTTTTACCAAGATCTGAAATTCCAGGGCCTGGAAAAGACACATTTTATTATTACATTACTTTCTGTAATATATTGTTTAAGTTGCATTATTATTGTATCACTGCCTATGTTAAAAGAGCAGTAAAGAACAATAGTAAAAAGAGTATAAAAGAACTATACTCATTAAAACACCCACAAAAATGGTACTTTTCCTCATAGAAAAGGTGAAAGAGGTGCTTTTCCTCTAAGAAATTGGTACTAAAATGTTGACCATCAACCTGCAAACTGTGAGACCTTTTGTATTATGTTGTATTATTTCTTAAATAGTGATGAGAAGGTCAAGATCTCAGCATATACACATCTGATGTATAAAACATGTTTTTAACGATTTATCCCTTTTTTGTTTTCTTTGTACATTACGGGACACACAACTTGTGCAGAATTCATGCAAAGCTCCACTAGTATCTCTGAGCTTTCACTGTAAAAAATAAGCCATGTCTTTACATAAACCTTCCAAGGTTTTAGGTCAGTTGATTTGTACCTTCAACCTGACACTTTGTGGTCTCTCTCACAACCCCAGTGTTGTTTTCTTTCTCGGCAGGCCACTCATAGAGATACACAGTGGTCCTGGAGGAGCCTGCATCCAAAACAATACCATACTGGAGAGAGAGAGAGAGCAACAGAAGTGAAGAAAGACATTGTTACAGGAACCATGTCACCACTAAATTCTCAAGATCTTGCAAAGCCATAAAGAGTTTATTCATTTCCACTCTTCGCAAAATGCATTGGTGAATAGCAATTTACCATGGTCTAAATCATGATTGAGTGAAGCATTCAAGAACAGACATGTCTAACTGCCTGAAGCCCTTTTGGAAGAAACTAACAAAAGCACATTCTTCCGTTGGGAAAATGTTCAAGGATTGACTTTATGATTCATCAAAAGGATCATCTATTTTAAGATTAAGGATGCAGCATTGTATGGAATTAAATAACTCCATCAATGGTGATAATCCATTGAAAGTTGTTTTTGTGTGTAGAAAAATAGGTTTCCGGTGAGTGTTGTTAAAAAAAAGTATTTGTTTTCTCTAAAAGTAATAGGAAACTGAAAGAAGCATTAAGAAAAAGCATAATCCGTAAATCATATCTATAATCAAATTTGTGTTTGATCTTTCACCAAATTTTACCCACCATTCATCTGTAAATGAATAGTGTTCCATATGTGTGATGTGTGATGTTTGTTTTTCAACACAGAATAGAAACGTTACATAAGCTGAAAATACAAACGTTCTTTTTTCATGTGTAATTAGAAAGAAAACCCATATATTGTATATTTTTAAACAAATAATATTGATAATACTTTAGAATAGGGAACACTTATTCACTATTAACCACCACTTTTCCCTCAATAAATTCATAATTTGCTGCTTAATAATAATTAGTAAGGTAGTTGTTAAGTTTAGGTATTGGGTAGGGTTAGGGATTTAGAATAAGGTCATGTATAATAAGGCATTAATATGTGCTTAATTACTACTGATAAATGGCTAATATTCTAGTAATATGCATGCTAATTAGCAACTAGTTAAGAGACCCTAAAATAAATGAATGACTTAAGGAAAAGCAATTCTTGAACATCTGACTGGTAAGTATCAATTATACTTTTAAGCCTCATAATTTTATACACTCTGAAGGGAACCCAGTTTATTAGTCAGTTTAATAGGTTCCCATTTGTATCATGCATGCTCAAATTATATAAGTTTACCTTTAATCCACGGGATATATAAGTCTTCTTATGAGTTTGTACAACTGCTATAGATATGATGACTGCAATGCTGGCCAGCATAAAGGCGGCGACCAAAGCGATTGCCACTTTTGCCATCCTCACCTACAGACAAAAAGATAAATATATCAAATTTACAGCTTGATTCTCATGCAACTAATAGCTGAACACTCTTTATAATAGAAGATCAAGTAGGAAAAAAACTGTTCTACAGGAAAAAACTTTAACTTTTTATTCTTAATTACTTTAGAAAACCATGTAGTCAAGCTTTGAATCTAGAGCAGTGATTGACTCAAGCAATGTATAAACTGTCAATTTATCCAACGTGTGCATAAAAGGTTAAAATGTGCATTTTTTATTTTTTTTTTTAATTATGAGGTGAGCTTTAAATTTTAAGGTAACTTGATGTAACCTTGTAGTCACGATGCTTCAGTTTAGATTAAAGTTTTTTTTTTTTTTTAACTGACAAAATCATTTTACAGTGAGTGATTGAGAGGGTTATTTGTTGAGCCCGGGAACTATTAATAAAAATTTTACTTTCTAAATGAATTCCCCAACTAACGACTTTCGGCATTTGCTTGAAAAAAATAAAAATAAAAATGTAAAAGTGTAAGTACGGACATACGGACATATCTGTCAATCATAGATTTGTTATCTTCTGTAAAAATGGTCTGGTCTACTCAACCAGATAGAAGTATGTACTCATATCATCTTGGAGCCTCTTACCCTAACTCATATTTCATGTTTCAGTTTCTAATTTGATCAAAGAAAGTGGTTAGCGTTTTGAACTCAAAGACATACAGTATTAACATCATTCTAATACTGCTTCTGTGCTGTCATCTAAAACATCTTACCATGCAATTGTTTATTTAAATTATATATTATATACACATATATTTATTTTGAGATTCAAGCCCACAAATTGCTCTTTTGTAGAGATATTACAAATTATATGGCAGATTTCAGAGACATCATACTAATCAATGAAAGAGTACAACAAAATCAATGAAATTCTTCATTAATCTAAACACACATTTGTTCTATGATCTGATCTTGCATGATCTGATGAGAAAATGAATATCAAATGCAAAATACATACATTTCTGTAACAGTCATGCCATTATTAATACAATAATAAAAGGTTTATTTGCTTACCCCTCTGCGTGAGGCTGTTGTAAGGTGGTCTGAAGATTGTGACTCTTTATTGATCATTCTGTCCAGACGTGCAAGACTGTGAATGTGTAACTGTGTTTGGATGTGTGTGTGAGAGTGTGTGCATATGTTTGTGTGTGAAAAAGCGTGTTGAGGAGAAAGAATGGGAGGGGTTTGGGTGTCACTCCCAGTAAGCAGGACCTTGCTATTAAAGTTCATTAGAAACTCCACCCATTCAGATGGATGTTAATAAGGAAAACACCATAAGCCCTTGTTAACATTTCTGAAAATAATTCATTAATATTACTAGCTGACAAAATAATTTGATATTATGTCCGGGGATAATTTTTTTTTTTTTCACTCATTTTTCATTCATCAATTCATTAAATTACTGTTTTGAAAAATAAAGAAATAATTGTTTTATGGAAATATTTAAATGCATTTAAAATTCTTATGATGCTGTGGAGACACAGAACAACATTTGATTCCTTTCTGGAAATGTACAGCTGCATGTATTCTTAGTTATGAATATGACAGACTGCAAATATGACTGCAAAGAAAAAGAGACTTCAGTTTATTTTTAAAACATATTTCATTCAATAATGTTAAACTACAAAATAATGACTTTATATTAGTAGGGAATACAACATATAAATACCATTTGCAAGAGGATTGACATTTGAGAGGTAAAATCTTTTCATAATTCTCTTTCTGCTGGCTGCGTATTAGGTGTTTTTAAAAGCTTGTAATATTATTTGAAAATGCCCCTTTTAATGGGTTATTTTGTTTGCTTGGTCAGCTAGATATGTTTATGTCTGATCCTAATGGGGCACTTTACAGCAACCTGAGAATGAACGAAAGAGCTGCGTGGTGATCAGAGCTCACAAAAGATCACTTTATTGGAACGTCACAGACCGCATGAGAGACATACTGACACTGACATTTACATTAACTCTCTGATAGAACAGGATTCATTTACACAACAGAGCCACACTTTGCAGTGTGGTTTGAGCGAGGTATTAATCCTTCAGGGAAGATCTTCTCAAAGTGGAATCCTCATTGACTAACAGAATTTGTAATGCAAACTGAAGGGAAAAAACATTCTGGGAACTGCTGGGGAAAAAGTTCTCAAAGCAATTCAGTCAACTGACCCTGTTGAGCGACTGGTCACCAGTGTGTATTTCCACAGTACAGAGATGATGGTGTGCTGGTGCCCAACTACAGACTCAGAAATACCATGCTTGGTGAACAGCTGCAGAGGAGTTGTGCAAAACAGGGGCATCTATCTATCTATCTATCTATCTATCTATCTATCTATCTATCTATCTATCTATCTATCTATCTATCTATCTATCTATCTATCTATCTATCTATCTATCTATCTATCTATCTATCTATCTATCATCATTTCACGAGTTCACCTGCCCATCCAGCCCTGATGGTTAATGGTAAACGAACTTGGCTTGCTGTCCTCAAAGGAGGCTCGAACCAGAGGCTTGGCTTGAGCTCAGAGTTCAACCTCCCCATTGTGGTACTGCCTAGAGGAGAATAACAGAAATAGAGGAGGATATGGGGAGGTGGACGGATGCCGGAAGAATTGATGCTGGGACGGTGCAATGAGTGCTGCTTAGATAGGCTCGTAAGGACTAAATGATTAGGCTCTATCTATCTATCTATCTATCTATCTATCTATCTATCTATCTATCTATCCAAATTTTGTAGAAACAAATGTTGTATTTAAGTTAGCAATTGCAGTTAATTATTATTTAGTTTTTTTTTTTCATATTACTTTAATTCCAGCTCCTTACATTCAAACTTGAGTTGCAATTCAGCATCCTTTTAGCAAATTTTAAACTTATTTTAAATTCTGATACTGAACTGGAATTTAAATTAAATTCTGAATCATACCACTAATACTCAAAACACTTTATGTAAAATCAAAGCAGCTCGAAAACGGTTACAGCTTAATTCACTGTAATGGTTACAGTAATTAATTCATTCTACTTTTTTTATTTCATTTGAATATCCCCACTGATAAAGAAATCTGCGTGAGAAGTTAAACTGGTGACTGTTAAAGCATCAAATAACCTTAATCAAAATGGAAATTCTTTCATTCTGGAAACTGGTTGACACTGTTGGCTTGACTTGCTGCCATTGTTACAGTATTTTACTTTAAATAAAATTCCAGCATATGAGTTAGATGATGTCTTTAAGTTCATGATAACTGTAATACACAATTTACACTGTGCTGGATGCTTACTATAGAGTCTGCAGTAAAATTACCTCTGTAAATTTGTTTTATGATTACTATTATCACTTAACCAAGCTCAGCAAAAGTAAAATGATCACACCCAGATCATCCTGGATTATTATTATTATTATTTTTATTTATTCTAAAAAAAAAAAAAAAAAAAAAAAAAAAAAAAGTAGAATTCTTCAGCTGTCCTTTATTCACTGCAGTTCTATACAAAGCGCTGGACATCCTCGCCACCCTGACGCCTCACACATCTAGCCAAAGCTGCTATAGCCTGGGAAGATGAATCATACCTTAACACTGACAGGAGATGAAGACAGCCAAACTGAATTAGACTGTTCTATTCGTCATAGGGTGTGCTGAATACATGTATTTTTAGCTGCTGGAAGTGTGATTTGACACTCCATTAGCCACAAGAAGCCGGAAAGTCAGTTCTTCACAATTGGATTAGGATGGAGAAGGGAGGGAAAACAGGCATATTAAAGCCTTTCTCACTATGCTATAACATAGTTTGCAGTCCTTGGGTTCATTGCCACGCACACAGGCCTTGATCCTATAAATACTCTTGCTTGTCAATGGTGTTTAATATCAAAAATGTGATCCACTGTGTTGATGACAGGGATGACTGCAGTTTATTGTGTTGCTGTTTGTGAACTAATGACAAGAGCCACTTCACACATTTACCAAATCATATGTGTCATATGTTTAGTTTCAATAAAAAAAAAAAAAAAAAATCCTTTCATACTTTACAATATAGTTTGTACAATTTGTTAATATTATTTAATGCATTATGTCATGAACTAGAAATGAACAACTACATTTTTTTCCAGAATTTATTTTTATAGGCTATATTAGTTTATAACTGACCATTGTTACTTCATCATGACCGTTTAGAAAACAATAACCAATATTAATTTATACAATTTTGATAGTTACAAATGTATTATACATGTAGCAATTAACATTAACCAATATTAATAAATCTCGTTAAAGTGTTGTTTGTTGTTATTTTGTGTAAAAGTGTTGTATTTATTACATATATAATCTACTTGGTATAAAAATATATTTTTAAATGATATATGATTGGATTTTATGATGTAATTTTTCATGCTTTTAAAAATGAATGTTCAACATGCTCAGTGTAAAACTCTCCATTTGTGTATACAGTCTTATTTACAATATGTGTAATAAGTATGATAGTAGACAGAAGAAAGGTGTTCCCCTAATTCTATTAATATGTCATACAACCACTGAATAATCTAATAGCATTCGATTCAATTCAATTCTCAGTGAAACTCAAAACCGTCTTATCACATTTGCATCCATACTTAGATGGGGATTTAATGCAAAGTTTAAGTGTGCATTGATATGAACGATTAACTCATTCATCATAACATCCCTGAAGACTGTAAATGAACTTTTATTACTTTGGTCATTTGAATCACTTAAGTGGTGAATATCAATAATAATCAGGAACAAATGACCACAACTAGGATCTACACAACGATTATTCTTCAGATAATTATTATCAAAGGCATTAAGGCCAGCTATATCACTCAGCGACGATGGATTCCTATGTGCATACTGTAAATAAAATATACTGTTTTGTTGATGTATCAGTTATTATGTTTGTACACCAGATACTTTCAGAATACACTGATGCTTCCATTAGACACCTAAAGTGGAGGAGGCTGAGATGTGTGATTCCTCTAGAAGCAATTAGACGAGCAAGTGCTCCTTGGGTTTACAGCTGACAGACACTGACCCCAGAGAGAAATATAGTGTCCTTTTTACATCCACAGCAGTTAATCAAATAGCACAAATTCAGGAAGGGGGAATAATGTTGACTAAACTGTACACAAATCATTCCTCCCTTAGGTCTTAAGAATTATTATGTCATGTGGTGTACATCTTTATTACCCAGAATGCACATCCTCAAACTCTTTTAAGGGCTGAAGGAGTACAATCTGCTGGGACGGTTGTAGATTTGCTTAAGGCATTTAATTGAGTGCCAAACAATATCTTGTCACATTCTGCAGATACAATGTGAGAGGACCAGACACTTTAACAAACATGCCAGTGGAACTTATTTTACTCATTTACGCTAAATTTTCAGACACTATATCTATGAAGGAGTGATCAAAAGAATGAAAGTCTGACTTTGGGTGCCCTTTAAACAGACTTCCCATCTGCTAATTGTGCTTTAGTGTCCTTGCTTCAAATGTGACATCACAACTGGACAATTGTCCTTTTTGATGGGAATATGAATAGTTTCTTTCTTGAGACCGTCAAAGTCATAAAGTAGGTTTTAATATGTTATTTGCACAATTGAACATTTGTGAACATTGAACATTCCCTATAATCATCTGCCAGGCAGTCTGTCTGGCCACCCAACTTCGGAAAGTGTTGCATGCAACTATCATTATGCTTATTTGGTGTGTTACATGAAAGATAATAATAATCCTATTCAGTTACCAGTTCATCATATCTGTAACATGTAAATTATATCCTGTATTGTCCACCAACCCATTGAACTTAAAGGATAGATCAATCAAAAATTAGAATTCTGACATAATTTACTCACAATCATGTTGTTCTAAATTTGCAGAACACTGAGATATTTTTTAAAATGATATTCATTTGTGCTGCACAGAAGAAAGTCATACAGGTTTAAAAATGAAGACAGAATTTTCATTTTTAGGTGAAATATCCCAGTGATGCAGATCATCAGAAGTGTTCAGAAGAGTTTGAGTACTTAATGAGAGAAAATCAGCAAATATCAGTATGAATAAATAATTAAATATCATATACACACTAACAGTATATATAAAGAGATAAGTGAAAAAAATCAAGACCAGTCTAACATTCAAAGCCACTAGAAAAAACTCATTAGTATTGTATCATGTTTATACATCCTCTAATATAACTGTAGCTTGAATGGCCCATTAATCAAAGTGCAGCAGTTAAGTGTGCAATGAGATAGGCTTGTGGCAAAGTGCATTATCATATAATATTACAAGTGTTGTGATCTCTTCCCATCAGAACATTTATCTGTATCCTACAGTGCTAATCAGTTGTTAGATAGCTCAAACTTGAATGAATACAGAAATGTTGATATATATTATAGCACAATAATTGCACAATACTATGTTATGACCTCAAAACACTTTTACCATAGGTCATGATTTGTAGCTAAGACATTTTGATGTTTGCATCACATAACCAGCTTCATATGTATGGCTATTCTAATGTAGTAAACTTGCTTGATAGCTCACCTGGTACAGCATTCCACTTGCAATGTAGAGCACTTGGGTATGAGTCCTGTAATAAAGACTTGTATATGCAAATTAAACGAGCATGGTTACTTTATGGTTTTTATGTAACATTTGCTTTTGTTAACACTGTTGGTTAGGTTTAAGGTAGGATTTAGTGTAGGAGGTATGTTATTTTAACATTTTAGCACCACTCACTATAGACATTTCAGTTCTGAACATCCACAATGCATATAACAACCAATGTAATAAACTACTGGCAGATTCATGCTCATCTCTTTTAGGGGAACTCAGTGGGCATTTCACTTTAAAAGTATCACAAAACATGCAAGAACTAAAGTATTCATTTTGAAGAAATGTCACCGCAGACAAAATTGCAAATTCCTGTTCAGTAGCATGTAGCCAGTAGCATGATAATAATTTAACTTATTGGACATGTTGGGCATACACAGTACAAGGTTTCATTTTAAAAATGTAAAAATTCCCTTTCATAAGTTCAGTCAATGCTGCATGAGGGCTAATGCTATGTGGAAAACCCCCTAGGTGTGTAGATTGACTGAAGCCTGTATAGAAAAAAAGTCAGTTTAACTGCATCACCAGCACCTCGTAAGAAAGCACCAATGCCATCACACTTTAGATTTCTTCTTTTTCAGGAAGCAATTCATTTAGCCTGTGATTATAGAGTTTTTCTTGTGGATTGTTTTCATGTTCAGCAACCTTAACACAAATTTTCACCTTGTGGTGAACACAATGCCATTTTGGAAGTGTATGCCACCATGTTCTCGTTTTATAACTGAGTGAGGATACACACAGTGTGTTAAGTGTTTGGGCACTGAGCACATTCGAGTTGCATTTGACAGCATTGCCAGTTGCATGCCGTGTTGGAATTTAAACTGAAAGTGCATTGTTCTCGACTCGCTTTCTTTTTGAGTTATCGAAATCCTTTAAGCAGCCATGATTAACCCAGCGATGTCTTTTTGGCAAAACAGTAGTCATCTACTTTTAAGCAGCTTATTCCCTGTTGAGGAAGCCATCCTTGCTCCAGCTCTTTCCGACATCCTTGAAAGGACCAAAGGTGATACAAAAGGTGGACTGTGTCTCAGGAAAGCCATCCCTGACAATGCACTATGTAGTGAACAGTGGTCAAGATGGGAAGACTCCTTTCCACACAACACGTGGAAAGTTATGTTCTTATGAGATTAGGTGTGTTGACAATAAAGGATGCCTTTTGTTTTAACATAGCAACACTACCTCTTGTGGAGAGAGGGGTTAACATAAATATACAGCAACACCCCAGGCAGGAATTGCCTTAAGCCCGGCTCACACAGTGCAATTTTGGCCATTGTCATACTGTAACCTCCACTCAGGAACTGCTTTGTTCTCCCTTACTCTTATCAAAGTGTGAACTATCATAAATCCCCCGCACAGTTTTGCCATGTGGCCAAAGCCACAAAGAAAAACTACATTTTCACATGCATTCACATAAAAAGGACACCAAATTTACTAAACCTTCCTCATATCAATTTACAGAACTGTATATACTTAATGAGTGCTGTGTGTGATACAACAAGGTATGCAACATTACCTTTTAAGGTATATACTGTATATATGAATGCAGGGGTCAATGCTCAGCATTACCCATTGATGTTTTGGTCTTCATATTTTCTGTGCTGAAAATATGTTGCATAATAATGTTGCATGTGTAGGGTAATCTGGAATTGGTTTGGAAAGTGAATAATGCATAGGAAAAACATTGTTCTGAATGTGGACTTTAGGCTATGCAAATAGACCTCATATCAGAGAGGCCATTCTGTGCCCATCTCTGACAGCATCAGCCAAGCAGAATGCTGGATCTGAAAGGTGCCAACTTGCAAAAACCTGCCTTCTCCGGGAAGGAATAAAAGGTTCTCTCCAAGACAAAGAAGTGTGCTAAGTTATGCTGTTGTTCTAAGATGTTGTTGCTAAGTTAGACTGCTAAGTGGTGTGGTCAACCTTGTGCTAAGCTGCTAAGCTAAGTCGTTCCAAGGAGAAACAAGGAAGCTCTGCAAGAAGCAAGTTTGGGGTGTTCGGAAACTACCACAGCAACAACGACCACAAGCTTAGTGCCCCCCATCTTCTGCAACGACTTCAGAATGTTCTCTTCAGCGATCCTCTGCTTGCGAGTTCCAAACCTCCAGGATCTTCTCCAACAACTTCATAATGTCAATGTCAGCGATCCTCCCTCCTGCGTGTTCCAGGTAGTCCGGATCTTCTGTACAGACTTCAGAACCTTCACCTTCAAGGTCCCGGTTTGCGTGTTCCACACCAAAGGATCTTATCGGTGCTCAGGAGTTCATTGTTCACCAGTGCTTCGTATTCAAGAGGGATCCAACTCCTCTCTTCCCACTGCAACGTGGCCCAGGTCAACAAGTGGAAGAGGTCCCCGCCCAGACACAGAATGCAAATATCACTCTTTCCAAACCTCTTTCCAGAGACCGCTGGCATTAGTGTATTGTCAGGTTATGATTATCTAATTTGCATTAGATTCTATATAACTGATGTCAGTTAATAACAAATAGTCTCTCGATTTATTTGTTGAACCTAGAATAAGGTTTGCCTTATTACTTCCAGGAAACTTCAGTTTATCTTTCCATAAGATAACATCCATAGTAACATCCAACTCAGTCACTTGCATTTATCATTCTTTGCACTTTATCCATTCATTGTATCCATTTAGTAGTTGTTAGTTACTCTTGTCTATCCCTTTGTTAAAAAAAAAAAAAAAAAAACCTTTATTATACTTGTGTCTTCCTTGTGTTGATAATACAGTGAAAAGGATCTACAAGTTAACAATTTCTCACAAATCCTTCAGATTGGTCAGACTACAACTTCTCATAATTTAATTGTAATTCTTATTTATTCAACAATCTTCCATGATTGTTCTTTATTGTCAAGGTGCAATTCCTTGGCTGGTGCCCCATAAAATAGTATGACCAAAACTAAATATTAATATTAATATTTAAGCCCAAAGCCATTACACTGGTGGTGCTACTTACCCAGCACTCTGTCCAGGGCAGTCTGCTTCACACATAGGCACAATTTTTTTTTTTTTTTTTTTTTTGTCAGATAGCGGTTAAAGACACAAAAGGCTCTCTTCCCACAATACAATCTCCGTTTACCAACTCACCTCAGGTGGACCCAAGAGATCATTTGATCAATCAGAGTGTTATGATGCAGGCTTCAGCCAGAGTGGCCCAACAGGGTATCAAAAGCTTGAAGACAGGCTATTGAGGAGGAAGTTCAGAAAATACTCAAGCTTGGAATCATCAAAGAGTCTGACAGGCCTTGGTTCATCCCCATCGTAATGGTTCATGGTTCATCCTAACCCTGATGGCCCCTTTTGGTTTTGTAATGACTTGAAGAAACTGAATGAGGTCTCCACCTTCGATGGGTATCCTATGTTCTGTGTGGATGAGCTTACTGAATGGCCCAGTTCATCTCCACTTTGAATCTTACCAAGGGATACTGGCAGGTCAACCCGACTCTGTAGCCACAAGAGAATACAGCCTTCAGTAACCATAGTGGGCACTGGCAATACCCAGGCCTTTCCTTCAGCCTGCATGGGACATCCACCACCTTTCAGCAGATGATGGATATGCACGTATGGGGGCAGAGGAAATGCAAGTGAGGAACCACCTGACCACATTCACAACAGCCTGATAAAAAGGTAACACAATACAGACTCTGGAAGAAGGCCACAAAGAGAGTGCAAGACAAATTTTTTCTCTATCTCTCCTTTTCAAAGGCATTGACTGAGAAACCACTATGCTTGCTACCCAAACTCACCACAGACGCCGGAAACAATGGGGCTTTCTCACACCACCTATGCACACTGGAGTTTACACTGTTCAGTCTACAATAAAAGCCCCTCTAGGGAATTGAAGCTATAGCTGTTGTTTGTGCCTCATTTTTGACCCTGCCACACCCTTTAAAACAGCACCCTCCTCCACCAAACTTTACAGTTGGCACAATGCAGTCAGGTCGGTAAGGTTCTCCTGGTATGTGCCAAACCCAGACTCACCCATCACCAGAGTCCAGTGGCAATGTGCTTCACACCACTCCATCCGCCGCTTAGTATTGTACTTGCTATGAAGCTTGCATGCAGCTTGCATGAAGCTCCCACCAAAAAGGTCTTGAACTGGTATTACAGTTTTTCTCCATTGCTTAAACACATTTCTTGAAACTATGCCTCGTATTCTCAAAACAGTAAACACGAATCCATAACTTCTAACTCAATTCCCCAAACTTCCTATATTCAGGTCAAAATGAAGCTCTCCACTCAAAACAACTCAATCTTACTGAAAAACCAAACTTTGCTCTCAGACATGACACTCAAACAGCAAAAACACACACACTACAACACAGTTTTACACACTGATGAGATCAATTCAAAACAATACTACAAAAACTGGTAATAAGTATGGTACTCCCCAAATGTTTTATTCCTCAATTTAATGTAGTGTAGAGTACAGTACAATACAGCAAACAACAACAAAAATAATTATTCTGCCCCAGTATCCTATCTTTGGTCTGGGACAGGCCAAAGAACCTCTTCAACATCACAGGCTATACTGGCCTTGGCCAGGCAGCGGGGGTAGAATCCTCTTGCATGCCTGATGTCCTTTTGTCATTGTTCACAAACAAGATAGGTAAAATGCTTAGTCATGTTGGCAATATAACAGTGCACTCTGTTAGTATTACATGATGTAAACTATGGCAACAGTTTGGATGACAGTTACTGTATTTGAAATGCAGAAGGCTGTACTTCTTATGTATGGCATATATCCATTTCAAAAGTACAAATGTACACATTACTGTATGTGGGATATTGATTGAAAAAGACTGGATATGATTCACAGTTACACTTTTACTAGTGGTCTGACCCAAAAAAAAAAAAAAAAAAACAATACACACATTACAACATCATTGTGAAATAGAAAAGAAAAAGAAATATGTGCACAAAGGCGAAAATAAAAATTAGAAAGTCCACTGTCAGATCTCTTGTGTTGTCCTCTGTCTATATGTGCTTTCCAGTTGAAGGTTCATGAGATGTACCTTTGAGCTATTTCAGAGAAATGTGGGGATTTTATACACCTGTGGCAAAGGGTCTGATTGAAACAGTGAAACAGTGGACTTTTGTCCATATAGTGTCTGTAACCCTTGTTCCTTGAATATTAAACCAGACCCTGCATTGCTGGCAATGCTTGATTGTTACTGTTTTCTCTCTTCATTGAAATCTAAAGATTGATGGCCCTGGTGGCACAGTGCCTCGAGGGGTGGCGTCAGTCCCATCAGCAAATAAATAGGCATGTTCATCTACAGGACTCTACAGGACACACCCAGGACACTACATTCATACAGGTTCATCTACAGGACACACCCAGTAGATTGATTGATTGATTGATTGATTCTCATTTACATTTTACATTAACACTTTACATCCAGTGATAACTTATTTTGATCTGTCTGCCTGTATGCTTGTTCTTCTATTTTCTTTTTTCTTTTTTTTCCCCCTAGTTCCTTTCACTTTCCACCATGCACTTACCCCATTATGCAAGTTTGGAATGCTAATAGATCATGTATTAACCTCTATGCTTCCTTGTGAAAATTTGATTTGATTGAATTTTCAGAGAGAGAGAGGAAAAAAAAAATTCTCTCACAAAGCTGTTGAATGGCTTTAAATCACTTAAAAGATGTCATGCATATATATAAGAATGTTAATAATAACAATTATTAACATTCTTAATTTTTTATTATGGGGACATTAATACTTTAATGCAAAAGATACAATTGTACATCTATTGAGAACATTTCCCAACAAAGTTCTCTGTCAACGGAAAAGTATGCAATCTACAACACCACTGTTTTTCAAATTATGTAGACCCTTTATAAAATGGAATGCATTTAGAGTAAATCAACTGAATGATATCAAATTAAACATGAATTATGATGATGACAGGAGTATTTCATATGTCAACATGTTTTCACAGCATCTCTGTTTAATAACAGAAGACCAGACACAGCAGAGATCACCAGTACTGTTTGACAGCTCTCCATAAAGCCCATTTACTAGTCAATCAACACTTGAGATAAACACACAATATATGCGCACCTAATAAAACAACTGTATGAATGGCGGATACGCTAACACACCCAACAACATGCATACACAGAAACAAAGCAACCGTGCAACCAGTAGATGGATGGATATTTTTAATTCTGTTTGTTTTCGTCGTGTGTCCTAATTCAATTTTCTTATTAGTCTTCTATAATGATCTCCAGAGGATTTCAAAGGATGGTTAAAAAATATCTAAATTAACAAGTCGCCATCCTAATGTAAGCTGTCTATCACTGAACTTTAGTTCTTAATTCCATTCTGTCAGATCTCATTGTGTTACACATCCTTTTACTTCTTAATTTCCTTGCTGTTAGTTTTCATTCTGTTATTTTTTTCCTGTTAATAAGGCCACATAAGTCTCATGAATAATCACGTGACCATAGATGAGCACTGTAGCACCTGAAAATGTCACATTTAAATTAACAGCTGAGTTTTTCCATTTAAAACAAACAAACATAAAAATGAATAAAGCAAAGTATCAGACATTTGAATGAGTATCTGCTAAATAAGCGCCACCTGCTATTTCCTTCTCTACTTGTTTTTGTAATAGAGGTCTCAAGAAGCTGTTGTACAGTACTTAGACCTCGAAACCAATTATCTGAATGCACTAAAATGTCTGTATATGGAGATATTGGTAGAATAGATCATTAAAATCCAGATGCAGCAGGGGATATTATTGTAATGCTGTTCTGTGTGCATCTGTTATGTTTCCAAACAAAAGACAGAGTGTGTAATCATATTACATCATTTACATTCATCTGTCTTGGGCTATTCTCAGGATTCATGTAGATAACATTAACATTTTTGAAATCTTATCTTGCCAAAGCTATATTATTTCATATACATTAAGTATCAACCCTTTGTGCCTCAACAAGATAACATGCAAATGTCATGTTAAATGAGTTTGTAAGTGTTGGGCTTTTTTTTCAGCACCTTGAGGCTAACAGCTTCCAGTGATGTTGCTCTGTTTTAAAATAACATACAGTACAAAATTCTTAAATGTGTGCTTTGCAACATTGTAGGAAAAATGTATTCTGATATTTAATACATTCCTATAATTTATCTCCACTGCTGCTCTAGGACAGTCAACTGCAGCAAGAAAGTCACAATGATATTGAAGCCATGTTGCCATCTGCTGGGTTTTAATAGTCACTGCAACAAAACAAACTCATCACTTCCACACTACTTTTATTTTTATTTTTATTTTTTTAGTATAGTTGCAAGATAAAATAAGTGAATTATTTTAAATTTCCCGGTTTTCTGCTTAAATTAGTCATGAAATGTGATCTGATCTTCACGAAAGTCACAATTATCAACAAACACAATATTTCACAATATATAGTTAAACAGTTATGATCTTTCGTGTTTTTATGGAACACACCCATTAAACATACAAAGTGGAAAAAGTAAGTGAAACAGTGCTTTAATAACTGGTTGAACCACCTTTGGCAGCAATAACCTCAAGCAAGCACTTCCTGTAGCTGTGAATTAGACCTGCACAACATCCAGGAGTAATTTTGGACCATTCTTCCTTACAGAACTTCAGCTCCCCCATATGCTTAGGACGTCTGCTGTGAATGGCTCTCTTGAGGTCAGTCCACAGCATCTCTATTGGGTTAAGGTCTGGGCTTGACTGAGCCACTCCAAAAGGTGGATTTTATGTCTCCGAAGCCATTCTGTAGTAGATTTACTTCAATGTTTAGGGTTATTATCCTGCAGCATCACCCAGCTTCTTCTGAGCTTCAGTTTGCAGTCAGCCACCTTCAGATTATCCTGTAGGATATCCTGATAAATTTGGGAATTTATTTTCCCCTCCACAATGTCCAGGTCCAGAGGCACCAAAGCAGCCCCAAATCATGATGCTCTCTCCACCATACTTCACTGTTGGGATGATGTTTTCATGTTGATACTCTCTTTTCTTTTTACACCATAAATAGCACTGCATGTTCTTCCCAAACAATTCTATTTGTCCACAAGACATTTTCACAGTAGAGTTGTGGAGTGTCAAGGTGGCAAACTTTAGCCATGCTGCAATGCTTTGTTTGGAGAGCAGTGGCTTCCTTTGTGGTGTTCTTCCATGGATACCATGCCTGTTCAATGTTTTGCGTATGTTTGACTCATGAATAAAGATGGTAACCAGCTTCAATGAATCCTTCAAATCTTTAGCTGTTACTCTAGGGTTCTTTTTCATATGCATATCACAAACTTTTGATTGTAGGTCTTCTGAGATCTGATTTTTTTTTGCGAGGCATAGCTCACATCAGCTAATGCTGCTTGTGAATAGCACACTGACACTGTTTGGGTGTCTACATAAGTCAATTTAACTCTAAACCACACCTTTATTCTTGTTTCATTGATTGGACTCCTGGTTTGCTAACATCCGACTCCAGTTGTCATTTAGTGACACCATAAGCCTAGTGTTTCCTTTACTTTTTTCACCATCACTTTGTACGTTTAATGCGTGTGCTCAATAAAGTTATGAAGATTGTTTGTTTTTTCAACTTATAATAAAGACTAGATATTGTGTTTGTTAATATTTGTGACTTTAGTGAAAATTAAATCAAATTTCATGACTAATTTATGCACAAAACCAGAAAATTGAAAATAGTTCACTTACTTTATCTTGCAACTGTATATATATATATATATATATATATATATATATATATATATATATATATATATATGTAGCAGAGTGAGGTTTAGCCAGAGGTGGGTAGTAACGAGTTACATTTACTTCGTTACATTTACTTGAGTAAATTTTTTGGGTAACTAATACTTTTAGAGTATATTTAAAAATGGGTACTTTTACTCTTACTCAAGTACATTTTTAGTGAAAAAACGGTACTTTTACTTCGTTACTGTGGGCGACGCTCCTCTCGTTACCTTAATGTAATACAAGTTAAAAATCCTTCAATTTATTCCAAACGCGCCGTCTACTTTTTTTTCTGGGCAATGAGCGATGCCCGTTCGCGAATGATTCACTCTTTTGAGTCAATTCTGTTCGAAGGCTTGATCAATCCAGTGAATCGGTTCGCGAATCAGTTTGAATGATTCGTTCAGTTCTGCCGCACGCGCTGATCGTCTGAAGCGGTTCTCACTCAGAGCTGTAACATCAAGAGCGCTGAAGACGTGGCTTTGGATCTACAGTCAGCTGAAAGCAAATCTGCAAAGGCTATGGTTTGCTAGCTATGAAGATCTTTATTAGATGAACACCGCGTGTGCTGTCGGTTCCACAGGTAGAGATTCGATTACAGTACACGATACCACTATGACATTACCAGTTTGTTGTACATGTACCTTACACATTAAATACAATGTATAATTTATTTATTAAATAAACCGTCACAGAGTATGAAATGAACACCCGCCAAACCCGCGTTAGTTCCAGGAGGAATGCCTTTGCCTAGACACAATTAATATTGATATTTTCACAATATTTATGCTTGCAGAAATAAAAGCTACATTTGTTTACATTTAGCAGAACAGACGGAAGAAGATCCGTCAATGTGTATTTGTTTCGTTATGTTCAGATGTTCTGTAGCGGTCATGTGAGGAGTTTTCACTCTTCTCCGTGTCAGAGGTTATATACATATACATTTATAATACATAATTAATATACTTTAAAATATAATTTAATTCAATTCAGTGATGCAAATCAGAATTTTTAACAGCTGTTACTCCAGTTTTCAGAGTCATATGATCCCTCAGAAATCATTCAGATATATTGATTTATTATCAGTGTTGTTGAAAAAAAACAGCATCTGCTGGTTAGGTATGTTTTGAAGCTGGGATGATGGTTTATGCTGGTTTAAGATGGTCCTTTGCTGGTTTATGCTGATCCTTAGCTGGTTTAAGCTGGTCGTGTGCTGGTCATGTGCTGGTCATGCACATGTCCATCTTAAACCAGCTAAGGATCAGCATAAACCAGCAAAGGACCAGCTTAAATCAGCTCAAACCAGCATCCCATGCTTCAAAACATACCTTACCAACAAAAGCTGTTTTTTTCAACAGGGAACAGTTTTGCTGCTTAATAATTTTTGGAACATGTGACATTTTGTTCAGGATTCTTTTATGAATAGAAAGCTATAAAAGAACAGCATTGATAATAAATCAGGCTGATAAAAATTCTGATTTGCATCACTGAAATAAATTACATAAAAAAAAAAACATTAAAAGCATTTTGAATGGCAGTGTGTGTGTGTGTGTGTGTGTGTATATATATAGAGAGAGAGAGAGATAGAGATATATAGATATTTAGATAAAATTTATATATCTAAATAAAAATAGACTATTTTCAGTATATGATCCAAAGTAACTAGTAACTAACTACTTGAGTAGTTTTTTTATCCGATACTTTTTTACTCTTACTCAAGTAATTATTCAGACTATTACTTTTACTTTTACTTGAGTAAATATTTCTTCAAGTACTTTTACTTTTACTTGAGTACAGTTTTTGGGTACTCTACCCACCTCTGGGTTTAGCCCCGGTATGATTGGCTGGCATCATCCAAACAGGTGAACCAATCAGTGTTTGTACTTCATTGTGATTGGTTAGTTGTGTAAGTTTCATGAGCCTATTAGTGCCTGTGTGGTGAATTTATAAAAGAGGGAAGTGTTTGGCTGCTATGGATGCATCATCCTTGGTACCGCCCCTTTGTGACATGTGGCGCGTTGCATGAGTGCTAGCAGTTGGGTTATCCTCCTGTCTGTCATGGGTGCTGGCTCTTGGTCAGTTCTCAGGTTAGTCCCTGTTTTAAAGAGGCCTTTTGCCTGTTCAATGGAGAGGCTTATTACCTTGTTTGTTTTTAGTCATGGGCTTGCAAGTAGCTGTAATCCTGCGTGGTGAGCGACCATGTGTATTGCAGCATTGTACCATTTTCTTGGTATGTATGGAGTTTATTGTTTGTTTTTAACCATTTTTATGAGTAACTTTTCTGTTCAATGTTTGGCAGGTTTGATTGCACGTCCAGGGGTTTCCAATGATCTTCATTGAAGCCAAATGAACCACAAGTAACTGACTGCACTGCTGCTCTGTTTTGTCTTTGTTATAGTTTCAACAATTTTGTCTGGAACTCACCTGGGTCTGTTTTGTTATTTGGTTTGTTTTTATTTCTGTTTGACGCACTGGCACCGGATTGCGCTGGTTTGCGCGTGAGTTCGCTGGGAGGCTAAGGTTTTGTAATCTGGCTTTTCTTGGCCATTTTATTTCCCTCCTCTGTGGCTGTTTGTGTTTGTGCTTTGGTGTTTTGTGTAAATTATTGAATTTGACTTAATCTTTGTGTTCTTTTGTATTGTTTTGTCTGTGTGTGTGTGGATTTAGGTCTTTAAAGTGGGAGGGGTTGGCCATGGTACCCTGTATTGGTGTGTCCACATGGAGTGCTGTGCTTAACATTTTGCCTTTTTCACAAGAGTGTGTGTGTGTCATGGGTATTGAGTGTGGGGTAGAAAGTTGAGGGTCTCTGTTGGCCACCTCCCTCTTTACCTCTTGATTTTATTTTTATTTAATTATTTTGTATGTTACTTGTATTGTGTTTGTGACGTGATTTGAGACCTTGTGTGACATTGTGTTTTTATTAATTGTGTGTTTGAATAAAGTGATTTTTGCTGATATTGTCTATTTTTATGCTCACCCTGCCTTTGGCAACGAACCTGTGTGCCCTTATATGGGTCTGTTCTGTCCTGGTGTATTCCAGGTGGCGTAGTCGATTTTATAGGATTTCTCTTATTATTGGTAACTTCTCCTACCTGACCACATATTCCCATATATATATATATATATATATTATACAGTGCCTTGCGAAAGTATTCATAACCCTTCATTTTTTTTCACGTTTTATGTTGCTGCCTTATTTTACACTGCTTTAAACTACTTTATTTCCCACATCAATCCACACTTCATACACCATATTGACAAAGCAAAAACAGAATTGTCACAACTTCGTAAATTAAAACTGAAATAAGTACATTGCATAAGTATTCATACCCTTAACTAAATATTTAGCTGAAGCACCTTTACAGTCTCAAATCTTTTTTTTTTTGTTTAATGCGACAAGCTTTGCTCATCAGCATTTGGCCATTATCTGTCATTCTTCTCCTCACCTCTTCACCTCTCAAGCTCTGTCAGGTTGAATGGGGGCAGATGCACATTTTCAGGTTTCTCCAGAAATATTTGATTGGGTTCAAGCTCAGGCTGTGGCTTGGAATTGAGGATCATCAGACCAGAGAATCTTGTTTCTCAGAATCTGAGGGTCCTTTAGGTGCTTTTTTGCAAATTCTAAGTGTGTTTTCATGTGTCTTCACTGAAGAGAGGATTGAGTCTTGCCACACCGGAATAAAGCCCAGATCGGTGGAGTGTTACAGTGATGTTTGTCCTTCTGTAGGTTTCTCCTGTCTCCACATATGATCATGGAGCTCAACTAGAGTGACCATCAGGTTCTTGGTCACCACATCAACCAAAGCCCTTCTCTATCAATTGCTCAGTTTGGCCAGGAGGCCAGCTCTAGGAAGAGCCCTGGTCGTTTCAAACTTCTTTCATTAAGGGTAACAGAGACTACATGCATCTGTGAACCTTCAATGCTGCAGAAATTTTTTTCTGAACTCTTCCCCAGATGTGTGGCTTGACACAGACATGTTTCTGAGCTCTACAGGCAGTTCTTTTGACCTCAGGGCTTAGTTGTTGCTCTGAAATGCATTATCAGCTGTTAAACCATTTATTAAAACGTGTGTGCCTCCAAATAATACTCATTCAATTGAATTTTCCACAAGTTAATTTCACTCGAAGTGTAGTAACATCTACAAGCAATATAAATGCTTCTAAGCTAAATTTCAGCGGTCCTAGATAAGGGTATGAATACTTATGCAATGGAATAATTTACGTTTTTTTTTTATTTTTAATAAATTTGCAAAGATGTTAAAAACGTACTCGGTTACTCTCGTAATCTCGGTTCCCTGAGATACGGGAACAAGTACTGCGTCTTGCTAGAAGCTATGGGAAAAAGTCCTTTTTTCTCCTGAACTGAAGCCTTTTTTAATCACACAGTGAAACTGCACACCCATTGGTTCGTGCAGTATGTTAAAAAACGAACTAATTGCTCGGCAGCGGTGCTGCACAAACCTATGGCTGTGAAGCTCGCCAAAGCCCGCCAGAATGGGCGGAGTCATCTGGCTATATAAGCGGCCGATTTGCCATAGAATTCAGGTTACTTCGACTGAAGCGACGACTGAGTTGTGCAGCTGCATGGCATGGCTAGCAACACAGTACTCATTCCCGTATCTCAGGGAACCGAGGTTACGAGAGTAACCAAGTACGTTCCCTATCGATACTTTACTCGTACTGCGTCTTGCTAGACGCTATGGGAACAGTACAATCACGCCGTGCCATGGCAGAGGAACGACTATAAGGTGACCCTTGTCCTAGGCACTGCAGGGCCCAGGAACAAGAATAGTAACACCCCACAGGCTAACGGGCTAAGCTCATTGAGGTTAGCCCGGCCCGAGTGACTGTTCCTAGAAATTTGCGCAGCCTCGGCACCAGAGGGGCCAAGAGCACACGAGCAAGTCCTCTGATAAGTTTGGCATCACATCCAAACCGTGTCTCAGATGAACTACATGCCCACTATGCAGAAAGAACCCTTGCCTGTAAGGCAGGGACATCTAGGCTATAAAACCTAGCAAAAGTTGACGGCGAGGCCCAGCTGGCCACCGCACAAATTTCTGCAATGGACATACCGCTAGACCACGCCCAAGAAGAGGCAATGCCTCTGGTTGAATGGGCTCATACTTCAATGGGACATTGTAGGCCCAAGGAAGTTTAGGCTAGCGAAATAGCGCCAGTTATCCACTTAGAAAGTCTTTGCTTCGTGACAGAATGCCCCTTGGTGTGGCCACTGAAGCCAACAAAGAGCTGTTCGGACTACCTGAACTGGGCGGAATGATCTATGTAAACTTTCAGAGCCCTGACAGGGCAGAGAAGTCTCAACTCCTGGTCCTCCTCTGAGGGAGCAAGTGCAGAGAGGTTGATAACCTGTGCTCTGAACGGGGTGGAGAGCACCTTTGGTACATAGCCATGCCTTGGTTTCAGGACGACTTTAGAGTCGCCAGGCCCAAATTCCAGGTAGTTAGGGCTTATAGAAAGTGCCTGCAAGTCACCCACTCGTTTGACCGATACCAAAGCCAGTAGCAGGACTGTTTTAAACGACAGGGACCGAAGGTTCGCAGACTGCAGTGGCTCGAAGGGAGGGCCTTCAGGGCCTTCAACATGGTTGGCAGGTCCCATGTAGGGACAGTGAGGGGTCGAGGTGGATTCAGCCTCCTGGCTCACCTCAGAAAATGAACAGCAAGGTTGTTCCTGCCCACCGACTGGCCCGCTATTGGGGCATGAGAAGCCACTATCGCTGCTACAGCGACCTTGAGCGTGGATGGGGAATGACCCTTATCCAACAGCTCTTGCAGGAAGGACAGTAACACTGATACATCACAGACCAGCGGATCCTCGCCGCGGGATGAGCACCAGGTGGAGAACACTGACCACTTAAGGGCGTAGAGACGTCTCGTAGTCGGAGATCTAGCCTGGGAGATAGTGTTCATAACGCACTCTGGGAGATCGACTGGCCACAGGTGCAAGGCCCACAGCTCCGGCCTGGGGTGCCATATCGTCCTGTTTGCCTGGGAGAGGAGATCTCGCCTCAGGGGAATGGACCACGGAGCTGCCATGAGCAGCTGCGACAGCTCTTCCAACCAATGTTGGTTCCTCCAGAGCGGGGCTACCAGGAGCACTTTGCGTACTTGTTCCCTGACTTGCCTGATTACCTGAGGGATCAGAGCAATTGGGGCAAATATGTAGAGCAGGAGGTTGGGCCATTCATGGGCCAACGCATCCTTGTCCTTGGAATAATAAATCGGGCAGTGAGAATTGTCTCTTGAGGCGAAGAGGTCTACTTCCGCTTTGCCAAAGAGTTCCCAAATTTTCTGAACCATCTGTGGATGGAGCATCCACTCTTCTGAGGGCACTCTGCTCCGTGACAACATGTCTGCTCCCTGGTTCAGTATGCCTGGGATGTGTGCTGCTCTGAGCGAGGATAGATTGCGCTGAGCCCATTCTAGGAGGCGCTCCACCAGCACGAGGATCCGCATCGAGGATAGTTCCCCCTGGCGATTTATGTAGGACACCACAGTCATACTGTCCGAGCGGATCAGAACTTGGTGCCCTCTCAGGTCTGGCAGGAAGGTTTGGCAGGCCCGCCACACTCTGAGCATTTCGAGGCAGTTGATGTGCAGGCTGCTTTCCGCTATCGACCAGTGGCCGAATGCCTGTTTCCCTCCGCACAGAGCTCCCTAACCTGTGTTGGAAGCATCTGTCGAATCTACCTTCCTTCTGCAGACCATTCCCAGCGTAATGCCCTGCTTCATCCACTGGGCATTCATCCAGGGGGTTAAGGTCGCCACGCAAGCCTGATCCACCCTGATAAGCAGACGCCCGTGATGCCACGCATGGGATGGAACCCGTGGTTTCAGCAAGCGTTGAAGGGGGCGCATACGCAGCAGACCCAACTGTAGCACTGGAGATGCTGCAGCCATTAGGCTCAGCAACTTTTGAAACTTCTTGAGGGGGTGAAAGGTGCCGGCCTTGAAGGAGGCCGCACGCTGTTGGATGCTCAGAGCGTGCTCAGAGCACACTCTAAACACTGCCCTCATCTGTGCCGAGTCGAGCACTGTTCCCAGGAACGAGACTCGTTGGCTGGGAAACAGCTCACTCTTGGCGAAGTTTACCCTGAGCCCCAGGCATTCCAAGTGGCTGAGGAGAAGGGTTTTGTGTGATAGCGACTGCTCCTCCGATTGGGCTAGGATGAGCCAGTCGTCGAGGTAGTTGAGAATGCGGATTCCCTTCTGTCTCAGAGGGGAAAGAGCCGCATCCATGCACTTCATAAAAGTGTGAGGAGCCAGGGACAGCCCGAAGGGAAGGACCGTGTATTGATAAGCCACTCCCTCGAAGGCAAATCTCAAGAATGGCCGGTGATGGGGGGCTATCTGGATATGAAAGTAGGCATCTTTCAGATACAGAGAAAAGAACCAGTCCTCTGGGCAGATTTGCGAGAGGATCTGCTTCAGAGTAATAATTTTGAACGACCGTCTCATGAGGGCCCAATTCAGACACCTGAGATTGAGGATGGGCCGCAGGCCGCCATCCTTTTTGGGGACGAGGAAGTAGCGGCTGTAGAAGCCTGACTCGCTCTGTGCCAGAGGAACCACCTCTACGGCCCCTTTTTCCAGCAAATTCATCACCTTGGAGCGCAAGACGTGTGCGTCGCTGCTCTGAACCGAACTGGAGACCACTCCGCTGAAGTGCAGGCGTCTTCGAGCGAACCGGAGTGAATAACTTCATTTTATTATCCCCAGAACCCACTCTGACACTCCGGGTATGGCTTGCCACGCCTCGGCCCGGGATGACAGGGGTTGCATTGGTTCGAGTGCCTGGCCACTGTAAGGGGTCACGGTACTCATGAGAGGTGGAAGAGGAAAACTGTTCTCTTTTTGAAAATGTTTGTGTTTTATTTTGCTCGCTTTAACAGTGGCTTGCCGCATGGGCGCATAAACGGGCCCAAAGCTTGCAGCAAACACATTGCCTACTGCACCCGGAACTGGACGAGGTGACTGATGGCACACGAGAGGCAGCTTGGGGGGTGGTCCGACTGCAGCGAGACTTGGCCCCCTCCTCTTCCTGTCAGGACGATGCTGGAGGCGCCGGATCCAGCACTATCTTAGGCCGGGGACCCTGGGGCTTCGGAAATGGGTAGCATCTAACTGAGCGAGAGCGTCTTCGAGGCTTGGGTTTGGCTGGGTGAACGGCGGTGGCAACCGCAGGAGCAGGCTTCGTGGGCTAGTGAGTCGGCACAGACTTGGGGCGACTCGAGGCAGCTGCGGAGCTGGAACGCTTCGGAAGGAAGTGTTGCATGGCCTGGGACGACTTCTGTGCTTCTGTGAAGTGCTCGGCGAAGCCCTCAACTGCTGGCCCGCACAGGCCGCTGGGGGAGACCGGGGCATCAAGGAACGGGACCTTGTCAGCGTCCTTGATCTCCGTCAAATTCAGCCACAGGTGGCGCTCCAACACCACCAGACTGGCCATGGAGCGCCCTATCACCTGAGCCGTGGCCTTGGTGGCGTGCAAAGCCAGGTCTGTCGCGCTCCCTGAGTGACGCGGGGTCCGGGCCTGACTCGTCGGTGCTGGCGAGGAGCTTGGCCTGGAAGACCTGGAGAACCGCCATAGAATGGAGCACCGAGGCCGCTTGCCCAGCCGAGGTGTAGGCGCATCCAGCAAGGGCTGAAGTTGTCCTACATGGCTTCGAAGGATGGGCGGCCTTTGCCTTCCAGCCGTGGACGGGCAGAGGTGCACGGCCACTGCCTCGTCGAGTGGAGGCAGCTTCTCATACCCCTTATCTTCAGCCCCACCAACCGTGGTGAGGGTGGATGGAGCAGAAGTACGGAGGCGTGCTGAGTATGGCGCATGCCACGATCTGGTGAGCTCATCGTGGACCTCCGGAAAAAAAGGAAAGGATCGCTGACGAGGGGCTTGACGGCGCCACGGCAGGAACCACTCATCCAGACGGCTGCGGGAGGGTTCTTCCGGTGGAGACCACTCCAACCCCAGCTCCTCGACTGCCTTAGAGAGGATGCAGAGTAATTCGGCGTCCATCCCGGGCTTAGGGTCACTGGGCTTGGACGGCGGCAGGGGGGCGGGGTCAGTAGTCGAGCCCGACAGCTCCTCGGCGTCCGAAGCTGCTAATGACATGCTGCCCAGCTGTTTCTTCCTCACAGGCTCCTGGGAGGAAGGAAACGGGAGGGCACGAGGGGCGGAGTCACTTTCTGTAAAGAAAGCTAGAGAGCTCTTTACCAAACACCAATGACTTGTACATATGGGTACAGTCATTTTAGACACTTCCAAAACTGTTGCAACAGAGATGGAAATACAATTTTTAAATACATGCATTATGTTTCCATCTTTGTTGCCACAGTTTTGGAAGTGCCTTTTTCTGTTCTAAAGAAGGGGGTGTCCCAATACATTTGTCCATATATTGTATGCACAAGTCATTGGTGTTTGGTAAAGAGTTTTTGGCTCAAGGTCTGCATTTAAAGTCACACCAGAGGTGTTCAACTTGGATTAGGACTTGGCTTTCTGCAGACCAGTCAAGTTCTTCCACACTGACTAAATCAATCATTTCTTTTTGAACCTTGCCTAATACACAGAGGCATTGTCATGTTAGAATAGAAAAGGGTCCTGTCCAAACTGTTGCTTTAAAATTAGAATCACACAATTCCCTAGAATATCATTATATGCTTAAACATTCAGATTTGTACTCTAGGAAATTACTAAAGTAGTCAAACCTGTTCATTAGAAGGGGGTGACCCAATACTTTTGGCAATATAGTGTATATATATATATATATATATATATATATATACTTTAAACCTACCTTTTACTAACAGTAAGTGTTCCTAAATACAGTACATCAATTAGGCATACATGTGTATATCAATTCACTTTATACAGAAAATACATCACTTTATACTGTTAATTAATCATTGTTAATGTTTTTAAGAACGATAAATATCTTTACCACAGTTTAAAAAAAGGACTGATCTCATTATTTATGCATATACAGTACATTAACAGGTACACAAAACTAGAAAAGTACAATATGGATAAACTAAAATGTACATTATTATACATTTACAGCTATTTTTCGTTGGATAAATATATTAAATATATAATTAGATTAGGGACTACGACTATTAATTAACTACTAACTATTCATTTATAATTTATTATTTTATTAAGAACTATTAATTAACAATCCATTTAAACTATAATATAATATTTTACAAATGAATTATAAGTACTTTTTTACTGTATAAAGTATTTTTTAACAATTATAAATAGTAAAGCATAATGCATTTTAGGTTGCTGTGGGAGAAATACAGGAGACTGGTGGGTGGCAGTGCTCTCAGCACAGGTACTGCAGGTGGTGTTTTTCAGCAGAAAAATCATATACCTGCATTGTAGAAGATTATGGATACTCATAGTGAATTAATAAACTGTAATCTTGCAACACACTCTAATATACAATTCACATGCAACAGTTTGGGAGAAATGCACTTTATTGTCAATGTTAATACATACACACACTACTGTTTAATCTTTTTAACTATTCAGGCACAACAGCTGTCAAAGAATGTTGGTGAGGTATCTCATCACAGCAGCTGCACTGAGTCAAGAACAAAGCTTTTAGAAAGCTAGAAAGAAAAGAGGAATTAGGCTCAATATTTGATTTTGCTTTATGAAAATGCAGCACGAGTGAGCAAAGCTATAGTGAAAAAAGTAAAGGACAATGCAAAGCATTTTGACTTCCTCTATACACTTATTCAGAGAAAACATTCTCTGAATATCTTACAAAACATATTTAATTTTCAATACAGACACATTTTCAAGTGCACAAGTGTACAACAGTACAATTTTTGTGAAAAAAAAAACACTGCTCACAGCAGAGGACACATATGATCAAGCTCACAAAGACACAGACGCTCTGCGCTCTTGGCGGACACCTTTGTGACAAACATGCACTCACATACACACATTTTAACAATAAATAGTAGAAAGAATCGCAGCAGTAGAGTGAAAGTAAGTGTGGATAGCAGACATGGTACAGATCCCCCATTTGACTTAACATGTGATGCCCACCACAGTGGTCAGTGGGGCCGTTCCTGAAGCAGCTCTGATGCCAGGTGGCTGATGTGGCTCCAGGCCTCCTGAACATGCCGTGACTCAGTAGTACGGGCACACACGGCAAACCGCAGAACAAACTTGCCTGCCAGTTGGCATGGTACCAGATGGATCTTACGTGCGCTGTTGATCCTCTTCAACAGAGTTTCATTTAATTCATTGGATCCCTGCAGGGTTTAACACACAGCTCAGTAAGGATATTTTGTAACCTCTCATTGATATAAAAAATGTGCTAACAAAGACAATTGACTATTTGGACTGAGTTTAAGTAAATCAATCAGCATAATATTAGGGCTATATGTAATAATAGGTTATATATAAAATATACATTATGATTAGTATTGTTAACTAAAATAAACAAAAAAAAAACATTAATTGAAATAATAAAATACAAAAAAAAAAATTTAAACTAAACATTTTTGTTTAGTTTCAGTTTTAGTACTGAAATACATTGTTTATGCTTTTGATTTTTTTATGTTTGCCTAAATGCAATGCAAATAATTGGTAAATTTATTCTCAAAAAATAAATAAATCAAATGAGTTTTATGAAATGTCTTATGGTATCAGAGTTATTTTTTCCTCCATGTTGCTGACAACTAACAACATCATTTTGTGTAATTTGTGCTGCTCTCTTTGCATGTCAGTGGAAATTTAAATAAATCATACTGCAATTTAGTCCATAGTTAACCACCTCACAGAGTCAATTATAACCACATGAAGAGATGTTTTTGTTTCTGTAAAGTTTTTTTCTGACCTTGAGTCTAAAGCAGACAAGGCCCAGCACAACATCAGCTGAGATGTCAAAGCGTTGATCAGCTCTCACCAAAGACTCAAACTCTTTGGCCAGTGTTACATGCTGAAACAAGATGAACAATACATATTAGACATGAAATTATGCAGCTAATTAGTGTGAAACTGTAACAGTAACAATGATTTATGAAAAGAATTTAAAAAAAAAAAAATTCTTGCATGTCTTCATGGAATTTGCCCCTATTGTGTTCAACAGAATGCAGACACAAAAACATTAAATTAAATTAAATTAAATTAAATTAAATTAAATTAAATTAAATTAAATTAAATTAAATTAAATTAAATTAAATTAAATTAAATTAAATTAAATTAACAGCTTACAGGTTTGGAACAACATGAGTTGTAAATAATAAATAATAGGTGAGTAAATAATAACAGCTTTCATCTTTGGGTGAAATACTTCTTCAAGAATACCAGCAGAGGGCAGCCTGTAGATTAAAATAAGCAAGCAAAATACCAGACCAGGGAATGATCATGTGCTAATCATGTAGAATAAATTGTTTTTTTTTTTTTTTTTTTTTTTTTTTTATTGAAAGGTATTTTGTATGTTTTGTACATACTGTTATTTTCTGTTTGTTTTGTTCGTACTGTAATCTTTATTGTTATTGCAATAAAAAAAAATGTAGAATAAATTGTCCTAAATAGATTCAGTTTATCAGTAATCATTTTTTTTTTTTTTTTTTTTTTTTAATGCTGATTGGTGGAATCAAATCTGACCACACAATTTCCTCAATCTCAGACAGTTATTCCTTATGGCTACTGTCTGGTCAGTAATTGAGTGCTGACCATTAAACCTGAGTCATTCAGAATTACTGAAGTACTGATTGAAGAAAATAAGAAGTACAAACGGGAGAAATTTTTTTTATGAATTTTTTTTTTTTTTTTTTTTTTTTTTTTGATGGATCTTTATGATCTTTTACTAATTTTATACTAACTATAACAAGAACATACAAAGACTCCAAAAATAGGTCATGTATGCTCAACATAGAATCTTCACCAGTACATGTCCAGAACATATACTGAAGATGAAGGGGAAAAAAACACTCATTTGCATCATCGACTGTGGAGCCAAATAAAATGTGATTGGCAAGGCTAACTTGATTGACAGCATGGATTAAAGGTAGTTACCTTGCGGATGTAAGCTTGGAGACCTTTGAGTCCATACATGCGGAACACAAACCACATCTTGAGAGAGCGGAACCTACGACCCAGTGGGATCTGCCAGTGCTGAAGGGAGATGAGATGAAATATGACATGAACTGTGCTCACATAAATACACAAACCAGTGCACATACACTTCTGATTATACATAAGTTTGTATTTCCTGTATGAAAGGTTGCAATCTCCTTTTCTCAACACCTAAACAGACTTAAAAACACATTAAAATACTTATTTCTTCCTATATAACGAACAATTGAGCACACAGAGACAAATAACTGCTAACTATGGATGAAGTTATAAAGTTCATTGGTGTCTAAAGTACTATATTTGTGTTTCTCAGACATGCAAATAAACATCAAGATCAAACACAATAATAATAATAATTAGCAAAACATTGCAACAATGCTGCATAATGAATAAATATCAACAGGATTTAGCAGCCTAACACACTGAACAAACACTGGAATATATATTAGAATAATTAGCCAGATTATGTACTGTTTTGATTGCATTTATGGGCTTTGATGCCAACATCAAAATATATGGAAAGAGTTTTCTCCAATAACAGTTTATTTTGATAAGTTATTCATTACTGTTAGTGACTCTATCAGAGAAGATCTGCAATCTATTGTTTTTTTTTTTTTTTATACAGTCACTGAACCTCTGTACTAGATAATCACCAAGATACCTAGGTAATAATATTATCAGAACTTCTTTACAAGTTATTCCTTCAGATATTACCCTAATATAGGTTAACAAAGTCATCAGCAGGCTAAACAAATATTATCTTAGACACGCACACCTGCACACATACATATTGCATGCAGTATACTTACTCTATAATCAGTGACAAGTCCTATGAATATAGAAAAAAATGTCAATATTTAGTCATATCACACTAAAAAGCAAGCTCTGATGTAAATAATACCATGAGACAAGTACACAGCACACAAATGATTCCTTACATAGCAAGCAATAAAAAGAACATCATTCTTTTGTTTCCATCTGGCCAAGCCTATTGGTAATTTAATCAGGAAGTTGCTCATGATGGAAATGGCTTTAAGGTGTGTATGCATATATGCACGTGTGTGTGTGTGTGTGTGTGTGTGTGTGTGTGTGTTGTGTACTGGGTTTAAAGACGGGGCTGCTCTTTTGTTTTGCTGTCAGCACAAATACAATCGCCTGCACAGCTGCACACTGCCCACAGACACATTACCACAGGAACTGTCTTTGTTTAGCCATGTTTAAATACCCAACAAGAAACAGGCAGCTCATTGGTGGACATGTTTGAGGAAATAACAGACATGGGAGATCAGATCACTGCTACTGAATTAGATATCAAATAATCAAAAAAGTGGCATCTGCAAACAAATGATGATAGACTGTTTCTAGACATTTTACAATTACTTGTACCCATAGTGTAAAGTTGATTTTTTTAGTTAATGTATAAAGTCAGTTTGCATCAGGTTCACATGGGTGTTCTAACTTAGTAACAACAGGTGTAGTTTATAACATTAACCATTAACTATGGACATGTTTCATTAATATTTGACAACTAGAATCCCTGATGCCACTACTTGCTTCAGCACGGATGAATCTAATGTTTTGAGGTGAATGTGTAGCTGTCAGTCACTGCACCGGTTTACTGTACTTTGCAATCACAGATTCTAGCCTATGTCTTGGAATATATGACCCAAATAAGAATTTTCACCATATATTGCCATCTGAACAAGTAACAAGTCTGCCACATTTGTTCTGCCCAACTGAGGAAAAAAGCATTGCCATAAATCGCGCCACCAATGGTGATTTTATCTAAAGATCGGTTAGCTCATATCACATCAATCCGTGCAAAGTATTATTATTGTTATACTTTATTCTCAAATTATTAATGTTAACAACATCAGCATTGTGTGACTATGGGTATAGTGTGTATTAGCGTGCAGATTTCAATTTCTGCAGTCTAATATCTAATTGTCATACCATTTGAATTTCATATTAAGAAATTCTTTTAACCCAAAAAGCAAACTATGCTCCCTTCGAACTGGTTTTCTTTAAAATACAAATCTTGTGTATTCCCAGGCTATCTGTAATCAGAAGCACATTTAAAACTGGAATATAATTTAATTTCATTCTCGTGTTTCATAAACACATAATCCTTTCTGGATTACAATCCGCCATCAAAATGATACGTTTAATTATTCTAGCTGCTGTGAGAAAAGGCTAAACAATCCTCCTCACATGCGATAGCCTACTAGCCGGGACAACTTCTTTATGTTTACAGACGTGATGTAATGACGCAGTGCCATGCTTGAATTTCCCACGAAAACCTACCTGTACCACTCAAATTAGAAAACATTATTATAAGCTAACTGTTGTGAATCGGGCTAAAGTAAGGCAATAGTTTTGAACACTGGCTGGTTATGTACTTGCTCAAATATTGATTTCGGATCATTTTAAACCAAAAAAAGTTACGGACTGCAGCTTTAAAGTATACAACTATACAACTACTGAAAGACAGTTGGTAATCCCAGCGCAAAAAGTCACTATGTGTTACTATAGATAATGAATTAGAATTAACATATTCATGACATCATTGCTTTTACATTATGTTTGCTTCTCTACACTTAGTGCTCAAATACTGTATTTTAATACAGCTGGATTCTCAATAAAGCGGCATATGTATGTGAAATACTGTTGGCAAATAGCCGCACAAATGCACAATACATGCAAAAATACTCTTAAATCAACTTGAGGTCAGTGTAGCAGGCTAGAAAGCTGTTGTTTACCAGCAGCACGCAGAAGCTTACAGAAGACAGCAGAGCACTAAGGTGAATAATCTGATCGAGTCTTCAATGTGACGTAAAGTGGATGTCAGCACAAAACGTCATGTCTCATTAATGAGGATCATGGTCATCCTCTTTACACCTCATGCTAATGCACTTCAGTCTTTTATTAAGTTTATTAATGTTTATTCTTTGCAATAATGACTGACAGTTTCCAGTGCTAAACTAACAGAAATATGTGTGAGCAAAATAAAATAAGAAATAAAGTATGCAGTGTAAAATGCTGATTGGTTACCTGACTCTTGGTGATCATGCTTCAGATAAAGCGGCTCCATTTTAAATGCTCCAATGATGTCTGATCTTTTCTTCACCCTGCACAGAGACATTCACCTTCATCACAGTGTAGGAGATAACAGTCATATGACATTACTGTGCATACAGCATATATCATTATTATTTTAATGTTCAGTAATAGCTAACTAATATCCTGTTGGTATTAAACTGTGTATCCTGAGGTGACAAAAAGTAATATAAAACTCAAATGTATGCAAATGCTTTATCTGGATTTTTAAACAAAGTTATAACAACATACCTTTCAATAAGAGACAATGAAAAAAAGCTATTATTTACATTCATTATTTTACAGTTTTTGTGTGCCTGTTTTTCTGTTTTGATAGTGATTTTATTTTATTTATTTATTTAGTTAGTTAGTTATCTATTTATCTTCTAGCGTCATTTAAAAGTATCAGTTTGGCTCACAAACCAAATGTATCATTAGACACACAAAGAGGAAGGAAGATAATAAAATAGTTGAATCAAGACTATTGATTTGCAGATTATGCCATTTAGACAATCACATTTTGCTACACAAATTAACTTTTTTATATGTGCAGCACATCTATATGAATGTATGTATCTGTTTTATGTATTTACAATACCTAATACACTTATGGTCATTGGCTAAGTTAGTTCTTAGAAAAGGATTTGCATCATTTGTTTTAAGGTTCAAAGTTTTAGGTTCACTTTATTCCCATTTAGTCAAGGCAGGGTCAAGGTGGTGTTTCAAGATTTGCAGACACCACTCAGTTTAATTATTTTCTTTCTCATGTGATGAAGTGACATATTCACATCAAACAGTACATTTTAAAAATGTAGCTTAAGTGTTGGAATAACTTTGGGGCCACTGTATTCACTAACGTTGAAAAGTTGGTTTTGTAATATTGTAATATATTATTACAATTCAAATAACTTTTTTCTACTTTTATACATTTGAAAATATAATGTATTCCTGTGATGGCAAAGCTGAATTCTAAGCGTTATCACTCCAGTCTTCAGTGTCACATGATCCTTTGGAAATCATTCTAATATGCTGATTTGGTGCTCAAGAAAAAACAGCTGTGCTGCTTAATATTTTTGGGAACCATGATTCATTCTATGATGAATGGAAAATTCAAAACAACAGCATTTAAATAACTATACTTTTGATTTAGCTAAACACATCTATGCTGTATAAAAATATTAATTTCTTTAAACTAAAGAACCTTTTGAACAGTAGTGTTTATCAGAGTAAATTTGGATACACTCTTGTCTTGTATTTTCTCTCTATATAACCATGAACATTTTTGTTTGCCTGGTGCTGACATAAAGGGCAGCTGGGACCGTTTCCTCTGTTGACTGACAAAGCCAATCGATAGCATGTTGAGATACAGTAGATCGGCTCAGAGGATAAATTAAAATAGTCACTAAACACTTACCACATTGCTGAGCAGTCAAAGTTGACCAGGAGCCATTTATGAGGATTGAAATTGAAAGAGTCTGCAAACTAAAAGAAGCAAATTTTGATGTGATTTTTTGTGAATTGATGTATCTAACTTACTCTTGAGAAAGGGGACAAAACATGTCACAAACTTACCTGCTATTGGATAAATTAGTAACATTTCAATTCCACTATCATCAGATAGGCTCTGGAGAGTTTTATAGATATTTAGTTTTAGACATTTATCTAAAAGCAATTCAAATTGTTTGGGATTTTAAAATAATTTCTATCATTTTAAATAAGCCTGAAGCAACACAACAACAGAGGTGCCAATGCAGCTGATAAATAAAGTTCTGTAGTCTCAATTACTTAGTGATTGTGATAGTGATTGCTAGATTTGTCAATATTTATAATAAAACTATGAACTAATTATTAATAATTATTAATTAACTAATAATAAACTAGTATTTACATATTCATTCATTCATTCAGTTTTACAGCCTCCTTTATCCCTTAACTCAGAAATCGGTGCTAAAATAAAGATTGCAAATTTGGAATATGAAAATAAATTTGGCTTGCTGAAAATAAAGATGAGTCATCGTTCAGCTACCTGTTAGCATGGTCTGATATCAACTACTTTTGACTAGCATAGCATATTATGCATCAAACTCATAATCAACTGCAGCATCTGTCCAATGAGCATTCAAAAAGAGCCTCTATCACAAAGTCTAATCTTTTTGATCACTCTCCCCTTTCCAATATCCTTTCCATCTGCCGCAATAAAGGCAGACACTGCCATGACGGTTTGATTGTTGCCATGCTGAGTCCTGCCTGTCTTTCACTTCCTGGCAACCAGCACCACACAGGAAACAGCAGCCGGCTGTCATTCCAGTCAATAATAAAAACCATTGTTTGTGCAGGGGAGCACAGTCTTCACTACTGCTTGAACTCGTGCTGCTAATAAACAGTGATATTTCTTTAGCGAGGGAAAAAACGAACTTATCTAAAGGTCTTCCTATGCCTCAGGAAATTACTTTACCCTTATCATTGTGACACCCAGCTGGGCTCCACGACAAATCAAAGGACGATAGGGGATCTCTAATATCCCGCCCATTCCACAAGACATCGCTCATGCCAGCTTGCATCATTTGTGACATTTAAATATTCTCAATCGCACACACACGACTCTGTCCTCAACGCACCGCTCCTAAAGTAACAGGATCAATAGTTTGAGCCCGGCACAGATTGCTCTTCTGTTATCACTCGTGCCTCTCTGGGCTTCAAGAGCACCCTGTGAAGTGTGCTTAAGAGCATGCTGTGCGATTTGAATGTTATCTCACCTCTACGCCATTCAGCAGGGGTCTGAACTCTGGACAGATGAATGCACTCCCAGCATATGCAGCATCAATGTGCATCCAGATTTTCTCTGCATTACCTGACATAGAAACAATGACAATGTGTCTATTAAAATATTAATTAAAACACTGATTTGCAAGCACAAATAAGATAAAAAAGGAAAATAACAATAAATGGAAATCAGTCTTACATATAGGGCCGAGCTCAGTGATGCAGTCGAATGCACATGATGGAGTTGTTCCCAGTGTTGCACAAAACTAAGAGAAACATCCAGAATATCAAATAGATGGATTATTATGTGTTAATTTTAATATTTAATGTACTATTAATAATTCAAGCTAGAGATTTCTTTATCCGAATCTAGAATGTTAAATGAAAAATTTATTTGCGCTATATGTTTTGATCACAAAAAGATTTGTTCCTGCTTGGTTTGTCATTACGCTGTGATTCTTCTGACATGGGTTTGCTGGCTGAGCCTGGGGCTAATTTGACTAATGTGATTCAGAAAACAAGATCTCCAAACAGCATTAACCATCATGCAGACCGCGGGGGGACAGGTTCAGAGAAAGAGCAGAGACAAATGTCCAATTTGTTCTCATTTTGTGCTCTCTAATAGTCTGAGTGGCTGCTATCTTTCTACCATGATGTTGACTGATTCTGTAATTTTGCACTTGTTATATATAGCGCCTGGATGGTAAGGGTTAATCAGTAAGATTTGAGAGCAAATTCTGCAGCATTACCTTGCATGATATCAGCGTTAAAAAAAAATAATAATGATAATAAATAAAACTACATATTTTCCAGCTGACTAGAGCTTTTTGTCAAAAATACTTAAAAATGTGAATTACTGTACTTGAAACTATATAAAATCCCATGTCTGACCATCAGAAGTCCCCCATATATTGTGTTACTAACTTATAAACAAAAAATCAGTAGTTGGTTTGATTAATGTATTGGCTATATTATACATTTTTACGATGGCAGAGAGAGTTCAACACGCTGGGAATGAAAAAAAAAAACCACATGTAAATAGAAAACCACCAGAAAACATCATCAGTTTGACAACACAAAAATTTTGAATAGACAAAGCAAAGTAGTGTTTCTTAGTACAGTTCTTAAGGTGGTCAGAATTTAGTTTGGGGACCAGTTCTTGCCATTAACTAACTATTAACTATGACTTTTGCTTCAATAAACTCCTAATTTGCTGCTTATTGATAATTAGTAAGGTAGTTGTTAGGTTTAGGTATGGGGTAAGAATAAAGGATCTAATATATGGTCATGCAGCATATGTGCTGCATATGTACTAATAAGCAGACAATATGCTAGGAATATGCATGCTGATAATCAACAAGTTAATAGCAAAAACTGGTCCTTGAAATAAAGTGTTTCCCTTAAGACAACAGTTGTGCTGTTTAAAAGAAGCTTGTAGTTATTAGAGATACACATACAAAAAATGGTATGAGTCCTGCGGCTCTGTCCTCCTCTAGAACTTTCTGCAGTGCAGCTCCTCGCACAGAAAACTTATTGTCGGTGAGAATTTTCTTCATCCTTACTCCACCTATCAAACCTGCCCTCTCCACCGATGAGTGTGCCTGAAATATCAACAAAACACTGGCATATTATCTCTCAATTCTCAATATTTCTCTTGTTTTAAAAAAAACCATAACCAAATATTCATGTTTTCCAGTTAGACTCACATATACTGTAAACACATTCATAAACCGTTATCCTGCTGCATGACCCTTTCACTTTGTTTGACATTTCCATTCAATAAGAATGCTTGCTAATCATCCCCACTAACAGATACTCATCCCTACTTACAGATGGACATGACGCCATTTTCACAGTGCCTGCTGAATGGTGTGTATTATCCTGCAGGTCATTAGTCTAGACTAAATATACCTCTGCAGCAGTCTTTCATCCAAGCTTGTTGTTTTACCTGATCAGATGAGTAGGCGACTAGTTTGGATATAATGTCTGTCTCATATCGGTCAGGATGGTCAGCCTGGATCAGTTTGACAATTTTAGAACGAGCAGCAAGAAGAGCTATGAGAGTGGCTTCACTGGCAGTGCCCTGTACAAACAAACAACACATTATATTTATTTAACAATGTTGCTGTTTATGGAAATTCAAAAGCAGTCTTTATTGAGCAGGTCTCACAATTGGTAGACATGTTCAATTTTACTTGAGACGTAATTTCCCTCATTTCAAATATCGCATTGAGCGAAACAACCTCGATCAATATGCCCTGATGCTGCTCAGACATTGTAAATGCAGAAGTGATGAATTTTCATCAGCTCTCCAGCTCTGTTTTGTGTGTCCTCAATGAGCGAATGAGAAGACTTCCACTCGAATCCCCTCAATACAGATCACCTTAGCTCATCGTGAGGCACGAGATGTCTTTGATTTCCTTTCGTAAGCCTGACAGCGCACACCCACGTCCTGATTACTAATGATTCAGTTTACTTTACGGGATAATATGGAAAACTGTAGCCACACTTGTGTTTTCAATTCCAAAGTCTTTGATTAAATGCCATATTCACCATATTTAACGCTATTAATATAAATGATATGAATGATATTTAACCTGTATCATATCTGATATGCAAATTTCTAAGGCCTCTAAATTATCAACATGATTAAAACTTTGCTAAAAACCTGTTGTACACAATCTACTACATGCCTTCTGTCATCTGATAGATACTTGTAGCAAGTAAAAGACCTTTTAATAAAATAAATAAATAAATAAATAAAAATAATTCTAAAAACATCCTCACTCAGATCATGGTACATTGTAAACTTTTTGCTGGGAAATCTTTACAGATTTGTATTAAGTAAATATAAGTTTTATATTTATATTGTTTATATTGTTAGTAGTATTTCGAGATGAGTGGACTGAAAATTTACTTTTATATTATATTATATTATATTATATTATATTATATTATATTATATTATATTATATTATATTATATTATATTATCCATAGTTAATCTTTTTAGAAAAATAATGTTAAAATGCATCAAATACGATAGAGCAGGCTTTTGTAGAACTTTGATTTGCATTGCATTATATGATTAGAGTGACACCTGATATTTATATGTATTTTATTTAAGTAGTCTGCTGTACTGCTATAAAGATCTCATTGATTTACATTAAAAGCTATCAGAATTTTATCCTTTTTTTTTTAAAATATCCACGTCTGCACCAAATTGCATATTTTTGCTCAGTTTGGTCCTCTGGATAAGATTGAAATATTTTTTCCCTCCATTTTCCTCCTTGAGCGTGAACTCCACATTTCCCTATATGAGCCATAAAAGCCTGATGTATCAAATATGATACTCAACAAAAACATGAAAACTTCTACATGCTTAGTTGAACTTTTATAAATATCTTCTACTTCCACCTGTTCTCCTCCCCTCTCTACTATGCCTACCTTTGCTGAGAGGCATTGCTTACAAAACCCACAAACTCCCTCATTAGTGCGTGCTATCAGTGAAAATAATGCCTGTTGCCATGGTGAGCTCTCTGAAAAGCCCAGAGACAAAACCATTCAGTAGGAGGACACACACACTCCAAAGCGGTCTTAATGACAGAGCATCAAACCGACTGTCATCAGTGGGCTTTCCATACGCTGTGCTTCCTGTGTCTCTCTCTAAATGGTCACAGCTGCTCAACTGCTACATCCATAGTGACGAAATGATCACGGACCGCTCTCAACGCACGCCCGCCAGACCGGCTCCTTTCATGTGTAGTTGATGTCTTAAAAGGCAATTTCTACAGGACATGACAATTTGCCGGGCCTAGAGAAGAAATCAATGACAAACAAATTGTTGTGTGGGACATGTGTTTGATATTTGTTATTGTTCAAAAGAAATTGCCCGTAAATATGGATTAAGGTTGCCCAGGTGGCATTAAAGTGGTTTAAAATGTCCACATTTTGATACTGGGCACAAGATTCTGATGGGAATACAGATCAGCAATTATTTAAATCCAAATTTTCTAAGTTGTGTAATTGTTGTGTGTTCATAATATGAATCAACCTTTGCAGAACAACAGATGCTTAAAGGTAATGTGCATTCACATAGTTAGACATGTCTTGAATTTAAAAATATGTACTGTATATATAATATCTTATCTTCTCCAAAGACCCCCTGCAGTACATGGACCCCCTTCATAGACCTTTGGTTGAAAACACTATGTATAAGTGATACCACGTAAATCTTTAGACTTGCACTACTAGCAGATAAAAGCTTTTCTTAATTATCTTACCTGGATGACCCCTCCCCCTTTGCCCTCTGTACCAGCCAGGAAATCCTCTGGTAGCTTCAGCATCTTCCCCAGCCAGTCCAGCATCACTGTCTCCAGCTCTGTACAGGCAGGACTCGCTGCCTACAAAAATAAATAAATGAAAAAAATTATTAATCGATAAATAAAATCTTGCACCAGTCTTCAACAAGAGAGCTTCAGATGTCATGGATGGATGGATGGAAAAGCAGATGGATGCAAAATTGACAGACGACAGGTGGCTAAATGGATGGATGGGTGGATGGATAGATGGATGGATGGATGGATGGACAGACAGACAGACTGGCAGGTGGCTGAATGGGTGGATAGATGGTTCAATGGAGGAATAGGCAGATGGCTAACTAAATAGAGAGACAAATATGTACATGGACAGAAAAATAACATTAAATGGATGGATGGATAGAAAATCAGAGAGATGCTAGATGGATGGATGGATGGATGGATGGATGGATGGAAGGATGGATGGATGGATGGATGGATGGAAAATCAGATGGATGCTGGATGGATGGATGGATGGATGGATGGAAAATCAGATGGATGCTGGATGGATGGATGGATGGATGGATGGATGGAAAATCAGATGGATGGATGGGGTTGCTAAAAATGGATGGATGGATGGATGGATGGAAAAGCAGATGAATGATGGATGGATGCATGCATGGATGCATGGACAGATGGAGGGACGGACAGACAGATGGCTAAATGGACAAATGCAAAAATGGACAGAAAGACAGACAGACAGGTTGCTAAATGGATGGATGGACTAGCAGGAGGCTAAATAGATGGATGGATGGATACACTGCACTGGCTTCCTATTAAAAATCGTATACATTTTAAGATCTTGCTAATTGCCTATGAGGCCCTGAATGGTTTGGCAACTCAGTATTTGAATGAGCTCTTATCACATTATAGTCCTTCACGTCCGCTGCGATCTCAAAACTCTGGCCATTTGATAATACCTAGAACATCAAAATCAACTGCGGGCGGGAGATCGTTTTCCTATTTAGTGCCCAAACTCTGGAACAATCTACCTAAAACTGTTCGGGAAGCAGACGCACTCTGTCAGTTTAAATCTAGATTAAAGACCCATCTCTTTAACCTGGCTTACACATAATACACTATTGCATTTCTATAATTCAAATCCGTTAAAGGATTGTTAGGCTGCATTAATTAGGTCAACCGGAACCTGGGAATACTTCCCAAAACACCTGATGTACTTGTTACATCGTTAGAAGAATGGCATCTACGCTAATATTAGTCTGTTTCTTTCTTATTCCGAGGTCACCGTAGCCACCCGATCCAGTCCGTATACAACCCAGATGGTCACTGCAGTCACCCGGATCCAGTCTGTATCCAGATCAGATGGTCACTGCAGTCACCCGGATCCAGTCTGTATCCAGATCAGATGGTCACTGCAGTCACCCGGATCCAGTCTGTATCCAGATCAGATGGTCACTGCAGTCACCCGGATCCAGTCTGTATCCAGATCAGACGGTGAATCAGCACCTAGAGATGACCTCTACAGCCCTGAACGTCAGCGGAGACCAGGACAACTAGATGAGCCCCAGAGACTGATCCCCAGTGAAGACCCTGTCTCCTAGATGGCCATCAGGACAAGACCACAGGAACCAGATGAGTCCTTTGCACAATCTGACTCTGCTGCAGCCTAGATTTAAACTGCTGATTTTGTCTGGCCAGAGGAGAATGACACACTATTTCCCCCGTCTAAACGTCTAAAGCTGATGTAAAGCCACCCAACTTTATATCAAGCTGATGTAAAGCTGCTTTGGCACAATTTACATTGTTAAAAGCGCTATACAAATAATAGTGACTTGACTTGACTTGACTTTACTTGACTTGACATGAATAGATGGTTCAACAGAGGGAGGGACAGACAGATGGCTAACTAGATGGATAGACAGATAGGTGGATGTACAGAGAGAGAGAGAGAGAGAGAGAGAGAGAGAGACATACCCAAGAGAATCCAATGCAGCCAATGGCCCCACACAGCATATCAGCCAGCATTGCAGGAAAAGAGTGGGCAGTAGGAAAGTATGCATAGAAGTATGGGCTGTGCCAGTGTGTCACCTGAAACAGTGCAGCAAACATGTAGAAACGTTCATTTCACATTTATCTTCATGAAAAAACACCAAAAGATAATTTTTTAAAACCATTTGCTACAGTAATATAACATGTTTTGAAGCAAAAGAGCCACCTAAAACGGGGGACTGTGATCTGTCAGATTTAACTTGGTTGTTCTATTGTTGTTCACCTTTGCTCTTTTGAACAGAGATTATGACTTCAGTAATAGTGACATCAGGGTTTTTCACTCAGAACGTTAAAGGTTAGATGAAATTATGAACGCTAGATGAAATTATTCCATGTGTTTAGTGAAGGAGAGAGCTTGAGGCACTGTGTGTCTGTGTCTCTCTTGCAGGATTTTCCTATTGTGAGTCATTCATTAGCCCAAGCACACACTTTTAAACGACTATTAAAACAAGACTTCTGAAAGGGAAAATTGGTCTAATTGGATACAGTGGGAAGGTTAACACCTTCAACTGAATTAAAGTGTTTGTTTTTTTTCCTCTGAGCTATGAAATGAAGGTGTGGGGGAGGCTTTTCTCTGACCCCGGGTCAGAGTTTAATGATTCATTTCCCAACTATCAGCCTACAGCCCCTCAAAAGGTGAACTTTGAATATGTCTAATGAGAGAAAACCTTGAGGGTTTCTTGATGTGGACATCTGCTAGTAAAACAAAATATCTTTATCTGCACAAGATAAATCACACAGATTTATGAATATTTGCATTGCTGTTTCATCATCCTTGACATAGTGTATAACCACATCATCATATCTGTTAACTGCTTGGTAGATTATCAGTTTAAATTATGGACACATTGTTATTAAGACAAACTTAAGATAAAAGCTTTTTTTGTTTGTTAGTTTGTTTGCTTGCTTTTAAATTGATAATATATTTTCAAACCATCAAAGACAAAGATTAAAAAGACAGATTCAGCTAGATTTCACAAGAGCTCTACTGTATGTCTATAACCAGAAAGTTTTGAGTAAAAGTCACCAAATGTTTGGTCACCAGTTTAGGGACTTAACTATTAACAATTTTTTTTTTGCCTCAATAAACTTTTAATTTGCTGTTTATAAATAGTTAGTAAGGTAGTTGTTAAGTTTAGGCATGGGATAGGGATCTGAAAAATAAAATGCAGAATAAAGCATTAATATGTGCATTGTAAGTACTAATAAACAGCCAATATGCTAGTAATATGCATACTAATAAGCTAATAGTGAGAATTGGTATCTAAACTAAAGTGTCAGAGAACAAAAAGCCATACTATAATACTGTATATTCAGTTATATTGTATAATGAATGCAGATTTTAACTGAAGTATTATATTCCTGATGAAAGTTTTTAAAAGTATTTTTAGAGTATTCATAGTTTTTTTTAAATGATGTTAAAAATATAATTAATCGAAAAATAAAAACACAGATACATTGTAAATAGAGACATGTTGAATATTTAATATTATTTAAATTTTATAAAAATAAGTATTCTTCTCTAATAATTATCAATAAAAAGTGGTTTCTATCACAAATGTTAACATGTACAATATGTTGCACATTTTTCCACTGTAGAAATGGTGGAAATGTTCAGTAACTTATTAGCAATCGACACTTTAAAATATGTACCATACATAAATTGACATAAAGCTAGAGGAAAGAAAAAATTATATTAAAATATAAAAGATTAAGAATATTCATAGCTTAAGTCATTAAAAATCTTTTCACACAAGATCTGAGGTCTGAGAACAATAGTATGTGAAGACTGTAAAGTAAAGCTGGTCAGCACTGACTCACCCCTGGCATGATCACCCTCTCTATGTCTTTGACCACATCCTCATAGCTCTCCGCCTCCTCCGGGGCCTCCTCAGGAATCAGTGACCTGAGATATCCAGGTTCCACATCAGGGTAAACCTGCCTCTTCTCAATGTTCTCTAAATAATCGGCCACATAGTCGACCATCTCCTTCCCACGTCTCCGGAACTCTGCTGCATCCATGTTTTTGACTGAAATAGAAGTAGAGAGAATAAAAGACAAACTTATATGTCTTTTTTCAATGAGGAAAGGTGTAATTATAGGTTATTAGTGTTATTGAGAGTGTTTGCATGGCCAACCAGATTCTTAACAGGAAATAAACAACCAGAGGCCACATGTTCAAGACATGAAATGTAGTTATAGAAAATATTCAGCCATATATTAGTTTCAGTGATTATTTCCATTTTTTATTGTAAGAATTCTCATAGCATGATAAATAAATAATACTACAGCATATAATTATTATTTTGGTACTATAGTTTAATATTTTGATTTTGTTTTTAATTTTCAGTTTCATTTACAATTATTATTATTACTATTATTATTATTGTATAATTTATGCTTTTGTCACGTTTATTGTTTTTTAATATTATTTTTTTTCCAGTTAGAAATTTGAAAAATAAATTAGAAATTAGAAAATTCTTTTCTTTTCTTTTCTTTTCTTTTTTCTTTTCTTTTTTCTTTTCTTTTCTTTTCGCTTTAATTCATTTAACAAAAACATTTTTAATAGTTTTAGTTTTAGTTAACAATACTAACCCTGCAGCATATTTTGAAATAATTTGTGTGAATTTGAAAATGAATCCAAAAATGTTTGTTAAAACATAATAAGCCATCAACCATGTCATCACCTCACCTCAGTAGCAATATTCTACTGATAAGAACATCAGAGGTTGCCAAATACATACTATAAAAAATTAACAATGATAATTTATCATTGACATGAACTTTGCAATCAATAGTGTTAATAGTATACTAGTGAAGCTACACGGATTGTCCTCACAGAACACATTTGCAAATTTGACCTTAAATTAGAAACTGTTAGAGCAAATGTAATAGAAAAAGACTATCAAATCATTGTTCTAAACGAGCTTTGTCAGCAGGGTTGGTGACAGTGGCTACTACTAATTATTTGTATGCATGTTATCTCTTCACACTAATCCACATAATACAAATGGATTGAGATGTGTCAGTGTGTGCGAGTGAGAGACTGTGTGTGTGTGTGTGTGTATGCATGTGATGACTCATCCAGAAGGTGACTGATCTTTTTGATCAAGTACCAGTAAGTACTATTAAAGTTGTTAATCTCTACACATGCACACAAACAAGCAAAAACACATTAAGTATCTGAGGACAAACCATGAACAAATCAACAAACCCTAATCCTATCCCTAAAATAAAAGTCTGTGCAAAAATATAATGTATTTTTGTACTTTGTAAGCACTTTTAATATAGGAATAGGATAGGAATATTAGGAATACTTCTCAATATAAACAAACCAGCAAATGCAAAGAAGCATTTAATGAATCAACTATTGTCCCAATGTTCCTAAAGAGAATTTTCCGAAATGAATGCATATAAAATCTTGAATCAGATCAAATCACTGATCTCTTATCAGCGTGATTTTGATTTGTACAGTCTCAGAAGTTCAGATATCTTTATGACATGTCACGCTGTACTGAAGCAGGTGCTGTAAAAATGGAGTAAAAGCTAAAGACTGCTGACATTCGACTTGTTACTGTGATTTCAACTTTTTTTTTTAACTCAATATATTAGAATATGAAACAAAATGTAGAAAAGAAAGTAAAGACAATCCACCTCAGCAGTTATACATGTCATCCACCTGAAAAAAATCCCCAGTCTTGTATTTGGACCTTGTACCTGGACTGTGTTCTAAAAGCTCAACAAGTGTTACGCTCATAATATCTCTCTTTCCTCTAATTGCTTTCATTGTACTTACAGTGTCTGGCAAACAGAAGAGTCCTCCCTCTCGTCGGTCCTTACACGCTTTCTGTTTGTTTCAAACACACATATAAGAACACGTATACACACACAGAGCAAAGCAGAGTGATGTGGAACAGCAGGGAAGCCTGGGGGTTTATCAGCCCTGCCACTGTTCAGACGGCCAATCAGAACGAGCCTTTCATTCAGAGCAACGCACACAGGCAGGGCAAGAGGAGCTGATTCATAAGGAGTTAATGAGAACCTGTTCACTTTCCACAAACATTAATACAACTACAGACCAATACATCCACACACACACACAAATAGTTTCACCCCGAATAATAAGTTTATAACAATAATGGCATATAGCACCTGAAACATAGTTTAAACTTGAAATGTATGAACTCAGATTATCCTTAGTCATCTCCTATTTAATGTCTTAGCCACCAATATTTTTATTGAACTGTTATTTTTGCCGTTATTAAGGACATCTGAAGTGCCTTTGTACAGTTAACAGCTATTTCACATTTAAATGACTCAACAATATACCAATAATATATTGTATTATGGAATAAATGTGTTTTCTTGTAAACTTAGTCATTAGATCTGCATTAGATCACAGGTTGCCCTCTCACATCTTGAGTGAATTAGCTCTGGAACCAAAGTATATAGAACAGAAACGGGCTATTTGAGTGAAAACCTATCTACGAAAGCCATATACTGAATACATCCAGCCTTGCATTAATCAATGTATGTTGTCAATAAGTCCATTTTATAAAAACAAAACCTTTAGTGACGAAACATAGATACTGTAATTGTATGTCTGCCAAATTATTTCAAGTTTCCAGCCTTTTTTTAACCCGTCAAATCTCAAACTGAGAAATTTACTTCAATTAATAAAAGTAATTCTCTAATAGTGAAGTAGAAACATAGGCCTATTCACCTCAGTCATTAATCGGTTAAAAAAAAAAAAAGTTTTTAGTTCCAAAGTGGTAATAAAAATGTAATGTAAATGTAGGCCAATTTCTGTATTCCAGTTCAGAGCAAAACACATTATTCTTAAAATCAGCATTCTGCTTATACTGTATATTGACACAGCTTGCATTTACAACTTAAATTGCTGGGGACTGACTGACTGTAATTACTGTGCATCTGTATAACTCAGTCAATAACACAGTCTCAGTCAATCACAGTGCCTATGACTTTAAAAAGTTAAATTGCTTGTTATTTTAAACCAACTATCCTTAAATAGAGGAAGCAATTTCGATTCACCACTTCTTTAAAACACATTTTTGGGTACCTGACACAACAGTTTACAGTGCACAGTTGCTCTTGTCACAGTGACAACCTAATAATTAATATAAAATGCATGAATTCTGCACAGGACTAGTTTAGTTACTCGATAACAACCAGAGGAAAAATATACCATTTTTACCAACAGGTGGGAATGATTGAATTGATTTAGGCTACTATTTATGAGTTTGTCTGCCCTCTAGTGTACATGAACATGGCTTACATCAAAATGTAACAGGCGATTCTTCAAAATAATACAGCATGTGGTTTTATTGTATAATGTTGTATAATATCTTCTGATCATGGCTCTGTATGTAACATTTAGAAACTTTATTAAAAGTGATCCTTGTTGTGTATCTGTGTAGTTAATTGACTGCAAGTCTACATTTGAAATGTAGCACAACTGTTACTAAAGTCTAAAGTTACATGTTTGCACCATTTTAAGAAAAATAAATAAAATTAATTTTGTTAATGTGATAGATCTACACATTTTAAATTCTACATGGCCATATCAATTATTTGTACTGTTGATAAGAATAAATAGGAATATTTTGTAGAACAAACTTTCTAGTAATGAATAAATGTACCAACATATACTGAGCAGTGTTCAGGAGCTTTCTCACATTTTTATTTATTTATTTATTTATTTATTTATTTATCCAAATTAAAATAAATATGTATCTTGACCTATTTCCAGTTTTGTAAATTATGTATTTATATTAATATTTAATATTTCTGGCATTCTTTAAAATGATTTAATTTATTTATAATCAAACGTTTTTAATTAAAATTAAGAAAACAAATAATATTAATTCTTAATTGTCTTCATTTAGTCAGTTTTATATATTATGTAACACTATGAATTACTGTGTATGAAATAAATTATGCAAATAAACCTGCCTTATCTAAAGCAATACATTCTTGAAGGGGTTTGGCAAAAATAATAATACTAATAATGAGATATTACATCTGAGTCACATGTTCCCTTTACAGTAAGCATCTTACAAAGTCCTACAACACAAGTATAAAGTGCTAGTCACTTAATCATATGAATACTGTAAGTGTGTAATGTTTGCTTGTTAGGATAATATCAACACACCTTGAGGTATAGCAATCAATTAATGTTTTATTCTAAACAGAATATATCAGTCCCTTATTTGTACAAAAATACCTGAAAAGGTTACAGTTAGAATTTGTAAGCCATTCAGCTATTTACAGAACCAAGCAGAACACATTATCAATATAGAATCTGAAAAGAAGAAACCTTTTTTTTTCTATCCATGTTTTTGTTTGTTTGTTTGTTTCATTCCCTGAAAGACATATATTCATATTTACTTCTATATTACTTACATTTATGGTCATGATATTTTTTTTTTTTTGCATTGAGAAAACATACACAAAGCTCAGGAAATATTACTGACAGCTGGAAGCAGGTTCTGATTATGGCATGAAAAAAAGTCATAGAAGTACTGCTTTACATTACAGCGCCCATGTTACACACGTTAGATGTTGTTATGATTCATGAAAATAGCAATAATTAAAAGCAAATCCACAGAGTTACACATTAAGTTCATTACAAATTGCTATTTATGTATAATGCAATTACTCTCTAACATGAACAGTGTAATCAAAAGCATGACCTCCTCTTTCATCAGAACTGATACTAGTGACAAATGGTCACAAATTCGAGATCAGTAACCATAACCTGAGTAGGAACACCCTCTCAGGTCGACATTAGTGAAGAGAGAGAGGATGGACCGTAGGGTTTCGAGGCACCTGATATACAAAATTTTTAAAGGAATAGTTCATCCAAAAAAAAAAAAAAAAAAAAAAAAAATTTATATGGAGTACAAAAGGAGTGATATAGCAGAATGTCCAAGCTGCTCTGTTCCACTGTATGGTCAAAAAAAAGCAGCTTGAAATGACTTGAGGGTGAGTAAATGATGATATATTTTTTTTATTTTTAGGTGAACTATCCCTTTAAGAAAGGGTGGAAGCTATATGATACAACTCAATCTACAGACATTGCAGATGAAACTAGAATATCTTGAAGGCCAGAGATTCATTAAGAGAAAAAGGGGAAAATAATAGAGGTCTGGTGTGCTCAAAGACTCAATAAAAAGAAGTACACTGTTAGTTTACTAAAAAGAAAAATACAGAGAAGAAGTCTTGCTGGTCCACAGGACCAGTTTTAAACAGCCTCCACTTCAACCCTGAGCAACCCAGTTACATTCATTTCTTTTAAATATAAAAATGACATTTATTTCTTTCACTGATAAACTCTCAACAGATCACACGTTTCGCAAATGCTGCTACCAGCTTCTTTCAAACAACAAAGGGGAAAATGCAAAAAGAAAAAAAAAACATCTGTCTTTGATTCATATTAAAGAAACATTTCTACAATATCTACAAGACATAAATTTGTTAGCGTTTTCATAATAAGTGTATTTGTAAGAATAAGTGAGTTTTTAAAACAGCAATTTAGCTTAATAATGACCTTCAATGACTAAAGGAGTTCAAAGTCCAGTTTTCCGTCAGCTCAATGCAAACATAACATATTCTTTAAGGTCAATTAGCATGACAAAGCAACACAAAATAGAATAGATTCAATATTTACACACTTAACCAAATAATAAAAATGCACTAAAATAAGTCAAGTTTCTTCATTTTATATGCCATTGTGAAAAAAAAAAAAATCTGTATCCAAAAATTCAGTGTGGTATCTACAAACTTGAACAGTTGTACATGAATGGAGTGTAACTATAGTGTCCTGTTGAGCTGCATGTTACATGATATACGTAAAAACAAAACAATGTTGCAAATGAAATAAATGCGTACAGACAACGTGTCTGTTATGTATTATTGTATTAACTCCCAGAGTGTCTGGATTGTGAACAAACATCCTGCTCACACTCACTTTTAGACTGAACGGCCGATTAGTTAACAAGTAGGTTAAGCGCTAATGGTACTCAGACTATCCTACAGATCAATTTTACTCACACAGGTGATTCACCAGTAACATATAACAAACTAGCCTTTAAGTAACCTACAACTTCCTCACTGGCAAAATCCAAAAATTGTTTTTTTTTTCTTTCTTTCTTTTTTTTATGGTTAAATGATCTGAGGAAAAAAAATCATATAACCTCTAAACTCAATACATCCATCTTTCTGAACCAGGTGGAAAAAATTCTGATATACTGTTACACTAGAATTATAGTATATCAAAACTGGTTGCAGACTATGCTAATTAATAGCATCATAACTGAAATGTAGTTAGTTTAGTCCTTGGCTGGCTGATTGTATAGCTTCATTTATCAAACCCTGAAAAATAAAGACAATAATGTCAAGTTCAGAAAGCTTGCGTGTGTATGCTTGTGTCTTTTGGTGAATGTACGACCCACCCAAACTGCAGCTAAATCAACACTGACATACACTCATCCTCAAGGCTTGAATTAACTTAACTGATACTGAGAAAGATATTCAAGTGAATAATTATAGCGCTGACTTAAGCCCTGCAGTCTATTTCTGTGGTTAAATCATTCAATGAGGTCTAAGTACTACCTGACAGACTGAGATCATATCCTTATAACACGGCTCTCTGAAATACTTGATTTCTTGCCACATAATCAAATATATCAATATTTTATTTATTTTTTATTTAAGTAAGTAGCCGTGTAATAAGAAGCATAATGTACAGTCAAAATATCAGGATTGCCCTTTCGAGATTTTTATTTTTATTTTTTTGTGAAAACCGGCTGATTGTACATTATCCCTTACTTAACTGAGATGACATGAATTGCACGTATCTTAGAATACATCTATGAATGAACAGCTTAATGTTACTTTGTGACTACGATTTTTTATAGACAACAATACAAAATTTACTAAAAAGACCTTAATTGTGTAGACGCCATAGTTCATCTAACATGAATGGAAGCAAAGCTGTCTGGAATACATGTGCAATACATGTCTGTTCAATGGGCTAACTTGTGTTTTTGTCCACTGGAATATTTTTTTCCAGAAGATGTGTTTTCAATATAGTGTCAGATTAACAATTGACAGCGATGTACACAACAGTACAACCCATTGAACAGGCTTTACTGACTCTACCATGAAGATGATGTTCTACAGTAGGATGTTGATGAAGAATTAGTGTTAAAAAGATTCAAGAAAGGGGGTGTAGTTAATAACTGAGGTCCAAAAAAATTCACAAAATTTTGGAAGAATATTACTGAACAGCGCTGAGAAAAAAATGAAACTAAATTTCAAGTAATCAAATCCAGATAAATAAATAAATTTGTTGAAGCAATACTTAAAAATGATTGCGTCATTTGCATTTATCTATGCACTGATATCTTGGGTGAACTTGTAGACATGGTGGCTATGCCCTCTATATCTAGTTTAATACAATATAGGTACAAACTAAAAACATGGCTCTTTCTTTACATTGCGTCACAAGTACAAAAAAAAAAAAAAAATGTACAAATCCGTTGTACCTACTGCTACCATGGACAAGGCAGATTATAAATTCGAACCCCATCTTTATGTGGGTGTTCTTAGCCCGAGCTTCACAGTGTGCTGTCCTCGAAACAATCTTTCGAAACATGGAGAGAAAACTAGAAAGTCAACAACAAAAATAGACTGGAGCTGGGACTGAAGATGACAGCAGTTCTAAAGATTCCAGTTTGTTGATCTAGCTCCTGATAGACTGCGACCCACAGCGGAGTTCCCAGCAGAGGGTTTAGTGGTTATTACTCAACAGACTCCACTTTAAAATCAAGGCACCGTACCTAAAGGATGTGGTGGTGATGTCAGGCCATGTTCTTGTATTCATGTTTAAAGGAATAGTTCACTCAAAAATAAATTTGGTTATCATTTTTCACCTTCATGCCTTTCCAAAATATTTTCTCTTTTATTTTAGCAGATATGAGCTAGACGTAAGCTTGGCTTGACGTCAAAATTTCAGATGGTTCCTCACACAAAGCAATCATATGGCAGTGTTTTAGTACTCAAGACTGGACTCTTGAGTTGTCATGCACACGGGAACATTTAGAATCTGACTCAACCTTCTTGCAGTTTCGGATACAATACTGAAATATAGCACGAGTTGTATTTAATACTTTCATGGTGTTTTTTTTGTCCTGGAAACTAAAAACGATGGTTTCTATGAACTATAAAATAACAGTTGCATGGCAATTTATCTTTATCTGTTTTCAACAACAACAACAACAACAAATAAAGAAGTAGAATAAAGTCATATGGTTTTTGTATAACAATAGGGTGAGTAAATAACCCAATTTCATTTTTGAGATCAACTATTCCTTGAAGGAGTGAAGGGACACGTTAATTCTTGGTATGGCCAGTAGAGAGTGCTGCAGGTTATGTTTTATGAAGGGCAAAAACAACACAAGTGTTTAACACGATAAAAGAGGCCAAATGCACTATGCATGAGAGTTCTTCGCTCAACACAATGAGCACATAAAAAGAAAACAAGTGTCTAAATATTCTAGTGATTACCGGTGAAAACGATAGAAAGCACAAATTTAACGGCAATGTCTTTTCACAGTACTGAAACCACCAATCGGGTGTCCGCATCTCAAAGGACATTCTAGAATCAAATCTGTTCGATTTATGAAAGCAAAAATTGCCATAGCTTGGTTGTTCCTGGTTCATGAGTGCAAAATGAAATCAAACGTGATTTACGAGTGTTCTGCTGGTCTTCCCAAACCATTATCTGCACGATTAAGACCGTGGATCCTGAAGACTCCCTCTGGATGATTGTCCCGAGAACCTGCTCTGGCCACGGTCAAGTGTGCAGGTGGCTGAGAGGTTCGTCAGCAGCTAACACACAAGCTTTATTTCCTTTATTTCTTGCTGGTCCTGTTTGTGTTTGTTCTTTTGATTTCCTCTCTCCTTGATAGAGAGTTGCTCTCGCAGTGTGCTTTTCTCCAGCCCAGCAGCACAGCATTACACCACAGCACACGGAGTCTGAGTGTTTGTCTTTAGGCGGAATCAGGCAAATGGAGGTCATAAGGCCACAGTGGTGCAGGGGTGCTTAAGTTTGTAAGGCAAAACTCCTCTGTTCAGCATGTAAAACTCCACCAACTGGATCAGGTCTGTGAATTTGGTGGCACCGTCATCGAGGCTCAAGAACATTTGACCGTCTTCTTCACACTGGAAAATGGAAAACATAAAACTTTTATGCATTCTGAAATGTGTCATGCTGCAATTTAAATTCATGCAATTTAACTTCTACAGGGAGGTTTCTCTACTGGCAGAGCTACGGTCTGAAAAGATTCTTGCTGAGCAGGTTAATTGAAGTCACGCTGACATGTTTATAGCCAGATACCTGATTAATAACACAGTTTAAAGCCTCGACCTTTTGAAGTTTAACTCTATCGCCCTCCTGGAGTATTTTGAGGTTCGTTACAGGCACAGCAAAGCAAGAATGCTTATTATGTAAAGCGTGCTGTGCACTTGCAATGCATTGGCCCAACATTTGCATCTGTGCCCTTGCGTAACGTAAGTTTCTTGTCTTTCACATTCATTCTCAACAAGGTAGTATTCAAAAAATCTAATGCATACTTGGAATACTTGACTGTTTTAAGGATATGCCATATGGGCATCAGCACACAAAGTTAATATGCTACATGTTTTGAGTGCAGGAAACTATAAAATCTTACCGGTAAAATCTGGAAATGTTTGATTTTCTGGTGGTGACACATTGTAAGTACAAATGCCTTAGGATTGCTCTGGCTATCCCTCAAGAGAAACATTCTGTTGCACAAAAGACAGTTACGTGTAAGTATATCTTGCATAGTTAGCTCATTAGTTATTCTCAAAAACATTCTGGATGATTCTCTGTTCTATGATATGTACCCATCCACTCTGCCCTGCTGATGGATCATCTTGTGGGACTCCTCCCGTGAAATACGGCCGTGAAACCACAGCTGAGTTCTGTGGATAACTGGATCAGAGGAGATACAAAATGCCTTTAAGACAAGGATGATGGTAAGCACTTTTCTATGGAGTACTGTGCATATTCAATGGTATCTTTCCTTTAAAGTCATGTATTGGACTTTCTTATACTGCAAGGATTTCATCTACATGACCTGACATTAATAAACTGCTCTTATTAAGACCATGATGTACAGTAATAGTAATTCATTTTAACTTTTTGTTTTATACTTTTTTTTTAATCAAATTTAAATTGTATTTACATTACCAGCAAAAAGTCTGGACTTTAAATTCGTACTAAACATACCACTGTTTACATGAAAAGAAATTAATTCTTTTTATTCAGCGAAAAAAACGCATTACACTAATAATTTCACTTTGTTACAAAGAATTTACTTTAACTTTCAATTCATTAAAATACAACGTACAATTGTGTCCACAAAAATATAAAACACAACTGTTTTTAAAATTGATAATAATAAGTAATGTTTCTTAAGCACCAAACCAGCATATTACAATAATTTCTGAAGGATCACATGACATTGACTGGAGTAATGGCTACTGAAAATTCAGCTTTGCCATCCAAGCAATAATTTACATATTAAAATATATTAAAATTGATAACATCATAATAATTATTCACTATTTTACTGTATCTGTACAATCAAATAATTGTAGCCTTGGTGATAATAGAAGGTTTCTTTCAAATACATGATTAGGCATGATAAAGTAAATATAAATGTAAAAAAGTAAATATATGTGTCAAAATACTGATTTAAACACTCTAGAATGTACCTCCGCTTAATGATGAGGGGTGTAATGGGCTGGGGCTTCCTAGTATATTCATACGCTGACTTCTCTTCTGAAAAAAGATTTGGAGACATAAACCACACAGTCAACCAAAAATTTCTACATCATGCTAATTTGATTACAAAACAGTAAATAGTAACTCATATATTCTATTGACAAATTTTACATCTGTATTATCTGTGTTGCACTGGTAAGAAACATGATTCATATTATATGTAATTCATCTAGATCATCATAGAATGTCTGGTAGATATTTTAAAAATCAAATAGCTAAACAATCAAAAGAAGATTATTGGAACTGACTCTCCAGGCATGTCCCTCCTCCATGGCAGCACTCTGAGCCTCCACAGGATTGTCAATCACTCGGCCTATCCTCCCTGAGAAATCCATGGCTACCAGAGAGTTCTCTGAGACACTCCTCTGGAAAAGAAGATCGGAAGTTACAGCGACTTTGTTTGCCATATTACACGTGTTGTCTTTTGATAATTATCTAGTCAATATCTAGTGCATGTTTTAAACCAGTAAGCAGTAGTCAAAACTTTTTAAGCATAACATGAACATGCATGGATTGATCTCTGTTAATTTTTTCTAAAATTGTCAGCATTGCATAATATCCATAGGACAAGCTGTAATAATAACTTCACTGCCAACACTTGAACAATCATTTCATAATGTGACATCATGGCCCACATACTGACACATGTCTGATTAATGCTCCATCTGTGAGGTAGAGAGGAGAGAGAGAGAGAATGCAGGAGTAGATTAAGTGAGTGAGTGTCTTACCACAGGCGCTGAGAAGTGTGAAAGCAATGTTTTTCGCTGCTGGGGGATCTTGTAATTTTGATAGAGTAATATTCCATACTATAAGGAAGAAAAAAAATGAAAAAAGTGTTAAACAGTTGAAAAAAGAATGATACCCTTTAATAAAATACCACCACAAAACATAACGCTGATGTACAGAATTGTTCATTGTGTTTTCCTCAAAGTGAAAAGACGCTGCCAGAATTCTAAAATGTGAATTTGCTCCTCAAATATACTCATGACAGCAGCATTAGCTGCAAGTGTAAGGTGCTCATTGTCATAACTGCATTTTAATAAATTTGTAATTTTTCCCCTTTCAGTACATAACATAAATGCATCATTTACATCTGATGCATAAAACATCACTGCATTATGGCCCTGTTTCACAAACGGCGCTTAGCTTAAGCCAGGACTAGGCCTTAGTTAAATTAAGATATTTAAACAACTTTTACAAAAATGCCTTAGAAGAAAACATTAAGGTGTTTATCTTGACACAGAACAACGACACTGACATATTTTAAGATATGTCAGAGCAAGATATTTTCAGTTGAGACAGCTCAAACATGCATTTTAGTCTGGGACTAGCTTAAGCCTTGTCTGTGAAACCGGGGGTATGTTTGTCACAGATGCTCTAGATCAGTCAAAGAAAAGGGTGTAGGTTCTAGATCAGCCTTAAAAACTTTGAGGGTTTTAGATCACCCAGGGAAAGAATGCAGGTTCTAGAACAGCTAAGGAAAGAGTGCATGTTGTAGATCAGTCAGGGAAAGGATATTGGTTTTAGATAAACATTTAAATGCAAATGGGTTCTAGATCATTCAGGAAGAAGACTCAGGTTCAGGAAAGGGTGCAGTTTCTAGATGAACATGAAAGGGTGCAGTTTTTAGAACAGCCATGGAAAGCAATGGGTTCTAGATTAGTCAGGGAAATTAGCAGCTTCTAGATTAGCCAAGGAAAGAAGATTTTAGATCAGCCAAGGAAAGGAGGGGGTTCTAGATCAGTCTGGAGAAGATGAGCATTCTAGATCAGTTAAGGAAAGGGTACAAATCCTAGAGTGGCCAAGGAAAAAGGTGTGGGTTCTAGATTAGCCAGGAAAGGGTGTGGGTTCTAGCTCAATTAGCTAAAGTTTAGGTTCCAGATGAACCACAGAGAGGGTGCATGGTGTGCCCTTTAAAACTGCCAGTACAAAGCAGAGGTATCAGATCAGTCAGTGAAATTTTTCAGGCTCTAGATCATTCAATGAAAAGGTTAAGATTAAATAAACCAGGATAAGGATAAACCAGAGAAAGGATGTGGGTTTTAGATCAGCCAGGGAAAGACTGTGGGTTCTAGTGCAGTCAGGAAAAAGGCTCAGGTGCCAGATGTAACATGGAAAGGGTACAGTTTCTAAATCAGCCAAGAAAAAGACACAGGTCCATCAGCCAGTGAAATGTGGTTCCACTACCAACCTTGAAGAGTCTGAAGGCCGTCATCCAGCATGTTCTGCTCTGCTCGTCCTCTGCACACAACATCCTCAGTTCTTTCACTTCATTCCTTACTTTGTTAGGCTGCAAATAATCATAATGCACAAAATTAGTCACTCTGCTACTAAAACTTTGTGAGATGTTTAACTGTGTTTTTCTGCATAAGGCAGTGTAATGCTTAAAGCTTTTTAGGCTGAATTTGTGTTGAATGTTTAACATTTAACTTTTCAGAGCTTATCTAATTTAAGAGTTCTGATAACAGATCACATAAACTTACTTTTATGCAGAATTCAAAGTCAGTCGGTGCATTGTGCAGCTTTCTCCCTGTTATTACTGTAAAGACATTGCTGTCCTCCAGGTCTGCTAATAGCTGTAAATGCCTGGGCTCCTGTGAAAGATCAGCCAACAGCTCATATCATTTAATGGATAAGGAGGGGAGAGGGCACTAAAAGAGCACTCAGATATGGGGGAGGAGTCGGTTCTAACCACCACCTGATGACATTAACAGTGGCTTGTACATGATGTAGACTGGTAAAACAGACTACATTTTTTAGAAATAAAGCAAGCAAAATTTAAGTTTTGGGTTGCCATTTCACCAGTATGAAAGATAACTCACCTTTGACGTTCCTTTTGTTGAGAAGTACAACCCTGACCGTCTTAAAAACACATACAGTTTCTTCCATGATTTCCTGCCCATTTCTTTCACATACAAATATCCCTGGATCTCAGGACAACTGCTGGAGTTTAAGAAGTTCTGTAGGTAAAGGAAGAAAATAATTGAAAGTTCAATAAATCCAACAGTCAGCTAAGATTTGTGGTTTTCTTTTCTGTGTGAACTATTCACAACCAGGTTTTAACAAAGGTCTGAACGTGCTAATAAACCACTGATTAAAAGTAATATTTTTTTTAAACTGGAGATCCAGGAAGGTTATGGGGGACTCGAGGAAATGAGCTAAATCTGACTAAACGTGTGTATATTTAGAGAAAGTTCTTTTGTAAAAAATAAGTCATACTGTATAAATAAAATAATGTAAATAATCAGTCAATTATGAAAAAAAAAAAGAAAAAAAAATGTATGTGGCGTATCTTTGTTCACTAACACAGTTGTCCGCTAGATTATAAGAGAGGGGTCTTATCTTGTAAAAAGTCAAAGATTTGTGGGCTGATGTTAGACCAGGGGGTGATGGGAAAGAGAACACGTGTCTGTGTTGTACCTGCAGGAGCTGAGATGGGGGGATGGTCCCGTTGGTCTCCTGACACCAGGCAACCATTTGCTCTGGGAAGAAGTTCTGTCAAAAAAAACAAAAACAACAATAACATGTTTTCTTAGCGATAGATGCTATTTACACTAAGTGCAAATAGCTATAGATTCTATTTACACTCTGTTAAAACAGAAGGATTTTCTGCTATTTTACTACTTATTGCAAATAGTGGCAATTTTCTGCACCTCAGTATTGTAGAACATTATAAAACAAGATATAATAATATATAATATATAATAATATATGATATAAGTATCGCCTTTTTATTTCTCCTTTTTCCTACTAGTTTCACTTCTGTTTCAGTTTTTTTTTTTTTTTTTTTTTTTATAACCATTTCTTACTATGTGTAAGTAAGTTGTTGTTGTTTTAGCATGTGTGTTTGGCTCAGTGTTATTATTATTATTATTTTTTTTTAGGATTACTGATAAACTAATGTAGTTTGATTTTTATTTGCTATCTATTTTAATTTTAGTTAAAGTTGGAGTAATGTTTGTCATTTTATTAGTTTATTATTATTATTATTATTATTATTATTATTATGTCTGTATAGTTTTTTTTAAGTTTTAGTTTGATTTAATTTGAGTTATTTTAGTACTTCAACAAACTACATGGAAATGAAAGAATATTGAATTTATAAATGTATGTATATATATATATATATATATATATATATATATATATATATATATATGTATGTATGTATGTATGTGTGTGTGGTTATACATACACATACGTAGTTTTTTTTTTTTTTTTTTTGGTGTTTGGCTTAGTGTTATGTTAGAATCTTTATTATACTCTTATACCTTTTGTTCTTTAATATTTTGAATTGTTTTTAGCTTTATTTGTTGTTTTCATTTAAATGTTAAGTTTTGAAATTTTGTTGTATGCATTTGTCATTTTTTATTTAATTTCTTGATTTTTTAAAAAAAATGTGTATCTATAGTATTTATAAAGTTTTAGCTTTTAGTTTTGGATCTGTTTTAGTTGTTTTAATACTACAATTGATTGCTTCTGTTGTCCTCATTTGTAAGTCGCTTTGGATAAAAGCGTCTGCTAAATGACTAAATATAAATATAATATAAATATAAAACAGTATGCAATGATAAAGTATTGAGCATAAATTATAATTTTAATTCAAATTATTAAATGGATGCCACCTTATTGGGACAATAAAGCCCTCCCTACACCTACCCTAACCCTACCCAATACTTTATTTTCAACTTTTTCATTTTTATTGAAAATAACTGCCTTTCCAATGATATCTGAGATTTGAAAAGGGTCGATCACATCAAAAAGACTACAGCACACACTTTATCACCTACGCCACTGGAGCTGATGTTTATCAACCATCTTTTGTAGATTTGACTACCCCAATCACATGTTGATGGGCAGAGTTAGTGTAAATAGCCTCTGCCAACAATGCGGGCCATTTGTACTTAGTGTAAATAGACACTCCATTTAATATAACTTTTTACATTTACATCTCAATGTTGAGTGTGAATTAATTCAACGTTACAGTATATAACTCTTATTAGTAGTATGATACTTATTAAATTAAAAAAAGTCTACTACATATACTACTACTACTACTAATAATAATAATGCAAAGTAACAAGAAATTTTCTATGATTAAAGATATACATTTGCTTGTTTAACATTTTGCCTCATCACACAGAAAAAAACAATCTTCAACAAAGGGAAAGGTTTTGTAATGACTGCTGGAAAACCCCTGTTTTTAGTGGTTAAGGTGGATGAAAGAAAATAGCAATTATTTGAAATTATTCTAAAAGCTCCTTGGTCCAAAAACCCACAAAACAATGGAGTATTACATAATCTTTTAAAAGCATAAGCCTGCCACCCATTGACTTTCTTCTAATGATTTTCTACCACCACAAGGAATTTCAGGAGATTCAGTACAAAGCTTTGCATAGCTCAGAAAATAACTTGAAACAATTCATAACAAATATTATTTACAGTACACATACTGTCTTAGAATTAAAACAAAAATCATTGGTACAGCATTGTATATAACCTGTACCATTTTAAATAATGAACTGACATAAATATTCTAAATTACTTGTGTTTTATGGCATAACCAACTGAATACATCAATGATCTGTTATGTATTATATGTAAAGGATAATATAAAGTCAATCATTTGTTATTCCAAAATAATCCTCAAATCCTCAACATGAACCCCTGAAGGGTTTTGTTATTTTTGTTAAAAATCAGCCGACTTTATCTTTTTACACTTTTACTTATCAAATAAATAATAAATCAACATGAAATTTTGATGAGAGTTGAAATTATTTTTATTATGTGAGAAAAAAGAGCCCATAGAGAGACATGAAACTTGCAGAGCTGTGTATGAAATTGGCTGCATAAGTTTAACTGTAAATTTTCACCAGATCAAGATTTATCAGAATCCAGTATTCCAAAGAGCCACATTCAGCTGTTCAGGCCACACACTTAAATTCTTCCTAAATGGAAAAATGTCAGCATACAAATGTGACTGACATGTCAATCATGGATGAGACAAATGGATGGAGAAATCATCATGAAACTAATTGTCAGTGTCGGATCGGGTGAAAATTTCGCTGATCTTCTTTATGGAAGTCACACTATATCTGACTGTGTATTTAATATAATTTGTTTTTTATTCATTTTATGGAAGCACATACATTCTGACAAGTGTAAATGGGATGCAGTCGGATCAATCAAGGTGCATAAGGTGACTATGTGTAAACAGGCCCAAAGAAAGTGTTAGCAAAAATTCTATAGTCAATAGCGTACTTGTGTAACAGCAATTAAAAACATGGTCAAGGGTCAAAAAAATCTTACGATTAAAGCACAGATTTCCTTGCCCTCTCTGTCTCCAGCTGAATTTACAAGAGGACTGAATGTTCGTGAAAGTGTTTGATTACCAGCCAAACAGTAAGAGGCATGGGTTTCTTTTGGATTGTGTGAGAGAGAGTGTGAGAGCAGCTCACTGAACTGGAATCATGTCACTTGATATCTGCATCTACCAAGTACGACTGAAAACAGTCCATTAATGTGAGGAACTTTCCTTCAGTGATAATCTGTGTCACATTACGTATGTACCTACCGACACCTACACCTACATTACGAGACGGAAATAAAAACTAATCTACAATCAACTTAACCTAATTATGAAATAGTTCAAGTGAGGTCTTGGATTAACTTACCAAAGGATTTTTAAAGAATTCATATTTGGCATAGTTCTTCCTGAAGAGAAATTTACTCTCACTGGTCATTGACGCCTGCACTTGGACAACCAGTTCATGGTCTTCTAAACATCTTTCTGTGGAATGATGGAGAAAAAAAAAGAATCAGGTTAAAATAAGTCACATACACCCTTCAAAATCTGTATTGCACTTGTGAAAAGGTCTGTGTGTCTAGACATATGACAAAAATGCATCTTTGTAACCAAAGACTCAAACGTGGTGTAATATTTGCATCTTGAATGACATCATTGTCTGTTAGCATTTATGCAGGCAGACAAAAAATAAACAGGGTGAGCGATCCCTGCCTGATGAAAAGAGAGTTTGTCTGGAGGAGATAAATCCCCCAACACACCAACTCTCTCCCCACCCCCCGTTCAGCTTAACCAGTAAAGGGACTTACTGACTTAAAAAAGCCCTCCATTTGATCTATGCATAGATCTCTATTTAGTTTCCCTGTCTTTCTCACAATCTCTGTCCTATGGGTCTAAATGGTGGTGTAGTTAATGCTAGTCATGAATGCTAAAAAAATGACCCTGAACCCTTACATGGACATGTTCTTTATCCAACTTTTGAACTGTTTAGAGGGCTTGTTTGGCAACACGATGCTACAGGGGGATACATTGCACCAACCCCAAAAACATCCTTCAGGGGCGATCACAGTACACTTTTCATTCCATATAAATAAGGAAGACAGGAAACACAAATTCATGCAAATTTCGCTGCGTTCCAAAATTCAAGTTTGTTGAGCTCTGCCTTGCAAATTTGTATAACGCGAAGACGTGACCAAAAGAAGACTGATACATCATGGCGTAACCTCTTACCGCTGCAGAAAAGCAGAGTAGATTCCATATTTTGGATAGATTATATGTTTTTAGGAAGAATCACGCTTTTTAAAAAAAGACGTTGCACAGTGTGACATCATATTGCAACCATCACATTGTCAAAAATGTTGCATGCTCAAAGTCTAGCATGAGCCACGGCTTTACCAAAATACAGAGTGAGAAGTGTGAGATAAAATAAAGTTTGGCAAAACGCAAAGAAAACTATGATGTTCAATACAAGGTTAAAATAAGTCAAATATGCTTCTAAAGTGCAATTTGAAATAAAAACAAACAAACAAACAACTCAAGGTTTCTGATTTTCAAGCAGATTTTTTTTTTTTTTTTTTTTTTTTTTGTATCAACCAATGTAAAGCAATTCTAATCACAATTCATGAGTTTGCGTGCACATCCAGTCCTGATGGTTAATGGTAAAGGAACTTGGCTTTCTGTCCTCAATGGAGGCTCTAACCCGAGGCTTGGCTTGAGCTCCGAGTTCAAACCCCCATTGTGGTACTACCTAGAGGGAGAATTACGTTTGGAGCTTCATATTTTTGGTCAACCTCTCTATTCTCGATACAGACACTTTTAAAAATGTACTTAACCTAAAATGGCCTTTATGTGGCAATATCTAAATAACTATATAATTACTTAAATTTGGTCTAATCATCATGCACAGCATGAATGTGTTAAGAATACAGTGCATGAGCCATGTGAACAGTTTTTATGATGCATTTATGGTGCTTTTGCGTTCTTTTTGAAGCTTTAAAACTCCAGTACATTATTAAAAAATCTCCTTTAATGTGCAATGAAAGAATGTATTTTATGGTTTAAACTGACATGAGGGTGAGAAATGACAGAATTTAAATTTTTGAGTGAACTATTATTTTATGGTAAGAACCGCACATTTTCATGTGCTACAGTGCAAAAAAAAAATAAAATAAACTCTTCTTTTTCCACCACATTTGTACCTTTCTACAGTCACTGTGTCTAGAAAGCATATAGCAATGATTCACCCTAACAACAATTTTGTATATGTGTATCAATTTATGCACACTTTAATCCACTTTACGACAAACCCTGTTTATGACTTTTCCCCACAACACATCCATCTTGAAATGACGCTTGGAGATACAGAAGTACTCTGAAGTGACAAGCTTTTCCATCATCCCACCGTTCAATACTTGGCTTTGTAAGGAGAGGGTCGGGATTGCAGAGAGATGATGTCATGCTTTCGTTCAATCGCACTTTGCACTATTCTAGCAGAGTGGATCCATAACAAATGAGGAATGGACCTGCTTTTGACATTTTAAACGCAGCTTGTTTCGCATGTAAAATAAAGCATTTGTCTCAATTGTTTGTGTCAGTACTGTTGTGCAATGTAGAAAAAGGGAATCAAGACATGAATGAGAGAAATTAAATTATTATTATTAATGTAAAGGTATCAGGGATACCAAATACCAACACTATGGCTATTTTCAGAGGTTGAGCTTACCTTAACAAAGTTTAACAAAACTAACTTCAATTCCAAACATGCCTTTTTTGTATGTGTAGCATTGAGAAGTCTGGTTCATTTTAGTAAATAAGTTAATTTGGTAACACTTTAGTATAGGGACCAATTCTCACTATTAAAGGGATAGTTCACCCAAAAATGAAAATTTGATGTTTATCTGCTTACCCCCAGGGCATCCAAGTTGTAGGTGACTTTGTTTCTTCAGTAGAACACAAACAAAGATTTTTAACTCAAACCGTTGCAATCTGTCAGTCATATAATGGCAGTCAATGGGACTCACGGCTTTGAGAGTAAAAAAAAAAACAAACACAGACAAAACCAAATTAAACCCTGCGGCTCGTGACGATACATTGAGGTCTAAAGACATGAAACAATCGGTCTTTGCAAGAAACTGAAGAGTATTTATATAGTTTTTTTTACCTCCAATCCACCAGTTAGACATGGCTAACTGTCCTGAGCGCGTTCACAGCAGCCTTCTTCTTCTTGCTTTACGGCGGATCGCAGACTTATAAGTGCATCACCACCACCTATCTCTCAAATGGACCACTGACACTCCTAATTGAGATTGTAGATAGAGTGTCAATGGTCCATTTGAGAGATAGGTGGTGATCCGCTGTAAAGCAAGAAGAAGAAGATGCGTCACGTGCCGACTGCTGTGAACACGCTCAGGACAGTTAGACATGGCGGTGGATCGAAGGTAAAAAACTATATAAATACTTTTCAGTTTCTTGCAAAGACCGATCATTTTGTGTCTTTAGACCTCAATGTATCGTCACGAGCCGCAGGGTTTCATTTGGTTTTGTCTGTGTTTGTTTTTTTTTACTCTCAAAACCGTGAGTCCCATTGACTCCCATTATATGACTGACAGACTGCAACGGTTTGAGTTAAAAATCTTCGTTTGTGTTCTACTGAAGAAACAAAGTCACCTAAATCTTGGATGCCCTGGGGGTAAGCAGATAAACATCAAATTTTCATTTTTGGGTGAACTATCCCTTTAACTAGTTGCACTATTAACTAGCATGCATATTATTAACATATTTGCTGTTTATTAGTACTTTATTAGTACTTATAAAGCATTTATTCTGCATGACCATATTCTAACAGCTACAGCTACCTTACTAATTATTAATAAGCAGCAAATTAGTAGTTTACCGAGGCCAAAGCTGTAGTTATTGGTTTGTTAATAGCGAGAATTTGAAGTTAAAATAAAGTGTGACCGTTCATTTAGATAAATTGGTTCAAAGAAGCAATACACTAACTTTTTATCTTTTTGTTTAGTTTATGATGCTGTTTTCATCAGATATAGATATTGAAGTGATTTTGTATTTTTATTAGTTGCATTTAGTGTTTAGTTTCTGAACAGCTTAATAGTGTCATTGAGATTCTCATTTCTTTTGTGTCAGATAAACACGATTACATGATTATTTGGTGATTAAAATAATCTGATACTTATATATGTAAAACAATATATTTCCATTATCCCCTTTAATATCTGAAACATAGTTAGCTACATTTTATTAACAGCTTTTAATGTAGCTACCTACTTTTTTTTTTTTTTTTTTTTTTTTTAAATAACTTGACTGTAGGTTAACTACACTAAATTATGAGTAGACTGTAGCTTTTGGCAGCTACAGTTTCAAAATTCCCCAACATTTCCCCAAATTTCCTAATCATCTGTTGGATCTCATACACTCACTTGGAAACCGAAAGTAATATAGAACATTGAAAGAACGACTAAAGAATGATGATATAGAGAAGGGAAGCAGGATGTCTGTTGAAAATAAAAAGAAAATGGTTTGTTTGCCAAAGCAAGCAAATAGTTGTAATGGAAAACGAAATCCTGTCCAGACCACGTACTCGGGTGGCTGAACTTCCTGTATGACTCGTTGCCCTGGGCTGACTTCAGTTCTACGAGCAAGCCTCACGTTCACGCCACAGGTTATTTGAGGTAACCAATTAACACACAGCATGCGTTAGCCTAGAGATTTGTCCACAACATTTGCACTCTGACAGCAACCGTCAACGTCAAAAAACCCACTGACCATGTTTGAGTTTAAAGCAGTACGAGCTAAAGCACTATAACAATTCTAATTATAAACAATGAAATGCAATTAATTATATTACTCTACATAGTTAGGATAGCAAAATCAAGAGACTTATGAACTTTTAAGGTATGAAAAACACTTCCCAAAGTTGTATGTCCTATCAAAGTATATACTGTAGTATTCAGACAAATTAATCTGTCATCTTCTAAAATCTAGCCAAATTAGGCAGATATCAACATGCATAGGGTGTCATGATCTCATTCCGAAAAAAAAAAGAAAGAAAGAAAAAAAAAAAACATGCAAACAGAACTATGCAAGGTAAAAGGAAATATCATTTAAACTACTTATGGATTAAATACATATCAACTTTTATTTTTATGGCAACAGAATGAAATCATCTAAGTCAAATCTTGGATCATAAACAGCTTTGGTGCTATATTGGGTCACCTTATAAATTGTGTCCTGAAGCTCAAAACACATGAATATCCCATGCTCGAATCTAATATACCAGAACCAGTACCAATTCAACTCTTGGGGAACCTAACTTCCTGTTATGTCTCTCCGTAAGATGGGATTTCCCCCGGTGACCGTTAATCAATTACCCTCAGCCCGAGGACATAAAAGGATGAATCAAGGAAGTCTGTCTTCTTCTCTTACATGGTCATCATTGATTTCAACTCTAGCACAATAGACCCTGTAATTACTGCATCTAAAGTGGTTGACGCACACACAGACACTTTAAAACAGCTCTATAAATTCACTCACTCCCCTCTAGCCTAGAAAACTAGCAAGCCAGTTACCGAGTCCCAGGGCTGGATGATGCTCCACAAGCGCCCAACTGTTATCGTCCACACAATGGTTTTTATAGACGAGAAACTGGCACAGGTCTCGCGCCGTCATGTCGGCTGGGATCTCCACCACCTTTCCCATCCCATCCTCACTGAAGATTTTTATGATCTGAAATACATTGAAAAAAATCAGATATCTTAGATATGATGTTGAGATTAAACAGTAAAAAAAAATTCTTGCATGGAAAAACACATTTACATACTGGGAAATTTTACTGCGTCACAAGACAATTTTATTTTCTAGGGCCCCGGCGGAAATAAAATAAACAAAACAGCATTTTGTGTGACCTTACGATATCTTTATACAAAAAAAAAAAATATACAAAAAAAATAAAATAAAAAAGAATATATGTAACTCTTCAAAGGCTTTGACCCAGAGTGTAAAGCCATTAATGCTCAAATCCAGGTCTTTTCACATCCAAATTCCATGTCTAGACTACATCCTTACTAATATGTGTAGGAGAAGCTAAAAAAGGTTTAATTCAAATAGTTTGGTGTTCGACACTAAACGAGTCCCGTGCCATTGTGTCCCCTTCATCACACACATACTAGGTTTTCTCGAAAATTCTCTATTCCTATTTGCAACATCGCTCACACGTTCTGAGATCTTTCATACGTTCTCTCACCCAGCACACTTCAGCCCACAACACATACGTTCAGAAATCCGTTCCGTCAACCTTTACAGCTTTTCCACGACATTGACTCTGACGAATTCCATCATTCAGTCAAACCGTAGACGTAACCGTTCCCGTCACGCTCTATTTTAGATTTTCAGTTTCATTCTACAGGTTCTATTTTTCTCCCCACTACAGACGGACACCAACTCCCCAGACTCTTCTAGTCGCATAAGGAGAGAGGGATTCTGAAGTAGCCAGGAGGAGCTGTAGATTTGGGGATGAGGAGAAATCTTACCTCCCCAGGCCTGAGCAGGCAACAGTCAGGAGAACACGATGGCATTTTCCCCAGCAGCCTGTGTCCTCCTCCACACTCTGAGAGACGAACCAGCTCCCCGAATGTCTCCACAACTCCACAAGATAGAAAAAAAGGACCAAAAAAAGGAAAAAAGCAGTTCCGATGCTTTGCAGATGCTTCTTCCTCTCAGTGGCTCAGCATATCCTACCTGTCACAATCTCCCTCCTTCTCTTTCTCTCTCTGTCTAGCTTTGGCGCAGGACAGAGCATGCAGATGGCACTGTTTCCAGCTTGGCAGACAACTTGCCTCTGTTCCCCTCACAAAGGGTTACAGCCACAGGCTTTTAGGTAGTGAATCAAACCACACTTCCCTAACCAATCATAGGGCTAGCTCAAGCTGATGTAATCATTCCCACACAGACAGTCACACACACACACACTCACACACGCACACACATCGACAGACGCACATACACAGACGCGCAGTCATACGCACGCACAGCCTTAACTTTTGTATCCCCCTTCTGCATAGCTTCAGTTTCTTTTCGCTCTCGAAAGGAGAACGGCTCGTTTTTAGCAGCTCGTTTGTTTCCTCTGAAGTGGAGATGGCGATAGGACCAGACAGACAAAGCTTCTCGGCTGTCTAAACCTTCATATCCAGAGTCTTGAACGAGTTTCATGTGAGGACTTGTTGAAAGTTTTCTTACTTTCAAAAGCCCAGCTTTGAAGTTGGTAGTTTGAAGCCAGAAATTTCTCTCACGACAGGGCAAGACTCATTACAGCTGAAATGAAACAAATGCCAGCACTTGAGACGCCGCTCACTGCCTTCCCCCAGCCAAACTTTATGCCAACATTCCTCCACTAAAGCCAAGAAAAAAAAAAACGAAAAGCAAACCCCAGCGGTTTCATTGGTAACCCCTGAATTCTCACACACACTCACACACAAACCTAAACACACAAGGAAAGAAGTCAGATGCAAACTTTCAGACAGCTAATTCAACAGAAGATGGACACAATGAGGCTACACCCACCCATATCTGTGGAAGTGAACTGAGTTTTTCTCTTTAATGGATCCAGAGTTTCATCTCAAGGCTTCATCTCTCTCGGTTTTGACACTTGCACGCATATCTGCTTGGCCGCCCCTGCTAAAATTAACTTTCTGTGACCACAGGAAACCGGACAGAATGGATGACTCAATCCTTTTCAATCCTTTAGGAGACTATTTCAGTTATGGGGGTGGGGAGGAAGGGAGAGAGCAAGAGGAAGTCGGGGATAGAGGGCTGGAGGGAGTACTGGAATCAGTCCAGAAGTAAGAGTCAGTAGGGGTGGTAACATAAAAGGTATGCAAACTCTCCAGTGCTCCAGCTGGCTTGACTGCTCCTCCTCTTCTCCTCCTCCTTCTCCTCTCTTTCACTCATTACTCTACCATTTAGGCAGTCAGAAGGGAGAAGACTGGGTCACATGTGTTCACACACCATCTCATAGCGTCATAAGCTGCAGCCATGTCATGCAATGTACAGCGTGTCCATCATTACCCTACTGACCCATATCGCCACATGGTGACTGTTGGACACTCTGTAGGAGTTTGTCTGTAAATGTTTGCATTGTCATCTTGACCTGTTCATTTTTATAGTATAACCATCAGATACATACCATTATAACAAAAATATGTACATCTACGTTCACCCCCCACCCCACTTTTTGAGACAAAATCATATTTCAAGAGCTTCAGCATGCAAAGGATAACCAGTAAGCTTATTTACCAATATCTGTCTTTCAGCAAATCCAATGTGCGTATGTCATGTCAAATATTACTATTTATATGAGTGAAGCTGATAAGTTTTATAATGTGTCTCACCCACTTTGATTTTTCCAACACCCCTGATCACTAAAATTTTGGCTTGAGATAAAATTGTTATGCCCCTGATAGCAGTAGAGTGAGGACAAACATTACTAAAAGAAGTAAGGAAATGGAAGTGAAATGAAGTTACAAACTAGTTTCAAATTTGTGTCACCTATATGCCATTTGAATATGTGAAAATGCAAATAAGATTCAAGAGCTAAAGCAAAGGGCACGATTTTCTATAAATAACCAGCGACTTCTGTCTCTGTTCTATCTCCCAAAACAAAGTTATTGCATTGCTTTAAAACACTTGTTGGAATACAGACAAGTCATATGGACTACTTTCATGATACCTTTGGGAAGCTTGACACAATATGCCTTTGTTATATGGAAAGAACTGCTTGGACATCCTTCAAAACATCTTGTTTTGTATAAGAAAAATGTAGTATGAGTTTAGAATCACATGAGGATGAGTAAATGATGACCAAAACTATTTCTTTATGTGTCTGAGCACATATGCTAACTGCTAGGCTACAACTCTGACAAGTGTTTGTTTCCAAAACGTAGGAACTTTTTCCATTGCAAATCTGGAAGTCGTTGGAATCTTTCAGAGTCCCGAAGAGCCTCCAGAGCATAGCTAACTCTCTTATTTACCAAGATTAGTTAGCAATCAGATTGCTATGAGCAAATGAATGCATCAGCCATGAGATGTTCCAGTCCATCCCAAAATAGATATATTAAGTTACATAACACAATTATATTGTCACGCAGGAGCCTTTTTCCCGACAGTGTCAAAAAAAGAATATATTACAAGAATGAATGTCTTCAGGTTGTTAATTCATCAGTAAGTCAAGTAACTGATGATACCAGATTGTGACAGAATTGGCATTAATGAAACCAACAAATATTACCACACCTAGTTTTCCAGTCAGTAATTAAAGCTGTTACGAGGTAAGGAATGGTATTAGCTTTCAGTTCCAGGCTAAGACCCACACTTCCTGTCTTTCATCTTTCCTGTTTTCCAGTGTGCTCATGTCTCTGAGTCACAAAGACTGAATAGACACGTGTTTTAGGGAATAAAGTGCGTCCTACTGCCCAGTATAGTTTCTTCACATTTTTAAAAGGAATCTACTGGTTTATATACAAGTGTCAGCTTCATTTATGTTCTGAACTGTATGAATAAATAATGTTTTATATATCTGTCCAAGGACCCCCTGCAATATCTATCCCCAAGGCCCCAAGGATTGAAAACCTTGGAAACAGATTAATCCCTGAACGCTGTTTTACATACTGTAGGTAGACATTGCTGTAGAGAAGGCAATGAATATGTAAGTAACATTTTACTAAATAATTATCATTTTTTTGTCTACTTTTCTACCTGCATAGATTTTATTGTTTTACCCTCATCTGAAAATTTGAAAATCCATTATAAAATGGTTTAAATTAATAAAATAGACATGATTTTAATATTCATTTTGTGAAAATGATTTATATGACTGTCACACAGTTGTGGTATAATTTTCATTACAATAAAGAATCCTGCTCTTCAAAAAGTCTTTTCAAATGTCGGTGTACTTTACCAAGGAAAATAAGCAACTGTGATGAAGTGTGAAACGTGATGTATGAAAAAAAAAAAAAAGGTAAATAGAAATTGTGAGCAGAATATTTTATATTCTCAATATATATATTCTTTTCATTTCTACAGTCATACACTAAAGGAGTGGAGAAAAAGCACATTTTTCTTGAGGTGTGCCTTTAGCCTCGTTGTACCTTATTATTTACCATGTAATTTACAAGATGCTTCTTGTAAATTATCTGTTGAAGAATGTGTGTAAATGACGCATGAGAAAAAAATCTGGTCCGACAGGATGACCTCAAAATGCTTTGGAAAATGCCATTGTCATCAGTGGTCCTGCGACCTTATAATCCTCCTCTGGCCCGGAAAATGATTGACTGTAAGTCATCCATTGATGAGCATGACAGGTTCACCCTCCCTCCTCTCCTCAGGTTAACAAGTGCCTTTTTAATGACCAGACTCCTCCTCCAAGTTGTTGCGTGCTGTAGGCTAAGACCTGACTTCACCTCAAATGAGACAGTGAGACAAAACCAGAGCAGGAACAATCAGAGTGCTCTGGAAAAACATGTTTCTTTTTTCTATAAGACACTGCCAGGCAACCATGGGACTCTAGCTAACCCCTTTATCACTCCTGGCTGCCTGCCTGGGTAACTGTGCTGATTCATGTGTCAAGCATCAAACGCTCCTTGTTGTCTAATTATTGTGTCAGATTGGGTTAAACAAATTTTAACAATATCTGTCTTTATATATATTCATTAATACACCATGCAAAGGTCCAAATAAACTTGAGCGTTTTGTGTTGTATAGAAAAGAACATTTTGAAACCCTTTTGTGCTCAATGAAAAGAAAAAAAAAAAGCAATAGGAGTTTGGACTGACAGCAGACTAGGTGGATGATGGCAGATTCTGTGGAAAGTTTGGCTTGACTGATTGGGTGGCTTGATTGGACTGAATTTTTGTCACATCTATTAAACTAATATTTCCATTTATCTACAGAAATCTTCAAAAATGATCAAAGATACCAATAATATTATTTTTGAAGTCTCTAAAATGTATGGAAGCTTGTTTCCACCTCTGAATAAATATAAAAAAAGGTAACAGCGACTTTTTATCTCGCAATTCTGAGAAAGAATTCCGAGATAAAAAGTCGCAGTTACCTTATATAAAGTAAACACTGTACGGAACCCCGTACATGACATGCAGGAAAAAATGTAAATCCCTCGGTTTACTAAATTGTCCCTCATTTTCAGTAAATTGTTCGCTTGATATCATTTGTTCCCACGTTTTACGTAAATCGTGCAAAATTATTTGTTCTACTTTCTGTCCGCATTCTCATAAACCTGTTGCTACTGTTATGTTATATTATGGACAGAAACAATTTAATTGGGTTTTATTTTTAGTTGGAAATGAGTTATAGAGACATTCTTGCAGCACTGCATGGAATCATTTTAAGTGAGAGGCACCTACATCGGTTTATGAGAATGCGGACAGGAAGTAGAACAAATATTTATTTTGTGTGCACAGTTTACTTAAAACGAGAGCACAAATTATTATTTTGTGAGCACAATTTATTTAAAACGAGGGAACAAATGATATGAACAAATTCTAATTCTCTTCTTTAAAAAAAAAAAAAAAAAAAAAAAAAAACTTGACCCTTTTAGACTGGCACTCTATTAATTTACTAACTGCTTATTTTCTTAATAATAATAATATTAATAATAATGAAAACCTTGCATATCATTGCTCTTTTGTTGATTTTGATTGCTTCCATTGTCCTCATTTGTAAGACGCTTTGGATAAAAGCATCTGCTAAATGACTAAATGTAAACGTAAATGTATATCGAGCGCATGATTTACTTAAAATGAGGGAACGAATTAGTAAATTGTGCACGCGATGTACTTTTTCCCCCCCTGCATGTCATGTCGGGGCTCCAGACCACTGGGAGTTATAAACTCAGAATTGCATGATATAAATTTGCAATTGCATTTTTTTCCTTCGAATTGGACTTTAAAACTCACAATAATGAGTTTATATCTCAAAATTCCAAAAAATGAAATCAGAATTTAGAGTTTACATCTTGCAATTCTAACTTTATTTATTGCAATTGCAAGTTTATAGCCTGCAGTTCTGCAGTTCTGAGAAAAAAAGTCTAAATTGTAAGTTTATATACCTTGAAATTGTGAGTTTACATTCTGCAATTGCGAGAAAAAATTGTCAGAATTGGGAGGTTTTTTTTTTTTTTTTTTTTTAATTCAGTGGCAGAAACGGGCTTCCATAAAAATGTCTTAACATATTATATCAACAATTAAACTGTTTTTTTATTAATTTATTTTCAAATTATTTTATTATTATTGTTTTGTTTTTCACTATATTTATCAGCCATTACTTTTGGGTAGTACTGACAAGTGTCAAACAGACTATAATAAATGTCTTCTATCTATTATGACAAAGACAGTGTTTTTGACATGGACACTCCTATCAGATGACACAACTCCAAAAATGTAACTGCGACCATATGATTAACCTTGAGCTAAAATAAGCCAGCACTGCCTTTTGGTTACAGTGTCATCTCTGGTGGGCCAAAAAGTGCTGAGCTTGCTTCACAACTCTGACTGTAGTCTTCACCACACTGAGGTTTTAACGAACTACAAAAACAACTGATCATCATCAAAACACCCCCACACAAAGGAGGAGAGGACAGAAAGAAAGAAAGAAAAAAAAAAAAAAGCTCAAATAAATAAGGTTAAATAAATAAACTTTTATAACTCTTAATTATTATGTCATTATTATGTCACATATTGTGATGACTTATTAATATAATGGCTTACGAAAATTTGAACGTTTTAACAAGTTTAAATGCTTTTTAGAAATAGTTAAAAATGCCTAAAAATGCAGTGGGCTCAAAAAGTCTATGACCCTGTTGGAAATCGTGGATTTATAAAAATACAAAAAAGTTTCTAGATTTGGGAAAAAAAAAAAAAAAAATGTAAAACAAAGGAACCAATTAAAAAAAAATAAATAAATAAAAAAGTAAATTTGTGACACTGACTACATTAAATCCTTTGAGTCTCAGTTGGCATATTTCTTTGGCAAAAAGGCTTTCTTTTTCATCTGGGCCAGCAAGCGGAGGAACAGAGGATCTATATATAGATCACATGGACACTATCAGTGTGGATGAATCCCTGCTGTCCGATCCTTTGGCCCCTCATCTTGCTCTCAGCCACACACATAGGCACTAACAATTCAGTTCTGAATGGACAGCCTCTTTAGCCTTTGGTATCCAACTGAGATAAAACCAAAGAAGAGCCAAATATTTCCCCAATAGAACCAGGGAGTTTAATTGTGTCCTTGGGCCGCAGGGCCGCTCATTCAGCCCAACAGCAGATCATTGTCTGTTTGGGGACGAAAACCCAGCACACAAAAAGAATGACATCATTACTTTTGATTTAACAGTCATTTCAGGGCAAGCAGCACTGTACCAATTCTTCTCATTCATGCCACCCAGACACTAACTCCTCCTCTCCATAACCAGAGGAACTAAAGGCCATTCACTCACATGGCAGAGATCCATTTCACAGTTAAAGGATTTACACAAAGAGATTCTGATTGATGTGTGATGAAATCTAGATGTATGATGCAAGCTGGGTCAATTTCCACCAGCTTAACCTTCATCTGTCACATGGCTTGTTACATGTAGGAGCTTAAAGTGGATATCCGTTGCCCTTTGGATGTCTCCAAAAGAAAATTCACTTGACAAAGTCTTATACAAGAGCTTTAGCCAACATAGGCTCATTGGAAATACGTGTCTCTACCTACATTTCTGCGAAACTCAAAAAAACGTACCTATACACACAAATCGCTGCAGTTTCCAGTTGAAATGAACACTAGAGGCAGTAAAACTCTGAAAACTTTTATTCCTTTTCACACAAAATATGATTTTCAGGTCCACTGTTTCGATTAATGAAGCCTAATTTTCGCATAATTACTTGAGGAATATTATGTTATGAATTCAAAACAATTTTAACATGCTGTGAGATTTGAAAACTGATACTTTTGAACACTCGTCACATATACAGCTTCATATACATGAGTTTTCTAATTTAGTAGGTTTGCTCAGTAGCTCACGTGATATGGAGTTGCACTTGAAAGATGAAAAGCTCTAGTACGAACCCCGTGAAACTACGGTTTAACAAAACTGCTCAAATCTGCATAAGTTAAAATAGCGCGGCTCCATCAACAAATGCATTTTTATATCACTTTTGCATTTGTTAACACTATCGGGTAAGTTTAAGGTTGGGTTTGGTGTAGGGAATATGTCCAGCAAGAGAATTAACTTTTAGCGACACTCATCAGATATTTGAATTATGAACTACTGCAATAAGTACCTGAAGCAACCTAATACAAACACAGCAATACGTGCCTATATCAACGTAACAAAAACGTGCCAGGGTCACATATTGAACCAGCGTTGTAGCGCCACTCACTGGACGTTTCACTTTGAAACTGCAGCGAAACGTGCAGTAAGGTACATAATAACGGTGTTGCAGAAATGTATTTAGAGGCACGTGTTTCGAATGAGCCTGGGTTGGCTGGTTGGAAACGTACACTGAGTAAGATGCGTATTAATTAATCCGTTGCGAAAAAAATTCACAAAACAGTACTAAATGGAGTCTTCAAGCATTGAGGATGATTTTGTTGTCCTCTCGCTTCTTAAAAAAAGAAAAAAGAAAGGAAATATTGGGTCCATCCAATCCTGAGATATAGAGAGGACGGAAAGTTCCTTATTATTATCACGGGTGATTCAAAGTTTACTTCAGGATGTCTGTGGCTCAGTTTGATGCTTTGCTAGCGATACTAGAGCCACATATTAAAAAGAAGACCACAAATTTCTGTGAACTCAGTATCTATATACAGTGCTTTGTGCTGCGAGAGGAAGTGGATGAACTTGAAAATCGTCATTATGGATTTTGGCGTTCGCTTGTACAGTGGCTCTGAACTGTCAAAACACCTCTCAAAATGCTTGCCATGGATGCAAAAAAATCGAACCCGATCCAAATTTTTTATGACAGACGAAAATTTTGGTGCCAGTGTGTAAACGTGATTAACATAATGTGAGGTCGTATTTATTTTTTTACGTGTGAAAATTTTGGACGAAATTGCTGATCACTGTCCAACAAATTTCAAACTTTATTTATTTTCATATATCTGTAAGATATGTCAATTCAGTATTAACATCAAATGCAATTGCAATTCTTTTTTAGAACACTAAATCCTCAAACTACAGTTTTATTTCTTACACGTTTGTTTAAAGCAATAGTTTACCCAAACATGAAAATTCTGTCATCATTTAGGTTGGAAACTTGGTTTATGCAAGTATGTGAATGTAGATGCTTCTATCAATGCAATATTAGGGTTAACACATTAACCTTACAATACTTACCCTCGTGTCCTTCCAAACTTATATGACGTTCTTCTTCTGCGGAACTTGATGCACAAGGTTTGACATTATACCATGTTTGAGGTTTGTGTTTGATGTAGTCTGCATACAGTTTGTGTGCACTGATCAATTTATTTGATTTGTACAGATCCTCAAAGGCAGGTTCCTGGTGAGCCTTGGTCCTGCAGAGTTTAGCTTCAACCCTAATTAAACGCATCTGACCCAGCTAATCAAGTCCATCAGGATTATTTGAAAACTACAGGTAAGTGTGTTGAAGCATGGTTGGAAGTAATCTCTGCGGGACAGAGTTTGACAACCTTGCCCTACAACAGGATAAATATTGAAAAAAGTTTTAGCTGTTGTGGTCCGTATTATGAAATCCAGTTATCACTTTGAATGAACAGTTTGAAATTTAAGTATAAACAGATCCACTCTCAAATCTGTGGAGCACCCTAAAGGGACACAGTGATGGAAACAAACATGAGATGGGAGAAAAAAAATAGATTTAAATGCTTTTGTGTTCATTTGCAAAATTTCTGCATTTCCTCAAGAAAATTTGTGTATGCTCACAAAACTTGTATTCTCTCGTAAAATGAATTGCATGTCCCCAAGAAACTCTACTTTGACTCACAAAAGCATTGAAATGAAATCCTCCTACCTTGTATTATTTTCATTACCAATTTTGCATTCAAGAATGTAAAGTTTGTCGTTCTTGTTTGTGGAACACAAAATTTAGCAAGCAAACACAAAATAATTTCAATATAATTTTTCCTTCCATATCATATTTTTTCCATCACTATGTCCCCTTAGGGTGCTCCACAGATTTGAGAGCGCATAAACTTTCAGTCTGTTTAAACTGTTCAAAGTGATCACTGACTTTATACAGTAATATGGACCAAAACAGCTGAAACATTTTTCTAAATATCTTCCGTTGTATTTCAGAGAAGAATGAAAACCATTAAATTTGGAACGACATGAAAGTGAGTAAATGATGACAGAATTTTCATTTAAATTCACCTAAACAAATGTTATGAATTAAGAATGAGCAATGAGCAATGGTCAAAGGCTCAGGCGATGGGATTATTTGGTTGCACTTTCATGAACAGATGGTGATGTGGGACAAAGCTATAAAACATTTCAAAAGACTGGCTTGTCTTGCTCAGGCACCACATCAATCACATTGGTTTAAAGGGTCATATATTTCATTTTCCAACTTGTCAGATATCATGTTTGCTGATGAGAAAAAAAAATGGCATTGCAACTCAATCATCTTCAGATAAAACAAACTTCTTTGTCCCAACAAGTACTGAAATATCTGTGAGCTACGTACTGAGGGTGCGTATATGATATGAGTTTACTTTTTCCATAAATTCTTTCAAAATCTTCTCCAAAGATTAAACAATTAACCTCTAGCCTGTGATACAGCTGAACTTTTTTGAAGGGTCCAGCTCTCAACCATCATTAACCAGAGTACTTGGATTTTGAATGGGGTGAGGAACCGACTGGAATCAGGTTCTCAAACTGAGCCAGCAGAAGAATGAGGCCAAAGGTGAAAGTACTTTCACATTTAAAACATGGAATTCTGTACAGTACTTGTTCACTCTGCTTCTCTAAGTCTTCGTAATAGACCAGCCACCGTCACATATGAAAACAAGGCTGTGAGAGATAGGAGTACAGTGTGTTCGATGGATTGTACTGTTATTCACCAACATGTCAACTGTTCATCTGTTGATCTGTTCATCTTTCCAAAAAACTTTGAGTGGACAAAAACAATTCTGAAAGTTCTGAAAATTTAATTAGATCTAGATCCTTTACATGGTGCATGACATTTCATAAAAAAGAACCAACAAGAACATAGCGCATTTTTGGCTTTCCCGCTGTCTCTTTTTCTCTGTCCTAATTTTTTTTCTTTTCTTTTTTTTTTCTTTTCCTCTGAAAGACACGCATTCCTGCACTCCAGATGAGAGCATAAAGTCTGACGGCTACGTGCCGTATGCGTGACCTACATGAATCCAGCTGCTCTATGCTGACAACTCTGAGCTCCTCAGCTATAAGTCTTCAAAATGCTGACAAAGCAGTTCAGGGCAGAATCACTAACCCTGGTGAACAGGAAGGATTTAAACAATAAGGAAAATAGCAATGAACTAAGAATAATTTGTGGATAATAGTTTGAAAACTGCATGCTGTATCTCTTGTGGTCTAGATTTATTAAATTTGACCCTGTAAATACATATTGAATCATATTTCTCTAGTCCCTTATAATTCACTTTAGAGGTTACAATGTGACCGCAGGTCATGTTCAGGAATGTGCTATAGTCTCCGGGTCAGGGAATCAGGTTGGGGTGTTTTTAGGTTCACTGGGGTCAAGATACCTTTAGAACAATGGTTTATGGCAGTGCACTTCAGCAAGACAGAATTAGTATATTGGCAGTGTGTACTCTATGTCTTGTTTTAATTGGTGTCCTTCTGAAGGAACTGCTTAAATCACTGTTCTCGGTCACAACTGTACTTAGCAGCCAGTATTCCAGGCAGGTTGCGACTTGCTCAGTGGGCTAAAGGATAAAATTGGCTCTTTGACTCTGGAGAAGCCTTAGACTAAACCACAGCCTGGCCAGTCTCCAAGCCAGCATCTGTCAACAGCTCTGTTGTGACTGGTATCAGCCCAGCAGAGAAAATTAAATCCACTCTGCAGATTTTATGCCCAGGAGCTCACCTGGACGTGTGATGTGACACGTACACACACACACCGCCGGCTTAAACCGGCACGTACTGCATCATCACACGGGTGACCGGGAGGGCGAAAATCTGTAAGACACTTACGTGTTACAGTTCTTCCTTGCAATGTAATTTAGCTGCAATATAATAGGAACACCTGACACACATTTCTCAAAATAACCTTTCAGAATCCTACACACAGCTCAGATCTGAGCTCATTTTTCTTGATTGTGTAATTTCTATCTTCTGAGTAACATATCACATTGCAACCCTGCATTTAAAAAAGTACCAAATGATGAATAACCATGGTATAACCATGGTAGTACCAAATTATTTCTTGAACTACGTTGGAGCACAATTTAAATGGCATGGTATATGAATATGTATTGTTAAAATATAAATTGGTTCCACTTTATTTTTGTACTCACTTTAGACATTCTACTAACTTTACGTAACTTTGAAACTACATGTAAACTAACTGTTATTAGAGTATTAGTAAACTGTTAGGTTTAGGGTAAGTAGACTAAGTTGATATGTTCATGTAGTTACTTAGAGTCAGTGGAATGTCTGTAAAATAAAGTTTTAGCAGATATTAAGCAGACAGTCTACTAATACTCAAATGACGGGTAGTTGACATGTAGTTACAACGTTATTTACAGTCAGCAGAATGCCTAAAGAGGACTATCAAAATAAAGTGTTACCTATAACTATAATTTACAAACAAGCTTCATTGTACTTCTTTTTTGGTATCACAGTACACAAATTTTAGTATCATGGTCCATATTATATTTCAAAGTACAATAATATTATAGTCTGATAACATCAATGTACCATGCTAATGCCACAGTATTATTTTGTAAGAAGAAGTATTAACTTGGTTTTATGGAAATGGCAGTATGGTAAAACCATGTTATAGACACCACAGTATTCTACGAAATACATTAAAACACATTGTATAAATACCATGGTATATGTATACTGTAACCAGTACCGTGTACCACGGTTTACAGTATATCAAAGTACTGTTATCACCATGGTAAAACAGTGTTTTTTGCATGTGTACCATACTATGGTATTCTTTCGAGTACCATGGTACCATGACATATGAACATGTTAATCATAAAGCATCGTTTATACCAGGGGTAGGCAACGTCGGTCCTGGAGTGCCGCTGTCCTGTAGAGTTTAGCTCCAACCCTAATCAAACACACCTGAACAAGCTAAATCAAGGTCTTCAGAATTGCTAGGGCTACAGGCAGGTGAGGTTTTTTTCAGGGTTGGAGCTAAACTCTGCAGGACATCGGCACTCCAGTACCGACGTTGCCTAGTTTATACCAAAGAATTATGATTTTTATGAAGATGGTACTATGGTAATAGACTACAATGAATGTTTAAGTCATGTATCATGGTAATACCATGGTATTCTTTGGCATAGTCTGTAGTACAACGTAAAAATGGTAGTCACAAAGTAACATTTTTTTTAATGTACTATGGTAATATGTCTTTGAAACAGCGGGCATACTTCTGACACTAGTCTTTTTATCTATCACATAATGAAACACACATGGAAATCTGTTCTGAACAAACAGAGACCTGGGGCTCCTCAGAATACCGGAGTTTTATTTACCCCTCTAAGACCATAAGATGAACCAGTTGTGAGTTCAGTGCACAAAGCTGGAGGATCAGAAAATGGATTGCAGCACTTCCCTGTAATAAAGATCTGTACTGTCTTGGCATCATAGGGCCACATGTGTGAATAGTATCATAACATGCACACACATAAAATGCCATGCATACTGGTGTAACCACAACCCTATGGCTAAAGCTTAGAGGTGGCCAAAACGTTTTGTAGGTTCCAGCCATGCAAGATTTGAGTTATCACCGCTGTGTCCTTGAGCAAGACACAAAACCCCTGGAATAGCTACAATGGTAAAAGGGTCTTGGAATGCAATGCATCTTGGAAAAATTATGATCACATCACTAAAACCACACTTTGTTAGGAACACAAATGGCTGGAACACATGTGTAATGTAAATGCTGATGTTTGACAGGATCAGAGTATTGCCTACTAATGAAACATGAAATCATTGTACCGAAAAGTATTTTAAACTTTGCAAAAACAAAATAAATACAGCATAATGCACCATTTCTGATTGGCCGTGTGAGGTCAAACACAGGATTGATTGCTGAACCGATTGCTGATCGATTGCTTCAGTCTGTTCCTGTCTGTTGTGCTGCTGAGAGGTTTGCGATTGTAGCTCCGCTTTTTTTTATTGAATCTTTACCTTACTTTCACTCTCTGTTGTTTAAAGTGATAATATATAACTTAATTCCCACCATATTTCTGGTATTATCTATCAAACTAATCTAACTAATTTGATCGTTCGCTTTTAAAACCGCAAGTGCAGCGCGTTAGCCGGTTAGCTTGTTACTCGCGGTTCCATTCAAGTTTCTATTCACGCCTATTATTGTTTTCTTTTTCCTCGCTCCGTTTTCATTTCTCTCTCGCTCCGTTTTTCACAAGTTCATCAAACAACAGTGGTAAGTTAAGTTGGTATCATTCATCAATCACGGTGAGTAATGGCTTCTCCTTCTCTTGTTGTTTGCGCTTCATGCCACATGTACAGTTTATCTCTCTCTGTTGGCGACGAGGGATTCACATGTGATAAATGCAGGGAAATAGTTAGGCTGACAGAGAAGATTTTAGAAAGAGAGACACGCATCCAAACTTTAGTTGAGGATAGTAAGAATGTGAGGGCTGTAGATACTGCTTTGGATGCAACTAGCTCAGGGACTCCTGTACATTGTTCGGTTCCGGTTGTGCCCGTGCAGCAGGGCAACTGGGTGACTGTAAGGCGGCATAGTCGCGGGTCAAAACACCGCTCTTCCGTTCCGATCAAAACATCAAACAGGTTCTCCCCACTCAGTGACGCACCCACTGAGAAACCTGATGAAAGTGCTCTAGTAATTGGCGATTCTATTGTACGGAACGTGAAAATAGAGACACCAGCCACCATAGTCCAATGTTTACCGGGAGCCAGAGCGCCTGACATCTTGGCAAATTTAAAAGTGCTGGCTAATGCTAAACGTAAATTCAGTAAGATTGTTATCCACGTCGGCGCTAATGATGTTCGACTTCGCCAGTCGGAGATCACTAAAAATAATGTTAAAGAGGTGTGTGAACTTGCAAGTACGATGTCAGACACTGTAATATGCTCTGGTCCCCTCCCTGCTTACCGTGGCGATGAGATTCATAGCAGACTGTCGTCACTCAATGGCTGGATGTCTAAGTGGTGCTCGCAGAATAACGTAGGTTTCATAGACAATTGGAAGAGTTTTTGGGGCAGACCTGACCTGTTGAAAAGAGATGGTGTTCATCCCTCCTGGGGTGGTGCCGAAATATGGCACATAGTCTTAGAGTTCGTACTTGACTAACTAGGGCCCAGGTCAGGGAGCAGACAGACTGGCTAAACCGACCGTCTGCTAGCCGCCTCATGTCACAGAAGTCAGTTAATTCTCAGCACATAGAGACTCCTTCACCTAGATATCACACTATAGAGACTGTGTCTGTTCCCCATACTAGAAAATACAGAAAACGTCCAAACCAAAGTAATAGTAACAATTTAATTGATGTTCAACAAATAAAAAATGTTTACAATACAGAGAAACAACTGATAAAACTTGGCTTACTGAATATCAGGTCCCTTTTTACAAAAGCACTATTTGTAAATGATATGATCACTGACCATAAGCTAGATGTGCTTTGTTTGACAGAAACATGGCTAAAACCAGATGAATACATTAATTTAAATGAGTCTACCCCCCCAAGATTACTGCTATAAAAATGAGCCACGTCCAAAAGGTAAAGGGGGAGGTGTTGCTACAATTTATAGCAATATTCTCTGTATTTCTCAGAGGGCAGGCTTTAAGTATAACTCGTTTGAAGTTATGGTGCTGCGTATAACATTATCTAGAGAAACACGTGTTAGTGATAAATCCCCTGTGATGTTTGTATTGGCTACTGTGTACAGGCCACCAGGGCACCACACAGACTTTATTAAAGAATTTTCTGATTTTCTATCTGAGTTAGTACTGGCTGCAGATAAAGTCTTAATTGTTGGTGATATTAATATCCATGTCGATAATGAAAAAGATGCATTAGGATCAGCATTCATAGACATTCTGAACTCTATTGGGGTTAGACAACATGTTTCAGGACCTACTCATTGTCGAAATCATACTCTAGATTTAATACAGTCACATGGAATTGATGTTAGTGGTGTTGAAATTCTACAGCAAAGCGATGATATCTCAGATCATTATCTAGTCTTGTGTAAACTCCATATAGCTAAAACTGTAAATTCTACTCCTTGTTACAAGTATGGCAGAATCATCACTTCTACCACAAAAGACTGCTTTGTAAGTAATCTTCCTGATTTATCTCAATTCCTCAGCATATCCAACAGCGCAGAAAAACTTGATGATGTAACAGAAACTATGGACTCTCTCTTTTCTAGCACTTTAGATACAGTTGCTCCTTTACGCTTAAGGAAGATCAAAGAAAACAGTTTGACTCCGTGGTATAATGAGCACACTCGCACCCTAAAGAGAGCAGCCCGGAAAATGGAGCGCAGCTGGAGGAAAACAAAACTAGAGGTATTTCGTATAGCTTGGCGGGAAAGTACCCTATCCTACAGAAAAGCATTAAAAATGGCTAGATCTGATTACTTTTCGTCTCTTCTAGAAGAAAACAAACATAACCCCCGGTATTTATTCAATACAGTCACTAATTTAACGAAAAATAAAGCATCAACAGGTGTTGGCATTTCCCAAGAGCACAGCTGTAATGACTTTATGAACTACTTTACTTCCAAGATCGATACTATTAGAGATAAAATTGTAACCATGCAGCCGTCAGCTACAGTATCGCATCAGATAGTGCACTATAGATCCCCTGAGGAACAATTCCACTCATTCTCTATTATAGAAGAGGAAGAATTGTATAAACTTGTTAAATCATCTAAACCAACAACATGTATGTTAGACCCTATTCCATCTAAACTACTAAAAGAGCTGCTTCCAGAAGTCATAGATCCTCTTTTGGCTATTATTAATTCATCATTGTCATTAGGATATGTCCCCAAAACCTTCAAATTGGCTGTTATTAAGCCTCTCATAAAAAAACCACAACTTGACCCCAAAGATCTAGTTAATTACAGACCGATCTCAAATCTCCCTTTTCTGTCAAAGATACTAGAAAAGGTAGTATCCTCACAATTATATTCCTTCTTAGAGAAAAATGGTATCTGTGAGGAATTCCAGTCAGGATTTAGACCGTATCATAGTACTGAGACTGCTCTCATTAGAGTTACAAATGACCTGCTTCTATCATCTGATCATGGTTGTATCTCTTTATTAGTTCTACTGGATCTTAGCGCTGCGTTCGACACTATCGACCACAACATTCTTTTGAATAGACTAGAAAACTTAGTTGGCATTAGTGGAAGTGCCTTAGCATGGTTCAAATCGTACTTATCTGACCGCCATCAGTTCGTAGCAGTAAATGAAGAGGTATCATATCGATCACAAGTGCAGTATGGAGTACCTCAAGGCTCAGTACTAGGGCCGTTACTTTTCACGCTTTACATGTTACCCTTGGGAGATATTATCAGGAGACATGGTGTTAGCTTTCACTGTTATGCTGATGATACTCAGCTCTATATTTCTTCACGGCCCGGTGAAACACACCAAATTGAGAAACTAACGGAATGTATAGTCGATATAAAAAACTGGATGACGAGTAACTTCTTACTGCTAAATTCTGAAAAAACAGAGGTGTTAATTATCGGACCTAAAAACCCCACATGTAATAACCTAGAACACTATCTAACACTTGACGGCTGCTCTGTCAATTCTTCTTCATCAGTATAGGAACCTAGGTGTGCTGTTTGATAGCAATCTTTCATTTGAAAGCCATGTTTCTAGTATCTGTAAAACTGCGTTTTTCCATCTCAAAAACATATCTAAATTGCGACCTATGCTCTCAACGTCAAATGCAGAAATGCTAATTCATGCATTTATGACCTCAAGGTTAGACTATTGTAATGCTTTACTGGGTGGTTGTTCTGCACGCTTGATCAATAAACTACAGTTGGTCCAAAATGCAGCAGCTAGAGTCCTTACTTGAACCAGGAAGTATGACCATATTAGCCCGGTTCTGTCAACACTGCACTGGCTCCCTATCAAACATCGGATAGATTTTAAAATCTTGTTAATTACTTATAAAGCCCTGAATGGCTTAGCTCCTCAGTACTTGAGCGAGCTCTTATCACATTATAGTCCTCCACGTCTGCTGCGTTCTCAAAACTCTGGCCATTTGATAATACCTAGAATATCAAAATCGACTGCGGGCGGCAGATCCTTTTCCTATTTAGCGCCCAAACTCTGGAACAATCTACCTAACACTGTTCGGGAGGCAGACATACTCTGTCAGTTTAAATCTAGATTAAAGACACATTTCTTTAACCTGGCTTACACATAACACACTAATACACTTCTATTATTCAAATCCGTTAAAGGATTGTTAGGCTGCATTAATTAGATCAACCGGAACCGGGAACACTCCTCATAACGCACGATGTACTCGTTACATCGTAAGAAGAATGGCATCTACGCTAATATTTGTCTGTTTCTTTATTATTCTGTTTCTCAGTCCGTGTCCGGATCAGATGGTGGATCAGCACCGGGAGATGATGTCTGCGACCCTGACCGTCGGCGGAGGCCGGACACCTGGATGAGCCCTGGGGACATATCCCCAGTGAAGACCTCGACTTAAATACAGTAAAACTTAAAATTAAACAAAATAACTATAATATAATAAAATACCTAACTACATAATACTATTATTGTTAGAAATTGCAACAATATAAAAATAGAAATATAATACATTTATACATTTAAAATTTAATTAAAACAATAAGTAAAAAAATAAATAATAATATCCTGGCCAGAGGAGAACTGGCCCCCCGACTGAGCCTGGTTTCTCCCAAGGTTTTTTTCTCCATTCTGTCACAGAGGGAGTTTTGGTTCCTTGCCGCTGTCGCCTCTGGCTTGCTCAGTTGGGGACACTTAATTTCTAACGATTATCGTCAATTTGATTTCATAGATACTATTTAAACTAAACTGAGCTAGACAATGACATCTCTGAATTCAATAATGAAATGCCTTTAACTGAAAATTGAGTGTTTAATCTTATTATTATACATTACTGACACTCTATCCTCCAATTTGATACTGTTAAGTGCTTTGACACAATCTGTATTGTTAAAAGCGCTATATAAATAAAGGTGACTTGACTTGACTTAACATTAATTTTAAATTGGTACTGGCTACCATTATTAAAAGGATAGTTAACTCAAAATGAGAATTCTCTCATCCTTTACCTCAATTCATTCCAAACTTCTATGACTTTCTTTTTCATGTGGAATACAAAAGAAAACATTTTGGAAATTGTCTTTGAAATATCTTCTTTTATGCTCCACAGAATAAAGACTGATAGGTTTAGAACAATTTATTGAATTATTCACTAAACCAATCTGTTCAAAATGCTGACTCATTCAGGAACAAAACATGAAGCTGTTTTTGTGAATGAATCATTGAATCATTCACTGAACTGATTTACTCAAAAATGTTGATTTACTTGAATACAAAACACCACTACTGTCCTTCTGGGAGATGTGCAACTGTTCTGCTATGGCTTTTTTGGTAACTTTGTTCACTGGCAAAGCAAAAACAGACATATTGTGTGTCTATAAGCAGCATTATTTGTAGAAACAAGATTAATATAGATAAAGAAATTAATCCAATGGAAATGCATCAATCCGAAACGTATAATCACAGGGATTACAACAAACTAAGCAAGAAACATAATGAGAATCAGAAAGCAGAGAAACAAACAAGAACATATTTAGAAAGTGAAGCTGTGTTCCAACTGACAGAGTCCCTACACATGGCGAAGAATAGTACAGATAACTGTAGTAACATCTTAATGTGTTCTGCTTTTTTAAGCAAATGTTGTTATTTAAATACAATATCTTGGATACACTAACTTGTCATTCATAAGCAACTAGCGTAAGGGTCTCATGTGAGTCAACAACCTGATTGCAAGTGTGATAAAATACCAGTACAATGTCGCACTGCCAATCATGCTGTTGGGTCTGAATATCAGCACAGCTGTACCTGTTTTAATATTTGGAATAACGGCACTCTCTTCTCATGTGATATTGCTTAAATATCACCTCCCGCTGTGACAAAAACAGACACAATGACCTCAGACCAATTGGCAACCTCTGCCCATACCACACCTCAGCGACTACAGCAAACCCAACAAAGTTAGCACTTCTCCTTGTCCTATCTCAAGTTGTGCCGTATTGTGTGGGCTTGATGAGCCTGTGAGCCCTTCCCATTTCTGGGTTATTTCCAGCTGCTTACCTCACTCTAGAGTAAAAATGCATCAACACATTAAACTGAGGTAAGATACTATTAAGCATATTGCTCATCCCCTTATTTCAGTTCCAGGCCTTCTTGGTGGGTGCCAGAAACTGATGTCAGTGAGTGCTTTAAATGGATTAAAGCCTACATTTTACTCTCTCTCTCTCTGTCTATCTCTTTCTCTCAGTCTCTCCCTCTCTCTCTCTCTCTCTCTCTCTCTCACTCTCTCGCGCACTGTGCTGTTGTTGTGTTTCTGATAAGGGTAGAAGATTCTAGAATGGAATAAACCCTACAAGTCTGTTACAAATAAACTTTAAAATAAACTTGAGTCAGGTAGGAGACACAAGACATTTCTATGATTTCTGAATTTGCAGAGCCATGGCGTGCTGTCAAAGGGCCGGGTGGCTTGTGGAAGCGTTCTGGTTCGCGTGCCTTCCGCGTGGGATCTGGTAGAGCAATGGGGGCCTGTCAGAAAGTGCCCGCAGCTCGGAAAATTCTGTAAACACAAAACGTCTTGTTTCTTACCAGGCAAGTAGGCCGTCAGACATCTGCACTTCTTTGAGCGTGCATTTGAGAAAAAACTATCCAGGGGGTGCAAACCAGAGGCAGCTGTGAGAAGGTAACATGTAAAAGAGTCCAGAAACCAGCTTCATAACACATCTGATTTTCAGAATCCACTATGCTGCCTCTATACAACACTTTGCAGACAATTACAGTGGTCCCAAAGTGTATTTGAAAACACATGCCAAACTTGAGTATGATGGCAAGAATGTAACAGCATTAATAGCAATTAATAGTTTCAATGGGGCATTTATTTTTAAGAAAGAAAGCACGACTGTGAAAAAGAAGTATGCTTAATCGTATTGAATGTGTACTTTTAGTGTAATTCAAATCAATTCAAAAGGTATATTTACAAAACAAAAATAATGTGCAGATAATATAATGAAATAAATGGCTACTCAAGTGTACTTAAAGATAGTACACCTTCATTGACTGTTTCTCAAAACACTTAAGTACACTTTAAATAAGTGCAATTTGTAATAATGTCAAACGTGAAGTTCTACTTTGACGTTTATTTTTAATCATTATGACTTAAGACTTAAAGAGGTACATTTATTTTGATGTGCTGACAAACATACTAAAGCACATGTAAAGCACCTGTTTTCATTTTTAACTCTGGTATGTTATTTGATAGTCCATTTAAAAGTTAATATATGTTAAATGTGCTAAATTTTACATTTATCAATTCAAATGTTTAATTACAAATATATTTAAATAAATGACATGCAAGTTTTAATAGAAATGGCATATTTTATTTATATTTTTATTCATATTTTATTTTATTTTATGTATATTTTAGTTTACCATAAAAGCTTGTCAGCATATTCAGCAAGACACTTTAATCATATTTCATAATCATAATCATATTTCAAAGACAAAAGTTGTAACTATGAAATTACATAAAAAGATGTAATTATAGGGATAGTTCACCCCAAAAAATGAAAAGTGTCATCATTTACTTACCCTGTTGTTCCTATTCTGTATGAGTTTCTTTCTTCTGTTAAACATAAAATATTTTGAATAATATGGGTAACCAAACATTTGATGGTCCCCTTTGGCGTCCACAGTATGGGGGGTGGGGGATGGGTTGTGTATGGAACTCAATGGAGACCATCAATGGTTTTTTGTATTCAGCAGAAAAGAGAAACTTCACATTTAAGTTAAATGTTAAATAAAATAACACACTAAAGTTAAAATTTAATGCCCATCACAGTTACTTACAGTGTTCCACAGGGGTCAGTGTTGGGTCCCTTTTTATTTATTATTTATATCTTACTCTTGGTCATATTTTTTTGCACTTATGGCATTAGTTTTAATTTTTTCGCAGATGATGCACAATACATATCTACAAAACCCAATACGTAATATTGCTAGACTCCGTTCATTCCTTTGTCAGCATAGCACTGAAGTCATTATTCAAGCTTTGGTAAAATCACACATTTATTTTTGTAACTATTTTATTTGCTGTTCCTAACAAACAACTTAATTTATAAGTTGACTGCACTTGCTTCCTGTACAGTATTATGTCCATTACAAAATTTTGCTGCTCACCTACAAAACTCTTCACAATTTGACTCCTCTTTATCTATCTGACTTTCCTTCACGTTCTTTAAGATCATCTTTAGCAGACTTATTGATTGCTCCAAATTTCAAGTTAATTTCATTTTTTTAGAAAAGCTTTTAGTAACTTGATTGATTGATTTGTATGTTTGTGTTTTTGTTTTTGTATTGTTTTGTATTTTATTGATTTGCTTTTTGCCGTAAGGTGTCCTTGAGTGCCTTCAAAGGGGCCTATATTAGTATATTAATATAAAAGTATATTAAGTATATTATTTTATTATTATTATTATGCAACACTGTACAAAATTTAAACAAAATATATTTGGCACTGTCTGACTCTCAAATGTTGTAGGGAATGTCCTTATTTTTGTGAAGAGGTGATTTATTGTGAGTGAATGAATGAAAAAAATACTACACTGGCATAAATAAAACACAAAGTCATAAATAGATGTGAATAGTGAAAAAGAAACAAATGTGCCGAATTGCACACATGTGGTGAGACATGGCTTTACTCAAAACAAATGCCATTAATTGACTTCAAAATCTGCCACTCTTTCTCAGGCCAGCTCTACTGCCTTACATCATGTCTACACTGAAAGCAACCAATGTTGCATCAAGATGCAATGTCCTTGAGGCTCTGTGAGGTGGAGCTATGACAATCCTACCTTTTTCAATTAAATTTTTCATAATATTTTTAAATGCAATGACAACACACATACATAAAATCAAATAATATTTAAATTAGTAGATCACAAATTGAAGCAGAAACATCAGAAGGTGGCTTTGATGTAATAGCCAGAAGCTAATAAATATAATCAAATCAAATGTACAGCAAAAAATTCACAGATATTTTATTTATTTATTTTTTTATTATTATTCAGAAACTACCTTCATGGTCTTTTTGTCATAACACCCGATGTACTTGTTACATCGTAAGAAAAATGGCATCTACGCTAATATTAGTCTGTTTCATTCTTATTCCGAGGTCACTGTAGCCACCCACAAGTCCTCTGCTGAATCTGACCTGTGCTGCAGCCTGGAATTAAACCACTCCATGCTGGTTTCACCTGGCCAGAGGAGAACTGGCCCCCTGACTGAGCCTGGCTTCTCCCAAGGTTTTTTTTTTTCTCCATTTCTGTCACCGATGGAGTTTTGGTTCCTTGCCACTGTCACCTTTGGCTTGCTTAGTTGGGGACATTTGACTGATTGCACAGACACTATTAGAAGAGAGTAAAACTGGATGATGACATCACTGAATCAACAATGAATTGACTTTAACTGGAAAAATGACTCTTTGTTATTGTCCTCTTGCGTTATTGACAAACTATTTTCCTGTTTGACACTGTAAAGCTGACACAATCTATTTTATAAAGTGCTATATAAATAAAGGTGACGACTGAAAAATTCTTCAGAATTTTCTACTTTTGTTTTCCATGAAAGAGAGAAAAAATGTTGGTTTGCACTCTGACAAAAAAGAAAAAAATATATAAAAGTATAAATATATTTTTATAAAAAAGTCAAAAATATAAACATGGCATAACAATACACCTCAATCAGCGCTTCTAATGGCACGCCCTGGTTAATTAGAATGGAGATGATTTAATTCTTACATGTTGAGACGTGGTGCTCACATCCTTTGTAAACACAATGTCAAGTCACAGGCCAAGCAACAAGTATGTTCTCATTTCTCATATTCCAAAATAACGTCTGCACATTCACTTCACATACAAACAACAGGCAATGTGCTTGATATTTTGATAACATTTATGGACATCATCAGTCACTGATGATTTGTCAGCTGTTTTAAATGACTTCCAGGTGTTCTTCCAGGTTGTTTTCTCTTTTGGACAGACCAAAAGACTTCTCTAGCACTTAGACCCCTACTGGGTTCCATCCACAGGACAATAAAAGTAAAGAGAGAGGGATTAGAGTAACTGATTAATGTCTGTAGCAATTTTTATGGTAACATGGGGACCATGTTACGGTAACAGACCGTGGCCCCATATGGAGGTGGTTAGCCTGGAGCAATGACAAGGCTTTCCAGGAATATATCAAGGCCTCAGTCAGCTCACACTTGACAGCCAGGGGTCCAGAGATAGCTATATATACAGTACACACATGCACACAACAGATGCTCACACACAGAGATCCATACAGTGTATGCACAATGTATACAAATGCATACAGGTGCCGGCACATCATCACAGACACGTATGCACACATACGACTATCTTAAAAACAACAAAATCATAGTCTAGCATTGTGGTGCATATGGTATTTGCTTAGATAAGTTACATGGTGGTCCTTCTATGTAGGTAGTTTGAGTTCAAATCTGTCTTCCATCATTTTCTGATCACACCTCTTCTCTTTTTTCAGTATTTTCTTGCCACTTCCCATCTGTCCTATCTCGTTAACGGCTAAAAGTCCTTTATAAATTCCCAAAAAGATTTTATTTCATTTTGGATGAAGACATGATTATGTCGTAGGGGACATACGTACATGTGGACATAATTTTTTATTACTACTGTAAGTGACTTACTGTAAGAATATATGAGTCACACTGTAGGGGAAGTGAAACGTTTCTTGGGAAACCAGTGTCTAGACACGTTAAAGCAATACACCACACTGACCTGCAATTCAGCACGTTCGAAATTACACCAACAACCATGTTATCCTAACAGTAACATTTACAAATTTAATAAAAAATCTTTGAGAGGCCTTTCAAAGTAACACTAAATAACCATACAGAAAGATGGAATAACTCACACAGAAATGGCATCTGTCACTTTTATCCAACCCTAATGTTGTTCCAACCTGGTGTGCTGTTAATTTCTCCATGGAAAACAGAAGGAATGACATTTTTTAAGAAACTTTCTGCAACTCTTTTCCATAAATGACCGTCCATACTGACACCAGTTGCGCCCCCTAATATTCTTCAGAATTTATCCTTTTGCGTTCCATGGAAGAAAGAAAATTATGCTGGGTTGGAAAGACATGGGGGCAAGTAAATAATGTCAGAATTTCCATTTTTGAGTAAACTATTCCTTCAAGAGAGAGAGGGGAATGAGAACAAAGGGTCTCTTACATATTTGCCTGAGGGCTGACACTGAGGTAAGGAGCCAGAGCTGAGCGTAGGGGAACTTGCAGGGCTGCAGAGCTCAGGAAAGGGGTTGGGGATGGCAGGTAGAGAGGACGTTCGGTACTGTTGCTCCTCTTCCTGAAGTCTTCTGGAGGAATAAAGTAAAATCTCAGATTTAGGGTTATATTACAGACATGAAATGCGCAAAGAACCTTGTCTCACAAGGGTATTACTGTCAGCCTAGAATGGTTGGTGGCTTTGGGCAACATTAGCATTTAGGGCCATTTTTTGAAGTCAGTAGTTGGGGAGTCCTTTTGAAGTGGGGACTTCAGAGAAAAACTGAAACACACACACAGACATTAATGCCTTAGATTTGAGAGCATGAGGGAGTGTGCGATATGGAATTCAGAGCTGAAGTCTGAACGGTAACCTCTGAATGAACCTTTGCTTGAGTGAACCCTCATTCACAAGCTCGTTATGCTCAACTTCCTGCTCTGATCCACAGCTGAGAGGGAAAAACACGCTCACCAAATGGAAACCATTTATTCTCAGAGGTTTCAGTACAACAGAGCAATGGAATAACAGGAGTGCCACTCTTGATGGAGACAAAGAAAGCCAAGCTGAAAAAGATTGTAGTGTTGTTCTGGAATTTTTTTTTTTTTTTTTTTTTTTTGAAGTTGTAATGTAATTTGCACTACTTTTGTTATTTCTTTGAGCAAAATGTGCTGCGTATATAAAGTGCCTTCCAAAAATATTTGGACATTTACAGCATACTACATTTAAAAATGTCTGAATTTTGCTGTAAAATAACTCACGTCAAAGCCAGTATCATCTGCAAACTAACACCTTTACTAACTAACTTCACATTTCTGATCAGTTTTCACAGTGACTTCTGAGCAACTGATCCCAAGGTGATTTTTAGTGTATGCATTAAGTCACTAGGAACATGTTCCCTTAATGTTTAACTACATTTTGAAATCTGTATCGATTGTTTTATAATTGCAGACCAATTGACTTCTTAACTTTTTGCTTGCCAGTGTTTTTTTTTTTTTTTTTTTTTAAGTTAACAGCCACCACCAGCATTTTTTAAAGGAGTCATGAACTGCCTCTGTTTTTTATTTTGTATTGTTCTCTGAGGTCCCCTTATAATGTTATCAGGTTTTTTTTACATTAAAAAAACATCATAATTTAGAAGTAATAGGCTATTTTCTGTCCTCTTTTTTCAATTTGGCACTGCACAGAATGTTGTTGTCTTCAGAGCATCTTTATCATTTGGTTTCTGCGTAGACCTGCATGTTTGCCTCTCTCGTAAACACTACATGCACGAATGGGTGGGCGGGGCTAAAAAGGCAGCGATGTAGAAGCAGGTGTTGATCTTCCTCTGCGGAGGTCTACGCTATTACATCATAGAGTAGAACATTCCACAAGCTGTTGTTTTGGCAGACTGGCTTCAATATTAGCTGTTTTTAGACTAACAAGAAAGTTCTGAGTTCTGAAATTTACAGGATGTTTTTATAGTACTTTTACCTCTTATATGTCAAAAGATCAAGGGAATTTTGGCTTCTCAGTTCAAGACCCCTTTAATAATTTTCACAAAATTTTCATGGTCCCCAGAATTTTGTTGTATGAATATGAGAACATCCGATATGTTAAAAGATATGTTAAAAGATATGTTAAAAGAACAGGGCCTCTACTTTATTTTACATATGCATCTGCTTGAATACCCGATTGCTTGTTTCTGCTTCTTCTTTGCCTGTGTTTCATCCAGAGATTTAGTACTCATTCAGAAGATGTGTAATAGCGCCTCCTACCATATAACAGTGAAAACACAGAATGTTTCTTTAAAATAAACACCACTTTGATGTTTTGTTGTCTAATACAATGACATTTACACATGTGGCTTTAGAGTACAAATACTTTTTGGGGCCACAGTGTGTTTGTGTGGGTATATATGTGCAGGGTTTTCACCTGACAGCGAGGATGTGCATAGGCTGGGACCGGCGCAGTCTCTGGTGTGGGGAGGTGGGCTGAGCCTGTGTTTGATAGGTGGCAGAGCGGTGCGGCTGGCCGTTGTGCAGCAGTGGAGTGGATTCTGTCTGCACACTGCAAGAAGTGTACAGACTCTCAAAGGATGAGTTCATGTCATTCACCAGAGCCTCCAGATCCACATCATCTTCTGGCAGGGAGAGAAATAGGAAGAAAAAACACGTCAGACATACTAAATATTATCAGATATAATATATGCTAAATATCAAGTTTGTTAGTTAATTAGTTTCCTTTTAACAGACAAGAAAATGTTCACTAGAAGGATGTTGTATCAAAAATGGAAATTCTGACATTATTTACTTATCAAGCAAATTTTGAATGTGCCATCTGTGTGATCTACAGTATATATATATATATATATATATATATATATATATATATATATATATATATATATTTTTTTTTTTTTTTTTTTTTTTTTTTTTTTTTCTGCAGGCGCTGAGCACTGATATGGACAACAGTTGTTTCATGTCACAGCCATTTTACTATACTTGGTATTTTATCATGTTTGTAAGATAGTATTAAGCAAAAGGAATCTTTGACTGGAACTTTCATGCACAATTAATTAACTTTCAGTGACGCATTATATGATTACACCACTAGAGGGCAATTTAATACACACATATTGTAGTGCAGTCTCACACTCTTAGGCTTTAACTTTTTAAATAGTATCTGAACTAATACATGCACCTATTTTTATTTTATTTTTACTTTTTTTCTGTGCTTTACTTGGCACCCTATGTGTACCTGTGCCCTCTGAAAGACCTTTTTCTGAAAACCCATCAGATAATCAGATGATCAGCTGATGTATTAATAGAGACAGGTAAGCCCCTTCTCTGCTTAGACATCCTGGAGAGCTAAGATACATTCACACACTCAGGCTTTAGCACAGTGGGGAGGTTGAGAGTGAAGCCACGCCATGGGGTAAAAGGGACAAAGGTCTTGGTTATGAATTATAAATTATATAAAAATAAAATAAAATAAAAAACACAAATATAACATTAGTATTGATAAAAAATAGCTACAATTTTGTTTTCATATTGCGCGTTTGGGATGTGCTCACTGTCCCCTGTTTGAACCCCGACTATCTTTTGAAACTCAACAAACTGGTCTATTGCTCTAGAGAGAGTTGTGATTGACAGGTTATTTTAATTGAACATGGCTTAACAGCATGAAAAAATGGCACTCTGAACCACATTTCTGGCAAACATCAAACATGATGCAGTTCTGTTTTAGTGCTGAATAAGTCCATTTAAATATGTGCACTAATGTTAATTCTAACTGTACTTCTAAATCTAAATGCATCTAAACGCTCACATACATTCGTGTCACTTAATTCCATGGAATTACAATGAATGGAGACTGGAGCTTTAAAGTTTGATATCTTCAAAAATATCTTGAAATTAATATTTATATTCAGAATTTTCTGAAGCTGTGAGTGATTAACATTCTGTTTGCTGATTAATAATAATCCACTCTACCTGTTATCAGTTCTTATCATTCATGTCCCAAATTTTTTTTTTTTTTTTTGAGCCATGAATGAATCATTTAGAATTGTTTTTGTTTTGTTTTTGCTTTTTGCACCTATTTATTTGCTGTCAAATCAGACATTACTCAAATTTTAGCCTGTCATACAGTTTTGGAATTACTTGGGGATGTGTGTGTGTGTGTGTGTGTGTGTGTGTGTGTGTGTGTGTGTGTGTGTGTGTGTGTGTGGGCGTGGGCGTGTGTGCGTGTGTAAATTATTCCTTTAACAGTATGGCCTGCTGTGAAGGAAACACTTACATTTAAAGAAACATTTTTTGTATGTCCAGCAGAGGGTGCTAAAACAAACAAGTGGATAAAAATCAAAACAATTTACACAGGACAAATTCAATCTGTACTTGGCATCTTTTTTTTTTTTTTTTTTTTTTTTGACCAAAAGAGCAAATTTTTGGCAAATCCACTGTCTGTTCTCAAAAATGCCACCAGTATAACTGCAGGAGTATGTTTCAGAAAACAACTGTCTCAGAAAGGGTGTTATGCAGGCACTCCGGAAGAAAAACACCTGATGATTTGTAAAGCACAGACAGAAGACTATTACAGGCATAGATTAACCTGTGTTAGAATATCAAATTCAACACAATTCACTGACAGTAGTTCCCAATAACAAAGCTTTCACTTTATGTGAATACTTCACCCAAAAATTAAAAGTGTGTCATCATTTACTCACATTCATGTCATTCCAAACCTACAGTATATGGTATCAAGTATCATAAAAAAGCTCTGCAGCTCAGCGACTCAATCAATGAGTCATCTCAGGAGCCATCTGAGTGATCTTAGTTTGATTCGTTAACATAGGATTCAAACCACAATCATTTAATTGAAACCTAGCAGGCATTTCAACATTTGTCCATGGACGAATCAACATCATGGATCAAGGTTGAATGTCTCCAGGTTACGCATGTAACCATAGTTTCTCAAGGGAACGAGACGCTGCGTCAAAATGCTTTGGGAACGCCTTCAGCGTGACCACGCTCTGAATCACATGTGTAATCAGTCCAATGGATGGGCGAGACGTCACGGGCGGGGTGACGTAGCGACCAGAAAGCATAAAAGCACGTGCGGTGAAACCGTCAACAGCTTCTAGGAATGAAGCAAGCGCTGGCAGGGATGCCCGAAGTCTGGCTTCGAGACGCAGCGTCTCGTTCCCTCGAGGAACCATGGTTACATGCGTAACCTGGAGACGTTCCTCTTCAAGAACTCGAGCTGTGTCGAAACGCTCTGGGAACAAGTATGCCCACGCCTCCAGACTGACAAATCTCTGCCTAGTGTGTGAAGGAGCACAGCTAGGGCAAGAGAAAGAAGAGCCCGGAGTGGCTCGCATATCTGACGTAGGTGAGGGCGTGGACCGACCCGCAGCGTAGCAGAGCGAGCCTTGACCCCCAAGGAGGGGAGATCAGAGGACTCAATGAAGAGAGGTATCCACAATCCATCGGCTGAGAGACCTTGTCCCTTTCCACAGGGCAGCTCTGTGGGCGTAGCGCTCGTACAAGCTCCTCCGGTCAGGCTCCACGAAGGGAGGAGAACTGAAAGCCTGGGGTACGACAGCCAGAAAATCGTACCGGGGCCTCAGCCTCAGCGCACCGCGGAGGAAACGTGTAAATAGGGGGTGTCTTCCCACTGAATAGCCACCGAAAGGGGCGTGGTAGACCGTAATGGCCACCACGAAGACCTCTAAGATGGAGTTGGTCAACCCTGCGGAAAAACAGGCCTGCAGGAACTCCAGAACTGTACCAAACGGGCAGTTAGCTGGGTCGAGCTGGCGGTCTCCGCACCAAGAAGTACAGTTTCCTCGATGAGGGAGCTCTGGATTAGAGGATGGTCTCAACAACCTCGGTTGAGAGACCGGAAGCTATGAGTTGTACCTACTCAGAGGCCATACCCACAGCTTCCACAACTCCGGCGGTGGCACGCCCTCCGCCTGTGAGAGGAGATCTCTCCCTACGGGAATGTCCCATGGAGTAACGTCGAGGAGAAAAATCAGGTCCGAGAACCATACTCAGCCCGGAAAGAACGGGGATACTGGCAGTAGACTGACCTCATTCCGGCGCACTCTCACCAGAACTCCCGGGAGCAGAACAATCGGGGAAAGGTGTACAGACGAAGCCTCGGCCACGTCTGTACTATGGCATCCAGCCCCAGAGAAGCTGGATGAGTCAGAAAGAGAACCAGAGGGGACCGTGCGATATCATCTGAGTCGCAAACAAGTCCACCTGAGCCTGGCCAAAGACTCTCTAAGCCTGCTTCACCCCTCGGGGTGAAGCATCTATTCCCCGGGCCTCGGCCCTGCCTCGACAGGATGTCTGCCTCCACATATATAAGAGACCACTGCTGTGTTGTCGGTGCGCACCAAGACATAGCAATCTCTTAGGCCTGGGAGGAAGTGTTTTAAGGCTAGAAACACGGCCAGCATCTCCAGCCAACTCAAGTGCCATGTGAGATGGCGGCTGCTCCACAGACCGCGGGCCGAGCGGCCACTCATGACCACTCCCAACTGGTGAGAGATGTATCCGTCGCTAGCATACGTGGCAACCAGGAGCTCCCAACACCAGGCACTGAGATAAGAACCAAGGTTTCTTTCCCATGTCTAAGGCACGTAGGCACCGCTGCGTGACCTTGAGCATGCGAAGCGGGTTTCCCCTCGGGGAGAAAACCCTTGGTCTTAAGCCACCACTCTAAGGGTCTCATGTACAGCAGGGCAAAAGTAACCACGCTGGATGCAGCTGCCATCAGACCCAGCAGTCTGGAACTGCTTGACAGTGAGTGACCGCCTTCTCTCACTCTCGCGACTGCAGTGAGGATCGACTTGATCTGAGCAGGAGACATATGTGCCTGCATCGTGGTCGAATCTCACACCATGCCCAGATAAGTGGTTCTCTGTAATGGAGAAAGCACACTTTTCTTTGCGTTAAGTCTTAACCCCAGCTGTTTCGTGTGAGTGAGAACGACATCTCGATGTCGAACCGCCATCCGCTCTGATTGAGCCAATATCAACCAATCATCAATGTGGTTGTGTCGTGAAAGTGTGGGGTGAGAGTGCAAGGCCAAAGGAAGAACCGGTATTCGTAAGCTTTTGCCCCAAAAGCAAACCTCAGGAACTTCCTATGATGAGGAAGGATGGAGATAAATGCATCTTTTAGATCGATCGTGACAAACCAGTCCTCGGACTTATCTGAGACATGACCTGTTTGAATGCGAGCATACTGAACTTCAGTCGCCTGACTGAGCGGTTCAAAGACGCAGATCTAAAATGGATGCAACCCTTCATAGGAACAGTGAAGTACCGGCTGTAGGACCCGGGCTCTGCTACACGAGGAGGGACCACCTTGATGGCCTCCGTCCTCAGAGAGTGTGTACTTCTGTTCCATTACCAGAGCCTGGGGTGGGAGAGACCACGTTGAATTGAGGCGAAGGAGAACCAAACTGGATTCTGTGGCCTCTCACTACAGTGTGCAGGACCCACTGAGACACGTTTGGCAGTAGTTATCACGCTGCCAAATAGTCTACCAAGGGAACCAGTCTCTCGAGACTGACCTCTGGTGTGATCAGAGGGGCTAGCTCGGTGCCCTGAAGCGGCGCAAAGGCAGGGGATGGCCGAACTAGCTGCTCTAGAGACCTCCGTGGAGGTGGCGAGCCTCTTAGTACCGCTACATTACCGGGTGGTAACTGAGAGAAGCGCTCGCGGAAGACCGCTGCACCCTGGAACACTGGCAGGGTTAGCAGACCGATCTCCTGAGGGCACTGAGGAGAGACGAGCACCGTGTAATGCAGTGTACACCGGTCTTCCCCAGAGGGGCCTGCTCCCTGAAGTCCTAAGCCATAAGCATCCGGACTCTCTTACTGAAGTCTTCTATTGAAATGACGATCCTCAGACCCGCGTCATCTCCCAGGAAGACTAAACTAGTAGAACCAGAGCCTGCTAGGCAGGACCCAACGAGACACACTTGGCAAGGGCTCCCACATCGCCAGGTGACTCCTAAGGGAACCAGTCTCTCGAGACTGGCCTCTGGTGTGCTTAGAGCTGCTAGCTCGGTGCCCTGAAGCGGAGGACCGGCAGGTGACGGCCGTTCTAGCTGCTCTAGAGACCCCCGAAGGGGCGGCGAGCCTCTCAGTTCCGCTATGTTTCCGGGCGGAAGAGACTGAGAGAAGCGCTCGCTGGAGACCGCTGCGCCCTGAAGCACCGTGGGTGGCAGGGTTGGCAGACCGATCTCCTGAGGGCACTGAGGAGAGACGGGCACCATGTGATGCAGTGTACACCGCTCTTCCCCAGAGGGGCCCGGCCCTCAGACGTCCTGTGTCATAGGCGTCAGGACATTCTGGCCGAAGACTATCCAGCGAGAATGACAGTCCGCAGACCCGCCTTCTGCTAGAAGCCTTTGGCCCGGGCGCGCCACTCTGACTCCAACATTATGGGAAGTACGAGAACTGACACTCCCTGAACGAGGAGCTGGAACAAGATTAGGGCTGCTCCCGCCCAGCAGCCCCTGCTGCCACCTCAACCTCCTCGGAGGAAGAGAGAGCACCTTGCCCCCTACTCGAGAATTTCATTCGAAGCGCTCGCTGTATAGAGAGTGAAGGAAGGAGAAAGGAGGACCCGTCTCCAGCCCTACTAAATACAGTAAGTATATGAACACATATAATATATATCTCTTCTATCGCAGATGATATACACCATTTAATTCCTCAGAATTAAACGCAGCCAAACAACCAGACAAGTAAACACGGTCTGGTTGTGAAAAGATTCAATATAAAGCATCGTTTTGAGTGCCGTAATGCACGCGTCGCCTCAGCAACGCACGCTGATTTTACACACAAGCCTTTTCTTCCCTCGAGAAGAAATGTATCATAGCAATATCAATCTCCTCGGAGAAAGACAGCTGCAGCAGCGAGCTCTTGCTCAAAGGGGGAAGAACCGCAACGCGAGCTTCCGAAACCCAAGAGCATTAGATCTAAGGAATGCAGGTGGAGAGAGGACGAGCCGTCTCCAACCCATCTGCCAGATCCATGTGCGATCCCCGCGATCTCAATCGCCGCCGTGCCTCAGCAGCAGCGGGACCAGAATGGTTCGATCGCAGGCACGGACACACTCCTCGGAGCGTGCCCGACGGGAGCGGCGCGTTTACAGCGGGGAGGAGCGCAATCAGCCCCGTCGAGAGCTGACTGCGCGAGCTCCACTCCCCAGAAATGCTGCTCATAATGAATTCATTCATAATATGCTTGTGCTAACAATGTGCTTGTGCAAACAATATGCTTCTGCAAACAATATGCTTATCGAAAGCTCATCGTCGTACTCCACGTCAACCTCCTCGGAGGAAAACAGGCGGAGTGTCGAGCCCTCTATCTGGGGGAAAGACACCGTTTCAGGTGGGCTTCCAAACTCAGAGAGTGGGCGTTGGATCTGGTGGGAAAGGAAGAAGACAGGGGATCGCCAGTCTCCATTCCCTCCACCAATCCATCTGTGATCCCACTAGCGCAGCCGCCGCTCCGCCTTGGCGAAAGCGGGGCCGGTACTGCGAGGAACGCTGGCGAAGACTCCCTCCTCAAAGAGAGCCCTACGAGAGTAAACATACGCAGATAACAAACGCTCGCAATGCAGGCAGTCAGCTCCCTCGAGAGCTGACACTGCGTGCCCTGCTCTCAAGCAGACAGCACACAAACTGTGTATATCCCCACCCGTAAAGTAGCTTTCTTTTTTTTTCTCGCGGGCAAGGAAGAACACATAGCCTGAGATGCTGCCCGCTCTCACCGTATGTTTTTCTACACTCGTAAGGTTTAAAATAAAGAGTGATAATGGACAGACAACACCAAATAAGACTGACACACACAGAGCGCTTGCTGAATGACAGAAAGCTGTTGCCGGTTTCACCGCACGTGCTTTTATGCTTTCTGGTCGCTACGTCACCCCGCCCGTGACGTCTCGCCCATCCATTGGACTTATTACACATGTGATTCAGAGCGTGGTCACGCTGAAGGTGTTCCCAAAGCGTTTCGACGCAGCTCGAGTTCCTGAAGAGGAACCACTGTTAATTACTCCTTAATATTTACAAAGCAATTCAGGAAAGATATGTAATTTTTGTAGGCCTACATCTTGTTAAAACTTCCAAATGTATTTATAAGTATTTTGCTGCTGTTTTTCAAACTCTGTTTCAACATTTATAATGTTGAAACAACTGACATTGTTTCAATGTTAAAGGCTGGTAATAAGCTCAAAAGAATGATTTCTCCTCTACTAGATTACTACTCTCACATACTCCCATGAATGTGCCACGGGTGAGCCAGATTGAACCAGAAGACTTTGAATATTGTGAGTCATATGTACTGACAGCCCATCACTTACATTATATTAAAAAGAGCAGGATATTCTTCAAAAAAGTAACTCTTTTGATCTAAGATGAGAGCAATTTGTCTTTTACGGATGAGACAAAGGCAGACATAAAAAAGTTTAACTGTCAATTGTCCAGAGAAATCCTGAGAGACAGCAAATACATGAACCATTCCTTCAACCTTTCCTCAGGGTATGAGGCAAGTAAACAGTTCTAAACAGAAAATAGAGGGAGTGAATTCTAAAGGATGCTGTTTTTACAGAAAATATCTGGTATATGTCTCAGGTAGATGGCCATGAGGAGGGCCTGGGTCTCATCCCAGACATCTCTGAGAAATGAATGATTCAGTAGAACAGCTCCTCCAGCCCCGCCGGCTGCACTCGGTGCTCAGCATTCAGCAAGTGCGGAACGCAATGCAAACTGACTCAGCAGCCATGGGAACACTGCAACAAATGTACTGTTTTATTACCGTGTGGGAAATCAGCTGATTAAACTAATGCTAACCGTATTTGTGAAAGTAGAGACTGCGGCGCCAGAATCTGATTATAGTCAAGAGAGCTGTTTAAATTCCAGGCTGAGGTAAATTGAGTTCTGCCAACTTTTTTGCCACTTATACACTTGGAGTGGTTGTAGCGATGGAGCCAGTGCATTGCTGCTTGGGCTCCAACTCATGAACCAGTCAATTCCAGTGAAGGACACTGACCGTGTTTCTAGATAATTGATTTTAATACATTTTACATTAAAAACAACAAGCAAGATAGTCATAGGATATTTGCTAATTAAATCATTTTGTTTTAATTCGATCGGGAAAATAAAGTGATTGGAGTCACTTGGCTATTTCATAGAACATTTTAAAAAAGAGAGTAAACAAAAATGGTCATAAGATAGAAACTGACACAATTAGATTTTTACCCATTAAAGCATGTAAACACCTTAACCTGTGTTCTTTCGGCTTATTGATGAAAACGGTTTTCACACAAAACAGTCTAATTAGACACACATTCTTGGATAAAAGGATTCATAAAATGATAAAATGACAAAGAAAGATTATTATTATCAAAGAAAAACACTGGATGGAATACATTCAGTGTTAGTGTAAAGAAAGACACCAGTAGATGGAGCTACATTAAGAAAAAAAAATTCAAAAGCATTTTACTTACATACATACATATAAATAAATAACTTTAAAGAAAGGGACTAAATTCCATTTATTCATTTAGACCAGAAAAAAAAAAAAAAAAAAAAAACTCTGCCTTCGCCTGATTTTCATCTGATATTCAAGCTTCAAAAAAGTAATAACAAAAGTGGTTTAATTCAAATCTTCTGAAGAGACACTGATCAACATACATACATAGAAGTACATCAAATATAATAGGCCTAAATATAATAACAAAAGCTCAGCTGTGGTTGTATAAGTACAAACCTCATTGGTTCTTGGGCATCAATCAAGCAGGTTTGAGCTGCTATTTTTGTATCTTTGTATATTTATTTGTATTCCAAAGATGTACGCAAGTCATCAATTATGACAAAATTTTCATTTTGGGGTCAACTAACCCCTTTAAACACAGCTGGTTATGCCTTAAAAGCAGTACACGTTAATACATTAATACCAATGTCAATATGTCTTGACTGCTCATTTATGATTGGATCATCTAGGACGGGCATTTACAGGACCTTAGATATTTGTCTAATTAAATTATTTTCAACAATTATTAAAGGTTGATGCTTGAAACACACCCTGATATGTCAGTGATTTCCATGAATTCACTTTAGCAATGGTGTGCATGAGCTAATTTACCACAGTGTATCTGGTTCAGTGGCACAGTGACAAAATACAAAATACATTAACTAATTAAACTAATTAAACTTTTGAGGCTGCTGATTCTTTGCCAAAAACAAAGTGGTTAAATTGGTTCAGTAATGCCAAAGACTGTTAAAGACAAATGCAAAAGTTTTCAAACATGTTTTATTGCACCATGTTTACAGCTGAGTCCATTAGACCATCCAGCTGGTGACAATTAACATGCAAATTGTGAGTGAACAAAGAGACGGGCGTAATAAAAGGAGAAAGGAGGAGTAGCTTGGGCAGGAGCCTCCCGTAGAAGACCCGTGGGGGGAGATATGTGCCTCAAAAAACACACACGGATGTATACATGTGAAAGGAGGCAGTGGAGCTAGTCTTTTCACAGAAATAGTCAGCACTCTAAAGAATTCCCAAGTTGGTCAAACAATACAGTGCCTTCATATAAGCACCATACAGGAGGGGTGGACAGGAGGGAAGGAGGGAGATATATAGGGTGGGGGATTCATAAAGAGAAGGAGTAGGAGAAGGATCAAAAATACAAACCTGAGTTGTGTTTTTGACAGATAATGGAGATACAGGGTGATCCTGATCCTCCAAAATATACAATATACCATAATGTGAATAGGGATGGGATATGTCACATTCCAAAAAAAATAAAAAGAACATCATTAAAAGTGTCAAAAAGTATCAAAAGTTGTATTTGATAGTTAGTCAATAGTGAGAATTGGTCCTTAAAATAAAGTGTGACCATTAAAGTTAGTCCACAACAAAAATGTTAACAGCTCAACATATCTGAAGCCGATGTAAAATCCATGAAAGGAAATTTTTCGTCTCACATGTCCTTCCCGCAAAATTCCTAATGAGAAGACTGCATTTTGTCTGTAGAATTCTGCCATATGAATTGAAATGTGGCCACAACTTTAGAGTGTGCTTTTGCTCGGGATAGCCAAAGTAACTGAAAGGTACAGAGAAAACAGTTTACTGATGGTATTGCATACACTGTATATGTGGGTTAAAGGGACAGTTCACCCAAAAAACTAAATTCTGTCAAGATTTGCTCTCATTACACTGTTTGTCTTCCTTTTTATCTGTGGAACATGAATGTGTTTTTGTCCATTTAATAGAAGTCACTGGTAACCAAAACTCTTCAGTTACCAACATTCTTAAAAATATCTTCTTTTCATTCCACAGAAGAAAGGAAGCTATTAAGGTCTAAAACAACAGGGTAAGTAAATGACGCAAATTTAATTTCTATATATGCCGCTTTCGTGTCCTCAACGGATTTCTTGCAATAAGCAGTTTTTTGGTGTGCATGTAAAAGCAGTCAAGGAGAGAATGATGGGTAAAAATGCCCCTGGCAGTCCAAGAGCAGAGTGTGAGTAGAGAGAGGGAAAATCTGGAAAACAATAATGGGGATCAGGGCCTTTTCTTGGGAAACATCAATCTAATCAGAGTTTCATATACCTCACCTTCCATAATCTTATAAGCCCCATCCGCCCACCACACTAAAACCTCTCTTTCTTCTAAAGAATGCAATGCCCTGGATATTGCTGCCCAAGGGTCCATCAGAACCATGCGGTGTAGGAGACGCACTGACCTCAACAAAGGAATACCTTGAATAACTCTGCAGTGGTCCAATCCAGCCTTTCAGTTTCAAGCCCAGGACTAGTAAATATCTCAATTAAACTGATAGTTAATTTAGTATGAAAGCTCATACTAAAAACTACATGACTGCATGCCTTTCTTCTGCAGAACACAAAATCTTATATACATACAAATCATGCATTCTTAATAAAACCTAAGCTGAATCCATTTGAGCTAAAAGCCTACAATGTCACATTTCAACAAAGCACCTCAGTTTCAATAAACTTCATAAGCCAGTTAACTTCATAACAAATAATAGAGTGTGGTCTTTAACTCTATTAAAAGATTATAAGTATGTGAGAGGTTTTAGCTGTAAAATCATAGCCGTAAACGTCACGAATATTTCTGGCCTCAATCTGAGATCTGACGTACAAATGCTTCTCATCTATAAGACCTTTGTTGTCACAGTTTGATGTTTTCAATGGAGAATGAAAACTGCAGGGTCAAAGAACAGACATGGGAACAAACTCTTGCTATTTTTTTTTCTATTTTTTTTTTTATACATTCATTCATTTAGTTGTGTGATAAGAGTGTTTATATAATACTCTGAATAAACGTTATTAAACAGTGTTAAAAATCCACAAATCAACAGAATATATATATATATATATATATATATATATATATACTGTATATATATATATATATATATACTGTATATACTGTATATATGTGTTCGACAAACACCACTCAGCAAATTAAATACTAAGGGCCTTTAAATGATCAGAGCCAATAGTTTATTGTAGTCACAGCTGAGGATTTTTTCGGCGCACTCTGAGAAGTCCTAAATGAAAAATTTCTGCTCCATTTACTTCAATGACAACATCAGAAAAAAACAAAACTTCAGGCTTTACCTCCCATGCTGAGGCGATATTGTGCTGAAATCTCATGCTCCAAATATCATGCCTCTGTATTTTTGTATGGCACAATTAGGTTGGAGGCTTAATGAGTGGCACCCTGTGTCTTTACAAATCAAGCCTTTGAACTGCTGGAGTGTTTACAGCGGAAGAGGCCTGAATATAGATCCCAGTTTGAACTTAATGAGCAAGTCTCCAACTATAAAAGGCGTCTACGACAGACAGCCCCCACAGAAGTCCAAGTGTGTGAGACAGACGGCCCCCGCCCATAATCAAGTATGCACACACTACTCACTTGTTAATTGTGTGAGTTATTAAACTAGAAGCAATTCTGCACATCTATTAAAAACGCTTTACCTCTGTTTTGGATATTAAGACCATACACCATAACCACAAAAAAAAAAAAAAAAAAAAAAAAAATATATATATATATATATATATATATATATATATATATATATATATATAAATTACTGTCATTACAAACATTGGAGCCAGGGTATCTTATTTTAAGAAATTTATGAAGTGTGCATGCAAATTATTAGTTCACTGACCTTGATGGCTGGGTGAATTCCGATTGGTTGACTGCTGAAAACCTGGTCCAATCAAATCTGCCTGTCTGTGATTGGCAGCTCGGTCTACATTATCCTGCTGAGACAAAAGCCAATAAAGCGGTCATGCTAAAAGCATTTTTTGACATTAGTCACACCACTCTCTATCTTTCTCACATGCACGCGCGCACGCGCACACACACACACACACTTTTTATTATCCATGAAGGAATATATCAGTTTAAGTCTGACAGAACAAGCCTGGAAAATAGACGATCCTTCCAAAATGTTGTCTAGGAATTTCATCATACTGTAAATCAGTATTTTTTCCCAGTAAAATATCTAAAAGCTACATTTAGCAGTTATATACATATCTTAAATTACATAAAATGTTCTTATCTTCTCATCTGAATTTCTTGTTTTAAGCATTTTTATTTATTTATTTACAGAGGTTTATGTTTCAAAAAAATAAATAAATAAATATAGTCACTAAAAACAAGTTTCATTATATAATATAATTTTAAATTAATTAATAACCTTTTTACTAGAAAACAAGACCATGTCTGATGCGTGTTATGGTACAATGCATGTTCACATGTATAAAAATTCTCCCATCCATTTTCAGGAATGAACTTCTATGAAGCAATTGCCCAATCTGTGATGAAAGAGAAGAGAGGAGGCCCTCTCCTTGTCCTCAGAAGCCCCCCTGCCGTATCCGGGGAGGGTCACGGCCGTGTTTACAGGCTATGAGAATAACAGCACCGTCCAGACGCGGCCCTGCCATGTGATCAGCTGAAACTGTGCCATTGTATTCACGGAACAAGATCTAAAGCGACTAGCAGCTGGGAGCCACGTTCTCCGTGTGTAAACTACAGGTGGCGACTCGATTCAAAAACTCATTCCTTTCCAAAACAGAGCCTCTCTGCTGTCTCACCAGAGGGGAACACTTTGAACTCTTGGATGCTGTAAAAAAAAACAAAAAGATGGGTTTGAGCGCACTAGGATCAAGGATTGTGGGATATCTCTTTCATTACTCATTACTCAGTAATGAACATTACTCAGTTTGACTGAGTTTTTATTACTTTTTGCTACTTAAAACATTGCAATTAAGTTCAATAAACGTAATTTCTTTGTGTTCAATGAAAAGGTCAAACATGTGGCTCCTTTGTGCATGTGTTATAGACAGAGGTGCACATTAGTTTTTCAGCCTGGTTCTCATAAGAGAACATGAAGATTTGGTTTGGTCCTCACACTGCACATAGTGTGGCCCATTAAATAAATAAATAAACAAACAAACAAACAAACAAATAAATTAGTGCTGTCAAATGATTAATCGTGATTAATCACATTCAAAATTAAAGTTTTTGTTTACATAAAATATGTCCCTATACTGTGTGCATTTATTTTGTATATAAAAATACAAACACATGCATGCATATATTTAAGAAAAATATGTTTATATATTAAATATATTAATATATAATATAAATTATAAGAATATAAATATATAAATGTATATACATGTAAATATTTTCTAAATATATACTGTATGTGTATGTATTTATGTGTACATAATAAATACACAGAGTACACATACATTATGTAAACTTTTATTTTGGATGCGATTAATCGTTTGACAGCACTAATATGTATATACACACACACACACACACACACACACACACACACACACACATATATATATATATATATATATACAAAAAACAGATAAAAAATCATGTTTTTTATTATGTTATAATGTTTTATATATGTTTTATATATATGTAATGTTATATATATATATATATATATATATATATATATATATATATATATATATATATATACACACACACACACACACAGGTGCCTCTCAATAAATTAGAATGTCATGGAAAAGTTCATTTATTTCAGTAATTCAACTCAAATTGTGAAAATCGTGTATTAAATAAATTCAATGCACACAGACTGAAGTAGTTTAAGTCTCTGGTTCTTTTAATTTTGATGATTTTGGCTCACATTTAACAAAAACCCACCAATTCACTATCTCAACAAATTAGAATATGGTGACATGCCAATCAGCTAATCAACTCAAAACACCTGCAAAGGTTTCCTGAGCCTTCAAAATGGTCTCTCAGTTTGGTTCACTAGACTACACAATCATGGGGAAGACTGCTGATCTGACAGTTGTCCAGAAGACAATCATTGACACCCTTCACAAGGAGGGTAAGCCACAAACATTCATTGCCAAAGAAGCTGGCTGTTCACAGAGTGCTGTATCCAGGCATGTTAACAAAAAGTTGAGTAGAAGGAAAAAGTGTGGAAGAAAAAGATGCACAACCAACCGAGAGAACCGCAGCCTTATGAGGATTGTCAAGCAAAATCGATTCAAGAATTTGGGTGAAATTCACAAGGAATGGACTGAGGCTGGGGTCAAGGCATCAAGAGCCACCACACACAGACGTGTCAAGAAATTTGGCTACAGTTGTCGTATTCCTCTTGTTAAGTCACTCCTGAACCACAGACAACATCAGAGGCATCTTACCTGGACTAAGGAGAAGAAGAACTGGACTGTTGCCCAGTGGTCCAAAGTCCTCTTTTCAGATGAGAGCAAGTTTTGTATTTCATTTGGAAACCAAGGTCCTAGAGTCTGGAGGAAGGGTGGTGAAGCTCATAGCTCAAGTTGCTTGAAGTCCAGTGTTAAGTTTCCACAGTCTGCGATGATTTGGGGTGCAGTGTCATCTGCTGGTGTTGGTCCATTGTGTTTTTTGAAAACCAAAGTCACTGCACCCGTTTACCAAGATATTTTGGAGCACTTCATGCTTCCTTCTGTTGACCAGCATTTTAAAGATGCTGATTTCATTTTCCAGCAGGATTTGGAAAATGAAATCAGGACCTGCCCACACTGCCAAAAGCACCAAAAGTTGGTTTAATGACCATGGTGTTGGTGTGCTTGACTGGCCAGCAAACTCACCAGACCTGATCCCCATAGAGAATCTATGGGGTATTGTAAAGAGGAAAATGAGAAACAAGAGACCAAAAAATGTAGATGAGCTGAAGGCCACTGTCAAAGAAACCTGGGCTTCCATACCACCTCAGCAGTGCCACAAACTGATCACCTCCATGCCAAGCGGAATTGAGGCAGTAATTAACGCAAAAGGAGCCCCTACCAAGTATTGAGTACATATACAGCAAATGAACATACTTTCCAGAAGGCCAACAATTCACTAAAAATGTGTTGTTGTTTTTTTATGTTATTTATTTATTTATTTATTTATTTATTTATTTATTTATTTTTATACTTATGAAGTATTCTAATTTGTTGAGATAGTGAATTGGTGGGTTTTTGTTAAATGTGAGCCAAAATCATCACAATTAAAAGAACCAAAGACTTAAACTACTTCAGTCTGTGTGCATTGAATTTATTTAATACATGAGTTTCACAATTTGTGTTGAATTACTGAAATAAATGAACTTTTCCACGACATTCTAATTTATTGAGATGCACCTGTATGTATATATATATATATATATATATATATATATACATACATACATACATACATATTATGGCATGCCATTCAGGAAAATTTGAGTATATGGAATGGAATGAAACTTGATTATATGGAATGAAAGTTTGAATATTGTGACGAGTCAGCTGCCTCCCCCTTATTATCAGCAGCACCCCGTCCCTTAATCGCCGCCCTTCACCAGGCTCCCGACGGGAGTGGGTGTGTGAGCGAGGAGGGGCGCTGAAACAGCCAGGTCTGGCGGCGTGTGATGAGGCACACCTGAAGGGAATGAAGCCTCATCACCGCCGCTGTTAAATGCCGAGCGCGCCTCTCCTCGAGAGACCGGTCTCTTCCCCGTGCATGCACGCTGGTGTCCTCGTGGGTCCAGGAAGGGTGCGTAGAGGGATTCCCGCGCCGCCAGAGACGTGAGCCGCCGGACCCGCGGTCCGAGCGTAACCGCACCCGTAATACGGCCGCCGGGCCAGGATGCCGGGCCGTTCAATCCCGTCAAGCGCCGTGGGCCAAGAAGGAGGAAGAAGCCGCTGGAGAAGCCGCCGCCCCTCGCGCCCCGGTCCTTAGAGGGGAGCGCGTGCGGCCGCCGGACTCCGCCCCTTACCTGGACCCTTCCTTCCAGAACACTGCCCCTCCTTCACGAACCTCGCAGCACGACGAGGACACCAGATCCCCTGTTTATTTTGGACACTCTTTTCCCCTTTGGACACGTTATTTTATTATTTGTGTTAAATAAAAGCCTCTCCGAGGCCTGACGCCACACCCACTGTGTCTGTCGTTGGCTCCTCCCGTCACAATATATTGAATGAAAGTATGAACGTATGGAATGAAACTTGAATATATGGAATGAAACTTTAATATACTGAATGAAAGTATGAATATATGGAATGAAACTTAAATATATTGAATGAAAGTTTGAATATATGGAATGAAAGTCTGAATATATAGAATAAAAGTTTGAATATATGGGACAAAACTTGAATTGGGTAAATGATTGACAATAAAGAGTATGTATACACTTGCTTGTGTGAACAGCACATTTGTGTAGTTCTGTAGTAATCTACATCGATGCTATTTTTGTCGACAAATAAAAATGAGACAAAAATTCCCAGTCAGAACTGACGTCCTGTGTGATAGATGTGCACATATGAATTGTAACGTTCTGATCTAACCGTGGGAAAACTCTGCGCTGTTGCATGTTCTACAGACTCGAACAACAGTGCTTCAAACTGATTCAGAACAGTTTGCAATAAATGAATAGCACACATTTATGCCAGGCAACTACTTATGAACTAATGCTGATTAATTATAGCGATGTTTACTTTACAATGTTTTATATGGTAATGTGTTTTAGACAGTTGTAAGAATGCATATTTTATCTCCCTCATGAACTTGAATGAACAGCCTGGAAATAAGAATTCCGGTGTATTTCGGTCTTGTTTCGGTCTTGTTTCACAGGAAGGAAATACTAAGGATATTATTTGACATATTATTCAATAAATAGATTTTACTATCAGGATTATTATAGTTAACTAGAGCCATAAAAAGTATACGTTAGGCCCTGATGAGCACAGAATTTAGCTCTATTTTGTGTCTTTTTGCACTTGGATTGTCAAAACACACACACAATTATGTCAAACTGTCAGTTTAGTCATGTATTCAAGTAATAGTTGTGTGATACGTAAATGCTTAATTAATGCATTAAAGCTTAACCAAATTCAGTAGATTTTAGTCAAATAAATCTACTGTATTTTTTTTTTTTTTTTATCGACTAAAACTAGACTAAAACTAAAACAATTCAAATGACTCAAATATGACTAAAACTATATGGCATTTTAGTCAAAAGACTAAAACAAAATCAAAATGGGATATCAAGATGTACACTCCAGATTGTTTGTATTGTTTGTTTATTTGTTTGTTTGGTCAGCTGTTGCCAAAATTTTTAGTTCAACAAAGTATTAAAATTTGGGGAAATTATATTTTTAAAGTCATTCAATTCAGAAAACTATTGCTCTGATAACAAGGATATAACTAGCTACAGTATATTATTATTATTATTCATTAAATACTGTCAAATTTGCATTTTATTTCCATACACTGCAAATTTCATTCTATATATTTAGACTTTCATGCCATATATTCAGACTTTCATTCCATATATTCAAACTTTCATTCAATATATTCACATTTCATTCCATATATTCAAATTTCATTCCATATATTCAGAATTTCATTCCATATATTCAAACTTCCATTCAGTATATTCAAGTTTCATTCCATATATTCAAATTTCATTCCATATATTCAAACTTTTATTCTATATATCCAGACTTTCATTCCATATATTCAAGTTTCATTCCATATGTTCATACTTTCATTCCAAATATTCAAGTTTCATTCCATACTTTCATTCCATATATTCTATCTTCATATTATAAATGCCATAATTTCCTGAACGGCATGCCATTATATATATATATATATATATATATATATATATATATATATATATATATATATATATATATATATATATACTTCCGTTCATAGGCAAAAGACATAACTTCGGTTTTGGTCAAAAATGAGTTATTGATATTTTTGGGACATTCAAGACATCCTTTATCATGTGCATAAGTATCTTAAGTCAATTTCGTTGCTTTTCCGAGAAAATAATGGGTGGTCTCAATTGTAACTTCGAAAAGCTCTGGAGAAACCAAGGCAGAACACCGTATAACACCTGTTATGGCTCTTTCACTTTGTTTGGAACGTTCAAAATGAGTTAAGGTGTTCTGCCTTTGTTTAACTGCGCGTTAAAATGAGTTACAGTTACGGCTTGGAGTTATACGGTGTTCTGCCTTTTTTTTTTTTTTTTTACTGTCCATTAAAGTCTGCCACATTTAAATTATGGTGTAGACAAACGAATTAGATAGATCGCGATCTACCAAAGAGCTCCATATAACAAAGCACTGTAAAGCTGACCTTGGCAGCAATACATAATCATGCATAACCTTTAAAGATTTTTTTTTTTCATTTTTATAATGCAGATTATTCACCAGGCTGTCACTTTTAGTTGGACGTGTATGGACTCGAATGCCGTAGCATGTAGCATGATCAACCGTATAATCAGTAGCCTACTAACAGTTCGCAGTTAAATCCATATCCTACTTTTCTTGTAACCCGATAAAATCAATCCATGCCGATGAACGTCGTCGGAGATGTTTAATCCACAAGCATTCTGAGCATTATTGCTGCTTGCTGGCGTTCACATAATTCCACAAGTCGTTGTTAGGCTATTTCATTCAAGTCAATATAAAAGCAATTATGCTATGTCTAGTATTTTTTTTACGTTACTGAGCATAGCAAATAAATTGGTTGCAAAACGGTCACATTGTTTACTTTTAGTCTGCTTGTTACGCTCAAAAATAAATAAATAAATAAATAAATAAATAACGGTAATATAGTCACTTTACTATATGCAATAGCCTATATGAGATAGCCCATGATCACTAGATTTTATACAGGTGTTTTTGTAAATGGTGATCAGGAACCAAATACTGATAATGTGGAAGTTACTGCCTTTTGCCTCACGGTGACTTCTCACTTTTTGTAGACAATGCAAAAGCAGAGTACAGTAACAAAAATGAGGGAGCTGACTTTGAGAGAAAATCAAGCAATTTGGATGCTAAAAGAAAAGAGGAAGTCAATTAGAGCTATAGCAAAAACAAAGGGCATGGAGAAATCAAGAGTTTGGAAACCACCAGTGACACCAGCAACCAACAACTACCTTATCGGCTGAGAAAACAACAGTAGTTGATGACAGACAAATCATAAAAGCTGTGAAAAGGAACCCTAAAAGACGTGTCTGTAAAATCACCAACAACTTCCAGAAAGCTGGGGTGATACTCTGACAATCTACTGTCCTCAGGAGACTTTGACACAGAATTACAGATGCTACACACAGCAAGATGTAAACCTCTGACCAGCACCAAAAATAGAAAGGCAAGATTAGAGTTTGCAAAAAAGCACAAAGGTGAGCCAGAAGAGTTTTGGAACTATGTTTATGGACCGATGAGACAAAGATGAACTTTTATCTAAGTGATGGGAAAGCAAAAATGTGGAGAAAAAAGGGAACTTCAAATGATCCCAAGCATACAGCCTCATCTGTAAAGCATGGTGGAGGTGGTGTCATGGCATGGGCATGCATGGCTGTCTCTGGAACAGGCCCTCTCAACTTTACGGATGACTTAATGTATGATGACAGTAGCAGAATGAATTTGGAAGGGTACAAAACCATCTTGCCTACCAATATTCAAGAAAATGCCACCAGATTCAATGGGAAGTGCTTCATATTGCATCAGGTGTTTTGACCCTGCCAGTTCAGTCAAGGAATTTATAAGGGCAAAGAAGAGGAGAGTAAAGGCAGAAACTCCCCAAAACAAGCAACAACTGGAATTGGCAGAATTAAAGGCTGGGAAAAGTAGACCAAGAGTCTGAGACCAAGAGTCTGGTGATGTCTATGGGTCACAGACTCACTGCTGTGATTGTGCGCAAGGGGTCTGCAACTAAATAATAGCTTTTCATCTTTTATATCTGCCTTATGTTCAACCGTCCCAATACTTATGAAACAGCTCCTCCTAACTTTAATTTTATAAGTGTCTGCAGGACTGTTAGGAGAGGTGGAGGTGTAGCTGCTCTATTTAAAGATGTTTATCAATGCAAGCAAGTGTCATTTGGTCAGTACTTGTCTTTTGAATACCTAGGTATTGTGCTGAAAGGTGCTCCACGCATTCTGTTTATCATTATTTACAGGCCTCCAAAATACTCTCCAGCCTTTGTTGAAGAGCTCACAGAACTGTTATCAATTATTTCCTCAGAGTTTGACTGTTTTGCTATTTCAGGGGATTTTAATATTCACATAGATCATGCAGAAATCAAAACTACAAAAGAAATTATAACTGTTTTAAACACTTTTGACCTGATTCAGCATGTGCATGGACCCACACACAATCGTGGACACACTCTAGATTTACTCATCAGTAGAGGTCTAAACATTTCATCCACTGTTATTAAGGATGTAGCACTATCTGATCACTTCTATATTTTCTTTGATATACTGATCTCTGTTACCACTGAATCTAGAGCTGTCTCTGTCAGAAAGAGATGCATTAATGAGAACACTAGTGCGCTATTTATGAAGGCTATATCTTTAACACCAAGCATTTCTGCAGACCCTGTTGATCTTCTCCTGGAATCATTTAACGCAAAAGTTAAGAATGTTATCGATGATATTGCTCCGATAAAGGTCAGCAAGAAGACTGGCAGACAAAAATCATCTTGGAGAAAATCAACAGCAGTTCAGAGTATGAAAAGACAATGCAGAAAATCTGAGTGGATGTGGCAGAAGACGAAACTCGAAATTCACTATAGCATCTATAAAGACTTCATGCTTTTAATGACCTTCTTCTCAAACCTTATAAACAGTAACTTAAACAAAACTTGCACTCTTTTTGCTACTGTTGAGAGACTGACAAACCCCCCAAGTCAGATTCCCAGTGAAATGCTCTCCGACAGCAAATGCAATGAGTTTGCTTCCTTCTTTTCTGAGAAGATCAATAATATCAGAAAGGAGATTGGCACATCCTTAAGTTATGCAAAGGTCATACAGATTCAACCGCAATTTGAAAAAGAAGAGACTGTGTCTATTTTTGAAGCAATTGATAGCAAAATTTTGGAAGAAATAGTACAGCACCTTAAATCGTCAACCTGCTATCTTGACACACTTCCCACATCTTTTTTCAAAAGTGTGCTTAACTGTTTAGAAGCAGATCTCTTAGAAGTGGTGAATGCCTCACTTCTTTCTGGGACTTTTCCAAACTCCTTGAAAATTGCAGTTGTTAAGCCCCTTCTGAAAAAGCGCAATCTTGATAACACCATGTTGAGCAACTATAGACCAATATCAAATCTTCCTTTCATAGGTAAGATTATTGAAAAGGTAGTTTTTAATCAGCTGAACAACTACTTAAACTCAAATGGATACCTGGACAATTTTCAATCTGGTTTCCGAGCGCATCACAGCACAGAGACAACACTCATTACGATTATAAATGATATTCGCTTTAATTCTGATTCTGGCAAAATATCAGTGCTGGTACTACTAGATCTTAATGCTGCGTTTGACACTGTCGATCATAACATACTTCTAGAGAGACTGGAAAACTGGGTCGGGCTTTCTGGGATGGTACTCAAATGGTTCAGGTCATACTCAGAAGGGAAAGGTTATTATGTGAGTATAGGAGAACATAAGTCTAAGTGGACGTCCATGACATGCGGAGTCCCACAAGGCTCAATTCTTGCACCGCTCTTGTTTAGCCTGTGTATGCTCCCACTAAGTCAAATAATGAGAAAGGCAATTTGGTTCTATCACAGCTATGCTGATGATACCCAGATTTACCTAGCCTTATCTCCAAATGACTATAGCCCCATTGAGTCCCTCTGCCAATGCATTGATGAAAGTAACAGTTGGATGTGCCAGAACTTTCTTCAGTTAAACAAGGAGAAAACTGGAGTCATTGCATTTGGAAACAAATATGAAGTTCTCAAGGTGAATGCATACCTTGACGCTAGGGGTCAAACAACTAAAAATCAAGTCAAAAATCTTGGGGTGATTCTGGAGACAGACCTTAGTTTTAGTGGTCATGTCAAAGCAGTAACTAAATCAGCATACTATCATCTCAAAAACATTGGAAGAATTAGATGTTTTGTTTCCAGTCAAGACCTGGAGAAACTTGTTCATGCCTTTATCACAAGCAGCGTGGATTATTGTAATGGTCTCCTCACCGGCCTTCCAAAGAAAACCATTAGACAGCTGCAGCCTCATCCAGAACGCTGCTGCCAGGATTCTGACTAGAACCAGAAAATCTGAGCATATCACACCAGTCCTCAGGTCCTTACACTGGCTTCCAGTTACATTTAGGATTGATTTTAAAGTACTTTTATTCATTTATAAATCACTCAATGGCCTAGGACCTAAATACATTGCAGATATGCTCACTGAATACAAACCTAACAGACCACTCAGATCATTAGGATCGAGTCAGTTAGAAATACCAAGGGTTCACACAAAACAAGGGGAGTCCGCTTTTAGCTATTATGCCGCCCGCAGTTGGAACCAGCTTCCAGAAGAGATCAGATGTGCTAAAACATTAGCCACATTTAAATCCAGACTCAAAACTCATCTGTTTAGCTGTGCATTTGTTGAATGAGCACTGTGCTGCGTCCGAACTAATTGCACTGTATTTTATGTATAACCGTTTTCTATTCCTAACTGTTTTAAATGTATTTTAAAGGGGTCCTATTACACTTTTTCACTTTTTGAATTTTAGTCAGTGTGTAGTGTGTATGTTTGGGCATAAAAAAGATCTACAAAGTTACAAATCTCAAAGTCCACTCCAAAGGGAGATATTTTGTTTTTAAAAAATCCCTTTTCAAGGGATATTTGTGACATTACAAATTGGCCCATTAGAATATCATTAAAATAAACTCCCGCCTCCGGAAATTCGAATGCACGTTTCAAAATCGAAACCCGGTGCGGCTGTTTTTATATCACTGTATTTCTGAAAGAAACCGACTATCTTCAGAAAATTTTGGATGTCATTTTCATTTCATCTTGCATGTAATGTCTGATAAAGCAGCGTTTGTGAGCGGAGCTCTGCTTTGTGTACAGAGTTACCAAGGAAACCTCGCTCTCTTCCGCTCCAACAGTGCCTCCCGCTGGCAGAGAATGAATCTGCATATATATGCCGCCACAAATACTGTAACTCTGTGGGACTAGGTATAAATAAATTCAACTGTATAACAGTTTCGCTGCAATTCATGTTATAATGTTAGAATTAAAGAACAATAAACATAATACATATTACCGTTGCACTTATCTGTACATAGTAAATGCAGTTATTTTTAAGCTGTTGTTGACATCCTATCTAAAAAGTGATTTAGCCAAAAAAAAACAAACAAACAAAAAAAAAAACAACAATACCGTTAACACCATAGACATAATAAATACTTAGACGCCTCATTGGCCGCTCATTGGCCCGGGCAACTCTTCATAACTCTCATATTGGGACATGACAAAAGATACTGGACTCGTCGGCAGCTTGGGGATCTACAGACCGTCCCACAGTAATAAATGAACAGTTGTTTTTGGTTGTTTTTTGGTCATTTTTAACATTATGTTGACAGCTTAATTTGCCACCAGTGTCAGACTATTAATAGCTAGCGATATCGCTAGTTAGCAGAAACTTTATAAGAAATCAAAGTTTAAATGAATTCTTATTAAGTTTTAACTTATATTGTAGCTTATATCGTAAAGGTAATTGTGCTATGAGCACAATATGTACAGTGTGCACTTTGACAAGACTGTGTCAGACTGTCAGGATTAGGGATGGAGCTAAAGCATCTCTCTTTAATTTCACTACTCATTTACAAAGAGTAAGTTTATCATCATCACTAGATTATAAGGGTTTGATAGCTTATCGTCAAACTGTGGACTGACTATATATATATATATATATATATATATATATATATATATATATATATATATATATATATATATAATTGCAAACAGGACAACACAAGCCTCAAAGAAAGCTGAAGAAAGCCTGTTCTCTGCATTTCCAAGAGACTATACCTCCACAGCCTTGTATTTGTACTAGTTAAAGCCCAGAACAGCCCTGAATGAATGGCCAGAATGACCCTGATCATATTCAAACCACGCTCTCTCTCTGTCTCTCAATCTCTGCCAGGGTCAGATATTAACTTTTCCATTGTGGGGCAATATTTGCCCCCGGAATAGACTTCCAGGAGCATTGTTTAGCTTACAATATTATTTATATTTATATTAATATAATTAACAATATTATTTAATATACTTACCTTATTAAATTTTCCTGTCATTTTTGTCAAATATTTAAATTTAACCAGTTTCTTCAGTCAAACACAATACTATAGACTGAAATTTTAAAATTATTTACACAGGCTGTTTAATGCTGATCACATACTGTACTGCATGTGTATTTACTAGTGCTGTCAAACGATTAATCGCATCCAAAATAAAAGTTTTTGTTTACATAATATATTAGTGTGTACTGTGTATATTTATGTATATATAAATACAAACACATGCATGTATATATTTAAGAAAAATGTTATGTTTATACATTTAAAATATTTATATATAATATAAGAATATAAATATATACAGTGGGGCAAAAAAGTATTTAGTCAGCCACCAATTGTGCAAGTTCTCCCACTTAAAAAGACGAGAGAGGCCTGTAATTGTCATCATAGGTATACCTCAACTATGAGAGACAAAATGAGAAAAAAAATCCAGAAAATCACATTGTAGGATTTTTAAAGTATTTATTGGTAAATTCCTCGGTAAAATAAGTATTTGGTCACCTACAAACAAGCAAGATTTCTGGCTCTCACAGACCTGTAACTTCTTCTTTAAGAGGCTCCTCTGTCCTCCACTCGTTACCTGTATTAATGGCATCTGTTTGAACTGTTTGATCAGTATAAAAGACACCTGTCCACAACCTCAAACAGTCCAACTCCAAACTCCACCATGGCCAAGACCAAAGAGCTGTCAAAGGACACCAGAAACAAAATTGTAGACCTGCACCAGGCTGGGAAGACTGAATCTGCAATAGGTAAGCAGCTTGGTGTGAAGAAATCAACTGTGGGAGCAATTATTAGAAAATGGAAGACATACAAGACCACTGATAATCTCCCTCGATCTGGGGCTCCACGCAAGATCTCACCCCGTGGGGTCAAAATGATCACAAGAACTGTGAGCGAAAATCCCAGAACCACACGGGGGGACCTAGTGAATGACCTGCAGAGAGCTGGGACCAAAGTAACAAAGGCTACCATCAGTAACACACTGCGCCGCCAGGGACTCAAATCCTGCAGCGCCAGACGTGTCCCCCTAATTAAGCCAGTACATGTCCGGGCCCGACTGAAGTTTGCTAGAGAGCATTTGGATGATCCAGAAGAGGATTGGGAGAATGATGAAACCAAAATAGAACTTTTTGGTAAAAACTCAACTTGTCGTGTTTGGAGGAGAAAGAATGCTGAGTTGCATCCAAAGAACACCATACCTACTGTGAAGCATGGGGGTGGAAACATCATGCTTTGGGGCTGTTTTTCTGCAAAGGGACCAGGACGACTGATCCATGTAAACGAAAGAATGAATGGGGCCATGTATCGTGAGATTTTGAGTGAAAACCTCCTTCTATCAGCAAGGGCACTGAAGATGAAATGTGGCTAGGGCTTTCAGCATGACAATGATCCCAAACACACTGCCCGGGCAACGAAGGAGTGGCTTCGTAAGAAGCATTTCAAGGTTCTGGAGTGGCCTAGCCAGTCTCCAGATCTCAACCCCATCGAAAATCTTTGGAGGGAGTTGAAAGTCCGTGTTGCCCAGCGACAGCCCCAAAACATTACTGCTCTAGAGGAGATCTGCATGGAGGAATGGGCCAAAATACCAGCAACAGTGTGTGAAAACCTTGTGAAGACTTACAGAAAACGTTTGACCTCTGTCATTGCCAACAAAGGGTATATAACAAAGTATTGAGATGAAATTTTGTTATAGACCAAATACTTATTTTCCACCATAATTTGCAAATAAATTCTTTAAAAATCCTACAATGTTATTTTTCTGGATTTTTTTTTTTTCTCATTTTGTCTCTCATAGTTGAGGTATACCTATGATGAAAATTACAGGCCTCTCTCATCTTTTTAAGAGGGAGAACTTGCACAATTGGTGGCTGACTAAATACTTTTTTGCCCCACTGCAAATGTATGTACATGTAAATATTTTCAAAATATATACTGTATGTGTGTATTTAATATGTACATAATAAATAAACAGTACACATATATTATGTAAACAAAAACTTTTATTTTGGATGCGATTAATCGTTTGACAGCACTAAAAACTGTATAATGTAAATAGACTAGAAATAAAAAACACAGGAACTTATTAGTGAGTGAACCTGCAATAACATGACAAAATCATTGTTGATTATTGCTCTTGATGTTGTAATAATGATAATTAATTTTGATTAATAGACAGTTTTTTTGGAGGGGGAGCATGTCATATTCTGGTCTGTGTTAAACATAACTATACTTTGACATTTGTACAATGTAAACTGCACACACAACCCAAACATTCCTATGCAGTAACATTGAAAATTAAACAACTCTTTTAAAGTTTGCGTTTTCTGCATGGGTGTGTAATTTGCATTGTAGAGCAAAATGTCAAGCATTGTCAGGTTGATTACCACAGACTTTGTTTTACTCATTAATTGAAAAACCCCATTATAAAATATAGGAAAATCTTGAGGGAAGCAGTGGAGAATTAGTCTTTATTAGTCAGGTTTTGACATCACAACTAAACCACTCTATTCTCAGGGAAAGCTAGAACTGAAAACTGGAATAAAATGTGTACCTTGAGCTGAGATTATTTCAGAGAATTTTATATTTTATTTTTTACTCAAGGAAGACATTAATTAAACACAATTTGGAATTGGCAACCATATTTTTTTGCTTGTCTTTAGTTGTGTCTTACTTTGTTTAATAATTATTACACAAATACTATTATAAAACTGTACTTTTCACTATCATTTAATTGACTTTATAATTTACTATTAATTTATTCTTCATTACTGTCTATTCTGTATTATTCCACCCTTGATATTACATATCCTACTTGCTATTATTTATCTTTTTTTATTCATTTATTTATTATGGTATTATACATATAATTTTTGCTATTATAAATCAATTATATCACTTATGTTATTGTACTGTAACTGCTGTACTCCCTATTTTATTATATTATTCACTTTAATACAACTTGTACTACATATACTTTTTAATATCACATATTACTTTTACTGTAGTTTTACTGTGCCCTGTATCAGTGCATTTTTTTTTTACCTCTGTAACTATAAGTTTTACTGGATCCATAAAGGATTATCAGTTACATTTGTTATTGTTTATTGTGGAGTTCATATTGTATAGAGTGCCATGAAAATAGAAAGCAGACTACCATGTGTCACTTATTGATTTGCATTTGCTGGTTTTATTCCATTTTCTCAATGACGGTAAATTATTAGTACTTAAAGATGTATTATTTCAATTTTTTCAAAGGGAATGAGCTGTGTTCTTTCCTGAGGCACAAGAAAAGCTAAACTTTTGGGGTTGAAAACAGAGAAAGCAATGAAAAAAAATTAATTTCATTTAATGTACATTAAAATTACATTACATGTATATATCACAGTTATACTACATTAATATTACAATTGTTAACCGAAAAAATCAACTAATTCAACAAGAGTAACAAGTGGTAGCTTTCACAATTTCTTACGAAAATTAATAATTTTCCAAGCCTAACTAAATAACTGGAAACAGAGTTATTTTTAACTCCATGTAGATCACAAACCACTGAAATCGGTTGATAAATGTAAACGTTATCGTGGTTTTATCCAGAAAAAAAACCGCAGCTCCTCCGTTACACTCCATTTGTTTTTAAGGCCGTCTTGCCTGGACAAACATTGGTGGACTCGTTGACGTAGTCCAGCAACGGCTCAAAGCGACCAATGAGGCGTCTAGGTATTTTATATGTCTATGGTTACCACTTTAATATGTCTTGCAATATCCGTGTGTGCACAGGTTCTGCGTGATCCTCTTGTTCAATATTCTCGAGGTCTGAATTGATATGGCAATATTGACGAACTTGCCTTGCCTTGCAAACTTGCCTTGTATCAAATTTAAGGCCATAAAAAGTACAATGGGGATGGAAAAACAAATGCCATATAGCTTAATGTGATGATTAAAAAGGAAAAAAGCTATGATTTCATTGGATAAATATGAGCGCTGCACGTTTAAAAGTCAGGTGCTGCGCTGCTTTGGGTACTGCCCTTATCTTCATACAGTTCTGAAAGTGCCACCTCCTGGCAGAAAATGGATTTGCATTTTTTAACAGCCCTTCTGCTGGTTTAATATATTGATATTAAATCAGCCATTAAACCATTAATATAATAATTGATTCTCTTGATTTTTGACTCTTTTCTCAAAAATGGTTTAAAGGCTGAAATTTGAAATTTTATTTCATTTAATATTTTTTATTATTTATTTTTCTTTTTTTAATTTTTTTTTTTTTGTGAAAACCTGTATCTGAACTGTAAATCATGCTTATTACAGTCATTTTACAGTTTAATATGTTACCATAGACATTGCCCCACCCCACTCATATGGCATTAATTTTATTTGTGCAGGTCTTAAAAACAGTCTTAAAAAGTCTTAAATTTGAGCTTAAAAATCCTGCAGAAACCCAGTATGTTATAAAATAAACATGATTACATAAACAAGGAAAACAATTAAAAATGAATATTACAAAAGTGTACGAAACTTACATTTTTGTGCAAAAGATAAAAAATATTCCAGTTTTGGAGGCTATAGGCTCAGCCATCAAACACTGAGCTGGACTAGATCCAAAAAGTAGCAGTCTGAACACAAAGAGGTCCGAGACACCATTACTGCTTAAGTGGACCAAAAAAAGGATCTGAGTCCTCTTTCAGGAACAGGGATAGTGTGAACACAAAGAAAACTGGGTCCTTTTTCACTTGGTCCACCTCTTGGTCCACTTAAAGGGGTCTGGGTTTGGTTCTTTTAAAGAAGACTCAAGTGTGAAAACATCCTAAATCGTGTTACTTTCTACCGGGTTTCTGTTAGATTACAACACTGTTGTAGAGAGCACTATGAATGGTTCTTCACGAGCACAGTATCTGAAATTTAAAACGGTTAAAAGAAAAGGCTCAATAAACTGTTGCACAGATTTAACACACTACGCATTAATATCTCTGTCCTTTGTGCTTTGATCTTCTCTATGCGGACTCCGGAGCGCTGTGCCTGCGCATTGTGACTCTGTGTCGCTTCAAGTGCATCATTCTGCGCACGGGACGTGCATAAGCACTTTGTGCCGCTCTGTATTGGAGCCTTTTGTATTATAATATTTATGCGGAATGAAAGATTATTAATAGCCTTTCTTGTTCGTCTCATCTGTCATATGGTGCTGCCTCATTACTGTGCAGTACTTTAAAATATATATATATTTTTTTTAATTTTACAGTATACATATGTATATATAAATACATTACTTGTTTTCCATGAATATATTTTACAATACAAAGAGCAATATATCATTTTTACTAGATTTAATCCTACATTTATTCACTTTTCTTTTTTTTTCACAAATTTTAGATTTTATAAAATTATTGTGCACTCATGATTTTTCTAGAGTAACTTTTGCTACTGAATTATCCACTAACCTAGTTTATAATAGTATTTTTGTCATAGATTATAATTACATATTCATTCATTTGTTGTTTTTCTTTACAGTAAAGTTTGTCTATATTTAGTAGATTGTATGTAAAACATTCTACACTGGTTTTAAAAAAAACAAAAAAAAAACTGCGCTGGTATCGGATCGATATCGGTATCGGCAGATACTCAGAATTTTTGGTATCGGATTGGTATCGGTTATGAAAATGTGGTATCGAGCCAGCCCTAAAAAAAAGAAAAGAAACCTGCAATCACACACATCTCGCAAGGAGTGTTTTAAGGGAACTATTCAAGGGTGCTGTGGTTAATTTATCCCCAAACACGCATGTGATGTAAGGTCATAACCCTCCACGTGCTGTCGTACATAGATCAAATTTTCTAACAGGTGGATGCAATATATATCCATGAGGTGTTTTTTAAGGTTCATAAATTTCCTACTATACAAACCAGACTTGATTTAACCTACTTGTGTTGTGTGTATACTCTAAAACACAGGGTCCCTAACAAAATTTAGTCAATAAACATGGCTATGTCAAGCATTTCGTGTGCTGACTTGGTTGTCTTTCAGATCAGCTGTACTAATATAATGCTTAAGGTACAAAAGGTGACATTGCAGTCCTGCTTATCCTCAGATGGTCAACCTACTGTGAATTCCTCTGGCAGGATGGATTACACTGTGAAAACAGAGCCACATTCATAAAGTATTTTTCCTTTTACTCACATCAACTGTAAATTGGTCTGTTAGGTGTATAGATTGTGGCATAAATATTGAATAAATATTCAAAAGGAACAGGCATTTTAGAGTCATACAGATGAACACTATTCATTGTTTTATTTTTATTTCATTTTATTTTAATGTTTGTGAAGCAAATCTCTTATGCCCATTTAGCCTGCATCTATTTAATAATAAAAAATAGTAATATCATATAATATTACTTCAATTTAAATAGTTTTCTATTTTAATACATTTTAAATGTCATTCATTGAATTGCATAGCTTCATTCACGTCACATGATCCTTAAGGAATCTCACTGATTTAATGCTTAGAAAAGGGTTCCTTATTATCAATGATGAAAAGAGATGTTTTTTTGTTTGTTTGTTTTTTTGGTGGAAATTTTTTAATTATTCTCTGGTAAATAAAAACCAATTCTCTCTATTAACTAACTATTAACTACAACTTTTGCCTCAATAAACCTAATTTGCTGCTTATTAATAGTTAGTAAGGTAGCTGTTAAGTTTATGTATGGGGTAGGATTAAGGGATCTAAAATGCAGAATAAGGCATTGATATGTGCTTTATAAGTACTAATAAATAGCCAGAATGCTAGTAATATTAATACTGAGAGTTGGTCCCTAAACTAAAATGTTAACATACAAATTTTACTATGGGGATTTTACATATGTTATAAAATTACATCTTCATCTATTCAGAGAATTTACGTATTGAATGTGAAAATTACATAAGGACTTACATGTAACATATATGACACTATCAGTCTTGATATAAGACAATATATTTCATATTGTAATGTAATTACAATATGAAATGTAATTTCATATATTACATTTCGGTATGGGATGAGCCAGACACACTAGATCCTCAAAGTACTTCTACTTCAATTCAGAGAAAGCGTCTGGAAGTGTCTGGATGTAAACAACATAAAAGACCTTGATACAGAATCCTCAAGTTCTTAGAAATACCAAGAAAAGGAAAATTGACTTCCAGGAACAAGGAACCATATGTTGTCTTGATTCACTCTGAAAACAGCAATAAAACATGAGGCGAATAATTTACAGCTCTGAAAATACCAATACGCTCCAACAACAGGCACTTTAATGGCTAAAGCAGTATGAGAAAAAAAGCCAATATGGCTGGTAAGCTAATGACAAACCCACATTTCTGGAGCAGTTCATCTTCAACTGGCAAACGTAATGTTCCCCCGACCAAAAACATCCTCTTAGACTAAGCTAAGAAAACACAAACATACGCCAAACTTGCATACTTCTACCATTCACAGAAAATGGACAAGTTCTCACTTGAAATTCAAAAGATGTATTGCCTCCCAATTTACAGTTTGCTTGGTATTCTACATATCAATTCAATTTACCAGCCTACATGATTTATTAGGTTATTATATCAAAGCCTCTTTAATTATGGATGTGCACAAGTAAATTAGCGTAACGCTCGCTTAGCTATACATTTTTATTCAATTCAAGCTCACGCTTAATGAAGATCTGAAAGTAGGGGCTTACACTTTCAGGGCAATTCAAACATTAGCTCATCATCTTAATTGAGAGCACAAAGGTGAGAGGCGCAGCTCAATAAAAGCCAGTTCAGCAGTTCTTTTAAAACAGTAGTTACGGAGCTCTCCTCGAAGTGCTGTGGCAGGCCTCCAGTCCCCCTGCATTAGCCAAGCCTGGAGCCTGGCCCAGAATCCCACTCACTTACCAGACTTACACAGGCACAGACAGATGCTGCGGGCGGATTCATTTTATTTACCACTATCTAAAAGCCTCTACCATTCCTCCTTCTCCTCCCAAATGCATCGAAAATGCTTAGAGGTGTAGTCTGTCAGATCCTCTTTAGCATATAAGTTTCTTCAGCTAAGGGTACTTGAGACCAAATGGGCTTTCCTAAACTCACTTAAAATACTCTTTTCAAACTCTAGATTATTTAACAATGTCGACGTATGGACATACATGGCAAATACATAGACAAAATGAGTCATTTTTGTTTTATTTTCCCTACTGACCCATTATGAACAAATTTCTCAAAACACTTCAGTTGTGGTAAAAAAAAAAAAAAAAAAAAAAAAAAATTAAGCAGTTGTGAATTACATTTTAAATATTTTTGCAATATTTATGTATTCTAAATTTATTAGAATATAATTTGATTATAAATATTAAAAAATGAACAAATTACAAATTATGAATTAGTCAAATTAGTGATATTCACATTAATTTTCCTGTTTTCTTCACACATCACGTCTCATATTTCATCACAAGCATGATCTTCACTGACACTGACTGAACAATTACACTAACAAAACACAACTTTTTAGAGGCAGAATTGTTGATTGTGGTAGATATTACTTTACAAATGGGGCAGTCAAAGTCATGCCTCTTTTTATATTAAATATTGACTGGTCCATGTCTGAGACAAGGATAAAAAAGTCTGCAAATGGAAGGCAAAAATGAGCAAAAATAAATGGAATTCTGTCAGGATCACTATCATCAAAGGCTGTATGGTTCTGTTCTGGGCAAAAAACTCCCTGCCCATCCATGCAGCATAAGAGCAGGGAGATCAGTAACTCCCTTAGGGTAAAACAGAACAGAACCAACATAAATGTAGAAGATATCATTATTGTTCGTAATGACAATTTAATGTAACAACAAAATTCAAGAAAAAAGAATCTGATTCAACAAAGAATATCAGAAGGCCAAGTCCTGACTGTGGATGAAAGGAGGAGCTGGGGATGGAGAAGGGTAATTTGCTGATGAGCAATACGATAAGCTACTGAATAATACTGAATGGACCTTATATAGGGAAGCCGTGATCGGTTTGGTATTCCTGTACTGTAGGTAGATGCAGATTAGCTGATGCAAGCTTGACTGACGTGACTTGCTAAAACTAATGCTACGCTTGATTTGTTAAAAAAAAAAAAAAAAAAAAGGTAAAAAAGTTAATTAAAAAAACTGCCAATAAATATAAAAGTAACTAGTTATACAACACAATACATTTTTTATATTGTATATAAAACGTATACATGTATTTTTTGACAAGCATAATGAAATGGACACGCTAATTTCACATCAGAGCGTCTGGGTATTTTGCATTAAGAAGTCCTCTAGGGACAACATACTTAATAATCGAGCTGTACCAATTCCAGATCTCCACAGGGCGATATGCCTGATTGATATTTCCCAGCTGGGTTTGAACTGCTTAATGTGGATTTAAACAATGCCAGTCAAGGAGAGCCCTTCAAAACCAGCCAGTTACTCCAAAGAATAAGGCTAGAATTTAGATGTTCTTACGTCAGGTTTCCCCATGTGAATCCAATGCGTTCAGCCCAAAGGAATGCACGCTGATGCAATGGCCATTCACTGTAACCCCATTTTCATTCAGGCTTAGACTCTAAATCTAGTGCTCATGTCAGGTACTGTACATTCAAAATACACAGAAGCCCTAGCTCTCAGATGCTCTCAGAAACCATACAAAAACTTAAACTAAAGTAGGTGAACTATCAGTTTTTACAGTACACAATAAAATAATAATAAACCATCAGAAAGGAAGAAGACAGAAGGCCCTTAATGTATATAAATCAAGAAATTAATAAATAAACATTTCATTACAATTTGTGTCTTAAATATTATGAAGAAATGGATCCATAAAATGTGACAATATTCATAATTTAGTACAGCCTCTCATAACTTGGTTATGGATTCCACTGTCATTCCACTGTCATTAACATTTGGCATTTCTTCACAATGCTCTGCTTTAGTAAATAATACTACTACTTACATTATTATACTCCAAACTAATTTGCTTGGCATATAGGGTTGACTCTGTAGTAGTTTTGAAATAATGTAATTACTAATTCCTTTAAAGGGTAAATACTAAATAAAATACTAAAGGAAAACTGATGGGTACTGCAAGAAATTCTTTAGTATGGCTCTATGTAATCTGGCTGGCTTTTCCAGTTTGTGTTTTAAGCCAAGAACATATTGTATAGTGGTTTTGGAACAAAAATATCTTACAAAGACAATAACAATGTAGAGGCTGGGTAAACAGTGTAATAGGAAAAGAACAAAACAAATACCTGGTAATTTGGATGGTGTAGAAAATAATCCGGACATCCGGCCACAGCCATGATACACGCTTTGTAATGTCTCTCTCGGATATCACATCCACCTCAGATAGATGAGGAAAGAGTCTGAAATTACACCAAAACAAAAATGTTCAATCGAAAGGCAATCTCTTTCTTAGTTGAGTCTAAGTGGCTACTACCAATATAGCACAGAACACTTCTTAACCCAAATAGTTCCACAGGGTCAGTAAACAACATAAGAATAAGAGGAGGGAAATACAGAATCCGAGTTGACCAACAGCTACGCAGAGATGGTGTATGAAACACTCTCTAGATTGTCTTCTTAAAACTCAAGGCACTTGGAAAGCAGCTTTACTTGCAATGTGAGGAGAGAAGGAAGATGTTAAACAAACAGATCATACGGAGCTCCAAATAGTGAACATTTCCACTGAGACCAAAATGATATATTTTCACTCATATAATGGTACCTTATTTTCAGAGGGTAAGATTATGTAGTCTAGCAAGCTTAAACATACGCATTTATTTTGCTGCTTCACCATTTTGAAACAGAAAAATAAGAAGGCACAACTAGAGTTCACAGAAAACTTTGCACTTTTGAGATCCATTCACACCAAGGATTATAACTATAGCTATAAACTTTTAATAATTGTGCTAGTTCTATGAGAATAGATCTATACAACAGCTTCAATGATAAAGTCAGAACAATATCAATGGAATCCCTTTCAGGAGGATTTTTTTTTCAGCTGATAAAACCATAAAATCATTGAGAACTATCAGAATCCATCTGGATTTAAAGACCTCAAATATTTCAAGCAGCAGGTGACATAACTCTTTTAATAAACAGAACATCATCGCCCATTGGTGTGGACTCTAATTCATTATTCAGAAAATGAAATTAAAATGAAATTAATCGAGTAATGCTTACCGGGGAATCACTATGTGGTTGCTAGTGTTCTGGGAACAGCAGCACAGTGTTCTCACACAACAAACTAGCAAATGACAACTGTTTACAGTATGAAGCTGAATACAGCAGTTAAATATTATGTGCTTTAACTATGTACAAAATAATTGACAAGCTTGACTGTGTATCACGCCTGGTTTTGGGGTTTATTTCATGTTCATGTTTTCATGTCTTTTATTTTGGAGTTTAGTCATGGTTCCTGTCTAGTCATGTGGTTCCTTTGCCCTCTTGTATTCCTGCTAATAGGCTTGTTTGAGATGCGCCTCGCCTCGCCTGAAATGTAGGCGAAAGAAGGCGGCTGCAGTGAGAGGAGGAGTGAAATAAGCGCAGTCAAGACGGACAGTTCTTACCTCCCGAAGAAGAACAGATACTACGAGATCAAAGGAAGATATCACGTTATTCTCACTCATGTGCTGTGCTGCTGATAAACATGATATAATTTCAGTTCCCCGAGCGAACTCGAGCTGCGTCGAACGCTTTTGGAATGCCTTCAGCCAGACCATGCTCTGAAACGTGTGTAATCAAACCAATGGATGGGCGCGACGTCACGGACAGGGTGACGTGTGACCAGGAAGCTATAAAAGCACGTGAGGTGGATACACCGGCAGCTTCTGTCATTCAGTGAAGCGCTCTGTGTGTGTGTCTTATTTACCATTGTCTGTCACATTCACAAACAATAAAGCCATGCCAAAGGCTAAGACCAAGTCAAATAAGGGTGGTGATAAAAGTAAACAGCAGTTTAGACTGTGTGTTCCTCCCTGCCCTCGTTATATCACAGGCGGGGATACACACAGCCTTTGTGTTGTTTACTTGAGAGCGAAGCACGCTGAGTCAGCTCTCGAAGGAGCTGACTGTCCGCATTGCGAGCGCCTCTCGCTGCGGACGCTTCGCTCCCGGAGGGCTCTCTTAGAGCGTTCCTCGCGGCTATGGTCCCACGTCTGCTGAGGCAGCGTGGCGATTGCGGGCGTGGGGTTCGCAGGTGGATCTCGTGGAGGGAATGGAGACAGGCGAGTCCCTTTCTCCTTCCTCTGCCACGGATCCAGCGCCACCTCCCAGGGCTCGGAAGCACGCTCTGACGGAGCGGTTTCTTCTCCCCAGGGAGAGCGCTTGGCGCTCAGACTGTCATCCTCTGAGAAGGGCAATGGCGAGAGCGCCGACGAACCACCCCAGTCTGCGCAGTATGAGGAGCTTGTGGAGGTTATAACTCGCGCTGTGGCCAAGTTAAATCTTGAATGACCCGCCCGAGAAGCAGGCTGAACCCTCAAAGAGCAAGTTAGATGAGTATTTTTTTAGGTCCAAGCCGCTCCCTCCACGCTGGGGCTTGCCATTTTTCCCCGATCTCCATTGTGAGGTTTCAAGACCATGGGCAAGACCGTATTTGGCCCGCCTCTTTAGTCCCTCTCTCACTGATTATAGTAACGTCTCGGGACTAAATGAGCGCGGTTATAGAGCGATGCCCTGGGTTGAACAGATGCTCGCGAGCTATCTGCCTCCCGGTGTGGCATTGTCTCTTAAAGCCCTGGCGCTGCCCACCAAGCCGCTTTGTATTACATCAGTGCTGGTGGGCAGAGGGTACACGGCAGCAGGTCAGGCTGGTGCTTGCTTACATACTATGGCAGTTTTGCAAGCTTACCAAGCAGACCTGCTGAAAGAGCTGGATGAGGGCGAGGAAGTAAAATCTGTTGATATTAAAGAACTCAGAAGAACCACTGATTTGTCTCTCTGCACCACAAAGGAGACCACCAAAGCAATCGGGCGGTCTATGGCAGCCCTAGTGGCTGCAGAGAGGCATCTTTGGTTGACCCTGTCAGATATAAAAGAGAAAGACAGGGTCTTCCTCCTCGACGCCCTGCTTGCGCCTTCTGGACTGTTCGGCGACGCCATCAACTCCGTCGTTGACAGGTTTCAGGAGGCTCGTAAACAAGCGGCAGCGTTTCAGTGGTTTTTGCCTCGCCACTCTCTAGGTCAGTGAACCGAGTGGTTCAACGAGTGCACATCCCAGCGTCCGCCCGGAAACATAGCGGCTCTGGGGGGCTCGCTACCTCTGAGGAGGTCTCCTATTACACCGGAGGTCAGTCTCAAGAGACTGATTCCCTTAGTAGATTTTCTGGCAGCGTGGAAGCTTCTGCTAAATATCTCAAAATGGGTCCTGTAGACTGTAGAAAGAGGTTACAGAATTAAGTTTGGTTCTCCTCCGCCTCGTTTCAACGGGATTGTTTCCACTGTGGTGGGTCCCAAGCAGGCTCCGGTGTTAGAACAAGAAGTAAATACTCTGCTGAGGAAGGAAGCCATTGAGGTGGTCCCTCTTCTCGAAAGAGAATAGAGGTTCTACAACTGGTACTTCATTGTTCCGAAGAAGGGTGGGGGGTTGCGTTCGATTTTAGATCTGTGTCAGCTGAACCGTTCAGTCATGCGACTGAAGTTCAAGATGCTCACGATCAAACAGGTCATGTCTCAGATCAGGTCTGAGGACTGGTTTGTCACAATAGATCTTAAAGATGCATATTTCCATGTCTCCATCCTTCCTCAGCACAGGAAGTTCCTGTGGTTTGCTTTCGGGGGCCAAGCTTACCAATATCGGGTTCTTCCGTTCGGCCTTGCACTCTCACCCCGAACTTTCACGAAGTGTGTGGATGCTTCTCTGGCTCCACTACGACTCCAGGGCATCCGCATACTAAATTATACCGACGATATTGATTGATTCTAGCTCAATCAGAGCAGACGGTGGTTCGACATCGAGATGTCGTTCTCGCCCATATAAAAGAGCTGTGCTTTCTCCATTACAGAGGATCGCTTATCTGGGAGTGGTGTGGGATTCGACCACGATGCAGGCACAGTTGTCTCCTGCTTGGATCGAGTCGATCCTCGCTGCAGTCGTGAGAGTCAAAGAGGGCTGGTCACTCACTGTCAAGCAGTTTCAGAGGCTGCTGGGTCTGATGGCAGTTGCATCCAACGTGATACCTTTTGGCCTGCTGCACATGAGACCCCTACAGTGGTGGCTCAAGACCAAGGGGTTTTCCCCGAGGGGAAATCCACTTTGCATGATCAAGGTCACGCGGCGATGCTTTCGTGCCTTAGACATGTGGATGAAACCTTGGTTCTTGTCACAGGGGCCGGTGTTGGGAGTTCCTTGTCATCGTGTAACGCTAACGACAGATGCGTCCCTCACCGGTTGGGGTGCGGTCATGAGTGGCCATCTCACGTGGCACATCAACTGCCTTGAGATGCTGGCCGCATTTCAAGCACTGAAGTTCTTTCTCCCAGACCTGAGAGATCGCCATGTGTTGGTGCGCACCGACAACACATCGGTGGTCTCTTATATCAACCACCAGGGAGGCCTGCGTTCGCACCCCTTGTACAAGCTGGGGCACCAGATCCTTGTGTGGTCCCAGGACAAACTCCTCTCGCTAAGAGCAGTGCATATTCCTTGGCATCTCAATATGGGAGCAGACATCCTGTCGAGGCAGGGGCCGAGGCCCGGGGAATGGATGCTTCACTCCGAGGTGGTGGAGCAGATTTGGAGAGTCTTTGGCCAGGCTCAAGTGGACCTCTTTGCGACTCAAGAGACATCACAATGTCCCCTCTGGTACTCTCTGACTCATCCAGCTCCACTTCACATCGCTAAAGAGGCCTTGTCAGTGGCTCCCTCCTTGCTAGACTTTGCGCCCGGCTTGGCCAAAGCTTTTCTGTACCCCAGGCCGGGGTACGTCCCTGAAGTACCCTCCTCAGTACCACGGCCTGTCGTACTTCAGGCGTTCTGTCCTCCTCCCTTTCGGGAGCTTGACCAGCAGAAGCTAAATTGCATGTGTGCGAGCACTGGACACGTATGTCCACAGAGCTGCCATGTGGAGGAAGTCCGACCAGTTATTCGTTTACTATGGACCTTCCAAGAGAGGTCTACCGGCCACTAAGCAGACCCTCAGTAGGTGGATTGTTGATGCCATTACTATGTCATGAGTCCTCAGGCCTTCCCTCACCCTTAGGGGTCATGGCTCACTCCACCCGAAGTGTGGCGGCCTCCAAGACCTTCCTGTCGGGTGTGGCTATGCAGGATACATGTAACGCTGCGGGCTGGTCTACGCCACTCACCTTTGTCAGGTTCTACGATCTCGACATTCGTACCACTCCTGGTTCTTCCGTCCTTTTGCCATAGCTGTGCTGAAGTTCATACACACTACGCAGGGACTTGAATGTCTGGCGGTGTGGGCATCTCGTTCCCAAAGCATACGACGCAGCTCGAGTTCCTGAAGGGGAACGTCTCAAGGTTATGTATGTAACCCTAGTTTCCCTGAGGAAACGAGACGCTTCATCTCCTGCCATATTTCCGGCATCCCTGCGAGCGCTTCCTTCATTCTCCAGAAGCTCCCGGTGTATCCACCTCACGTGCTTTTATAGCTTCCTGGTCACACGTCACCCCATCCATGACGTCGCGCCCATCCATTGGTTTGATTACACACGTTTCAGAGCATGGTCTCGCTGAAGGGATTCCCAAAGCGTTCGACGCAGCGTCTCATTCCCTCAGGGAACTAGGGTTACATACGTAAACTTGAGACGTTCTGTTGCTTTATATGAAAATAAATATGATGAACAAGACACTCAAAGTGCTTGCTATTTAATTCCATACGAATAGTGCATTTATCATCCATTTTTATTTTAATACAAACATATTTTAGATTTTTATAGAAATATGACAACAGTCACATATCTCTTAATAGTGTTTGGGAATATCCATGCATAATTGAAATACATAATCACATGAAATCAGATTAGAAAAAAAAAAAAAAAATTAGAAGAGAACGCAGCATCACGGTTGTATGAACCAATGAGCATTAAGCTGTGTCGTCAGTCAGTCTGTTCCCATCATGCTTTTGATCAGCGCAGTCAGTGGAGAGCAACTGTGCGCGACTAGATCTGCAATCCGATCTGCAAATATTTGGCAATCCGACACAGCAGCCACGCAAGAGTTTTTTGGCACACGTCAGCATGACATCAGAGCAAGTCGGACGTAACTCGGACACTTTTCTAACCGGCATGCATCTCGCAGTGATCACCGGTGATCGGTTCTGCGCAGATTTTGCTCATCTCAAACAAGTCTGTTGGTTCCTTTGTTTATTGTGTCATGTTCTGATTGGTTGTCCAAGTCATGTGTCTTGTTTCCCATTGGTTGGTTTGTCATGTGACCCTTATTGTTTGATATAAATAGCCCTCATGTTGCCTTTGTCCTTTGTAAAGTATTATCTGTGTAACCTGCTGTTGGTGAGTTGTGTTTCTGTTCATGCCAAGTCAAGTCTATTCAAGTTAAGTCTGTTCATGTCAAGTCAAGTCTGTTTCAAGTCAAGTTTGTGTCAAGTCAAGTCTTTGTTTGTTTGGATTTTGGATTTCACTTTGTTTAATAAACTGCACATGGGTTCTTACAACTTACAGTTCAGTGGACTTGTTACAGAATACTCGACCGTTACAATGAGCCCAGCAGTTGCTCTCCTTAGTTTGCGCCAGGGGAATCATCCCATAGAGGATTATGTGGCGGATTTTTGTAATTTGTGTCATGTCATGGGATTTAATAATGTTGCCCTAAAAGGCATCTTTTGTAATGGACTAAAAGACTGTTTAAACGATCTAATGCCTAACAGCAATGGCTCTGCAACCCTTGAGGAGTATATTGACTTAGCATTGTTGTTGAGTGGTTCATCATACACTGTGGCTTTTGTGGATGAGGAGCCCCGCAATTTTACAGTACCCACCACACCAGAGTGTTTCCATTCCCCAACTGTCATGTCTGGAGTTGTTCACGTCATGCTTGCTACGCCAGGGCCTCCTAACGTCATGTCTGCTACGCCAGGGCCTGCTAACATCATGTCTGCTAAGCCAGAGCCAGCTCACGTCATGCCTGCTACTCCAGGGTCTGCTAACATCATGCCTGCCAAGCCAAAGCCTGCACATGTCATGTCTGCTATTCCAGAGCCTCGTCACGACATGGCCGCCATTCCAGAGCCTCGTCCCGTCATGGCCGCCACGCCTGAGTCCCCGACCACAAGTCTGCCCAAGAGGCCTCTCCTGTCCATGAGTCTGCCTCAGAGGTGGCGGCATCAGCTGCAGAACCTCTAGAGGTGGCAGCATCTACTGCAGAACATCACGATGCAGTGGCGTCCGCTTCTGAACTCTTTTCCTGTCCTGCCACAGCCATGGAGGACATTTATGAACTCATAGACTGCCTTGTCATGCCCACAGAGGCCTTTCATGAACTCTCTGCCTGTCCTATAACAACCATGGAGGCAGTATCGGAGCTAATCACCAGCCCTGTTACAGCCAAAGATGCCGTTTCTGAACTGTCTGCCTGCTGCCTGTCCTGTTACGGCTGCTGAGGCCGTGGTTAACCTGTCTATGCTCTCTCTTCCAGTCCCGCCTGATCCGCCGTGGTTGTTCCCTGCAAACCACTGAAGTGGTCATCTACTCTACTGTGGGGATCTTCGGTCAGGTCTGTTTTACTGTGGGAGTCTTTAGCACCACCAGTTCCACCCTGGATTCCTGCTCCGCCGGCTTTGACCTGGTGGTCTCCTGGTCCACTGTTCCACAGTCTGCCATTGCTCCATGGTCCAGGCCCTCCACTGTTCCACAGTCTGCCACTGCTCCAGGGCCCAGGTCCACCATTGTTCCACAGTCTGCCACTGCTTCACGGCCTAGACCCGCCATTGCTCCACGGTCCAGGCCCACCACTGCTCCACAGTCTAGACCTGCCTCTGCTTCATGCTTCGTTTATTCATGGTTCCTGTCTAGTCATGTGGTTCCTTCACCCTCTTGTATTCCTGCTACTGGTTCCTTTGTTTATAGTGTCATGTTCTGATTGGTTGTACAAGTCATGTGTCTTGTTTCCCATTGGTTGGTTTGTCATGTGACCCTAATTGTTTGATATAAGTAGCCCTCATGTTGCCTTTGTCCTTTGTCGAGTATTATCTGTGTAACCTGCTGTTGGTGAGTTGTGTTTCTGATGCCAATTTTCCACAAGTTGATATGATTCTTTAGGGTCTTAATGAAAAGTCTATAACATACTTTGGTTAAAATTTCTAGAGTAAAAAACACCCTTTTTATCCTGTCAAAATCAGCTCTGTTTTCAGCAAGCTGTTTTAGTCCATGTTGCTTTAAATTCTAATGAGCTCTGCTCACCCCACCCCTCTCTTTCGTGGGTTGACGAGCAGACTGTAAACTTCAACTGCGAAACTTGCTAACTAGCACATATTAGGAAAGGCGATTTGCAAAAAATCATTAAAAATAAAACCTTATACTCACTTCTTCTGTACATGAAGCTGGATCATGAATGATTTGCGCAAATATAAAGGCATTTAGGCAGATCAGGGATCGGCGCATTCCCTTCAAAAATGAAAGTAACATTAATCCCCTGCATCTTCAGCGGCTCAGATGTCGGGAGTAAATGATGACTGCTATATTCATTATTACATCCAACAACAGAAAACCTCAATCGCTTAATCTGAGACATTCTTGTCTTCCCCTGCACCGGACCAAAAACAGAAAAAGTCTTTTTGAGGTAGAAACTACAAACAAAAGAATTGGAAGAATTACAAATGAAAGAATATTGAACCTAAGTTTTGGGAATTTGCTTGGTCATTGTTATGAGCAAAAGTAATATATTTGGATACCTTAAAGTGTTAGCTAAACTCACCCAAAAAGTAAAATAAATAAATAAATCTCACCCTCAAGTCATTCCAAAACAATAAAACTCTCATTCATCTTCTAAACAGACTCTTTTTTTTTTTTAATTAAGCCTGTTAAAAAAAACAAAAAAAAACAATGCTATTCGATTGAACGTCCACTCAACTAAAACTTTGATGCTTCAAAGTGTTCATAAAGACATTGTAAAATATTCCATATGAATCAAGTGATTTAATTCAAGTCTTCTAAAGGGACACGACTGATTTATATGATGAATAGATTTCATTTAGGATTTTGTTTGCATAGAAATATTCATCAATATCAACAGAACACACTGTTCATGACATCTGTTCATCATACAGTATAAATCAGTGGTTTCATTCATTGTATCCCCATAAGAACACGATTCCCAACTCGGTTCAGTTAAACTAACCACTGATCAATCATACAGCACATTCCATGAAAAAAAGTTAAACTCAGTCTTGCATGAGCAGATGTAGCACCGAACCATGGAGACCAGCTGCCACTGAAATCACACAGTAAGATGAGCCAAGAAGTTGGTCACAAATTCAGGTGTGACAGGGCAAAAAGCCTCAACATTCATTCATCATGAAGGATGGAAAAAAAAAAAAAAATAAGACTACTGTGTTATCTTTTGTATTTTTACCACGGGGGTTGGTGGAATTAAGCTGCTTTGTTTGTTGTTGTTTTCAAAGAATCCTGTTTAAAATGTCAAAGGTCAAAGCTCTTAAGCTGTGTTAACCTTGTAGACAATTTAACAGCAACCAATTGGAATATGGCACTCAAGTTGTATGGAGTACATTAATGATATTTTTATGGTGCTTCAATGCTTGTGGCAAAAATTCAGCAGAATACAACCCGAATTCAGGAAATGTTGGGATGTTTTTTAAATTTGAATAAAATGAAAACTAAAAGACTTTCAAATCACATGAGCCAATATTTTATTCATAATAGAACACAGATAACGTAACAAATGTTTAACGGAGAAATTTTACACTTTTATCCACTAAATAAGCTCATTTCAAATTTGATGCCTACTACAGGTCTCAAAAAAGTTGGCACGGGGGCAACAAAGGGCTGAAAAAGCAAGAAATTTTAAAAAGATTCAGCTGGGAGAACATCTAGCAACTGATTAAGTTAACTGAAATCAGGTCTGTAACATAAAAGGGATGTCTTAGAGAGGCAGAGTCTCTCAGAAGCAGAGCATGTGAGCAGAGTGGAGCGGGAGCAGAGCGGGGAGCGTAGCGGTCATATTTCCTTCAGAGCGGAGAGAGCCTTTCTGAAGATTCCACTCCACTCGCTCAATGCGCTCAGCGCCACTCGCTCAACCCAAAATCCCCTTTGGTAATTTGCTAGTTCGAGAATCTGTGGAATAGGCTAAGCAATAGTTTGTCTAAGCTAATGTTTCTAAAAGCAAATTCTAAAATCCTGTAAAGACTGACAGACATTTTAATAGACCACATTTCCCTGCAGTTTTGGTCTATTTTAATTTTAGAAAGTGTGTTTCTTTTATTAATGCCACGAAATAATTCTTTATTAAGTGCATTTCATCTTTTGTGTGCTTTCATGGGCCTGATAAGCAAGGTGTATTTTGTGAAATTCTATGTGCATTTCATCTTGTGAGTGTTTTGAATGTTCTGTTGCACAATAACTGAAGCTGTGATTTCATGGAAAAGTGTACTTTTTCATTTATTGATATTTTTAGGAAGGTTTGCCAAGTGGCTTCAAAAACAAGACACGTTTTTAAATGAATGATTTTAATTTAATACATTTAGGCTAAATTAATAAAATTCTACAAGCTGAACGTCACCCTGAAACATAACCGTTACTTATCGGACTACTCCTTTAATTGAGACATTTATTCAAGAATTTCATTATAAACAGGAAAAAATAAATAAATAAATTAGGCCTACTGGAGAAATTTAATGTCAGAGCGTGATCTGAGCGGGATTTGGTTTACCAGTGAGTGTGAGCGGAACATTAGCGGAGCGTTTGCTTTAGCCGTGAGCGCCTGAGTGGAGCGCATGCATACAAAGCGGAATATTGAGCTGAGCGTCACACCGCTCCGCTTCGCTCACATGTTCTGCTCAGAAGTAAAGATGGACATAGGCTCTCCAATCTGTGAAAGAGTATGGTAAAAGATTGTGGAATACTTTAAAAACAACATTCCTCAAGGTCAAATTGCAAAGGCTTTGCAAATCTCATCATCTACACTGCATAACATCATCAAAAGTTTCAGAGAAACTGGAGAAATCTCTGTGCGTAAGGGACAAGGCCGAAGACCTTTGTTGGATGCCCGTGGTCTTCGGGCCCTCAGACGACACTGCATCACTCATCAGCATGATTCTGTCATTGACATTACTAAATGGGCCCAGGAATACTTCCAGAAACCACTATCGGTAAACACAATCCGCCATGCCATCTGCAGATGCCAACTAAAGCTCTATCGTGCAAAAAGGAAGCCATATGTGAATATGGTCCAGAAATGCCGTCGTGTCCTGTGGGCCAAGGCTCATTTAAATTGGACTGTTTCAAATTGGAAAAGTGTTCTATGGTCAGATGAGTCCAAATTTGACATTGTTGGAAATCACGGATGCCGTGTCCTCCGGGCTAAAGAGGAGGGAGATCTTCCAGCGTGTTATCAGCATTCAGTTCAAAAGCCAGCATCTCTGATGGTATGGGAGTGCAGAAGTGCATACGGTATGGGCAGCTTGCATGTTTTGGAAGGCACTATGAATGCTGAAAGGTATATAAAGGTTTTAGAGCAACATATGCTCCCCTCCAGACAACGTGTATTTCAGCAGGACAATGCAAAACTACATACTGCAGCTATTACAACAGCATGGCTTCGTAGTAGAAGAGTGCGGGTGCTGAATTGGCCTGCCTGCAGTCCAGATCTTTCACCTATAGAGAACATTTGGCGAATCATTAAATGAAAAATACGTCAAAGACGACCACAAACTCTTCAGTAGCTGGAAACCTATATCAGGCAAGAATGGGACCAAATTCCAACACCTAATCTTCAGAAACTCATAACCTCGATGCCTAGACGTCTTCAAACTGTTTTGAAAAGAAGAGGAGATGCTACACCATGGTAAATATGCCCCCGTCCCAACTATTTTGAGACCTGTAGCAGGCATCAAATTTGAAATGAGCTCATTTTGTGCATAAAATTTTAAAATTTCTCAGTTTAAATATTTGTTAAGTTATCTATGTTCTGTTGTGAATAAAATATTGGCTCATGTGATTTGAAAGTCTTTTAGTTTTCATTTTATTCAAATTTAAAAAAGTCCCAACATTTCCGGAATTTGGGTTGTAGTATTACGCAACTTCTTGAACTTTTTGCGACACAAAAATATGTCTTAATTTGCTTAATTTGACTACTTGCTAGAGTAATCATAATTTGGAATAAAAGTGATTGGCGTTTTACTGCCACTAGTGTTCATTTCCACTTGAAACTGAAGTTAATTTTATGTACTTGTATATTTTTGGAGTTTTGCAAAAAACTAGGTAGAGGCACATTTTCCAATGAGCCTATGTTGGCTAGTTTATAGCCAAGTCTACCAACAGTTATGTTTCTGCTATACATCATCTTATCTATGATTTCAGGCTTGCTCTATATATTCCATAATAGAACTTGGAAGAAACAGAAGCAGAGAAGAATGTAAAGAAGGATATAAACTCTGCCTTGACCCCTACAGCGCTCTGAGTGTGGCTTGTTTGTTTGTTCTCCAGATTGTCCTAGCACAAAAGCTGAATTGTACTGTGAGCTATGACGGCATGAAATGTTTGTTGGACACTGTGGTAAGAAGTTCATGTGTGCTTACACAGTAAATGGAGAGCTTTAATGTCTAGAAGTGATTAGCCCTGAAGCAAAGGCAAAGGCCAAGCCTTTGGGATCGACACCAGCCACCAGCTATTTAAAGTAAATCCTTATTGAAAAAGTAAGAACAGTTCCCTGAAGAGATCTTTTCTTTAGTGCGTCTTGAGGATAGAAGAAAAAATAAATATCTTGTCAGCCATACTCGCCTTCATATTGGTATCTATCTACCATTGGATATCTATCTATCTATCTATCTATCTATCTATCTATCTATCTATCTATCTATCAGTGTTAAATTTGGCAGGCATTTTTGATTTAGTCTTAGTCTTTATCTTGAGACAAAAATGCTTAATAGTCTTAGTCACATTTTAGTCATTTGAGTCTTATAGTCTCATAGTTTTAGTCGACGAAAAGTCATTGCATTTTTGTCAACTTTTAGTCATTACTTTTATTCAAACTGCAGTTACCAGCATTTATTTTGGTAGCTATTTTATCTTCAAACAAAAATAGTTAATTCTTCTCTCTTTAGACCAAATCAATTAAGCTTATGAGAAATTTGAATCAAGCATTGAATTTGGAAAAACTGGAATAATTTTCGTTCAATTTAAATTCAAATTAAACTCATTTTTCAGATACAGTAGGTTTACTTAAGTATACATTTATTTAACATCTTTTGTTGGTTAACATTGATGACACATAGGTATGTAATTAGTTTTCACCCACCTGTTTACTTTCACTTAAGCCATAACCAACTGTATTTACGTGAGATACTCTACACGATAGACATTTGGACCGCTGTGTGTGTATTTGAGCACCGAGAACTGATCGCGTACTATATGAGAACAGAAGAAGTGCAGCGTGCGCGCGAGAGAGCACTTCTATCAGTGTGATTCCGCCTATCGCGCCTTCAACGAATTGTGACTCCAGGGGAAAACGGGACGTCTGGTTCACCCAATCCCAACCCTTCAGGTGCTGACGCCATTGTTTCAGTTCGCCAGTTCGCGTTTTGGTAGCCTATCTGTCCGCTGCGGCTGCCATACTAAGACTAGATATGCGAACGCCCCTCATCTGATTGTAATCCAATGACAGGGACGCACATTTTGAAAGACAAGACAGTTAACTTAGCCTATATGATGTATTTTGAATGTCCCGTAGTCCTCAAATAACATTTTAGTCCCGTCTAGTCTTGTTAACGAAGACGCGGCATAAATTTCGTCAGTTTTTATCATCAGATATTAGTTTTAGCTCGTCAACGTCTCTCTTAGTCACAGAAAAAAGGTTCGTTAACGAATATTTTTCGTCGTCGTCTTTGTTGACGAAATTAACACTTCTATCTATCTATCTATCTATCTATCTATCTATCTATCTATCTGTCTGTCTTTTTTAAACTAGTTGCTGATATGTTCTTTTTTTTTTTTTTTTTTTTTTTTTTACACTGTTGACCGTTTGTATTGACTAAGCATAAAATCATGTTTATGGTTTTTTAAATTTTTTTATTTTTAATTTTTAATTTTTTTATTTATTTATTTTTTATATCAAGATCCAAAACTAAAACAATCTTTCTGTTCTGTGCTTTCTTCATTTGAGAAATATCCATGCATAATGCCTGGACTTAAAGAATGACCAGGTTGACAGTTAAATTTGTTTTAATGAATGATTTCTACTATTTGGTGAAATAACATGACAAGTGTTTTACACTAGCAGCTCTACCTTCAGACTAATGACAGAATTCCACAAGGGCTGTCTTCAGCTCCAGAGAGAATTTCAGCTTCTCCGTGTGGTTGTCAGAGTCCAAAAAACCACTGCGTAATGCAAGGCTGTCAGCGGGAAGGGAGGGAGGGAAGCGGCATGCCATATTACGCAATCTAAAGCTACAGAGAGAGTGAGAGAACCTGGCTGCAGCTCAACTCGACTCTTCCCGAACACATCTGCACATTCACAGCGTGTCTCTCAGTAATACTCAGTTCTCACATTATAAAACAAATCTCATAGCTTGCATTCATCCATGACATGGAGTAGGAATGGAACACTAAATCCTTTAATTCAGAAAACATCACAACTATGTCCTAAAATATGCACAGAGATTCATGGTGCTAGGGGAAAACACACAGTGAAATGGAATGTGGCACTTGAACGCCACAAAAGCAGTTTTTAAACATACACAGCCACTTAACATGAGATGACCTGTGTAAATAGAATCTTTTCATGCGTTCCAGAAATTAGGCCAAAATGCATGGAATAAATTATCATATTGGGGAATACTGATAAAAGGAAAAGTAGAAATTCGGCTCACTGCAATAACTCCACTTCCATTGGGATATACTGTATGTTAACTTCCAAACGTATTTGGTGCTTTGGCACCCCTCCTAAATTCCTTGCATTCTACAGGCTAAATATTTTCTTACTAAATGGGGCACACATGAAAATATTTGGGTAATTTATAGACCTGACCATCCCTCCAAGATAAAAACAGCTAACCATTGAAGTTACCAAACATAGTGTGGTCTTTACTTAGCTGTTCAAGTTTAAAAATTATTCAATAGGCAACCATAAATGACATATCACTTCCTAAAACAGATTATAAGCACAACATACTGTTCAAATGTTTGGGATTATTAAGACATTAATACCTTTATTCAGCAAGGACACATTTAATTGACCAAAAGTGACCATTAAGACATTAATAATGCTACAAAATATACAAAATATTCAAATAAAATCTACTTTTGAACTTTTTTATTTATCAAAGAATCTTTAAAAAAGTATCTTGATTCCCTATGACTAAGACTATTAAGCAGTAAAGTCATTTTCAAATGTGATAATAATAAGAAATGTTACTTGAGCATTAAATCAGCATATTAGAATGATTTCTGAAAGATCATGTGACACTTGCCGGTGAAAATTCAGCTTTCCCATCACACAAATAAATGTTATATTACACTACATTAAAATAAGGAAACATTTATTTTAATTTCTAATAATATTTTCCAATATCAGGTTTTTTTTTTATTTTTTTTTTATTTTTATTTTGATCAAATAGCATAAGAGCATACGAGACTTATTTCAAAAACATTAAAGATCTTACTTTTAAAAGTAAATGAATTATTTTTAAAATTATTTTTAATTATATATATGTATGTGTATATATATATATATATATATATATATATATATATATATACACATATACACTGCCCTCCAAAAGTTTGGAAACACCCCTGGCAAAGTGTGGTTTTTGGATGATATCAGCATAAATCCTTATCATTTTTGGTGCAAATACAGTACATAAAAGTAACTTGACATTATCATTGAAGACCAGCAATAATAATTTTCATTTTGATTACATAATAATGGCAATATATACATGTCAAAGTTAGTCATGCCCCTTTGCCAGCTGTGATGCCTGGTTACTGGTTTAAACTTGGCCCAGGTTTTTAAAAGATTTTTGGGTCAGCACACCTTAATAGCTTCAACAATTGATTGCCAATTAAGTTTAGAATACAATGAACCTGTTTTATGAATGAGCTGTAATAGCTGCTAATGGTGGATATTTTGATGAATCTAAAATTTAAGTATTTTCTATGTATAAACTGTTTATGTAATAAAATATGTTTTAGTAGTTTGTGTTGTCCCTTATCAGTGCAAAATTATCACAAATTAAAAATGATTCATGCCAATATTGTCCAAAACCCAACTTTTCTAGGGCATTTCCAAACTTTTGGAGGGCAGTGTATATTCCATTGAAGTATGGTTTGTTAGGATAGGACAATATTTGGCTGAGATACATCTATTTGAAAATCTGTAATCTATTGATATTAATATTACATATTCAGAAAATCACCTTTAAAGTTGTCCAAATTAAGTTCTTAGCCAAGCATATTACTAATCAAAAAATACGTTTTGATATATGTATCTACATTAGTAAATTTACAAAATATCTTCATGGAACATGATCTTTACTTACAGTTTTTCTCAGTCACTTTGGTGCATCCTTCTCGAATCATCCTTAATATTTGCAAAGAAGTATGTGCATTTCTCAAAACAATTTGTACAAACAGCACCACACAATGGATTTCCTGCAAAAGCCTGTAACTTACTCAAAATCTTTAGTTCATCTCTCAAAAGCAAGTATGTATGTCAATGAACATATCAGTGCCATCAGAATGAAAAGTCCTTGTGTCATTGTTCACAAACAAGAGAGTCAAAATGCTTAGTCATGTTGTCAATATAACAATGCACTCTGTTACTGTAATATCCCAATGATTTTTGGTGTAAAAGAAAAATCGATAATTTTGACCCATACAATGTATTGTTGGCTATTGCAAACAATATAATCAACTCTGCATGCTGTGATCATTTTATATTACTTGGAAAGATTTTCAGTTCTAGACCACTCCAACATTCCCATGCAACATCCTAGGAATACTCAAGAGACCATTAACCAAAATGCACCATCTCCTCAGGAATGCTGGGAGCGCATTCTTTCCACATAGGGTACTGGGAGGAGAGCCGCAAAATGCATTGATTTGTAGGGCAAAGTGCAGCAATGAGAGAGACGAGCTGAAAATAGGACAGCAATAAAAAGTGAGAAAGAGTGAGATAGCAGGTGAGAGAGGGAAGGACAGTGAAAATGCCTGGTTGGGAGGGATGCTGGAATGTGAGCTGCTTTGTCCAGCTGTGTGTCCAGAAGCAAAGGCCATCCAAATGCAGCAAGTCATGAATATTTATGAGCTGCTTCCCACACCCCCTTCCTCTCTGTCTCCTCCCACTGCAGATTAAATTAGCCTTTCTTCTACAGGCAGGGGTCAGGAACAACACTGACTTTACCGACACTATATAGGTCTTGCATTGATCAGATTCAGATTGGACAAAGATTGGACAAGGATGAAAATGCTGAATTGTAGTAAAAAAATAAAATAAAAAAAAAAACCCGAGGCTAGAATGCATTTCAGGAAAAAGGAAAGGAAAAGAAGTGATGTTTGGCCAAGTATGGTGACCCATACTCAGAATTTGTACACACACAGGGAGCAGGTTCAGTGCCTTGCTCAAGGGTCTCACCTCAGTCATGGTATTGAGGGTGGAGAGAGCTCTGGACATTCACTCCCCCCACCTACAATCCCTGCCGGACCTGAGACTCGAGCCCGCGACCTTTGGGTTATAAGTCTGACTCTCTATCCATTAGGCCATGACTGCCCCCTAAAAAATAAATAAATAAATAAATAAAAAAAAATATATATATATAAATATTTATATATATATATATATATATATATATATATATGTATGTATGTATGTGTATATATATATATATATATGTATGTATATATATATATATATATATATGTATGTATATATATATATATATATATATATATGTATGTATATATATATATATATATGTATGTATATATATATATATATATATATGTATGTATATATATATATATATATATATATATATATATATATATATATATATATATATATATATATATATATATATATATATATACATACATATATATATATATATATATATATATATATATATATTCCTTATCAGCAGGGTTAAAAAATAAATAAATAAAAATATTTCCTTATCTGAAAAATCATGGATTAACTGAAAAAATTTACCAGCCATAAATATTTCTTATTGACCATGAAACTTGATTCTTAATTTTAATAACAAAATATATCTTTGTTATCTTTGTATACCTAGCCTAATAAAATGTTTAGGTATAGATAAAAATAATAAATTGTTTATAATACATCTAATTGCGTGTGTGAACCTTGGACTTGGAAAGTCTAGAGTCAAAACATTTACACATTTTACAAAAGAAAAAAAAATAAAATAAAATATCAGCAAATATAAGTCTTTCCCATTTAAGACACATAAAACTATGGCTATAATATGACTTCAAGGCTATACAGTATTAAGTCTCGAGCCCAAGTCCAAGACTATATTTTCATGGTCTTGGTCTTGTCATAGACTGGGGAGCATTTGGACTTGGGCTCAACTCAGACTCATCCCTCTTCTGGTCTCGATCTTGACTCAGACTACTCAGGTCTTGAATAAGTTGGTCTCGACAACTCACTTCTTAAAACATATTCAAATAAACATGTATGCTTTCTACATGATTGCATGATTAGCATCCACCTGTTTGCATCTAAAGGGCTTCATAGTCCACACGTCTACCAACAAGAACCAGAAACATTTTCCTAAATTTCCTAAACATCCTAAATCTATATCCTTCAAGAGTACCAGTAAAGTTATGCTAAGCACTATGTGGAATGACTGTGAATCTACCCAGAACTGGCCATAATAATTTATGTTATTACGATATTATGTTCCCATATTCAAATAAAGATTTAAAAATAAAAATGTTAATTTCCACATTCAAATAAAAATTTAAAATTTTTACGTGCCACTAATTAAGCAAGTATATCTTCAGCTAATTGTCAACCTCTTACATGTATGCTTCACATGAACAATTAGCAGATATGCATATAAACAGCCTTTTAATTAACAGAGTAGAATAATTATGGCTGATAGTAAGACATGCAAACGTAAAAGAAAACCAAACTGGATGCAAGAATGTACTCGGTTACAAACGTAACTTCGGTTCACTGAGATACGGAACGAGTACTGCGTCTGCTAAGACGCTATGGGGAAAAACTCCTTTTTCTCCGATGGCTGAAGCCTTTTTCAATAATGCAGTGTAACTGCACAGCCATTGGTTCGTGCAGTGAATAAAAAACGAACCAATGGCCCGGCAGCGGAGCTGTATGAGCCTATGGCGACAAAGCCCGCCAGAATGGGCGAGGCCATCTGGCTATATAAGCGGGCATTCTGCCGTAGGATCCTCAGGTTACTTTGACTGAAGCGACTACTGAGTCGTGCAGCTACATAGCACGGCAAAGTATGCATTAATCATTCTGTATCTCAGTGAACCGAGGTTACGTTAGTAACCGAGTACAATCCCTATCGATACTTCACTCGTACTGCGTCTGCTAAGACGCTATGGGGAACCAGTACAATCCGCTGTGCTATGCTAGAGGAACGACTAATACTTGAACTTGCCTTAAGCACCCAAGTGGGCCCATTGGGACCAAGTATTTTGCAGGGAAGCCCCGCAGGAGGTAATAGGGCCAGACTCAAAGAGGTCGGCCCAGCCTTGAATAATAGTCCCAAGATAATTTAGTACAGCCTCGGAACTCAGTGCGGGCCAAGAGCGTACAGGAAGAAGGCAAGCGCCTGAACACTGGTTTGTCATATGACAAGTGTGAGCCCATTCATGCAGACAGGACCCGGGCCTGTAAGGCTGGGGCGTCCAGATTATAGAACCTGGTAAATGTGGATGGCGAGGCACAGCCGGCAGTCGCACAAATCTCTGCGATGGACACACCACTAGACCAAGCCCTGGAAGAAGCGACGCCTCTAGTTGAGTGGACTCTTACTCCCATGGGGCATTGTAGGCCCAAAGAAGACTATGCTAGCGCAATAGCGTCAACTATCCAACTATCCAAATATGGAAAGTCTCTGCTTCGTGACAGGAAACCCTTTGGACATATCATTCTGTTCGCCTAGGAAGGTCCCGACTCAGGAGGATGGGCCACAGGGCTGCTGAGAGCAGCTGAGACAGCTCTGCGAACCAGTGTTGGTTCCTCCAAAGCGGGGCCACTAACAGAACCTTGTGTTTCTGTTCCCTGATATGTCTGATTACCTGTGGGATCAGGACGATCGGGGGAAAAGCGTAGAGGAGGAGCTTGGGTCAGTTGTGGGCCAGCACATCCTCGTCCTTCGAGAAATAATTTGGGCAATGAGTAGGGTTGGGTACTGTTCACATTTCAACCGGTACGGTACCGGTATCGGTACTTGAAATTCGGTACTTTTTTCGGTACTTTACTCTCTGTGTAATTACAAAAACATTTATTTCAATTAAAAAATAAGACCAAAACTGGTTAGTTTGTTAGAGTTTTCCCTCTTTTCCTCGCTTTCCTTCACTTTTAAATAGCTTGTAAAACCACCATGTGCATTTTACTTTCACTTTCAAATTAGCAGCAAGCAACAACAACACAACGTCAAACTCATTGAACTTTTATTAACAAAATGAATAAAAATACACCATGCTACAAATTATACACTAATGTACAAATTACGCTTTTAATGAGATCTAAAGTTTAAAAGTACATTGAAACAAGAAACAATATACATTTATTTTATATTGAAATGTAGTAGGCTAACGAAGTCATGTTTAATTATGATTTCCCCAGATATAATTGTTTCATTGTTTCTACGTTAGACTTAATAATTTGTGGGCTCTGTCTGTTTCATGAATTTGTTCCCTAGAAAACCCATGATTTATCTAAAATAAGGGAACGAATTAAGTCATAGGGAACGAATTCTTAATTCATGGCCACTAAATCTTTCATTTCCCCTGCATGTTTATCGTAGCAGCTAAGAGATGTGAAAACTGATTAAAAGTGAATGACAATAAAATGAACCTGTGAAATTAGAGGGTGAGACAGCGAGGATTTGGGAAAAGAAATAGTAAATATTATAAAATTCCTGGAAATTCGTGACCAACCGGCAGAACAGAAGATAAAGCCGCGTATGGCTTTAAATGTACAGGTCACGATGTAAAATTTGCCTGCTAACCCATTATTTCTCTTATAAACAAAGCTTTGTACCTCACTTGTGTCATACTCGCATTAAAATGTTTCATGTGAGCGGCAACATGTTTTCTATAGCACCGCCGGTGGAAGCGCTTCTCTGACCGCGCGGCGCAGCCCCACGAGCTGCAGTTACGTTTGGGATCATTTTATTTAAATGCCAATAATGTCAATTGCAAACATTGCGATTGTGTTTTAAAATACAACAACGCGTACAATGAAACAGCCAAGTAAAATGATCCACGGCGCGCTCTCTTCATTTTATCAAATGATCATAATCACATCTATTCATTTTACAGTCCTGCTACTAGCCTTTTATTTAGACTAAAACCACTGTCATTCGGGTGAGAAAGCCTGCATTTTGAGTGGCATTTGCACATCCTGTCATGCCGGTGAATACATGCCACTGCAATAGACGCATTTCGCAGTATTAAGGTTAACTATTAATCGATTAATTGATTGTTAATTAAAACGACGATCGATCATGGAAATGGTCGAAAATTGACATCCCTAGTAGGTATACAAAACTGAAAATCAGCAAACACTGTGGAACCAAATAAATACAGAACATTTATTAGCAAAACGAATAAGAAAGCTTGGAGGCACGGCATACATGTTGATGTAAAATAAAATAAATAAAATACACAAAGTTTAAATAAAGTAAAAAGCGGCAAACATTGTGGAACTAAATATAAAAGAAACAAATGTAAAAAAAAAAAAAAACACAACTTACAAAATCACCTTAGATAAACGGCAAAAGTCAACAGGCTTTTCAAAATCCAAAATATTGCCAAACAGGTGCTTTTGCACTCCTGCTTATGTGATGCAAACAAAACCGCGTCTCCGCCATTCTTGAGGCAAGTGGAACATGCAGGATTCATATTTAAACCGTCTTTTTGCATTTTAATAATCACAGACACTAGTCTAGATCGCGATTCTAATTAAGTGACAGACCTACTTTCGATTTATTAATCTAAAAAAAAAAGAGACAAATTCCGTGGCATTCCGCGCTATAGAGTAAATTCCGTTTTTATGAATGAACTCCGCGATCTCGTCCGTGTTTTTGCAGAAACCATATAGCCCTAGAAATGTAACCACACTTCTGAACATTTCGGTTTGTCCTGTGTTTAAACGAGTTGCAGTGGTGACATCACGTCACAGGGTCTCTCTCTCTCTCTCTGTGTAACATATGCGATCAGATGTGTTCTCAGGTACCGAAATGTGGTACCAATTGATTTAATGTGAATCGATACTCGGTAGTACCGACGCAATTCGGTCGGTACCCTTAATAGTACCGAGTTCGGTACCCAACCCTAGCAATGAGAGTTGTCTTTTGAGGCGAAGAGGTCGACCTCTGCCTTGCCAAAGATCTCCCAGATTCGCTGAACCGTTTGTGGGTGGAGCATCCACTCGTCTGAGGGGACATTGCTCCAAGATAGCATATCCGCTCCTTGGTTCAATTTGCCTGGTACATGCATTGGTCTCAGTGAACACAAGTTGAGTTGAGCCCATTCCAAGAGGCGTTCTACCAGGATGAAGAGACGCCTCGAGGATAGATCGCCCTGGCGATTTTTATAGGACACCACCATCAATGCTGTCTGAACAAACAAGGACGTGGTGTCCCCTTAAGTCCGGCAGAAAGGTGCAAAGGCCCAAACATACTGCCAGCATTTCCAGGCAGTTGATGTGTAGCCGACTGTCCTCTTTCGACCAGTGGCTGAAAGCCGGTTTGCCGTCACACAGCGCTCCCTAACCCATGTTGGAAGCGTCTGTCAAGACCACCTTCCTTCTGCAGACCATTCCCAGGGGCACGCCCTGCTCCATCCACTGAGGGTCTTTCCAAGGGGCCAGGGCTGCCACGTTTCACATGGGAATATACGTGTGTTTAACATGGGAATATACATGAATTCACATGGGATTCACATGGGTTTCACATGGGATTCACATGGAAATTCACATGAAAATGTTCCAAAAACACACATTTCCCATGTGCGAAGCACACGTTTTCCATGTGCAAAGCTCACATTTCTCATGTGCAAAGCACACGCTTCACATGTGATTTTCACGTTTTCACACGTGAAATTTCACATGTTCAGAATCACATGTATATGTGGCCACATGTGACCACATGTGTTTTTGCACATGTGAAATGCATGTGGTTTTTCTGTAAGGGGGTGGTCTGGCTGTAACGAGACTTGGCCCCCTCCTCTTCCTGTCCCACAGATCAGGATGACGCCTGGGGTGCCGGGTCCAGCACTATCTTGGGCCGGGATCCCTGACGTTTAGGGAATGGGTAGCGTCTGGCAGAGCGGGAGCGACGACGAGGCTCTGGCTTGGAAGCTGGCTGAGCATCTGGAGGCACAGGCTTCGCGGGCTGCTGAGTCGGCACCATCTTGGGCGACTGGAAGCAGCTGCAGAGCTGGAGCGCTTTGGCAGGAAGTGCTGCATTGCCTGGGATGACTTCTGCACAGCAGAGAAGCGTTCAGCAAAACCCTCAACTGCAGGTCCAAACAGGCCAGTGGAGGAGACCGGGGAATCCAGGAAGGGGACCTTGTCCGCATCCTTCATCTCCGTTAGGTTTAGCCATAAGTGTTGATCGAACACCACGAGATTGACCATGGACCTGCCAATCGCTTGAGCCGTCGTCTTTGTGGCGCGCAGAGCCAGGTCGGTCGCACTACGCAGCTCCTTCAAAGCTGCTGGTTCTGGGCCGGACTCGTCCATGCAGCGGAGACGTTTGGCCTGGAATACTTGGAGGACCGCCGAGGAGCGCCGAGGCCACCTGACTAGCCGATGACTAGGCTCATCTAGCGAGCGCTGAAGTCATCCTACATGGCTTAGACGGGTGGGCGGCCTTTGCCTTCCAGCTGATGGCCGTGGGTGGGCAGAGATGCGCGGCCACTGACTCATCCAAGGGAGGCAGTCTGTCATACACTTTTTCTTCAGAGCCGTCGACAGACGTGAGAGCGGACGAAGAGGAGGGATGTAGATGGGCCGAGTAAGGGGCACGCCACAATCTGGTCAGTTCTTCATTGATCTCTGGAAAGAATGGTGAAGCTCGTTGACGAGGGGCCTGACGGCACCCCGGCAAGAACCATTCATCCAGCCGGCTACAGATGGGCTCCTTCGACAGAGACCACTCCAAACCCAGCTCTTCCACAGCTTTGGACAGGACGCGGAAAAGTTCGGCATCCATGCCCATGCTGGCCGCGCTGGGCTCCGAAGACGGCAGTGGGGCAGGGTTGTAGGACGAGCCCGACAGCTCCTCCGCATCAGAAGCACCCAACAACATGCTGTCGTCCATGACATCACACTCACTCCCACCGAACAAGACCAGATGCAGACCACTGCTGCAGATGCTGAAGACGGCTGGGAAGCGGCGAGTCAGATGAGCAGAGGGTCTTGATCCGCTGCAAGGCTTCTTCCACGGCGAAGGGCTTTGAGTTCCATAGCAAAGATCAGAAGTCATCGCTGAAGAAAAAGAAATCTGAGGATGCTAAGGCGGAATGCCCGCTTATATAGCCAGATGGCCCCGCCCATTCTGGTGGGCTTTGTCGCCATAGGCTCGTACAGCTCTGTTGCCGAGCCATTGGTTAGTTTTTTATTCACTGCACAAACCAATGGCCATGCAGTTACACTATGTTATTGAAAAAGGCTCCAGTCATCGGAGAAAAAGGAGTTTTTCTCCATAGCATCTTAGCAGACGGAGTACGAGTTAAGTATCGATAGGGAACAGCTGTTACTTCTTCCCCAACTGGTTAATGAAAACAAGGATATAATAAAAGGAATATCTGGAGTTGGGATAGCCGCCAAAACCAAACTGCCAGAAACAGCCATTTTAGGATAGTTTGTGGTTTGGTCTTAGTGACTTAGAAGTCACCTTCACTACTCCTAACGTTTCACAGATTTAGGAGCTAGTTTTAGCACTAAACCGCTTTGTAAAATACTCTTAGAGCAAAAATTTAGGAGTCCTAAATTTAGGACTCCTAAATTTAGCACTGACATGCCCATTATTTTTAAGATTTTCTCCTAAATCAGCAAGTCATGAGCTACTTTTAGCCTTTAGATGTTTTGTGAATCCGGGCCAAGTATATATTGTAACCAAGTTTTAGTGTAGCTGGTTCAGCAGTTTTGTACATAGCTGGAACTTTACCCAGAAAGGTTGATCTTCAGGATCAGTACTTATCACTAACACTAAAGCTTTAGTTATATTCTAAACTAAAATTTGCAAAGAATGTGGACTAAGGCTACGAGACACTGGCATGAAAGTGAAGCTGTGGAAATTGTGAAGAAATTCCATCAGAATTTAATCATCTTGTTGAGTCTTTATGTCAACACATTATTAACTTTGAACTCCAAATCTGGGTCAGTTGCTTTATTGCCCTCATCTACTATCTGTCTTTCACACATTTTACATCCATAATTTTATGGCCAGGTGGAAGCAAAGTTTTTAAAAAGACACATACAGGAGACGTTATTCAAAGCTGCAGATGTAGGGCAACATTCTTTTACTCACTCAAATACATTTCATGGGTATGTCAAAACCTCTTGAAGGAAAAGCTGAAATTTTCTGAAAGCACCATTTTTGACAAGTAGCCTATAGATATCAGATCACTACTCGATCCAAATCAAACATTTCATTACACAAGAACAAGCTCTGTGTCAGGATACTTGTACATACATGTTGGCTTTTAAAGTCAGAAATACTAAGAGAACAAAAATTGGGCAGTTTGCCAACTTTATCTCCCCAAACAAACAGGCTTTGCTATAGCAACAGAACAGTGATGTCTGGCTTCATTTCACGTTCACACAGTCAGTGTTTGGGATTGACAACGACATTACAACTGATGTGACACTATGTGACACTGTGAATTATACTGTTCATACAACAGCAAGTTAAAAAGTATTTTTACAAATATTATAAATCTTTAAATATCGATATGTTTTTGAGGGGTTACAATGCATAACATTTTACAACCTGAAATCTTGCCTTGCTGAGAAAAGTTCAAATGATCAGATAAGGCTTTTTTCTGGTCAGATTTTAGAAGAGGTGTGTTTAAGTCATAGAATGTATAATTTTTCTGTCATTTTTAATGAATGGATTAACAGATATGGACAAAAATTCGTTGTCATTGACCCAAAAATCAAAGATATTTAATGCATATTTAACATAATCTAAGGTACAAATTCAGCCGTCAAATCTGTTTTTTTTTTTTTTTTTTTTTTTCATGGATACAGGAATATATTCAGCACTAGTAGACATGATTGACAGCCCTATTCTTCTGTGTTAATAACACAGGTGTGTGAGAAAAAGAATATTGTATTCTTTTATCCAAATAACAGAAGACAAGTTGCAGGGTCAAGACTTTTGGTCCCATAGTGAGCTGATAAAGGTCAAGTGGGAGTGCAGTTACTTTAGTAACAACAGAAGTTCCTTCAACTCCTTGGAAATGAATCCAGACCTTTCCTTATTCAGGGAATGTATTCATTGACCTCATTAATTTATCCTGACAAGCAATAACATTTACTTTAGAAAGATAGTTTTAAGTACCAGCAGCAGTTATTTCAAAAACAAAAGTGAAAAATCAGAACCAGTTCTGAAACATAAAATGTTAAGAAGATGGTTAGTATAATTTAGTATGCCCATGAATTTCATGTGCATCTTCTAAATGAGGCATTGGTTGACAGCACAACAGTCACACCTCAGTTGCTCATCCTGATTTCTTTATTAATGGGCAACTCCATTATTTTGGAGCCACTGGGCAGAGGATGCTATAAGAAAGCTTCATGTCATCAGGATGGCTGAATGGACAACGAGGGAGAAAAGCTTTTGGAAACATAGACAATCACTAATTGGATGAGAGATTCATTGGCAATGAGGAGCAGGCTCTTATGCAATCTGAATGATGAATGGGACTGAAGCTCTCATAGTTGTGCACGTTTGCTGTATAGGTGGGTTAAATTTGTTCGTTCTTTTAATTCCAGCAATGAACACGTCCAAACCATATTTCACACTGAGTTAAGGGTTTCCATTTGAATTTACAGTTTCATTTATGTAATTAAGAAGAATGTAATGGCTAGACAGGAAATGCTCTTCCTATGCAGTAATATGCTGCGCTGCATATAAGGATTAATTTTCCTTTTTTAATTAAAAAAAATTAAAAAAAAAAAAAAAAATTCAATGAGAAGTTATTTTGTAGTTTTTGTTGATGAAATTATAGCAGTAGTTAACAAGCCTATAAAAATATAAAATATGCAAAAGAAAAAAATCTAAAAGCAAATATTTATTTTAAAAAAATACCCATTATGATTACATATAGTAAATACCTGCAGTACAAGGTAAGCAGTTTTGCATGGCATGTTTTCTATAATAAATTTTGTCTGCTCCAGACATCAACTGTTTACGTCATCTGAATTACTGTAAATTACGAGTTTCCGACAAAGAACCATTCAGGTCTTCATTGGACTCGTAATTACAAGTTGGAAACTTATATGAAAGCTAGTTTTTTTCTCTCAAACATCATATAAACAAAAACAAAATGGCAGCGGTCTCCACAGTTAGCTCCTACCTCAACACATATTTCTGTTTGATAGAAAATTTCTGTTTCAATCGTATATAAGCAAATTAACATAATGATTAAATTATTTGCTGTCATTAATAGCCAAGTCACACATGAATCCATTTTGGCGTTGTGATCATTGCCACAAAAACGAATCTGAGGACATTTCTCGAAGTAGAATCGCTGAGTTGCTATCTTGTAATTACAGTAATTCCAATACAATGTGACTGCAACATAAGACACAGAGTAAACTCTGGGTCAAACTCACAATGACAACTGTATGATTATTAAAGGTTTACACTAAAGATGGGAGAATTTCAGTCTGGTTAAAAACAAAAACATTTGAGTAGGGTTGGAAAAATGCAGTCCCTCTTAAACTTTCCAGAATATACAAGAAACAGAAATAAGAGGATCTCATCCAGAACTAAAGTAAGAAAAACGCAACACAAACAAGGTAGAAAGATGCAATGTTGAGTTGCATAAAACTTCAGTTCATTATGCACCAGAACAGCCTGATCCAGTAAAATGTGGGGTCATTAAGCTCTAGGACAGATCACTCTGACCACAGTACCGATCATCACTTATGAGTCACTTACTCAATGTACATAAGAGCTGAATGAATGAACAGCAGGGATTTCCACTGGCTGAACTGTGGTGTCCAGGCTCAGGTCTATAGTGTCACGACCCCGCCTTGGTCCAGGGGGTATTAACACTGTATAGGAAACCATGAATGATAGCAAAATGACGCAAGATAGAATGGAATGTGTCCATGGAGTCTGCCGGCCATTGAAAGCTACGGCCATGAGGCTCATGATCAATTCCCTCTGCAGCAAGCATCTTGTGAGTTGGTTTAAGTCAAGACTGTTTTGTCCATATAATGGAATTTGTTAAAGTATTAAAGGAAAACATACATCCTAGAGTGGTAAAATTACTAGTCAGAACCTAAGTTCTGAATCCTACCTGCATTTGACCACTCTGACATTCAACGTACTGTACAGACCTGAATCAAGAAAACAAGATACCAAAACATCTGAATGGAATATTTTCCATTATCATAATATGTAGTATCACTTGCAAGACACTGAAGTATGTGATTTTTCTTTAGGCTGCACATGAAATTGCCTTCATTCATCAAACTAGTGTCTGCAACAGCGTGCTAGAACCTAGAACCTTACAGATACAAATTTCCATAATACTTTAACAGGAATCTCCTGGATACTACCCAACAACAAATGGTCATTCTTAACATTACTGTGTCCATGAAACAATACAGGTACATCTAAAAAAAAATTGAATATTGTGAAAAAGTTAATTTTTTCTTGTAACTTATTTCAAAAAGTGAAACTTTCATATATTTTAGATTCATTTCATGTAAAGTAAAACATTTCAAAAGTTTTTTGTTTTAATTTTGATGATTAGAGTTTACAGCTCATGAAAGTCAAAAATCAGTATCTCAAAATATTAGAATATTTACATTTGAGTTTCAATTAATGACCATCTCTACAGTATAAATCCCGGGTATCTCTTGTCCTTTGAAACCACAATAATGGGGAAGAATGCTGACTTGGCAATGATCCAGAAGACAAACACTGACACCCTCCACAAAGAGGGTAAGTCACAGAGGGTCATTACTGAAAGGTATGGCTGTTTACAGAGTGCTGTATCAAAGCATATTAAATGCAAAGTTGACTGGAAGGAAGAATTTGTGTAGGAAAAGGTGCAAAAGCAACAGGGATGACCGCAAGCTTGAGAATACTGTCAAGCAAAGCTGATTCAAACACTTGGGAGAGCTTCACAAGAAGTGGACTGAAGCTGGAGTCAGTGCATCAAGAGTCACCACGCTCAGACGTCTTCAGGAAAAGGGCTACCAAGCCACTTCTGAACCACAGACAACGTCAGAAGCGTCTTACCTGGGCTGTGGAGAAAAAGAACTGGACTGTTGCTCAGTGGTCCAAAGTCCTCTTTTCAGATTAAAGTAAATTCTGCATTTCATTTGGAAATCAAGGTCCCAGAGTCTGGAGGAAGAGTGGAGAGGTAAAGAATCCATGTTGCTTGAAGTCCAGTGTGAAGTTTCCACAGTCAGTGATGATTTGGGCTGCCATGTCATCTGCTGGTGTTGGTCCACTGTGTTTTCTGAAGTCCACAGTCACCGCAGCCATCTACCAGGAAATTTTAGAGCACTTCATGCTTCCTTCTGCTGACAAGCTTTATGGAGATGCTGATTTCATTTTCCAGCAGGACTTGGCACCTGCCCACACTGCCAAAGGTACCAAAAGCTGGTTCAATGACCATGGTGTTACTGTGCTTGATTGGCCAGCAAACTCGCCTGACCTGAACCCCATAGAGAATCTATGGGGTTTCGTCAAGAGGAAGATGAGAGACACCAGACCCAACGATGCAGATGACCTGAAGGCCGCTATCAAAGCAACCTGGGCTTCCATTACACCTGAGCAGTGCCACAGGCTGATTGCCTCCATGCCACACCGCATTGATGCAGTAATTCATGAAAAAGGAGGCCCAACCAAGTATTGAGTGCATAGAAATGAACATACTTTTCAGAAGCCTGACATTTCTGTTTAAAATATCCTTTTTTAATTGATCTTATGTAATATTCTAATTTTCTGAGACACTGAATTTTGGGTTTTCATTATCTGTAAGCCATAATCATCAAAATTTCAAGAAATAAAGGCTTGAAATATATTCACTCTATGTGTAATGAATCTATATAATATATGGGTTTCACTTTCTGAAATGAGTGACAAAAAATATTGACCCTTTTCACAATATTCTAATTTTTTGAGATGTACCTGTATAATTATGATAGCAGAGTAATATATTCATCAACAGCATGTACTATCAGTTCACCGAAAAATGACCATTCTGTCATCATTTACTCATGTCGATCCAAACCCATAAGACTTTTGTTCATCTTCGAAACACTAATGAGAATATTTTTAATGAAACCTGAGAGATTACTGTAGCTCCATTGAAAGTCCATTCCACCAAAATACTACAAGTTTACTGTATAAAGACATTGTAATATGAATAACAATATGAATAAAGTGGTTTAATCCATGTCTTCTAAAGAGAAACAAATGCTTTGTATGATGAACAGATTTAATTTAGGCTTTTATTCACATATAACATTGAACATGGGGATGATCAAATATAGTATACAGAAACTGAAATGTACTTGTGTGACCCATATAAACCAGTGTGACTTCTTGAACATCAAAAATGTCTGGAAGAACTTATCATATTTCATCATATTTGTGTGTTTTGAAATGAATAAGGGTAAGTAATTGTTTTTTTTTCTTTTCTATCTATCTATCTATCTATCTATCTATCTCTTTTTTGGGGAAAATTATTCTTTTAATGTGTAATCATTTTTAGAAATTAACAAAGCAGGTACAGTATATGTGATAGTAACAATCAAAATAATATTTAAGACATTCAGCAACAAGAATATAATTTAGGGGTATTTAGGTTTTACATTTAAGGCAGCAGATCACCCTTTGTTCACAACTTGCCGCATAAAGCTTGCCAGAAATTAAATACATGTCAGTATCCATGAGGATGGAAATAACTCAGAACATCATGTTTCTACATTACATATGTTTCTACACATCTTTTGTATTAATGGAAAAATAATAGGCTGAGAAGTTCAACACAAACCTTCTCCACTTTTATCTACACAAACTATACCCCCCCAGCAGATCACCCTTTGTTCACAACTTGCCGCATAAAGCTTGCCAGAAATTAAATACATGTCAGTATCCATGAGGATGGAAATAACTCAGAACATCATGTTTCTACATTATACATGTTTCTACACATCTTTTGTATTAATGGAAAAATAATAGGCTGAGAAGTTCAACACAAACCTTCTCCACTTTTATCTACACAAACTATACCCCCCCTCCTTCAGCACTACATGAATCACCACTCAAAGCTTTTTAACTTTGTCATGCTCTTTAAACGGGGGGTTAAATCACTGTGGACCCATTTAAAAAGCATTAATGAACCAGAACTCACCGGTGTCTGGTGTGTGTAAAGCCCTGCGTCTATCCGGTCACAGAAATCTAAATGAACACAGTATTACAAGACTGCTTCACCATTACTACTTCTTCTTCAAGATCTCTAATATCCCAATCCAAGTGTCCACAATGTATCTATCTCTCAGCTGACTCTCTCCAATGCACACCAAACAATTCCTCCTCTTACAATAGCCCCACCCTTAAAAGCTTCATCATCCTCTGACTAAATTGTGCCTTCAGCCTCAGCCTGTCAGTGGAGAAACTTCCCGAGAATGAAATAGGACCTAGAACAGTACCTTGTGGTATTCTTCAGCCAACAAACTACAAAACCTTGTTTTTTAATCCCACCGGTAATATCTGTCATCAAAATTGATGTCAACTATAAATGAAAGTGCAAACTGTCCTGATTTAACAGAACATGTTGACATATCTAACAGTCACATAATCAGAGCTGTTTAAAAGAATAGTTCACCCAGAAATTAACCGTCTGTCATCATTTACTCACCCTCGTGTTGTACCAAACCTACATGACTTCCTTTCTTCTATGGTACACAAAAGAGGTTAGCTATTTTAAAGATTTCAAAGAGACCATTTTGGTGTCCATTGATGTATATTGTATGGACGAAAAAAAAAATCATATCATAGAAAATCATAGATATTTCTGAAAACATTTTCTTTTACATTCCACAGAAGAAAGACATGAGGGTGAGTAAATGATGGCAGAATTTTCATTTTTGGTTGAACTATCCCTTTATTTCCAGGCTGGCTCTCTGTATGATGTATGCCATTATACAGACACAACCATTTTACTTTTGTTACATTTATGATAGAAACTGGCAGCTGTGGATTCCTAAGCATTAGAGGATGAAATTTTGGTGACTACATATTTTGCACTTTCTAAACGTACTGTATATGTGATTAAATGAATTTGGAATTACAATACAATTAAATTGTTATGTTAGGATTCCAACTGAGCTGTTAAATATCTCTTTGTCACTGTAAAATGCAATGATAAAAAAATAATAATAATAAATAAAAAACAGTGCATTTTTCATACAGGGACGGGCAAGGAATTTCATACATTTTAAAACATAATTTTAGTGCAATGTTTTATCACAAAAATACATACATCGCATGGTTAAATATGCATAAATATTTTGTAAATTGTGTTAAAAAATATAGTTTTACCACATTTACTATGGTATTAATTACAGTTAACCAATGAACAGCTTTTATTGTACAATTTATTGTAATGTTTACATCACTACCGTTAAACATTTTCTTCCTAAGAAAACAGGAATTTCATCACTTGCATGTTCACACTGTACATGTCAGACTTGTCTAGTTACTAGGATCTTCTGCTGCTATTTTCTGTTTTCGGTAGTACTGTGATAAAGTGGTAACAGGCAGCTTTACCTTAAGAATGTATTTATACCCGATCGTTTCTTTTTTTTTTTTTTTTTAATTAATTTATTTATTTATTTATTTTTTGTAGTAGTAGTAGTAGTACGATTCAGTCATACTGAATTATTTAGTTCAGGTTTTGAATCGAATGAATAAGACCAATAAAACCATTTATTTTAAATGATACCCACGTGAAGCCAATCTGACAAAACGTTTTACAGTCTAAATATTAAGCTGTGAATTATTGCTCTACAGTATTTGATTCTAATGCTGCAACACTGAAGTTTCCTTTACTCTCTATGATTCTAGAAGCCACACCTCTCAACCCTCTCTCGCACACTGGTCTTATTTACTCACAAGTTCTTCTTTAGGGCACCCTACACCCGTTTTTTCCTCCCAATGCACACTCACAGATTAAACTTTTGGGGTGAACGCTCGTTTCGAAAAATTATAGGAGTGAGAGTTAAAATTCATCGCTTACCTCTCTATAGCGGAGAACAACCGTGTCTTATTCACTGTAAATGCGTGTGTGTGTGTATATGTATGTGTGCGCTGCTGCGCGCTGGACGCTGTCAGGATCCCAAAGTCTCCGCCCACTCAAACCAGACCCCGCCCACTCCAGGGCAACACCACCCCATCATCAGCCACTAGCGTTCCGCGTTCTGGCCAGACCCCCGCGCGACCCAATGTGTGCGTTGAATAAGCCGAGCGCGTGACACGGCTCTGAGCACACACGGTTAAAGCATACTGACAACATGGCTGTGTGTACACACACACAAGCACGTTTAACACATAATTGCTTGCCCTTTACTGGTTAAACCCTGACGTTATATTATGTTCTCGGCAATTAAAATAGTCCCCACGAGTTCATGGATCAAGTTTTTTGAACATTAAATCATAGAGAATACGGTTTCTGTTATTTTGGTCGTGTCGTGTACAAAAGATCAGTTAGCTATTTTCTCTACAGCACGTTTTATTCGACTGTAAAACTACAAGTGAGGTTCCTTACAAAAATGACCAGAGTAACAATAGTTCCTGCTAAAAAAAAAGAAAAGAAAAAAAATTGCCTACTACAATTAAAACAATAAAACAGTCTTGCCTAAAATGTATTAAATTAATATGTTCCCATCATGTCTTAATATACTGGATAAAATGTCTTAAAACGTAAACGTAAATATTTTTGACCAATTAATTTGGTGAGTTTTACTTAGGCTTAAATGTTGACAATGTTGACAGAAGTGCAAGTGCATGAAGAAAAGTATACCCCAATTTATTTTGCCCATGTATTGAAGCACACAGAAGTCTTGTCTTGCAGACTTTATCAGTTTCTTTCTGTTATTGTGTCTCCTAGGTAAGAAGATATTTTTGAACAGGCTGATGGCATGAGAATGATAAAAGTAGCAATTAAATCAAATATCTATTAGCTCTGATTTTGTAATACATATGTAATACACATAAGACAAAGCCACTGTAGAACTCATTCAGAGTCACAAGATTTTAGTTGGAAATTGTTATAAACTCATAAGTAAAGGTTCTGCAATGTCTTTTGAAGCATGTTCAGCAAATAACCCTCATTTTCTTAAGAACCATTTTTGTTGCTGTATAAGGTTCTTTGGTGGGCTATATGATTCTTAGTGAATCCTGTTCTTCAGATCAGTGTAATGTATTCTGGGTTCTTCAAATCCCGAGGACAATGATTGCTTTCTGTGGAGCTGGAGATTGTGGAAAAATGTTCATGGCATCATGGATCATAAGATGCTGTTTGCTTCTAATTAGAAGCTTTATTTTAAAGACCCCATAAAATGAGTTGACGAGTACATGTATTTTGTAATGAAATTGGATATTGGGACATGCTTGTCCCTTTGCTTTACATCATAGTCATGTACTACGATTTTATACTGATACTCTGAGGCACAACATATATATGCATGGGACTGCAACAAGTGTCAACTCTTCCTTCAAGGGTAAAATTGTACAATTTTAATGTATGCTAAGTTTTAAGAGTAGATTACATACAGATGGCCCCAAATGTAACAAAAAGCCATAATTTTAATTTCATAATGTGCATGTTGGCCTTTTGATTTATTCAACCAAAAATAAGTCTTCTGTCAGAAATATTCTATAAATGCATTCAAACATATGTGATGTGTCGAGCCTTTGTATATGAGACTACTGAGTTTCTAGCATCCACTCTTAAAAATAAAAGCTCTTTGTTGGCATCAAGAGTTCCACGAAGAACCTTTCCATTGCACTAAAAGTGCTTTGTAGAGGAAAAAGGTTCTTCAGATTGTTCTTCACGCTAAACAAAAAGGTTCTTTTGGGAAAGTAAAAATGGCATTGCTCTGAAAACCCTTGTTTTGGAAATACACATCTCATCCTTCCACTTTGTTTACTTCCAAGATGTTCTTGAGTTCCCAAACTTTTTTGTTAGCTGAATCCCTTAGATGTAAAATTTTTACTTGAAGTACCCCCTGAAATTTTAAGTTAGTATTTTAATAATTTAAGAACACATTTGTATGTTTACGGTGCTCTGATGTCGATTATAATAGTAGACATAGTAGTATGTCTTAACTGTTTTAACATACTGTACAACCCGAATTCCGGAAATGTTGGGACATTTTTTAAATTTGAATAAAATGAAAACTAAAAGACTTTCAAATCGCATGAGTCAATATTTTATTCACAATAGAACATAGAGAACATAACAAATGTTTACATGGAGAAAATTCACACTTCCTCTTCAGGAACTCGAGCTGCATCCAAAAACGCTAGGGGAACGCCTTCAGCGTGACCGGCACTGAATACAAGTGTAATCTGTCCAATGGATGGGCGAGACGTCACAGGCGAGGTGATGTAATGGCCAGCTGGTATAAAAGCATGTGCGGTGAAACCGGCATCAGCTTTCTGTCATTCAGCTAGCGCTCTGTGTATAAACTGTGTGTCTTATTTGGTGTTGCCTGTCCTTTGAAATTAAACATGTCAAAGAACCAGTATAAGGCTAAGCATGTGAAGGGCGAGAGCAGATCACAATACAAGCTGTGTGTTCCTCCCTGCAAACGCTATTTGTCTGCAGGTGATACACACAGCTTGTGTGTGGTTTGTTTGGGAGCGAGGCACACAGCGCACTGCGAGTGTCTCCCGCTGCGTACGCTTTGCTCCTGAAAGGCCCTTTTTTTTTCTTTCACCAGCGTTCCCCGCGGCGATGGCCCCGCTTCCGCTGAGGTGGAACAGCGGCGGCGCTCGTGGGTTTCGCAGCGGGATCTGATGGAGGGATCGGAGACGAGCGAGTCTCTATCTCCATCCTCACCCATTAGATCCGGTGACCGCTCCCCGAGATCGGAAGCCCGCCATGCGGTTACTTCTCCTCGGGCAGCGGGCTCGGCACTTCTCCTGTCTTCCTCTGAGGAGGTTGACGTGGAAAGCGCCGAGTATATTTCGCCCTCTCTTTCGCCCCAATATGAGGAGCTTGTGGAGGTGGTCACTCGTGCTGTGGCCAGATTAAACATCAACTGGCCGGCCGAGTGTCATGTTGAACCACAGAGAAGCAAGTTGGACGAACGCTTTCTGCGGTTTAAGACTCCACCTCCACATCGGAGCCTGCCGTTTTTTCCCGACCTCCACACCGAGGTGTCGAGGTCATGGGGAAAACCATTCTCGGCCCACCTCTTCGTCCCCTTGTCCGATTACTACGGTAATGTGGCGGGGACGAGTGATCGCGATTACAGAGCGATGCCTCGGGTGGAACAGACGGTCGCGAGCTATCTGTCCCCTGACACTGCGTCATATCTGAAGGCTCCGACCTTGCCCACCAAGCCGCTGCCCACATCGTCAGCGCTGGTGGACAAGGGGTACGTGGCAGCAGGTCAGGCTGGTTCGTGTCTGCACACCATGGCGGTGCTGCAGGCGTACCAGGCTAACCTGCTCAAAGACCTAGATGAGGGTGAGGGAATCAATGCGGACGATATCAGCGAGCTCCGCAAAACCGCTGATTTGTCTCTCCGCGCCACCAAGGAGACCGCCCGTGCTATTGAGTGGTCTATGGCAGCCCTGGTGGCGGCGGAGAGGCATCTCTGGTTGACCCTGTCAGATATCAAAGACCGTGGCAGGGTCTTCCTCCTGGACGCCCCGCTTTCGCCTTCTGGCCTGTTCGGCGACGCTGTTGGTTCCGTCGTCGACAGGCACCAGGAGGCCAGGAAGCAGGCGGCGGCGTTCCAGCAGTTTCTCCCTCGCCGCTCTCTAGCTCAGGGGGCTGCTGGGCGAGAGCAGCCCCAGCCGCGTGCTGGTTCCTCACATAGAGAGGCGCAGAAAGAGAGTGTCACCGCCCGTGCTCCCCCGCGGCGGAACCGGGGCAGTTAGAAAGGCTCTCGGTTGGGGGCCTCGAAGCCTAAGCCGGATCTACGGACCGTCCTTCAGGCAAAGAGGTCTTCGGCCAAGAGGCCCTGATGCTTATGGCCCAGGGCTTATGAGGGTAGCTCCCGCTGGGGAAGAGCGGCGTTCACCGCATTACACGGTGCCCGTCTCTCCTCAGTGCCCTCAGGAGATCGTTCTGCTAACCCTGCCACATACGGTGTTCCAGGGCGCAGCGATCTCCAGCGAGCACATATCTCAGTTCTCTTCGCCTGGAAACGTAGCGGAGCTGAGATGCTCGCCACCCCTTCGGGAATCTCTAGAGCAGCTAGTTCGGTTGTCTCCTGCCGGTGTGCCGTTCCAGGACACCGAACTAGCCGCTCTGATTACACCAGAGGCCAGTCTCGAGAGACTGGTTCCCTTAGTAGACTATTTTGCAGTGTGGAAACTGCCAAATGTGTCTCAGTGGGTCCTGCACACTGTAGAGAGAGGTTACAGAATCCAGTTCGGTTCTCCTCCGCTTCGATTCAACGGGGTGAATCCCACTCTGGTGGGTCCCGAGCAGGCTCTGGTAATGGAACGAGAAGTAATTACTCTCTTAAGAAAGGAAGCCATCGAGGTGGTCCCTCCTCACGAGAGAGAGTCCGGGTTCTACAGCCGGGACTTTATAGTTCCAAAGATGGATGGAGGGTTGCGTCCCATTTTAGATCTGCGTCAGTTGAGCCACTCAGTCAGCAGACTGAGGTTCAAGATGCTCACGCTCAAACAGGTTGTGTCTCAGATCAGGTCCCAGGACTGGTTTGTTACAATCGATCTAAAAGATGCATACTTCCATGTCTCCATCCTTCCTACTCACAGCAAGTTCCTGATGTTTGCGTTCAGGGGCTCAGCTTACCAGTATCGGGTTCTTCCCTTCGGCCTAGCACTCTCACCCCGCACTTTTACGAAGTGTGTGGATGCCACGTTAGCTCCGTTGCGGCAACAAGGCATCCGCATACTCAGTTACATCGACGATTGGTTGATTCTCACTCATTCAGAGCAGAGGACCACTACAGAAGATCCATTACAGAGGACCACTTATCTTGGTGTGGTGTGGGATTCGACCACGATGCAGGCACGTATGTCACCTGCTCGGATCGAGTCGATCCTCACGGCAGTCAGGAGAGTGAAAGAAGGCCAGTCACTCACTATCAAGCAGTTTCAGAGACTGCTGGGTCTGATGGCAGCTGCGTCCAACGTGATACCTATTGGCCTGCTGTACATGAGACCTCTACAGTGGTGGCTCAAGACCAAGGGGTTCTCCCCGAGAGGGAACCCACTTCGCATGATCAAGGTCACGCGGCGGTTCCTACGTGCCTTAGACATGTGGAGACAACCTTGGTTCTTGTCTCAGGGCCCAGTGCTGGGAGCTCTGTGTCGCCGCGTATCGCTAGCGACGGACGCATCCCTCACTGGCTGGGGAGCGGTCATGAGTGGCCACCCTGCCTGCGGTCTGTGGAGTGGTCGCCATCTCACGTGGCACATCAATTGGCTGGAGATGCTGGCTGTGTTTCAGGCTCTGAAACACTTTCTCCCAGACCTAAGAGATCACCATGTGTTGGTGCGCGCCGACAACACGGCAGTGGTCTCTTACATCAACCACCAAGGAGGTCTGCGGTCGCGCTCCCTGTACAGGCTGGCGCACCAGATCCTTGTGTGGTCCCAGGGCAAACTCCTCTCGCTGAGAGCAGTGTACATCCCTGGGCATCTCAGTGTGGGAGCAGACATCCTGTCGAGACAGGGGCCGAGGCTCGGGGAATGGATGCTTCACCCAGAGGTGGTGAAGCAGATTTGGAGAGTGTTTGGCCAGGCTCAGGTGGACCTATTTGCGACTTGGGAGACATCGCAATGTCCCCTCTGGTACTCTCTGACTCATCCAGCTCCACTGGGGCTGGATGCCATGGTACAGACTTGGCCGAGGCTTCGTCTGTACGCCTTTCCCCCGATTGCTCTGCTCCCCGGAGTTCTGGAGAGAGTGCGCTGGGACGGGGTCCGGCTGCTGTTAGTAGCCCCGTTCTGGCCGGGCCGAGTATGGTTCTCGGACCTGATTTCTCTCCTCAACGGCTCTCCATGGGAGATTCCCGTCAGGGGGGATCTCCTCTCACAGGCAGGGGGCACCCTTGTGCACCCCCGCCCGGAGTTGTGGAAGCTGTGGGTATGGCCCCTGAAGGGGCACATCTCATAGCTTCCGGTCTCTCAACCGAGGTTGTTGAGACCATCCTCCAATCCAGAGCTCCCTCAACGAGGAAACTGTACGCCTTTAAGTGGAAACTTTTCACTTTATGGTGCGGAGACCGCCAGCTCGACCCAGTCAACTGCCTGGTTGGTACAGTGCTGGAGTTCCTGCAGGCTCGACTCTCCACAGGGTTAACCCACTCCACCTTGAAGGTTTATGTGGCGGCGATTTCGGCCTACCACACCTCTCTTGGTGGACAGTCAGTGGGCAGACACCCCCTGGTTACACGTTTCCTCCGCGGTGCGCTGAGGCTGAGGCCTCCAGTATGGTCCCGTGTTCCTCCATGGGACCTGGCTGTGGTGTTGGATGCTCTCTGTAGGCCTCCTTTCGAGCCTTTTGAGGAGATCTCTGATTGCCATCGCACTCTAAAGACTGTTTTTCTTCTGGCGATTTCTTCTCTTAAGAGAGTTGGGGATCTGCAGGTCCTCTCAGTGACCCCTACTCATTTGGACTTTGCGCCTGGTATGGCCAAAGCCTTTTTGTACCCTCGTGCAGGGTACGTCCCCAAAGTTCCTTCTGTCACGCCACAGCCTGTCGTACTGCAGGCCTTCAGTCCTCCTCCCTTCAGGGAGCCAGACCAGCAGAAGCATAACTGTATGTGTCCAGTGCGAGCGCTGGATGCATATGTCCACAGAACTGCCCTGTGGAGAAGGGTGGACCAATTGCTGATTTGCTATGGTCCCCCTAAGAGAGGTCTTTCTGCTTCCAAACAGACCCTCAGTCGGTGGATTGTGGAGGCCATTATCATGGCCTATGAGTCCACTGATCTCCCCTCGCCTATGGGAGTCAGAGCTCACTCCACACGAAGTGTGGCGGCCTCCAAGGCCTTTCTCGCAGGTGTCCCATTACAGGACATCTGCAACGCTGCGGGATGGTCTACGCCCCTGACCTTTGTCAGGTTTTATGGCCTTGACATGCGGGCCACTCCAGGCTCTTCCGTCCTCTCGCCCCTAGCATTTTCAGACAAAGCGTCTCGTTCCCTCAAGGAACTAGGGTTACATACGTAACCTAGAGATGTTTTATCCACCAAATGAGCTCATTTCAAATTTGATGCCTGCTACAGGTCTCAAAAAAGTTGGCAAAGGGGCAACAAAGGGCTGAAAAAGCAAGAAATTCTGAAAAGATTCAGCTGGGAGAATATCTAGCAACTAATTAAATTAATTGACATCAGGTCTGTAACATGATTAGCTATAAAAGGGTTGTCTTAGAGAGGCAGAATCTCTCAGAAGTAAAGATGGGCAGAGGTTCTTCAATCTGTGAAAGAGTGCGTAAAAAGATTGTGGAATACTTTAAAAACAACGTTCCTCAACATCAAATTGCAAAGGCTTTGCAAATCTCATCATCTACAGTACATGACATCATCAAAAGATTCAGAGAAACTGGAGAAATCTCTGTGCATAAGGGACAAGGCCGAAGAACTTTGTTGGATGCCCGTGGTCTTCGGGCCCTCATCACTCATCGGCATGATTCTGTCATTGACATTACTAAATGGGCCCAGGAATACTTCCAGAAACCACTGTTGGTAAACACAATCCGCCGTGCCATTTGCAGATGCCAACTAAAGCTCTATCATGCAAAAAGGAAGCCAAATGTGAACATGGTCTACAAGTGCCGTCATGTCCTGTGGCCCAAGTCTCATTTAAAATGGACTGTTTCAAAGTGTTATATGGTCAGACAAGTCCAATTTTGACATTCTTGTTGGAAATCACGGACGCCGTGTCCTCCAGGCTAAAGAGGAGGGAGACCTTCCAGCGTGTTATCAGCATTCAGTTCAAAAGCCAGCATCTCTGATGGTATGGGGGTGCATAAGTGCATACGGTATGGGCAGCTTGCATGTATTGGAAGGCTCTATGAATGCTGAAAGGTATATAAAGGTTTTAGAGCAACATATGCTTCCCTAAAGACAACATCTATTTCAGGGAAGGCCTTGTGTATTTCAGCAGGACAATGCAAAACCACATACTGCACATACATCAAGTCTGCCCTCCCCCCCTCCCTGGACCCCTTCCAGTTTGCATATCGGTCCAACTGCTCGACCGATGATGCCATCGCCACTGCCCTCCACCCAGCCCTCACACATCTGGACAAAAAAGACTCGTATGTCAGAATGCTGTTCATAGACTTCAGTTCAGCATTCAACACAATCATCCCTCAACAGCTCACTCACAAATTGGTCCAGCTAGGGCTCAACACCTCTCTGTGCAACTGGCTGTTGGACTTCCTGACTGGGAGACCTCAGGTAGTACGGGTCGGCAGTAACACATTCAGCACCATCGCACTGAACACAGGGGCCCCCCAAGGATGTGTGCTGAGCCCCCTCCTCTTCACTCTGCTGACCCACGACTGCACACCGTCACATAACTCCAACCTTTTCATTAAGTTTGCGGACGACACGACTGTGGTGGGTCTCATTAGCAACAGAGATGAGACAAACTACAGGAGCGAGGTGAGCCGCCTGGCCGGGTGGTGCAGTGACAACAATCTCTCTCTGAATGTGGAGAAGACGAAGGAGATTGTTGTTGACTTGTGAGAGTGCACACTCAGAATGCTCCTCTGACCATCAATGGTGCGACTGTGGAGAGAGTGAGCAGCACCAAGTTCCTAGGTGTGCACATCACAGAGGACCTTTCCTGGACTAACAACACTGCAGCACTGGCCAAGAAAGCACAACAGCGTCTCTACTTCCTCCGCAAATTGAGAAGAGCCAGAGCCCCGGCCCCCATCATGTGCACCTTCTACAGAGGCACCATCGAGAGCATTCTTACTAGCTGCATCACTGTGTGGTATGGCGCTTGCAACACGTCCTGCCGCAAGTCACTTCAACGCATAGTGAGAGCAGCTGAGAGGATCGTTGGTGTCTCTCTCCCCTCCCTCCAGGACATCTACAGCACCCGTCTTACCCGCAAAGCCCTCTGCATTGCAGGTGATCCCACCCACCCGACACACAGCTTCTTCAGTCTGCTGCCATCAGGGAGGAGACTGCGGAGTCTCCAGGCCAGGACCAGCAGACTGAAGGACAGCTTCATCCATCAGGCTGTCAGGAAGCTGAACTCCCTCCCGACCTTGCCCCCCCTCCCCTTTCTTACCCCACGCACCACTGAACTCTGACCCTCAGAAACCCTCTGGAAACCTATATCAGGCAAGAATGGGACCAAATTCCAACACCAAAACTCCAGAAACTCATAACCTGGATGCCCAGATGTCTTTAAACTGTTTTGAAAAGAAGAGGAGATGCAACACCATGGTAAACATGCCCCTGTCCCAACTATTTTGAGACCTGCAGCAGGCATCAAATTTGAAATGAGCGAATTTTGTGCATAAAATTGTAACATTTCTCAGTTTAAACATTTGTTATGTTATCTATGTTCTGTTGTGAATAAAATATTGGCTCATGTGATTTGAAATTCTTTTAGTTTTCATTTTATTCAAATTTAAAAAGAAAAATGCCCCAACATTTCCGGAATTCGGGTTGTATAAAATGAATATTTGATAATAATAATAATGAAAAGCACTATTATTTTTATTTAATATTTAATATAATTATAATTATTAAGCTTTTCATCATCTTACAAACCCCCTGCAGTTCCCTCATGAACCCCCATTTGGGAAAAACTACTTTAGGGCAACACACAACTGATTTAACAGATGAAAGCTAATTTTAAAAGAAGATTATATACAAATAACTACTTAGCCATATAGCAGATATAGTATAGTTGATCTGTGCCCTATTTGACTGTAACTCAAATATGTTGACCTTTTAAGTTTAGTTACTCAACCAAATATACTTTCAAACATTTCAGTGTCTGAAATATCAAATAAACTCTGTACATGTACAGTACACGAGAAGGCCAGATTCGAATACCTGCTGATCCACTTCCATAAATGATTTTATAGTATTGATGCATCTCTCATATATAAAATATATCACTGTGACCTTTGATCTCATTTCTCCAGAGTTTGTTTTTCTATACTAATGGCTTCCCTGGTTTGGAAGCAAACAGTCATTTTGCAGTTTCGTAACATATCAGATTGGCCACAAACGAGCCGGAATTCTGACCAACAGAGGGATTGTGGGAGGGGAAGAATTTACTGCTATCCGCCATAGAGGGGATTACCCCATCAGGATGAGGAGGAGCCTGCCCAGAGACAGACAGTGCTCTAACCTCCAGCCCACAACCCTCAGAGCAAATGGGCTCTGCCAAAATATGTAATAACACATTAATATAGGAAAGAGAGAATGGTTTATGATGCCGAATGAGGCATGGTGGTGCATATCAACAGGCCTCTCTTGGATACAAGGAATATTTTTGAAAGGGGACTTTTGCATTCACCCAAAATAAATAGACTATTAAATATGCACTTAGAAACTAACAAATTAGTGGGTCTAAATTGCAGTTTGTCAGGCATACAAGTCAAAAAACGCTTGCATAATGGATAACACTTTTTATGATGCGGATTAAGAGAAACTGCAAATGATAACACTGGAGAGTCTGTCTGTCATGAGTTGACTGTAATTAAAGGTCTATTAATAGCATGCTGGATTTTATAAAACCATAATTAATTCCAGTTACAAGAAACGGACTTACTGGGATGTTTTTGTAAACCATGAGAGAGTTCACTGATGTGGTCATCCATCATTGCCAGTAAAGTACCTTTGGTATACAGTAACCTCATAACTGTTAGTTTATGTATGGCTTTTGATAGAGGTCTGTGTGGGTATTAAGTTGAAGCCCTAAGAAGACCATGAGAGACTGATCCAAACCTGACAGTTTTCGGTTCCCTCAGCCTCAAGTCAGGTAGACCTAAGCCTAAGCAGACCAAAGCTAATTATCTACAACTTTCTGTAAAACATCTGACTATCTGGACTGACTTAAAGTTGTTTGATTTTAAACAAAGTGTTCGCCTTTCTAGCAAGAATGCTAGAGAACCAATAATACTGTTACAGGAGGACATGCTGTAACTGTAAGTTCCCACATCTTTTGGCTTGTGTTATCTGTGGATTGCACTAAAAGAAAAAAAAAGAAAAGAAAAAAATAAATTGTGGGTGATTTCAATCCTCATCTAACTGTTTTGTGCATCTTATCATTTCAATCAGGCTCAAGGGAAAGCTGCTCACCATTATCGGCTGTATAACAAATCTTAAGCTACCATGCCAGTAAAGGCTGCCCTGGAAAGCCTTTTTGTTCATCATATGGAGAATGCAACGGTTTCATGACAATTGTCCAAACATATGCCTGAACCGTTGTCAGAGACAGCTGGAGAACAAGACGAACAAGTTGAGCGATAAACAAAGACATGGTGCAAGAGGTATATAATCTTGCATGACAAGCCAGTTTTTCCTGACAGGAGATGAACCTTCAGAATCATGTTGGGATTGGGTGCCACACTGTTTAAAGCATAAACATGTAAAACAAGATACAAATATACATTTATTTAGGCATTTTTCAGACTTTTTACAATTAATTTTGTATTTGTGTTATTTTGAATCCTCTGCATGTATGTCTGTAGCTTGGTGCTTATGTTTTATTTTACTAAGCTTAAAAGTTCAACACTATGACAATCATTGCAAAAATACAAGCAATGCTAATGGCATCCAGACTAAAACAATAACACGAAGTGCACAGTTTCCAGACAACATTATTAATCTGTTTATAAAATTGTAAAAAGTCCTGCAGCCATTTCTTTTAGAGTGTATGCATGCAATTTGTCATTTCTCAAAATAACAATGCAAGCAATGTAAACAAAGACTGTAAAATATATTTTTTTATTGATTTACAAGTTTGATTGTGCTGCAATCAAAAAAAAAAAAAAATTACATTACAAAAGCATTATTTAAAAATCTTTTCCTTACACTAATGCTTTAGTGTCAGATTTGAAACTTGCTATATTAGTGTCAGGTATATTTTTTACAAAATATCCACCTGTTGACTTATATCCAAGTCATTTATTCAATGAGATTACCACTGTACAGGCATACAGTCTATAATGCTAAATTGCAACAACATAAATACATTTACAACTTGTGTAAATATATTAAACAATTTATTCTAATTATAGTAGTGTATGATTTTCCCAATGGAATAAATTAAAGCTGAATTACCATGATAGCTCTAGATCACAGTTGTTCAGCAGACTGATAAAAAGGAATTGATTACATTTTGTCCAATCATACAGTATCTATAAGGCTTTCAAAATAATCTGTAAGAGTTTTCAAAATAATTAGTCTTAGAGAAAGTTCATTAGTATTGGTCAAATATACGGCATTTGTATCTACTGCACAATGCTTGAAAGAGTGTCATGAGCTGTTCATTGACAATATATACTTTTCTAGTCCGTTTTTCTAATGAGAATAGATTGTGATCTAATTATCAATATATATATATATATATATATATATATATATATATATATATATATTTGGAAAATAACAAAACATTTACAGAAACACCTTTATAATAATGATTAAATAAAAATGTTTTCCATTTTACCACTTAATGTTCCTTTAAAAAAGAAAATCAAAAAAACACAGACTGCTGTGATTGGCAGGTGGATTCAATTGCAGCCCACCATCTATACTGTGATGCAACAGCAAATACCTGCATAATATATTCAGGTATAATACTGATAGAGATATAGAAGTCAGGCAGACATATGGAAAAAAAAATTAAAAAAAAAAACTCAAAGCAGCATTAACAAAGAACTTCAATGTAATTATTAGAATGTCAGTAGGACATAAACTGCCTGAAACTAGGCAAATTAGTATTGGCACGGATGTGAAGCAGCATATCACTATAAATAAAGAAGGCTGTGAATATTGTGTTAGCATTATCTGCAACAGCATTAGCACAAATGCTTAAACACCAGATTTGGAGATGGGTAAACCCAAACGGTGATCCAGTGAAGATTTCTAGTGTCCATAAGAAAGCGGTGATGTTGTCTGGATGGTTCCAAGTCTTCCATTCACTTGCCGTCTTGTCTGTGTGACAGGGATCTGTGTAATTGAAAGTCTTAAGTTGTAATGTTTTTGTCTTTTATTCGAGAAATAAATGTTTTAAATGCAATTTTATCTGTATGATGGTATTTCTGGTGTTACTGTCTTTGGTATTACCAACTGTCATAGAAACACCACAGACATGAATATAATCCTTAAGCTGCAATTTTTTTTGAAGATTAATGGTAAACTGCCAAAAGTAGCAAATTTATCTAAAATCAGATTTTTGTTAGACATTTCCCCTATAAGGTTTCTTTGACACAAGCTAGAACTCTAATGAGCCTCTTACCTTCCTCAGTCGTTGAGCCCCAGAGCCTGAGCGAATGGCCTCCAGAAGAGCCTCTCGGGCTGCCTCTGGGTTTCCTCCAGCAGACAGCACTAGAGAGGGCTTGACTGGAGCTGAAGGTGGAGGTGGGGGAGGACCAAAGGCTGGAGGTGGGGGTGGCACAAAAGCAGGAGGAGAAGTGGGAGGAGGTGAGATATCGTCTCTCTGGACATTTCTGTCTTCGTCAAGCTTCCTGAGCTGCTCCAATTCCTTAGCTGTTCCTGATTTAGTCTAGAAGTACAACAATGACATGGCATTTATAGTTAACTTAATCACAACCAGGCTGCATGTGAAGGAATTTTTTTTATTTTTTTTGAAAAATGAGCAAACGACATTCTTTTTAAACAGTTTTCCCAAACAATGGGTTAAAGTTTCATGCACTGTGACGTGTGAATTTGCAGCAGACCAATAGAAGTTGGTTAATTTGCCAGTGACATTCAAACAGTGACTAGTACTACTCAGCCACTTCTTTATAATGGCACTGTTCAAGAACATAGAGTGCTACATAAAAAAAGACCTTCTTGCACTTAACATCCAGCCCATCCTTTTTTGCCTGCAGAATATCACAGTACAAAGTTAACTGTAAGTCTTAGTGTAAAAGTAAGTGTCACACTGTTAGTCACTCACACTTACTGTTGCTGTGCAAAAACAACAACAACAACAACAACAACAACAACTGAAAACTCAATTATTTCAATAAGAATCAGGTTCAAGATTATGCAAATTCCCTGCATTGACTATTGAAAATGGACCTTTTTTGCCCACAAAATTTCACTAATGTGACCACACCTTAGGGTTGAAAAGGGGCAGAAAATATCTGGTAAATTTCTGTAAACTTTCCAGAATTTTAGGAAACTTTCCAGGATTTTTTGAAAACTTTTGGCAATTTTCTGAAAGTTTTGGAAAGCTTCTGGAAATTTTCTGCCCTTTTTCAACCCTACCACACCTTGAATGTCACTAATATTTAGCTTACCTTCTTCAGTCTCGCAGAGTTGCTTGGAGCTCTTAATGCTGAAAGAAGCGCTGAACGCTCATTGTCTGCATCATTGTAAGATGGCTTCCTAACTGTGCTCTTCGTAGACAAGTCAGACACCTGAACAATGTGAAAAGCAAGACATTAGACAGATTTAATACATTCAGATGTTCCAAAAAGCTGATACATTTACTTCCATGCTGTGATTCACCGTTTACCTTTCTGAGCCGTTCAATGCCGTCTCCAGACTGTATGGCCTCCATTAGCGAGTTATGGATAGAAGTTTCCTTCTGTACAGGCTTAAAAATAACAGGCTTGAACTTCTTAACTGGTCCAAACAAGTTTCCCTGGTTTGGTTCAGATGGAATCTCAGATTTGTGTAACTCTGGCTTCTTTGTAAGTGGTGGACGTGTGGTGTCTGTTGGCGTCTGTCTGGCAGAGGTGTCTGGGAACTTATTGATTGATGTGGCTTCTTCAGAGGAAGATTCCATGGGTTTAATGTGAGCAGACATATGTGTAGAGGGCTGGATTTTGTTATTTAAGGGATGTGAGTCCAGAGATTTGGTTCTGTCTTCCCCATGCAGAGTGCCTTTTTCAACACTGCTTATTCTCTCAGAACTTGCTGGCTTTTCTGCAACATGACTGAGGTAACTTTGCAGGTGTTTAGGGTGTCCAAAAGAAGGCACTGAATTTTCGGGGGGTTTATAAGCAGTAGCGGGTTTGTGTATGTTTGTAAGTGTAACCTCACTATTAAACTGTTGATTTACAGGTTTTTGAACACCAACAATGGACTCTGATGGTGCCTGCTTGATGTCTGTTTTAGTGTTGGGAATGCTACTGTTTTTAGCAATGGCAGAAGCTACGTATTGGCTGGAGGTTCTTCTGGAGGGTATAAGAAAAGAGAAATCTCGCCTTTGAGTTGTTAAAGAGGGATTTTCTGCAGGGTCTGGGAACGAAGGCTTACTTGCCACTACAGATATGGGCTTCCTTTCCAATATAATGACCTCTTTGTGTGTTTCTTCAGGAGGTGTTTCTACTGAAAGTTTAGAGACTCCAGACACAATCGAGGGTTTGAACACATCAGTATCACCATTGTTTACTATGGGTCCCTGGTTGATCGTAGTTGATTGGTCTTGCTTCTCTGTAGTACTCCAGAATGCTTTGGCTTTGTCCAATGGGGATGTTTCTGTACTAGCTTCAACACTAGGATTGCCATTTTTCTTTGGGCCAGTGGAAATGTGTTTCTGAGCAACCATGTTGCCCTGTTCATCAATCTTAATTGCACCTATGACTAGAGAGCCTGTAGGCTTGGTTTGAGACACAGTCGGTTTTGGAGGGATGACTGTGAAGGTTTTCATTCCAAAGCGAGAGAAGGAACTCTGGGTGATCTTACCCTGAGTTGTCGGGACTCTGGTAATAGGTGTCCTTTCCTCATAAGCAGTCTCTGTACTGAACCTCTGAACCATAGGTGCCGTCGTCAGTCTCTCGTCAGGAACCTTTTGAACACTTTGAACAGCAGGACGCACAAAACTTTGGGACTTCTGTGATACTCTGTCTTTCTGACTCTTCAGCTCTTCAGTTACAGCTTTACTCTTAGTCTCAGAGTTAAAGACAGCCTTCTGTTCCATACTGTCTCGCTTCTGTTCCACAAGCTTAGTATCTTGTGATGGCTTCTCATTGGTTGGAGATGGATTCATGGTTTTCTCAATAACTGTGAGTGTAGTCTCTTGTGACTGCTTCTTTATGTCTGGGGATGGACTTCGTTCGGGGACAGACTGTTTCTCCTCTGTCCCGCAGGCATTGTTCTTTTTGTTTTTGATAGCTTCATTTGGTGCACACAATTGGCTGATGATGTTTTGAGAGCTACATAACAATGCTGCCTCGCACTCACTCAAGCTGCACCGGTCATCATCAAGAACTTCATCAATGGTTGTCACTGGAATGTCCATGTCAACAATGGACACAGGTATTTCATCATCCACAAACACAGATGTTCCTTCTGAGTGATTAATGTCTAATATGCAGAAAAAACACAATTATGGAGTAAATTAGTCATAGGGATTCAAACGTTGTTCATGGTATGATAGCTAAGTTGCCATGAAACATGTTTACTTAAATTACTTCCTGGAAATTTACAAGTTGAATAACTGGTAGAAAAAAATATATATATTTTTAAAGGGTCATGAAACACTAAAATTCATTTGAACAGAGGTATGTGTGTTGATAATAGAACACAATGTTAGCACCTGTTCATTTGAATTGTTCACAGGATGTGATGTTTTCTTACATCTATAGTACATTGATGACTCATCTGTATCATAATTATTCATTACAGCACATGCTGATTTCCTATAACAGACACTTTAAACTGTACAATCACATAGTAATTGAGATACATGTTCTAGGATCGAAATGTTTGCTTTCAATTTGTAAGTTTCTGCATTTTATAAATTCTTTCTAAAGTCTCTGACACAAATGTAATTCATCCACAATGTAAGCGTAACTGGTCTTTAGACTTGATCAAACCCATCAAACTGCTTATATACACTGTATTCCGAATTATTAGGCAAGTTGATATTCTGGTAATATTTTTTTTCCAAGAACATTTTACCAATCCCAAACCACATCAATCTTAATAACTACTATTGATTTTGTATTTGATCATATATAAGTGATATATAATTGTCCATGAAGGCTGAAAGACCCTTCAAATGGACAATTATAATACTTTAAAGGACATGACCCTTTAAAGTATTCATGAGAAAGCACAGCTATGTGGTTAAAAGAGGTAATTTACCTGCCAGATTTGCATCTAGATCGGCCAGGGTAAGCTGAATCTGAGCAGTAATATCTGGGTCTTCTTCATATCCATTTTGTCTCTTGATTGACTGATGTCCTCGGTGAATATTTCCACTACTGAGAAATCAATAAATCATCTCAGTTGGTTGTGTATTTGTAACAAGCAAGTGAAAGAAAGTGACCAACTTCAGTAAAGCTGTCCCTAGTATATAATTACTCTCACAGTAATACTACAGCTTAAGAATAACAGAAATAGCATTGTTGTCTAATTATTGGATTTATTTGTGCCCTCAGTGTAGCAACACAGTCTCACATACAAGATTGAAGTCAGGGTCCAATATCAAATGGAGAAAAATAACAAATAAAAATTTCATGTTTATATGGCATTACAGTACAGGATCTACAGTGTTAGATCAGGGGAGGAACTCCTGTGTGCTCTTTGTCCTGTACTCTTTGAGGTTTGAGGTGAACAATAAGGATTCCACCTGTCATTTTTTAACTTTTTTTTCTGGACTTGCCATCTGAACTCTCTTTGCACATGGCAGAAACATTCCCATTAATTAAATACATTAAACATGCACCAGGCACTGCAAAATGATTGATAGTTCATGCTATGAGAACACAAGTCTACAAAAATGTGTATTTTAACTAGGGCTGGCTCGATACCACTTTTTCATAACCGATACCGATCTGATACCAAAAAAAACTGAGTATCTGCCGATACCGATATCGATCCGATACCAGCGCAGTTTTTTTTTAAATCAGTGTAGAATTTCTATACCTCAGTGTGTGTTGACCTGCTCATCACTCTTTTTACACACAATCTACTAAATATAGACAACTTGTTTTTTATGTTTTACACACAATCTACTAAATATAGACAACTTTACTGTAAAGAAAAACAACAAATAATCTATGACAAAAATACTATTATAAACTAGGTTAGTGGATAATTCAGTAGCAAAAGTTACTGTAGAAAAATCATGAGTGCACAATATAAAATCTAAAATTAGTGAAAAAATTATTGGGGAACAAAGAAAAGTGAATAAGTGTAGGACTAAATCTGGTAAAAATGATATATTGCTGTTTGTATTGCTGTAAAATACATTCATGGAAGACAAGTAATATATTTATATATAAATATTAGGGGTGTAACGATACGCATTTTCGTATTGAACCGTTCGGTACGAGGCTTTCGGTACGCCTTACAAACCGAACGATTCGTTGGACTAATCCTATTACATTTGGAAAATAAAAGAGCTTAAAGTGTGTGAAATATCAGTGCCACTGCGCTCAACAATGCAGCTCAAACGACGTAACAGGCAACGTTCTGTCTGCCCCGCGATAAACTCCCCTTGCTGGGGTGCGTTGAAAGACAATGATCTTATATCGACGATAGCCAGAGATATTGTCAAAAACATCAATTATCGGCAATATTACGAGGATTTGGCATTTCCAATTAATGTAGGCCTGTTACATTCTTATTTTTATTAGGCCTATTATTATTATGAAGTTACTTTTATTATTAAATTAAAAGTACAATTAATTTGCCCCGCAATAATTACCGCATAACTGACGCGCTGCGAGGATAAGATTAGGCTATTTACTCCTCAATTAAAATGTTTTTTAAAAAGGTCTTTTAAAACAGGTCTATTAGGCTATAGGCTATGGCTGCCTGCAATGAATTATAGTCCTATAATTAAAATATTAACACTGCAGTCATCAATAAAAATCAATGAAATAAAAAGCTTTTATTTCAAGCACCGACTTTCAAAAACAACCTGTTTAACACAAATACGTTTCTTCTCATTCTTTTTTTTTTCAGTATGAAATATAAAGGAACTAAATGAAAACAGCTATAGGCTATACTGTTATCAGCATATGTTGAAGTAGATTCGTCTCTCTTTGTCTCTGAGAGAATATGCGGCGTCAGATGCTCCGTCATTACTCCGTCATTCCGTTTTTACTTTCACTTTCTGCTTATAGTGAATTGACTGAGATTAAGACGTTCACCAGTATAAATCTTGCGCAAAGTTTGCACGTGTGCAAACCCTGGTGCAAACGCGTGCTTGTGTGATATTCATTGGCTCGCCTTCATGGTTTAAAACAGAAATATTTCCAACATTGCGACGTAACCAATTGGCCCGCCCCCCGTATCGAAAACGTACAGAACCGTGACACCACTGTGTCATATCGAACCAAACCGTGAATTTTGTGAGCTGTTACACCCCTAATAAATATATATACTGTAAAATAAAATAAAAAAAAAACTTTCTTTTTAAGTACTGCAAAGTAATGAGGCAGCACCATATGACACATGAGACGAACAAGAAAGGCTATTAATAATCTTTCATTGCGCAAAAATATTATAATACGAAAGGCTCCAATACAGAGCGGCATAAAGCACTTATGCGCATCCCGTGCGCAGAATGAAGTGCTTGAAGCGACACAGAGCCACAGTGCACAGGCACAGCGCTCCGGAGTCCGCATAGAGAAGTTCAAAGCACAAAGGAAAGAGATATTAATGCGTAGTGTATTAAATCTGTGCAGCAGAGAAGTGTTTACGTGAACTTGACTTAAATATTCATCTGTACCTCACATTAAACTATGGAACAGCTTCAGAACACTTGAAATATAGTGCACAAAAACTTTATTGTGATTTATAATGGTTTTTGTGGCTTTCGTGGGTCTTAACAATAACACAATAGTAGCTATACGCATAATATCGGATTTGGATCGGCCTCGTCTGACCCCGATCCAGCAGAAAATGCCAGTATCGGAGCGATACCGATACTGAATATCGGATCGGCGCACCCCTAATTTTAACACCTTTGGAAAAGGCTGCTTTTAAAAATGACTGAGTGGAAAAACTAATAGCCCTTTCCTGGAAAAAGGAAAAGCATGAAAAGACAGTATACAGTCCTATAGTGGAGACAGAGCCAGAGTGAGGAGCTGGAGGTGAGGCTTAAGGCTTTGGCGGAGACTCCAAACACATACATCTGGATAGCAGTCAGCACTTTCAGCTCCATAAAGCAAAGTTTTAAAAAGCCAGACTCCTCAGTCAGCCCTGGAGGTACTGGAGGCTGGCTGGAAATGGATGAACCTGAGACTAGCTGAACTGTGGGAATGAATTGATGCTGGTAAACAGAGAGAATGAGAGAGATAAATCCTCCAGAGATAAAGCTCTGTCTCCACTCTGCCTGGAAGAGTTTTTTATTCCGGTCCAACGGAGAAATAAAAGTCTAATAAATTGATTGATCTTATGGAGTTCAAACAATGTGGGGTAGATCAGAGTAGTATTTACTCAGTGTAGTAAATATTACACGACTGATGTTGTTTCAATGTAAAATATCTGAAATTGTAACAACAAACAGCTGGTAGGGACTACAGCGAGTTTCGTTCTGGGTTTGTGACATAACAAACCCTAAAATTTACTTAAACCCTGCCCCCGGGAACACGCAGCAACTGGGGTGAGGCCATGTTGCACATGCAACCACCCGTAATGGTAAGTGGTATGACATATCCAGACAACGTGCACTAGGTGGTTAGCGAATCACAACATACTGGGCCAGCTAACCAATCTGAGCCCATTGCAAATTTCGGAGGGAGGGGCTTCATAGAACCAGGAAGTCAACAGAGCTTTTTGGGAGAAAAGAAACAGCGTTGTAGAGTAGAGGTAAAATATGTGAAAAATAATGTTATTTTCTGACCGTCTGGTTGGTCTCAAAAGACACCTTAGGAGTGTAGTCCAGTCTGGGGTGCAAAATAGCTTTGATCATTCCAGGAGCAAAGTCTAAGCAGGATGTCCTACTCTTTTAAGAGAATTCAAGCTATTTGAAGAGCCACTTCAGTGGCCAGTAACTTCTGCTGACTCTAATGGCTCAATTGGAGCCTTTGATAAACGTTCCAGGACCACAGAAAGGTCCCTAGAAGATAGGCCTCAGCCATTTGGCACCTTGGAAGGAGTGCCTCCCCACAGTAGATCCATCAATAGGTACGTGGTTAGCAGAAATAGCAGCCACATATACCTTAAGCATAGCAGGGATTACCCTGCTGAGAGGGACTCTTGGAGGAACTGTACTGTTCACACCATGACCAAGTGTAAGATAGGCCTCAGCCATTTGGCATCTTGCAAGGAGTGCCTCCCCACAGTCCTTGGGGACGGAGCTCTGGAACTCAGAATTATCTCAATAGCCTCAGTTGAGAGACTGGAATCTATAAGCTGGTTCCCCTCAGGGACCAGACTCAATGCTTCCAGATCTCTGGTACGCTTCCAGATTGACCCTAGCAGTTTTCACAGAAAAGTCTCTCTGGACAGCAATCTCCCAAAGAGTGCTGTCCAGCAGAGACACTAGATCTGAGAAGCAGACTCAGGCTGGCCAGAATGGAGCCACTAATAATAGTTAGGCTCAGTCTTGGCAAATCCTCGCTAGAATTCCTGGGAGCAGAGCTATCGGAGGAAAGACATACAGGCGAAGTCTCTGCCATGTCTGTACCATGGTGTCCAGCTCTAATGGAGCCAGAGGAGACAGTTGGTTTACTCCTCAGAGGCAAGTAAATTCACAACCGCTACCTCCTCACTCTTCACTTCATGACCTCTGCCATATGGACTCCACCACCTGTGGATGGGGTCGTCATTCCTTCAGCACCTGCCTCGAAAGGATGTCTGCTCCCAATTTTTCATGCCCCAGAATGTAAAATGCCCTCAGGGAGACCAGTCTGATTTTTGCTCAAAGCAGGATCTGCTGCACCTTCCTGAAAACGTGGCGCGAACATAGCCCACACTGGTAAGTGATATAAGAGACCACCATAGTGTTGTCCATGCTGACCAATACATGGTAGCCCCTCAGTTGTCGGAGGAAGTGTTTCAGCGCAACCCTGAAGACATTGAGGGAGGTTAGATACACAATGTTGTGGTATACTAGAGCAGCCAAGGTGCTACCTATTGAGTGAAAATTCAAAATCAGAATCAAAATCAGATTTTTGTGTTAAACATGTTAGTGTGACCAGGCCTGCCCAGAGGCTTTTGTTTGTTGTGGTACTTTAGAGCTAGAGTAAAGTGTGTACATGTGTATACCTTTGTCTGGAGTCCCAGGTCGCACAACCCTCATCGCTGTCACTGGAAGAGTCTTTGGACTGGTTACCAGGCAGAGCTAAGCTACTGTTTAAAGACATGGGTGATACAGATTGCATCCTTTCGGAGGGAGAGACTGGGACGGACTGCTCAGCCATGCCCTCTGATGCTGCGTAGCCCTGGTCTGCAAAACTCTCACTGCTGGCGACAGATGCTGTTTCCACTTCCTGCTCTGCCATCTTCTCTGACACAGACTCGTGTGCTGAATGCAGCCAGGCTGAGAATAGAGATAAAATTTCAATGTTATTAATGCCATAAAATGCTAAAAAAAAAACAAAAAAAAACAATCTAAAATAACTAAAATAACTAAAAAAACAATCCTTGAGGGGCTCTGCCCTGCAGATTTAAGACACCTGAGCAAGCTAATCAATTCAGAGAAACTAGAAATTTACAGGCAGGTGAGTTTGATTACGGTTTGAGGTAAACTCTGCAGGGCAGAGGCCCTCCAGGGCCAGATTTGAGGAACCCTGCTATAACGGGTCAGCATTTTAGATTGGGTCAATTACATAACATGTTTCATCAATTCACCAGAACCAAAATAACAGAATTAGTGCAATACATGCCGGTGCGCACACTCTGTTAGAGCGAGCATGTAGAAAGAAAAGGATAAAAGGAAAAAGATGATAAAGCTACAAACACACACAAAAGATTCCAGACAGTCAATCACTATTTATTATCAAAATTATTGCAATCATGCTGCAGTTCAGTGTTTGATTTGTTACTTCTAAAAAAAACCCTACGGTTACGGTCTCATTATACAATTTTGGACCCCTGAAATAGTTTTTAAGGATTGTGAAAGATTTCTCTTTTTACAAGGCAAACTTTCTGATCTCTAGGAGTGTTACCATTAGCCAATTAAATGCTCCTACAAGCTGTCAATGGGACGACTGGGACCCAAGTAATGGCTACAATTTGTTTCGTACAGCCTGAGAAAAAACACAGCTGATGTTGCACAGTAAGCCATGGCTTTAAGCAATGATTCAATGATTGCAAAACACTCTTAAAATCCTCACTTATGAACCCAGGGAGAGAGAAAAAACGATCTCAAGGAGGAGGATCTCAAACTATATCTAAGGGAAAAGCGTTTAGAACCACTTAGCACCTAAAAGTTTTGGATAGACAGACACAAAGCCAAAATTTATCTGTTCTTTTTAGGCCTAAACAAATCTGATCTGTATTTTTTTGTGTTTCTTGTATATGAAAAAAATTGAGATGGTGAATAAAATCAAATGGAATGTGGGTCATGAATTAAAGCCAAACATAACTCACTTTGTTCTTTGAGAAACTGCTTGTGCCTATTCTGCAAACTGCTCTCTTTTTCTGCTGTTCCATCATGACTTTCTCTCTCATTCTCTAAACCCTAAAATCTCTCACATAATCATCTGTTATTACAATAAATGCAACTGCCTTTTTCAGGTTATTCATATCAGACAGAAGTGATGAAAGAGGATTTACTGAAGGAACCGCGGGATGAACTCTGGGTGTGTTGTGAGTGAATGTGTGTGTGTTCAGGTTTGATAGTTAAGTTGACGAGAGGCCTGTTCCTGGATTCATTGTGACTCACAAGCTGTTTCCCAACCCTTTCCCAGCAGAGCTCATGTATACGCCAGCTACAACCACAGAGAGAGTTTATGAGCATGCACGCACACACTCACTATCGATTAGTGGCACATGACATTTTGTGTCATGAGTAAACAAAGTGTCACATCCAAAAATTAGACATTTTCCTGAAATCAGAGCCACACTACTAAGTCTGATATTGTTGACATCTTGATTACATACACACCCATGCAAAGATCTCATCAACAGACCAACATGCAAAATGAAACAAACCACCTTACTTTGTGGCAAACCACACAAGTAGATCTTCCCAGGTGACAAATCATAGCACAATAGTGGTGTTCCTCTGAACTCAATCTTTGGTTTATTTCCAGCACAATCTGACATTGGACGCATTCTTGCAACAGGAGCCATAAGTAGCACTTTATTAAAAATTCCTAAGAAATTAATAGCACATAGTGGTAAGTAGTGGCTTATTATAAACTGTAGTTATGTAATGTCAAGCAGTGAGGACTCACACTGACCACACTGTTTAAAAAAAAAAAATTCTTAAAAATCTACAAAATTCAGAATGAGCATCAAGTTCATACCACATTTTTTTTATTTTTTTTTGATCAGCAAGTAAGCAGTGATTCATTAATACCTATGATTCCTAAGAGCCAACTTGGTTGAAGAACTTTGATTTGTGAGCCAAAGGTTTTCAGATGTTAATATTTTAACGAAACCTCTTTAGTGTTTTTTTTTAAATTTTTTTCTGATAAGTAATAATAATAAAATAGTATGTCAAACAATTTACTTCTCAAGAATTCTATTGTTTTAAAAGGGATTCTTCATTATGAAGGACAGTTGTATTACCCTGACATTTTAAGATTGCCCAAATTCATTTTCATGGGGACATAAATGACATACCCAAATTCAGTATTTTGAATAAATTATAGAGCTGGACAAAAAGTTTCAATGTCATTAACCAGTATGTCATTTATCATACCCCCTGGAGATATATCTATCCATAGTTTCTTTACTGTATATGGAATTACTTCACTTATTGTTGAGTTAAAGCAGCTCCCTATTATTCTTTACAGATGATGCATAGCATGCATCATGTAATGCTATAAACCTCCTAAATAATAATCCTGTATGAAATGGGATAACAACCTTTACTCTAAGTGTAATGACCTCACAGCTGAAATCATAAGAAATGCTAACTGTAATCTGAATTAAAAAAAAAAAAAAAAACTTAGAAGGGCAGACATATCTCCTCAAATCGTTTAATAAGAATAAGTCACACAGACCCTTAAAGCCAAAATCTGAAAAAGTTTTAGCTTGTTTTTGGAGGCAAATACATCAATTAAAACAGCATTTAGCACTTCATTCATGCTAATTAAAAGCTGAGTGTAAACAAAGACAATCTTTCTTGATTGTGTTCTTGTTTCCCTTCATAAATCTGTGGTTTTCCTATCTATAAATACAATTATAAACATGGTGGTATATGTAATGTTGTTTTAAACAAAACAGCACATACTTTTCCCTTCTGGAGAAACCAGCATGCAACAGCCTAAAACAAAACCTTTCCGCTTAAGATTTGGAAACTGTCATTGACTTGTGAACGTTACATCACATGCTTTAATATCCCTCAAACCATTTCCGAACATCAGTTTAAGCTCCTTAAACAAATGTAAATAAAGAGCAGCGCTCCAGGACTGATGCCTACGTAACTCTGACCATGCTGTACGGTTCCATTCCTTCATCTGACTTCTCAAGCTAATCAAATGCAATAGAAAACGGCGTATATTTACATAAAATTAAAAAAGTTCTTGAACCTCACGTCTTGGCTTGCTTTAAGCTTTAGGAAACTAAGCATAAGGGGAGCAATGAGAACAGTGTAGAAGACAGAAGCAAGTGAATAGAAACCCATCAGGGAGAGGAAGGTGAATAAAAGGAGGAAAAGGTGGCGAAAGGATGGACGTCAGTTCACCGGCGTCCAGAGCGCAGGGAGACAGGTGCACAGCAATAGACTGCAGAGGAAAAAGAGAGAGGGAAAAGCAAATATTGCTTGATTATAATGCAATATTTAGTGTGCAATTGTTTTAAAATCACTGTAACATTAAGCCATGGGAGGTGTACTTTTATAAAATGATAATAGTCAAATGTCAAATGTGTGCACAATCCACTCCCATACATAAACACAAATACATACACAAGAAAAAAAAGACCATACACACGTAGAACACGTACAAGGTTTAGGAGTGACAACCACATTTAAATGTAGGAGTGAATCAGCTAAATTATCATTCTGAGTGGCTCCAAAAATTGCAATGACTGGCAAAGTAGTAACCACAACATTTTGCTTGCTATAAAACTTGCTATAAAACAGAAACATGGATGCCAACATTAACCTATTTGAGACGTTATTGTCTGACAATTACTACTAAACCATGTCAACAGATCCAGCATTTTAAAAAGCGTGCTTTGTTATAATGCCAAATTAAAAGTCTTACTTTAAAGTACATTTAAACCATTATTTATAATCTTGTGTTGTGTTCTAAAGAAGTACACTTTGATGTGCTGACTAACATACTAAAGCACATGTAAAGTAACTGATGTTAATTTTAACTAGTGTGTAAATTCAGTATTAGATTTAATGTATTTAAAATTTACTGAATTACAATTTTACAACACAATGCATAGAAATTTGCAGGTTTTAATAGAAAACTTGTGTCTAAAGTGTCTAAAACATTATATTGACTTTGCACTTCTTTTGAAGTATATTGCTCTTTTCAACAGTGTGCTAATGTGTACTTCTTTACAAAAGAGCTGAGATGTCACTGAGATGAACTAAAAGCCAGCAGTTCAGGTCAATTCTGTGCACATTATGCAGATTTTATATGAATGTGGTTGTCACTCCTGAAAATTACCTGTCTAAATGGGATCAAGTAGGAGTGACAATTATTTTTAGCTGGAGTGTGTTCTTGGCTAAAGGAATGCTGCACATACACAACAGGTAAGTTTTAGTCAACACTGAACACAAAAAAATTGCTGCATTAACTGACATGAAATGCCACAATATTTTTCTGTTAAAATCAGGAGAATGTAAGTACTATTTTACGTTAATCCATTTAATATTTAGTAAGATTTTTAATTACATGTAATTAAATTACAATTACATCTGCAATAACAGGTGCACTACAGGTACTGTATTTTTGCTTTTCTTCATCTAAGAAAGTACTGAAGAGAATGTAACACCAAGTGTTGGCCACAGAGAGCCCAACTGCCAGTGTGTCAGTAGAACTCAGCAGAAAAGCATGCCAAATGATTTAGCTATGGCAAATATTTGTAAAAACATGGCAAACCTATCCAGTGAATGACTCATTTGTATCCAAACAGAAGTCCAATCTTTTTAATATGACTTCTTACAACACAAGCTGGATGAAGTGGTTTGCCATCATATCAGTCTCTCATCAGGCAGAGAAAACGGGAAATGATATGTGTCGGAATAAATCTTTTCTTCTGAACCTGTCATAGCGAGGACAGTGTGAACCATGAACTTATGGGAAATGAGTCACAGTTCAGTCTTTGCAGAATTACTATGTGCAGACACACACATAGTTGAGAACTTCTGAGGACAGGGATATCTTTAACCATAAACACAGATTGAGAAGCTTAAAAATCGAAAGGAGGAACCAAGCTAAAAGAAAAAAAAAAAGTATGGGACTACATTCAGGCAGCAGATCTGGAGGAAAATAACTTAAAAGGAATAGCTCACCCAAAAATGAAAATTCTGTCATTAATTACTCACCCTCATTTTGTTCCAAACCCATAAGACCGTTCATCTTCGGAACACAAATTAAGATATTTTTGATGAATTCTGAGAGCTCTGATATTCCCATAGATAGCAAGGATCCTAACACGATCAAGGCTCAGAAACATAGCAAGGACATCATTAAAATAATCCATGTGACTTCAGTGGTTCAACCGTAATTTTACGAAGCTACGAGAATACTTTTTGTGCGCAAAGAAAACAAAAATAACGACTTTATTCAACAATTCGTCTTCTCCGTGTCACCCTATAGCGCCATTTTGGAGAGTATCACATACATAAACAACGTATGCAACGTATGTACGCGGATAAGTTGTTTACGTTCAGATCAAAGTGTAAACAACGTAAACAATGTATCCACGTACATACGTTGCATACGTATGTGATACTCTCCCAAAATGGTGCTATAGGGTGACGAATAAAGTCATTATTTTTGTTTTCTTTGCACACAAAAAGTAATCTCGTAGCTTCGTAAAATTACGGTTGAACCAGTGATGTCACATGGATTATTTTACCGATGTCCTTGCTACATTTCTGAGCCTTGATCATGTTAGGATTCTTGCTGTCTATGGGAGGGTCAGAGAGCTCTCAGAATTTATCAAACATATCTTAATTTGTGTTCTGAAGATGAACAAAGGGTTTGGAACGACATGAGGGTGAGTAATTAGGAGTTAATTGGGAGAACTACCCCTTTAATATATATAACACCAGACATAAAGAGACAGGGATTATCTGGAGAGCTTTGAAGTTGATGTTGAAATTATGAGACCTACACTGAGGGGTGGTCTCTATGAAATTGTATAAGGCATCTTGGGAGTCCTCGTTAATAGAAGGGAAAGAGGTGGAGGACTCCTGGGACAACTCATGCAATGGGCTTCCTCTTGGTTTTTCTAGCAAGTGATGGTTAACACCTACGTATGTTCATACTACAATGAGTATGATTGGTTACAGGAAGGAATCTTTCTATATGTGGCTCTTTAGAAGTGGCACACTTATTTTATTGTTACATATTGCCTGTCTGTTTCTAAGATACAGCATTTTTAGTCCAAGAACATTCAGCTCCAGTCAAGGAAAAACTCCCTGATTGTTTTTGCACCCGTTTGACTAACCCACCTATTAAAATACTGGGCTAATTGCCAAACACTTCAATGAATAAATAAACTGTGGGTTAGTTTTGGGATGAAAACAAAGACATTAACCAGGACCTCTTTCCAGTAGTGTTTTTACAATATTCAAACGACAGTTCCTGCAGTTCCTCAGAAAACTATGCAGAATCAAAACTGTAATTCCCCTAAATATTCCTAAGAAAAATAAAAACTAAAACATGCTGTTTGCTTAAGCATTGAGATCCTGTGTTGCATAAGGGTAAATGCTCAATAGTCTACGTGCAAACAGGAAGAAGAGGACATATAGTTGATCACTGACCACACAGCAAACAGTAAAGTATGGCAGTGACCGCATCATATTGTAGCTTGCTTTCGTCATCAGCGAGTGGACGTGTTGTTAAATAGAAGAATGACTTTGTAGAAAGTTCATCGCTAGGACTATGATTAAAACAAAAGATTAAATTAACATTGGAGGGACTGACAACATAAAGGTGAATGTCCTAAAATGGTCCAGCCAAAGCCACGATTTTCATCCAAATAAAAATCTGTGGCTCTTCTGAACACTGTGCTGTATAAAAGAGAATACATAAGATAGGTCAAAATTACACCTAAACACTCTGCAAATCCGATATGTACCCCCAAAAGAATTGCCACATATTACAATAAGTAAGTTTACATGTGAGCTACATCTGCGTTTTAATAAACATGTACTTTTGTCTTTCGGATCACATGCATAATGACAAGGCCATCTTTGGGCTGATTTGTTTGTCTGTTGTGCTATCCGGGATGAATGAAATGAATATAAAAATGTTGTGGCAGGTATACTTGTATATACTAAGTAATGATAAGTCTGAGTGCAATCATCACTAAGAACAAAACGTGGTCTTGTGGACTCAGTGTCATCACACGGGTCATCCTGCTTCAGACAGTGTTTTTTTTAGTGCTGTCAAACGATTAATCGTGATTAATTGCATCCAAAATAAAAGTTTATGTTTACATAAGGTGTGTGTACTGTGTATATTTATTATGCATATATAAATACACACTCATACAGTATAGATTTTGAAAATATACATGTATGCGTGTGTATTTATATATACATAATAAATATACACAGTCACTTAGAACTAAGAACGATTAATCATTTGACAGCACTATTTTTTTGTTTGTTTTGTTTTTTTGGTGTGCGTTTGTTAACTTATGTTGTATTTTGGGACAACCACCGTTACAACATGTATACATGCTGGACAAAGCAGAGCTACAATCGATAGGTCTGTTAGTCCAACTTCACAAAATATGGACTTGATAAGATTTCGGTCAGACTAAATTGTTTGTTACATTTAAAAGCAAAAATTAATGTTTTATTCTAACTAAAATTGAATGTTCAAAGTACATGTAAACACATTGAGTAGGGTGTGGGGATTGAATACTACTGCAAACAACAATGTCACATTTAAGTAATCAATCAGATTTAGCTTTTTTAAGGAACAAAATGCGAATGTTCCGAGATTAGGGTAAGGGTTTTGTAATGCACTGTATGTATTATCAATGCTTATAGACAAAGCACAACTGCAGAGATTGAGGTAGTCAGCTTATGAATCATCTGGATGTACTGGAATAAATTGAGGAGTAGAAACAACATGAGTGGTGTTACATCAGTACTGGTGTGGCGTCTAAATGTTTACTCATTATCTTGTCCCGCTCCTGTGGAGGTTACCTTGAAGCTAGCAGGTGTTTAAAGAGAAATAATACATGTGGGGTGTTTTGAGAGGAGTTCAGTAAGTAATATATCAGCCTCAGTAATGGCAGTTCAGCAGCTAACAGAAGAAAATCTCCATTCAGTTACTGCAGGATACGTGTCCACTCACACTGCCATGATGCACAATGAGTCTACAATAAAGCATAAACACCATATGTCACCATTTTATATATATGAATTTCCCTGCTGTCTGCAAATGGTAGCTAAGAGACAACAACAACAAAAAAATTAAAAAAAAAATTAAAAAAGACAAAAGAAAACGTTTGTCAAGTATGAGAGAATAGTGTCAACTTTCAACATCTGCAAGCTTTCTATAATTTACATAAAAATCACTAAATCGTCTAAATTTTGGTGATTTATGAGCTCAGTCATGAAGCTGTATAGAATTGCTTGTACCAAGGCTGCAGATTGGAGGTTTTCATCTTTAGATTTGAGGGTCATTTTCTTAACAGTAAATTCATATAGATTGTAATCTATGTGCAGGAAAGATTTAAAACAAGTATAAATTTACTACCCCCCTCCTGTTTTCTAAATCAAAGCTATAATAAAGATTTTTACCAGTAAAGATAAAAAACAAAACTCCTGCTAGGAGTGAAAGGGAAATGGAAGTGGACATGAATTACATGAATCTACTTTGTTAAAATGTTTTTTATTTTTTTTTTGTGCTAACTCCTTAATTCTGTCCTTAATATTTTAGGAAGTATGTATAGAGTATGTATATTCTTTGCTTTGATTTGTTTTTTTGCAATATCTGCAGTACTGGTAAAAACGTGAAATACCTACAGTATATGGAGGAAAGAGAAAAGTTCATGTTGACTTTTCCACAGATAGAAAAGCCATCATTAAAATAGGCTGTTGCGTGCTGTTATTGTCCAATCGATGTTATTATCCTCATGAATATGCAAATTTATGATGGTATAAATGTCAAAAAATTAAAAATTGGAAACCTGACCAGCCAAGATTTATTACTAACCATGGGTAAAATATGAGCAGTTTGAAACATGCAACAAGATAACCTAGGACTGTGAAAAGCTGAGACCTCAGCTAACAGATTCAGTATGTATTACAAATTGATCCATCATAGAGTTTGACCTGTATCATCTTCTGGACTTAGAACAGTTCTATATTTATACTAGCTTTCTCATCATCAGGTCTCTTTCACAGGTGCAGATAAATCTTATTCCCATAACCGGCTTCTGAGGAGACAGTGAGCACAGAGGGATCAATAAATGGCATCTCACAGCCTCTCTATTTTCCTTTTAGCTTTTACACTGAAATTTTGTCGATTTTATCAAAGTATGCGATCAATGCTTGGTAAGAGTTTTCCAAAAGCACAGTTCTTTAATGTTAAAGGTGTTTGTCTTGTTCTGTTTTATTTTTCCCAGCATGCAGAGACAGAGCCATCCATTTACTGTTCTACATTGAAAAGCTCTGCTCACTGTAGTTCACCCCATCCAAAAAAACAAAAAACAAAAAACAGCAGTGTAGATTAAGGCTTTGGGTTTCATCTCTTATTAATTGAAATGTTCAGAAGAGTTGACAGAGTATTGAAATGGTGCCTCTCCTGGCACATGAAAAACAGGTGTGTCCTCACCTGCTGTCATCTTTGATTAAACCTCTTCCCAATTAAGGGTGGAATCAATTACTTTAACCCTCTACCGCATGGTGTAGCCCAGGGTTCCTCAAATCTTACCCTGGAGGTCCAATCCACTGCAGAGTTTAGCTCCAACCCTGATGAAACTCACCTGTCTGTGATTTTCTAATGATCCTGAAGACATTGATTAGCATGTTCAGGTGTGTTTGATTAGGGTTGCAGCTAAACTCTGCAGGAAAGTGGATCTCGAGGTCCAGATTTGAGGAGCCCTGGTGTAGCCATATGGCAACATTCACTTTGTGTTCATTTCCTTGCCACTGTGTCTTTAAGAGAACATTCTCGTTTTTTTTTTTTGTTAGAAAGAGAAGACCTTAGTTTAGCCAATGATGTGCTTTGGTTAAGTCACATGACATGCATTTTTTTTCTGTGGTGTGATTTCTGACAGACTGCCATCTCTTGTCAGTAGTTGCTGAAAGCAAACTAAAACGTCAGTAACAAACAAGTACTAGCCCGTGTCACATGCACAAAAAAATCGTAAAGATCACCTCAGATAATGACATATTCACTATATGTCATTGTGCTCAGCCTCAAGTTCATAGTCTTCCTGAATTTTCATACTTATAACACCAATTGAATCACCACAAACATTTCTGAGGAAAAATATTAACTATAAGTAAACTTACACTTATTCTAAGTTAGATCCACTATTGTATGCTGTTGTATTTGTATAACAAATCATAAAGAACCTTAAAATAATATTTTTTTCCCTTTTTTTTATTTTTTGTTTTTATTTATTTTTTTGTACAGCACTTTAAGTTAAGCCATTCCGAGAAAAGAAAAAGAGTCAATTTTTTTTTTTTTAATAGGTCTATCATAATGAGTGCGGTAGAGGGTAAAAGGTGTTGTTTCAGGAAGAGGTTTCTTTTTTCCAAATAACCATAATGCTTTTGTGTAAACCTCTCTTTGTTCTGGAAAGAGCAGATAACAGGTGAAAACGGTGAGTGATAAACTGAAGAACATGGGTTGGTCATGTCACTGTCTGAGTTATTTTAATATCACTGAGATACTATCGTAGTTTTTGATTAGTATTTTGTGGATTTTGAATTTTTTGTTATTATATTTTCTGTTTTATGTTTTCATTTTACAACCTGAATTCCGTAAATGTTGGGACGTTTTTTTTTTAATTTGAATAAAATGAAAACTAAAAGAATTTCAAATCACATAAGCCAATATTTTATTCACAATAGAACATAGATAACATAACAAATGTTTAAACTGAGAAATTTTACAATTTTATGCACAAATTGAGCTCTTTTCAAATTTGATGCCCGCTACAGGTCTCAAAATAGCTGGGACGGGGGCATGTTTACCATTGTGTAGCATCTCCTCTTCTTTTCAAAACAGTTTGAAGATGTCTGGGCATTGAGCTTATGAGTTTCTGGAGTTTTGGTATTGTTCTTGCCTGATATATGTTTCCAGCTGCTGAAGATTTTGTGGTTGTCTTTGACGTATTTTTCGTTTAATGATGCACCAAATGTCCTCTGTAGGTGAAAGATCTGGACTAAAGTGTCAAATTTCTCCTTTTAAACATTTGTTATGTTATCTATGTTCTATTGTGAATAAAATATTGGCTCATGTGATTTGAAAGTCTTTTAGTTTTCATTTTATTCAAATTTACAAAACGTCCCCAACATTTCTGGAATTTGGGTTGTAAAGTAAAAGTTTTAGTATGTTTTGTGTTTTGTCATTTTTATCATTTTCTTATATATATATTTTTTTCTTTTCTTTTCTTTTCTTTTTTTTCTCAGTTTTAGTTATTTTAGTAGATCAAGTTAAACTTAATGAAAATTGCAAGTGTTGTCTTAGATAAAATAAGTTTAAGGTTTTTTTTATATTTATTTTAATTTAATTTATTTTAAGTAAAGTTTTTACACATACATTTAGTGCACGTGTACAGATTAACTGCGCTATTTCTCTCCAGAAGTTATTTCTTAACCCCCTTACACACATGCTTGTCAGCGTGGGTGTCTATTGTTGTTGTGGTCTCAATTGGATTGTTGTTGCTGTTCCATCTCTTCCATTTCTTTTTCAACAGTGAAAAAACAGCCTGAGCCATTCTTGACAAATTGTGGAACACCTTATTAGTGCAAAAAAAAAAAAAAAATACTGTGAAACTGCTTTAAAACAATCTCTATAAAGCACTATAAAAATATTATGTATAAAGCGCTATAAAAATTAAGGTGACATGACATGATATGAATGCACACGTGTGACCGGAGTGTGCGGAGGACACAAGGTTAGAAAAATCGGAGCTGCCACACACAGTACATGCGCAATATGCTAATATATGCAATATACTCTCGCCCTAGTGTATGCATAAAAAACAAAGTATACTTTGAGCTTCATTTGTACATTGGAAATTGTTCACTGTGTATTACCAGGAACATTTTAGCCGAGGGGTGGTATTTCATACTTTTAGAAATCAGTGATGCGTTATAAAGTTGGCTTGGAACTGAAACTGAAAACTTGATATACTGGTCTTGTTTACCTGTTGTCTCCCCTCTCTCACTCCAGATTCAATATTAAACTGATTTAGTGAGGGAAAGTGAGTGAAAGAGATGGTGGGTTGATGTAAAACTCAGCTTTTAGACATACAGCTTCTGGCGCCAATTTAACGTTATTTTTCCTTTACAAGTCATGTGTTGAACAGGAACTCATTGTCAAAATGCCAGCAAATCAGCACAGCACAGAAAATTTGCCAGTATAAAGAGCTGTAACAATGTTGTAAAAGTTATGGCTAATACTGTGGTTAGTTTATGTTTACTGTGCTGTATTTTATAACAAAAAAAAAAAAAATGTTATCATTATTTCATGGATTTCGCTACAAAAAGATATACATTACCTATTCCACTATTACGGTTATTCTCCATCTCTTCCATTTTTAGCTCCATCTCTAGCTCTGGGTCTTCTGCCCTTTGATCCTCTGAACTTGGACCTGGTTCTTGAGGAGGTTCTTTTGTACTCTGAGGTGCTGCTTCTTTCTTGTGTTCAGGTTTAGGTTCAGGTTTAAGTTCAGGTTCAGGTTCAGGTTCAGGTTCTGGTGTATATGTGGTGTATGCAGCTATTACATGAACCTGATGTGTTACAGGTTCTTCAGCTAGACTACTGCTGCTGGATCCCGCAGCTACATCACTACTGGAGCTACTACAAATGGACCTGGTCGGCTCTGAATCCTCAACACTATGGCTCAGATCAGAATCATCGGCTGGAGTTGAGGCTCTGGGAGCTGGCAGCAGGGTCTTTTCAACTGGCACCGGGACACAGGGAGCCCGCACAGATGCAGTAGGCACAGAAGTGGAAATAACTGGTTCGGGAGACGGTGTGGGTGGAGGTGCTGGAGCCTTCCGCTTCTTAAGATGGTTGTGTGAGGATGGAGAGCTGAGGTTTATCTATAGAGGAAGACAGAGGACAAATATAAATGTTTGAATATTCAGGACTTCTGGGTGGTTCAGGGGTGTTGCTATGCAGTTACTAAGTACTGAGTGTTTTTACTGGTATGTGGTTACTAGAATGTGCATGATTGCAAGGACATTGCTTACTTGAGTAAAAGCAATATATGGGCCAGATTTACTAACAGGTTACACCAGTGCGAACTGTCTTTTGGCGTTAAAATAGTACTGTCAGGATTTACTAAGGACGTGCAGTGAAGAATTAGCGCTGAAAAGGCAGACACACTTATTTTTGCACCAGACCTTATTGAATATGCATTTGTAGGATTTTCCCTTTCAGACACAAAATTTATGGGAGGAGAGTATTAAAATTAAATCACACAATGCGATTTACTAATGTTTGCGCTTGTCAAATTACTGGTATTTGCGCCATTATTTAACGCCCCAAATAAGCATGTCTTTAAATATTTTGCATTTGAAATGGCTGCAATTGTTGTTCCTAGGAGGCACCGCAGAGAAAAGAGAGCGCATGATAGAAGGGAGAGCATTTTTTCCACACATATTAATTTATTTGGAATGCCAGAAGAACACATTATACGAATCTGAACATATCCTTACAGTAATTTGCGCTGCGCTTGGTATATTGCGTTGGTCATTATGAAATTGAGATGTTGTTTCTGTGTTCTTTAATTTGCGCGTTGTCAGTAAATTACCCGCAGGAATTTCCATGCCCATCGGTGCTGTTTTGGAACTGCGCTCTCGCACTAATTTACCCTGTTTAGTAAATCTGGCCCTATGTGTCTATGTTGTTTTAATGTAAGCATATCACACTTGGCACACTGTGATCAGATCACTGAAAAATATATTTTTTGGTGGTCTGGGAATGGATTATACATTGCTGTTCAAAAGTTTGTGGTCAGTAAGTTATTGGATTATTTTAATGGGTTATACTTGGAAACTGGTTTCTCCCCAAAGAGAGCACTTTAAAACATATCTCCCTTTTCTTCACAACTATTTTCCATTAGGTGTAAGGTGTAAATGAGAAAAGTATTAACACACCACTTCTTAACAAAATCCCAAACCATAAGTATGGATCATAGCAACAGTGATGCTTCCATGAACAAGCACCACTTTCCACTTCCATTAACAAGCAATATTATACAAAGATGTAAAATTAAGTTCCTTTGGATGCAATATTAGATCAGAGAACTACATATAGTAGAATAAAAGTTGAACAGTGATAACTCCCCAGTGTGACAACAGCATAAGGGCCTCTCAGCTTACTGATTTACTGTAAATTTGCATCATTAAGGGTGAATCACAGCCCTGCAGCACACAGATGTAATCAAATTTCTGTGAAATTCTGAAATATGTCAGAGGGGACAAACTAATGTAATAAACTCTTGTGGTATGTAAGTTTTCAAAGACAAAGCAGTACAGATCAAAGTAAAAAGGAGCCACTGTCCTTTGAAAGGTAATTTTCTGCCTTTTCAGCCTTTCAGAATTTTTCTGCCGTTTCTGTATCAGTTTGCATTGTATTTATTGGTTAAAACAGCTTTGTCCAGTGCTAAAGGTTGACATACAAAAGCAAATTCAGACAAGTATTTAAGAATCAAATAGCTGCAAACAGTACAGTTTATCTGTTTAAAGAAAAACATGCTGTACTGTACATGAATCAGCTTGCTTTGGCGTGTTGAGATACCAGCAGCCAGTCTGACAGACTCAATTCCATGTATGAACCATGAAATCAAAAACAAGCTATGCTGTAAATAAACAAACCTAGGAGGAATGTTCTTGGGTACATGCATGCTTAAATGTGGGTCAAAGGTGAGAAAAACATTGAACAAAATGACATATTCCCACTCTGTATGTTGAGGACAAAGGAAATGGGTCAGCATCGACTGTTATAGCATTTGTTTAACATGTGCCTCCCTTTTGTAATTATTCATGTACCGCTACTTGAAATCAATTGTTGGAGTTTAATTGATGCTGCTTCTGTGAACACAACAATGGTGACCATGCGCTTCTGAATCAACTGATGGGTTGATGCCACCTGCATAGAATCCTGTGTTGAGTTAAGTTACATTTAATATTAAATATATTACACATTAGGGCTGCAACAAATGATTATTTTGATAATCGATTAATCTAACGATTATTAGAACGATTAATCAACTAATCATCTATTATTTCACTGATTAATCAATAGACTTTGATTGATTATTCAGCTTTTGCAATTAGTTAAAATATTGAGTTATACATATTCTAACAAATAAATAAAAGGAAATCACTTCAGCTTTTGAAAATCATATGTGACCCTGGACCACAAAACCACTCTTAAGTGTCAATTTTATGAAATTGAGATTTATACATCACATGAAAGCTGAATAAATAAGCTTTCCATTGATGTATGGTTTGTTAAGATAGGACAATATTTGGCTGAGATTCAACTATTTGAAAATCTGGAATCTGAGGGTGCAAAAAAAAAAAAAAAAACCTAAATATTGAGAAAATCGCCTTTAAACTTGTCCAAATGAAGTTCTTAGCAATGCGTATTACTAATCAAAAATTAAGCTTCAATGGAACATGTGTCACGGATTACACGGAGACGGAAACCAGGAATGGGGAGACGTGGAATACTTCAACTGAAAGTCTTTAATTAAATCAAAACAGGTATGTACAACACAGGCTGGGAACATCCACATGACAGACAGAGATGACGTATAATACTCGACAGGAAACACAGGGCAGAACACACTATAATTGCACAATGTAACTAGATAAATTAAACACACACAACTGGAACATAATTAACTAATAAACACAGGAAACTAACCAAATATGGGCATACAAGAGGAAGGGGAACACAAGACAAGACAATCCTGACATTATGCCCCCCCTCTGAAGGCGCGTCCTCGCGCCATATACCATCCAATGGGGAGGGGCGGTGGGCGCTCTGGAGGCCTCCAGGAACAGGAACACAAACACAGGACAGATGGCCTCCAGGGCGGCGCCCATGGCGGGTCAGGGAGTTCAGGAGGCCATGGTGGTTCAGGGAGTTCAGGAGGCCATGGCGGTGCAGCCTTCGACTACGACACTAGCCATACTACCCCCCCCAAAAAAATACTTGGAGGAACTTACGGGGCTTAACTGGAGGTCAGGGGCCCTCTCTGGGCTTAACGGGGAATCTGGAGTGTTTCCTGGGCTGGACTGGAGATCAGGAGCCTCTCCTGGGCTCGACTCGGGATCAGGAGCCTCTCCTGGGCTCGACTCGGGAACTGGAGCCTCTCCTGGGCTCGACTCGGGAACTGGAGCCCTTCTTGGGCTTGACTGGGAAACAGGAGCTGGAGTCTTCAGTGGGTTATCCTCCGGAACATGAGCCCCAATGGGGCTAGGCTCGGAATCCGAGGACCATTGAGGGCATGACTGGGGCTGAACAGCACTCTGTGTGCTGGCTGAGGCGTCAGGGGCCCTCTCAGGGGTAGACTCGGGAACCGCTTCTGTCGGGGGGTCCTGAGAAGCAGGCGGCTTGGGAATGGCCTCCTTGGCCATGACAGGAGAAGCTTCCTGCTTCAGCGGAACCCCCACAGACAGGACATGACCGACAAGACTGGGTTCCGGAGGACTGGAGAAGACAACAGGGGACATAACCTGACTTGGGACAGGTACTGGAGGGCGCGCTGGCAGGCACGTTCTAGGTGCGGGCACTGGAGGGTGCTCTGGCAGGCGCGTTCGAGGTGCGGGCACTGGAGGGCGCTCTGGCAGGCAAGTTTGAGGTGCGGGCACTGGAGTGAGGAGTGGAGCTGCAAACCCTGGGGGCAGCTCCATGTCCAAGAGTGCCGAGGGAGCAACGACCGGCGGGCTTGTGTGAGCCGCGAACGGCGGCGTGTGTGACTTCACCGCGGGCGGCGGCCTTGAGCAAGCCGCGAACAGCGGCCTTAACTTTGCCGTGTGCGGCGGCCTGGAGTGAGCCGCGAACCTCAGTGGCCTTGCGTGAGCGGCGGACTTGCCATCATGGCGGGAGACAAAACCAACTAAACAAAAACTTTTACAAAACCGGAAAACAAAACACGGGGAAGGGAGCGCGACTTACTTTTGTTTAGGTCAAGTATTCTGTCACAGATTACACGGAGACAGAAACCAGGAATGGGGAGACGTGGAATACTTCAACTGAAAGTCTTTAATTAAATCAAAACAGGTATGTACAACACAGGCTGGGAACATCCACACGACAGACAGAGATGACGTATAATACTCGACAGGAAACACAGGGCAGAACACACTATAAATACACAACGTAACTAGATAAATTAAACACACACAACTGGAACATAATTAACTAATAAACACAGGAAACAAACCAAATATGGGCATACAAGAGGAAGGGGAACACAAGACACACAAGACAATCCTGACAACATGATATTTAACTAATATCCTCATGATTTTTCGCATAAAAGAAATATTGATCATTTTGACCCATACAATGTATTGTCGGCTATTGTTACAAATATACCTGTGCTACTTATGACTGGTTTTGTGCTCCAGGGTCACATGTAATTAATTAAAATTATTACACAATAAATTGCTAACACTTTAAAATAAAGTTTCATTAGTTAACATTAGTTGACAACATTAGTTAACATGATCTAATAATGAATAATACTTCTACAGCATTTATTAATTAACCTTAAACATTATTTGTTAATATTTGTAAATGTATTTGAAAATGCTAAGATGTTTTGAAGAATTTTGATAACCAAACAGTTGGTGTTCCCCATTGACTTCTATAGTATAGAAAAAAATATATATATTGTATGATTTCTGATTAGCGATTATATTTAGAAGCTCAACAGAAACGTGTGCGATTAGTTATAATGCTCAATGTTGAAACATTCACGTAAAAAGTAATCTAATGGAACTTGAAACAGATCTAAATGTATTGCTGCAGTTACACGAATATCAAACTTATGTTAAAGTCCCCGTGAAATCAAAGTTAATGTTTTTTTTGGGTGTTAGTAGGTTATCTATAAGCCAGTGTGCTCCAAAACAGTGACAAAATTCACATTTAGAAGATATAAGCATTCAAAGCTTGCAGGTCATCACTTCCGCCAAAATGGATCAACAATTTTTTTGACGTCACCTTTTACTTCAGGTTCTCATCAAATCTTCTGACCCACAATGTAGGCAATAGGGAATGATTCAGTGTAAATGCTTTTGATTGGGGCAAATGAGGTCTGGTTTCACGTTGTGTCATGCGAGCCTGTGTCACAGTCTGATCTGGACTTTGGCTCCGGTCCAGAGACGCGATTGCACTGAGCGAATCATTTATAAATCAGCATATATTAAACACTTTTAAAACTACACAGCCTCAGCATGATTATGATCACTATTTTGTTTTAGTAAGAGTTTCATATTGAATCTAGGGGTAATCTATTAGACTGTGGCTGTCAAATGCGGCTTTACCGAGCTCAACGAGCTCCCGCGCAGATATAAATAAAATGCTATTGGCTATTTTAAAAAAGGGGGCAGGGCTGCTAGATATGTCCTGCCCTGTCTTCCTGTTTCAGTTGAAATTATGTCATCACATAGAATAACGCTGCGTGTTTCAAGGCACTTTAGTGGACCTTTAAGTACTGTAATTTGTATAACCAATATTATCAATTAAAAATATACCAATATTTTTGAAATACATTTCTGTCAGGACCACTATCGTCAATATAACTTACGATTAGCATACATTTTAGGTTGGGGGAATGGTTCTGTTCTGGGCAAACACTCCCTGCCCATCCACACAGCCTAGCATGGATAGGAGCAGGGAGAGCAGAATACCCCCCCTAGGGTAACAGAACAGAACCAACATCAATGATAAATGTAGCAGATGCCATTAATGTTCTACGTGATTATTTTAACAAAATGATTCAGTGGTCTGACTCAATGATATATTCACTGCCGAGTCCTGACTGGATGAGGAGAAGGAGCTGGGGATGGAGGTGGGTTATTAGTTCCTGAGCGAAGCGATAGCTGCTGAATAATGACTGAGGGACCTTATGAAGGGAATTATGATTGATGTCGTGATCCTATAGGTAGACGTGGATCAGCTGAGTGCCAGCTGATGCGAGCGTGACTAACATGGCCTGCCAGAACTAATGCTATGCTCCATTTCTGTCAGGACCACTATCGTCAATATAACTTACGATTAGCATATATTTTAGGTTGGGGGAATGGTTCTGTTCTGGGCAAACACTCCCTGCCCATCCACGCAGCCTAGCATGCATATGCTGAACCCCCCAACCAAAATGCTGATAGCAATCTAACTGAATGCCTCACGGAAGGAAAGTGGCAACGAAGGGTGCTCTTCTGCTATGAGTAGGTAGGAAGAGCAGCTTGCCCCTTCGGGAAAACAGTAGCAGTGAAGGGGTGCTCTTCTTTATAATCAGCTAAGAAGAGCAGCAAGGCCCTTACCTGGAAATGTGTAGCAGCGAAGGGGTGCTCTTCTTAATAGCAGCCAAGAAGAGCAGCAAGCCCCTTTTTAATGCAACCTGAAATTAAGATGCGAAATCCACTAGATTTCAGCCCAGTTGCCGGTTGTAGCAAACACTGCGTACTGCAGCCGTAGAGCAAGCAATGACAGGTTTAGAGATTGCAGATTCTGTCTAGCCTAAGCTTAGCATCCATAACATGGCATATAACTCAATAATTCAAGTCATGTTTATACAGGTTGTCGCCTCCCATGATATTAGCGTTCGCTGACATACATGTCCTCTATCTGATAACCCGCATTAGTGTAGTAGACAATCCTTACCAATACTCTCGAAGCTTATGCAACAGTGTGTAGCTTGCTTAAGGACGGCATGTTGCAGTAGTCAGACCTAAAGAAATAGCATTACCAATAACCAGATGACCCATAGCAGCAAGCATATCTCAAGATAATTAGATGGCTTTAAACAATAACTTAACATAAGGTTTCTGCTGTCGCAAATTTACCTGGATACCAGCACTGTAGAAACACCCGATAGCCTAAGCAACGGCAGGTCTAGCAACGATATGATACTGGACACTAGATAAGCCTTAACAAGCAAGCAATCCCAATACCCTGATAGCTTTAAGCAAAGACCTTCTGAAATGCATAGAGTGGGGCAGCATGCCCTTACAGAAGAATAGAAGTAGCGAAGGGGTGCTCTTTTATAAACAGCTAAAAAGAGCAGCATGCCCCTTTAAAGCAGTATGGTATATGGTCAATACTCGAATTTAGGCAACAGCATTTGCCCTTGTCCAGATAACGTTTAGCATTGATACAGCTTAGAAGGGAATATACGATCTGCACATTAAGTATCAAGCACATTCCCGATACACTAGTTAGCTTGAGCAACAGCATATCACTGACTTAAACACAGCATGTTGGAAATAGTCAGATAAGTTTAATGAAAGCATCCCCAATAGATGAGCCTGAAGCAGCAAGCCTGTTTCATATCGACAGCCTTGACAACAGATTAAAACAAGGTTCGCTGGTAAATTTAACTGGTAATGTTACCAGTGTGTCAACACGATAGCATGCCTAGCAAACATAACTGAACAACTAGCTTAAACAATGAGCAATATCTGAAGCATGTTCGCCAACATAGCATAGGCAATAAAATGAAAGAAACTTTGCTTAGCTTCGTGAAGACATCCAGAGATGAATAAAGGGTGAAATGGCCAGTTGTTACGTGGATGCTTTTAACCCTTCTTGAATATCTTGCTTCTTCCAGTGGGGAAGCAGATCGTGTAAAGTTGTTGGTGCAGTCGTATTAGCTCAACTTCGACGATGAATTGTGGGCAAAGTGTCTATATCAATTGCGAGGAGCCGTGCTTGCTCAGATCGCTTTCAGTCTATCGGCTTGACAAACAACGTGGCGAATTCGCATAAGTTCATAACTTGAATCTGGTGAGATACTCTGTGGGAATCCGGTCGAAATTCCTGATTGAACGCTTCCTATGGAGATGGAATTCGCCATCTGATTAGTTCCTGAGCGAAGCGATAGCTGCTGAATAATGACTGAGGGACCTTATGAAGGGAATTATGATTGGTGTCGTGATCCTATAGGTAGACGTGGATTAGCTGAGTGCCAGCTGATGCGAGCGTGACTAACATGGCCTGCCAGAACTAACGCTATGCTCCATTTCCATGACTTTTCCAAAACTTTTCCAGGCCTGGAAATTGCTATTTTAAAATGACTCCTGATGACTTCAGGTTTTTCATGACCGTACGACCCTGATATGAACATTGACCCATTGCACTGTCTATGACAACACATTGGGGAATGCCTTCAGTGCAAGTGTTTGAAGCATATACTGAACTAGTCCAGTCTCGATTTTTGTTGTGCTGTGATGTAGCGTGACGGTGTACACAGAAGCTACAAAGGTAAGCTGGCACAAAACATGGTTAGCTTCCTTCTGGTCTTCAGCAAGCATTCTGTGTTGTGTGTGAAGTTGTCCGCCTCTAAAGTTTTGCATGTGTGAAAGTGAAATGGAGAGCAATAAAGATTGACAGTTTAAGAAGTGCGTGCCTACTTCCTCTAGATACATTACGGGCAAGGACATGCATTTGTTTATCGACTGTTTAGGAGTGGAGCATGCATATGTAGCTCTCATGGGAGCTGCATGCGTGCAATGTGAGCTGCTGCCACTCAGGACGCTCCGTTCCTGCCAGCACCACAATGTTTGATGTTGTGGGGATCGCAGATGGAGCTGGCAGGGTAGCTCAAAAAGGCTTCAGCCCTCATTGGCCAATTCCGCTGCTCCTACTAGAGATACGGAAGCTTGCTCTGTGGCTTCTTCTGCCCTAAGTGAGAGCGTGATGCAGGGACTATTCAGCTCTGAGGAGGTGGATGTCCTAAGCATTGAGGCAGGGATTTTGAGGACTCAACACCTCACTTGTGAGGAGCTGTTGGAGATTGTAACTCGTGCCATCAAGAAACTAAAGACTGAGTGGCCTTCTTAAAAGCAGGAAGCACAAACAGAGTAAATCAGATGAGTGCTTCCCAAAGAGCCGAGCACAGCCTCTATGTTGGGGCCTGTCTTTTAGAGGAAGACAGACCAGCTACTAGCTATCAACTATTTGTCTCGAAGCAAACCATTAATAAGTGGATTGTTGAGGCAGTCTCTACAGCGTACAAGGCACGCAGTTTGCCTTCGCCTCTGCTGGCAAGGGCGCATTCAATTAAAGGAATAGTATCCTCTAATGCCCTTACATCTGGAGTTTCCCTTCATTAAGTTTGCAATGCTGCAGTCCCACCTGCACCTCACACACATTTTTTCAATTTATAGCCTGGACTTTCGTCCTGCGGTGTGCCTGGACAAGCTTCACACCAGGACAGGCACTAGTAAGCGTGGCTTACCTTTGTAGCTTCCATGTACGCCATCACATGTTATGTCACAACGCAACACCAATCGAGATTGGATTCCACACATGCTTCAGATTCTGTCATGCTGAAGGCATTCCACGAAGTGTCTTCAACCATGTAGCATCTCGTTCCCCTCTCTGGGAACAAGGTTACCTACGTAACCAGAGATGTTATTTAATTTATGTAATTCTGTTTCCTTCGATTTATACTACCTCAAATACTACCTCAGAAAATGTTTCAAAAAGTGCACAGATTGCCTAGGCTTGGTCTTGTATGTTGCATGATGTATGCACATGATTCATGGAGCCTCATTTTATAGTGCCATGGAATGCATTGTGCCCCATTACATGACAATTTACTTTCATTGGGTTAAAGTTCAAAGTCATTATGTGATTTCTTTTCTTCCTTGAAGTCTATAAATGTATTTAATGTACACTTAAAAGGGGTTCTTAATCTGTGTGTGTACTACACACTTAACCTTTGACCTTTAATCCACAATGGAGCAGCACAATGTATGATTTCACTCCTCTGGCATGTTAAAGTTTTAATGTAGAGCAGAGGAGAGAAGGGACAGAAGGAGTGCTTAATAATTACAGACTATGAAGGCCAGGGTCTTGCCACACTCACACTGGGCTGCTGGGTTATGTTTCAAAGCAGGCTGGTTGGTCATTCATCTTTCTGCTCCCTCCCTAACACTGAGTGCTGCTTCAACTTTCCCCTACAAAGTGCTCAGAGCAGCAAATACAATGTGCTCCAAGTTGTTCTGATGCACATATGCACATGCAATCACATGTTCAGGAAAAAAAGGCTTTGACGTGTCATAATGGAATGTAGGTAAATGATGACAGAATTTTAATTTTGGAGAAACTCATGCCTTTAACAAGCTTAACCAGTGTCGGTGCTGATAGACTAGTGGTTAGTGCGCCGACATATAGCACAACTGTGCTCACGGCAACCCAAGTTCGATTCTCGTCTTGAGGTCCTTTGCTGATCCTGCCTCCCTCTCTCCACCCAATACTTTCCTGTCTGCTCTCCATTGTCCTATCAAATAAAAAAATTTAAAAAAGCTTAACCAGTAAAATTTCCCTACTTAATTAACTGCAGCAGAAAGACTATGTTTGGTTGACCAGCTTCACTATCTTCAAGTCTTTATGGAGTGCATCATCCTGATTCCTGGTTCACCAGCTAGAACAGTGGTTCTTAATCCTGCTCCTGGGCCCCCCGCTCTGCACCTTTTGCATGTCTCCCTTATTTAACACACCTAATTATTATGGAAAATCAAAATTTTCAGAAGCGATTACTCCTGTCTTTAAAGTCACATGATCTATTTGAAATCGTTCTAATATGCTGATTTGTTGCTCAAGTAACAATTTCTTATTATCACAGTTGAAAACAATTGTGCAGCTTAATATATATATATATATATATATATATATATATGTATATATATATAATTATTATCTTTATTTATTTATTTATTTATTTATCCATGAGGTGATTTTCCAGACAGTTTCCAGGGTCAAACTGTGGAACCTCAATCTGTTTGTCTTCTGTAATCTCAGTTTTCATCTTTTCACAGCCTCTTAGATGCAGATGTTAATTATTAAGATATATAAGGAGATATATCAAACCCCTGGTCCCTCCCCTCTTAATCCTGAGGAATGCTGGGCCTGTGATGAATTCTGAGAGGTCACCCACTAAACCCTGCTCATGAACTGGAACATTTGATTTAACCCATCTTTACAGTGGGACCACACACAGTTTTGCTCTTGTTTCTTATATATATATATATATACATACATATATATATATATATATATATATATATATATATATATATATATATAAATATACATACATACACAGTGGGGCAAAAAAGTATTTAGTCAGCCACCAATTGTGCAAGTTCTCCCACTTAAAAAGATGAGAGAGGCCTGTAATTTTCATCATAGGTATACCTCAACTATGAGAGACAAAATGAGAAAAAAAAAAATCCAGAAAATCACATTGTAGGATTTTTAAAGAATTTATTTGCAAATTATGGTGGAAAATAAGTATTTGGTCAATAACAAAATTTCATCTCAATACTTTGTTATATACCCTTTGTTGGCAATGACAGAGGTCAAACGTTTTCTGTAAGTCTTCACAAGGTTTTCACACACTGTTGCTGGTATTTTGGCCTCTAGAGCAGTAATGTTTTGGGGCTGTCGCTGGGCAACACGGACTTTCAACTCCCTCCAAAGACTTTCAATGGGGTTGAGATCTGGAGACTGGCTAGGCCACTCCAGGACCTTGAAATGCTTCTTACGAAGCCACTCCTTCGTTGCCCGGGCGGTGTGTTTGGGATCATTGTCATGCTGAAAGACCCAGCCACGTTTCATCTTCAATGCCCTTGCTGATGGAAGGAGGTTTTCACTCAAAATCTCACGATACATGGCCCCATTCATTCTTTCGTTTACACGGATCAGTCGTCCTGGTCCCTTTGCAGAAAAACAGCCCCAAAGCATGATGTTTCCACCCCCATGCTTCACAGTAGGTATGGTGTTCTTTGGATGCAACTCAGCATTCTTTCTCCTCCAAACACGACAAGTTGAGTTTTTACCAAAAAGTTCTATTTTGGTTTCATCATTCTCCCAATCCTCTTCTGGATCATCCAAATGCTCTCTAGCAAACTTCAGTCGGGCCCGGACATGTACTGGCTTAAGCAGGGGGACACGTCTGGCACTGCAGGATTTGAGTCCCTGGCGGCGCAGTGTGTTACTGATGGTAGCCTTTGTTACTTTGGTCCCAGCTCTCTGCAGGTCATTCACTAGGTCCCCCCGTGTGGTTCTGGGATTTTTGCTCACAGTTCTTGTGATCATTTTGACCCCACGGGGTGAGATCTTGCATGGAGCCCCAGATCGAGGGAGATTATCAGTGGTTTTGTATGTCTTCCATTTTCTAATAATTGCTCCCACAGTTGATTTCTTCACACCAAGCTGCTTACCTATTGCAGATTCAGTCTTCCCAGCCTGGTGCAGGTCTACAATTTTGTTTCTGGTGTCCTTTGACAGCTCTTTGGTCTTGGCCATGGTGGAGTTTGGAGTTGGACAGGTTGAGGACAGGTGTCTTTTATACTGATCAAACAGTTCAAACAGATGCCATTAACACAGGTAACGAGTGGAGGACAGAGGAGCCTCTTAAAGAAGTTGTTACAGGTCTGTGAGAGCCAGAAATCTTGCTTGTTTGTAGGTGACCAAATACTTATTTTACCGAGGAATTTACCAATAAATTCTTTAAAAATCCTACAATGTGATTTTCTGGATTTTTTTTCTCATTTTGTCTCTCATAGTTGAGGTATACCTATGATGAAAATTACAGGCCTCTCTCATCTTTTTAAGTGGGAGAACTTGCACAATTGGTGGCTGACTAAATACTTTTTTGCTCCACTGTATATATATATTTTTTTTTTTTTTAATTTTTTTATTTATTTATTTTTTTTAATTATTATTTTAAATTATTGACCAGTGGCTGGGACAGATTTTAAGTGTCAATTCTTCTTAAAAAGATGCAATCTAATCCTATTTACATTAAATAAGCCTGCTCCCGAGCAGGTTTAAGCTTACGGACCTGTTGCTATGACAGCAATTCCAGAATGAGCTTGCAAGAACCAAACAATCCAAGATCATGCTATCGAGTTAGCGACGTAAGAAGATTGGACCCCAGGTGTACATACAAGATACCCTCTGATGTTCATTTACTGTATGTTTATTTCATGATATAACTAGTAAAGAGGAAGAGATGATCAGTTTACGTGCCTCTTGAACACATTAAAGAGCCACAAAACAGTATTTATTGTTGTAATTTAAAAAAAAAAAATGACAAAAATTTTAAGCTGAGAGTTTGCTTCATGCTAAAGTAACCTGCTCTGTCTTGTCTGTCAGCACGTTGTCAGTTTTATCTTTGTTCTGCAACGTATTTTTCACTTTGTGAGAACATGATTTGTGGCGTGAGAGCGGCATGAGGGTCTTGCTGTGATTATAATTCATAATGCATTTTGTCACGTACAGTCGTAAGTAAATATATATACAGGTGCATCTCAATAAATTAGAATGTCATGGAAAAGTTCATTTATTTCAGTAATTCAACACAAATTATGAAACTCGTGTATTAAATAAATTCAATGCACACAGACTGAAGTAGTTTAAGTATTTGGTTCTTTTAATTGTGATGATTTTGGCTCATATTTAACAAAAACCCACCAATTCACTATCTCAACAAATTAGAATACTTCACAAGACCAATTAAAAAAAAAAAAAAAAAAAAAAAAAAAAACATTTTTAGTGAATTGTTGGCCTTCTGGAAAGTATGTTCATTTACTTTACATGTACTCAAACTTGGTAGGGGCTCCTTTTGCTTTAATTACTGCCTCAATTCGGCGTGGCATGGAGGTGATCAGTTTGTGGCACTGCTGAGGTGGTATGGAAGCCCAGGTTTCTTTGACAGTGGCCTTCAGCTCATCTGCATTTTTTGGTCTCTTGTTTCTCATTTTCCTCTTGACAATACCCCATAGATTCTCTATGGGGTTCAGGTCTGGTGAGTTTGCTGGCCAGTCAAGCACACCAACACCATGGTCATTTAACCAACTTTTGGTGCTTTTGGCAGTGTGGGCAGGTGCCAAATCCTGCTGGAAAATGAAATCAGCATCTTTAAATAGCTGGTCAGCAGAAGGAAGCATGAAGTGCTCCAAAATTTCTTGGTAAACGGGTGCAGTGACTTTGGTTTTCAAAAAACACAATGGACCAACACCAGCAGATGACATTGCACCCCAAATCATCACAGACTGTGGAAACTTAACACTGGACTTCAAGCAACTTGGGCTATGACCTTCTCCACCCTTCCTCCAGACTCTAGGACCTTGGTTTCCAAATGAAATACAAAACTTGCTCTCATCTGAAAAGAGGACTTTGGACCACTGGGCAACAGTCCAGTTCTTCTTCTCCTTAGCCCAGGTAAGACACCTCTGACGTTGTCTGTGGTTCAGGAGTGGCTTAACAAGAGGAATACGACAACTGTAGCCAAATTCCTTGACACATCTGTGTGTGGTGGCTCTTGATGCCTTGACCCCAGCCTCAGTCCATTCCTTGTGAAGTTCACCCAAATTCTTGAATCGATTTTGCTTGACAATTCTCATAAGGCTCCGGTTCTCTTGGTTGGTTGTGCATCTTTTTCTTTCACACTTTTTCTTTCTGTTAACATGCTTGGATATAACACTCTGTGAACAGCCAGCTTCTTTGCCAATGAATTTTTATGGCTTACCCTCCTTGTGAAGGGTGTCAATGATTGTCTTCTGGACAACTGTCAGATCAACAGTCTTCCCCATGATTGTGTAGCCTAGTGAACCAAACTGAGAGACCATTTTGAAGGCTCAGGAAACCTTTGCAGGTGTTTTGAGTTGATTAGCTGGTTGGCATGTCACCATATTCTAATTTGTTGAGACAGTGAATTGGTGGGTTTTTTGTGAGCCAAAATCATCACAATTAAAAGAACCAAAGACTTAAACTACTTCAGTCTGTGTGCATTGAATTTATTTAATACACGAGTTTCACAATTTGAGCTGAATTACTGAAATAAATGAACTTTTCCACGACATTCTAATTTACTGAGATGCACCTGTATATATATATATATATATATATATATATATATATATATATATATTTTTTTTTTTTTTTTTTTTCTCTTTAGAAAGACACTTAATAATAAGTGGATGAATGTATTTTGTTAACAAAACGATGTGGAGAAGGATGCACTGGACTATAAGGAGTGGATGAAGAGATTTTATAAAATGAAAAATAAAAGGCTGAAATGTTCTTTTTCTGCTTGTGAACTGTGTAGATGAAAACACTTTAACGCAATGTTTAACAACCTTATGTTTATGTTCAACTACACTGCAAAAATGCCAGTCATCTAATTATTACAACACCTAAAACACATTGCTTGTAAAAATTGCTTGCTTCAGCCAGTTGAAGGCACGATTCAAGTGCATGTGTGCACATGATCAGAACGGTACCAACTCCACCTCATTTTGAGCCATGAAATAATCTGAATATTAAAGGTGCAGTAGGACATCTTGGAAAATGCTAACTTTAGCCTGATAGCACTGAAAGCGAATGTCCCACCCTCCCTGCAAATTGCCGTCCAAAGCCACGCCCACTGAAGGCATATACGCACACAGACCAGACGACCAGAGACAACATTACTACAATACATCATATGTCATTAAACGGTGAGAAAACTTTATAGTACAGTTAGTAAAAGTACTACAATACCAGGAAGGAAGATCAGGTTGTTGATGTTTGCCTGCCATTCTCGCTCTGTCTGCATAGCGTACATGAGCGCGCTAATGACGTATCCTGTCTGCGCAAACCGGGTGCGCAGAGGTATGCAAATACATATGTGGACAGGCAGGTAGGAAGTCAATCAAAATACTCGGAACAATAATACATTTAGACCACTTAACTTAATGATTGCTATCGGATGTGAAGACACTTTCAACCAGCATAACAAAAGATGTTTTTGAAGACAATCACCTATTGCATCTTTAAGCTAACTATTGTCAGCATTTGTATAAATCAAGGTGTTCATATTATTTTTACAATACTTAACTTTTCATAATTTTCTCTCATCTCTTTCACGAAAAGCAACAAAAATATTGTAATTATTTTTAATTATTTTAAATTGAAAAAATATAAGCAAATAAGAAAGGACAAGATAAGTATTCTTGCACTAAACACACACTCAATCCTCAAAATAAACCTAAGCAAACATCCATTAAGAGATTTGCTTTGGCAAAGGAGGTCATTTACATGAAACACAATGTCTCCCTCATTACGAACATGGGGCAAGAGAGTTGTGCTGTAAACAGTGTGGTCTTGCGTCAGTACCACGCTTCTTTGTTGTGACCGTTTTATTTTTATCGTCCCATTCCAGGTCACATTTAGAACTTCACAGTTGCCTAATCAGTCATAAATCCAGCCACCACTGAGAAAAGCCCAGAAAACACATCTAAGAGACCAGCATGTCACTCAACATTACAGGGGCACAGAGTCAGATCTGTTTGGGAAGGAGGAGGGATGTGGGAGAAAGAAACCACTTTGTGGCCTTTCTAGTTTTTTCCAGTGTGTAACTGTTACATACGGTGGTATTTGCAAAAGAGGCCAAAGGTTGTGCAAATAGCCAGAAGGTATCGATGATCAATGACTGCCATTAAGCTTGCCGCGATAGATATGTGTTGATGGTGATACCGTTGTTAAGCCGCAACACCGGTTACGTCACTTGCCCACCGCAGTACCGCTCCCCACCGTCGTTTTGATTTTTCATAGTAATAAAAATCATTTCGTTCAGTTAGAGAACAGACACTACAATTAAAAACTGAAAGCGGTTGCTCAATGCAGCGTGCTGAACGACAGTCACATCACAGATCAGATTTCATTTATCAAGTGAGGAGAGTGAGTCGAGCTGACTGACAAGAAGAGTGAGACAAGACGATGGCAGAACATTTAGTTTTGAAAAGAAATGCAAACGCACCTGTTTGGCAATATTTTGGATTTTGAAAAGCCTGTTGACTTTTGCCGTTTATCTAAGGTGATTTTGGAAGTTTTTCTAAACATTCATTTCTTATTTAATTGGTTCCACAGTGTTTGATGAGTTTTACTTTATTTAAACTTTGTGTAATCTATTTTATTTGACATCAAGGTGTATGCTGTGCCTCCCAGCTTTCTTATTTGTTTTGCTAATAAATGTTCTACATTTCATATTTATTTGGTTCCACAGTGTTTACTTATTTCCAGTTTTGTATACTTATTTAAACTTTATGTAAGTTATTTGTTATTTTATAATAGGCATAGCTTATAGCATGGTGTATTTTTATTCGTTTTGTTAATAAAAGTTCTGTTTTATATATAGGCTAAAATGAGTTTGACATTGTATTTTGTTGTTGCTTGAACTGCATTCAAGCAATTGACGCAGAATTGCCGCTAACTGGAAAGTAAAAGTAAAATGCGCATGGCGCTTTTAAGCTATTGTAAAGCAAAGCAAAGTGAGGAAAAGAGGGAAAACACCCCCCACGGTGATACCTGTATTATCGGTGTTGTCACACATCGATTAACCAGTGGGAAATATTCCTCACCGTCTGCCATCATCTTTAATACACTATTACAGTTATAATTTGTATCATTTTGTGTCAACTCCATGATGTGTGCTAAAATGAAAGTACATAATATAGCCAAGCATTGTCTGAAAGTGAATAGGCCTTTTTATTTAAATGTACTGTACTATGTAGTAAAAAATGTTTAAAGGCTATTATTGAAAGACTAATGACAAATTTATAGTCTCATTCTAAAAAGATATGTGGGTTCTCCTTGACTATTAGACTGGTATAAAGTATAGGAGCTAAAAAATAAATAACACAAATAAATTATTTTACCAAATTTAACAGCAAGTTTTGCTGCAAGCATTTGCTCTAAAAAATATACTGTATATTGTATACATCAGCATTATATACTGTATTGTTCTTTCTAGATATCTAGATATATCGGCCACTAAATATCCATACTGGTGGACCTTATAGCAAAACTGGTCTACAGGTGACATATTAACTTACTAAATGGTGGCACACTAGAAATTCTAGTCTCTGTAGTGGTGAGGTTGTTCAAGAATTAACAATGGAAATAGGCCAAAACATCTCATCTTTGTGACTAAAAAAGATGACAACATCATTACTTTAAAATCTTTAAAGTGTGCACAGTACAATCACATTACAAAATGAGTAATTAGTGGTCTTTTCTTCAATGATAATTACTACTTCTCATATTTATGGTAAATGATGAACAGTCAATAGGTCACAGCGACCTCTTAGCTGAATTAAAAAACACAACATTTCAATCTGCAGAATTGCAGTATTGAAGTAAACTGGATTAGTTTAACACTTGTATTCAGTTTTTGATCTTGTTTTCATTGTGTTTTGGGTTATGTCTTCCTTGGTTGTAGTTTCTCAGTCTGTTTAATTACTCCTTCTGTTCACCTGTTGTTTAGTTAATTACCTCATTATTTTCAGTGTATTTAAGCCCCTCAGTTTCTTTAATTAATTTTCTGGTATTGTTAGTATGCAACATGCGGTTTCGTTTGCTCATTGTCAGTGGGATTACCTGTTTTTTTTCTAGTTTAATAAAGACTTTTTGTTATTGGAAAGCTTTTGGTTACTTGTATCATCTTCTTCTGACCTAAATTTGACAATTAGACTGTATATTTTTTACATTTTGGATGCATTATGTTGAATTATGTTTTAAAAAAGATGCCACAAAGTGTGACGTTATAATACAAGCATGGCAGTGTCCAAATTTTATGGGCTCAAAGTCTAGTGTTACTGCAGCTTTACTGCGAATGAGCGAAATTGTAGTGTGCAATATGGTGGCTATAGGAAGAACTGCCTTCTAATAAAAGAACCAAACTCGAAATGAAGCTGTTGTTAGAAGCGCCAGTTCCCATAGAAAAATTTAAGGGGCAGTCACACTACACTTGTTCTTCCATTAAATTAAATTCATATGTATACAAATGCTGAAGACTGGAAACACGAACTCATATGAAGAATGCATTTTAAATTTCAAGTTTGGTGAACTCTGACTTGCAAATTTGTATGAAGATGTGTGACCAATAAACGACTAATTGATACAATGAGGTTTAACCTCTTAGCTGAATTAAATAACACAAACTTTAAAGCTGCAGGTTTACACACACACATATTATATATATATATATATATATATATATATATATATATATATATATATATTACATTTTGGATTTATTATTATTATTTAATATATGCTGATTTTTTTTTTCTTTGAAAGATGCTGCAGAGCATCTAAGTCAAAGTCTGAATGGACCAACCTAAAATATGTTTTTAACGTTACTTGATCAAAAAAACAAAAACAACATTTGAAGTGAAGTGACATGTGGCCAAGTATGGTGACCCATACTCAGAATTTGTGCTCTGTAATTAACCCATCCAAAGTGCACACACACAGCAGTGAACACACACACACACACACCTTGAACACACACTCGGAGCAGTGGGCAGCCATTTATGCTGCGGCGGCCGGGGAGCAGTTGGGGGTTCGGTGCCTTGCTCAAGGGCACCACAGTCATGGTATTGAGAGCACTGTACACTCACTCCCCCCACATACAATTCCTGCCGGCCCGAGACTCAAACCCGCAACCTTTAGGTTAAGGGTCAGACTCTCTAACCATTAGGCCACGACTTTCACTTTTTGTGAGACAGTTAATGTCCGATTTTACTGCTGATTTCAGATATATTATTGAAATGAGAGTATGGCAAGCAGTTTTTGAGATATTAGTAGTTCCCCAATCAAGTAGAGAGGAGCTGGTTTTGCAAGACCAAAACAACTGTCCGGAGGTGTTGCCATTATGGCTGACAAACTTTCCCTGAAAAACTTTTTTGACTTGTCTATTAAGCAACCAACCAGAGCACTCTAACAACCCCACACAAATGTGCTAAAATCACACAGAACACCTTAACAACCACATAGTAACATCCTGCAATATACAGACACCACCCTACCATCTTATTGATATGATCTTCCCTTCCAGGGGGCTCTTAATTTGACAGTCACTGCTACTGGATAACAGAGCCAGTGAGTTCAGAATCATTCAGACTGGTTTTGTTAACGGGATCAACCTTTTCATTAAAAATATCTCCCTCAAAAAAAAAAAAAAAAAAAAAAAAAAAAATATTCAGGAAACAAATGACACTACTTCTCATGTGAACGAACGGAGAAACAAAGTTTTTGCATGGCTTCAGAAGACTTGGAATAAAGCGCAAAAGTCATTTGTACCACTTGTAACACTTTATGGTGCTTTGTGTTCTTTTTGAAGCTAGAATGGGTCAGTCTTCATTCATTGTGATTGCACTGACTAGCAAAAATCAAAAGTCATATGGGTTTAGAATGGCAAGGGGGTGAGCTAAGAACTGTAATATCTGGATGAGCTAGAACTTTAAGAGTTACTAATCAGTAGCCATGGGTTTGCAGACCAACATCTCGCCAGAGAAGTACTTTAAGGACTCTGCGTCATGTGCAGAGTCTTTTCATGAGCTGAGCTAACAAAGGGCTCTGATAATGTCACGAGAGGATAAGGGTGAGACGACCTCTCTAGGCTCTTAACCCTCTGGGGTCTGAGGGTGTTTTGGGGGCCTGGAGAAGTTTTGACATGCCCTGACATTTGTGCTTTTTTCAGTTGCTAATAAACATATAAATGGCTAAAGTCTAATAACACTGTAAACAGCACAAACTGGGCTACAATAATATGTTAGCAGCATTTATGTACATGATTGTGTTTTTGAGAAAGCAGCGTTTATGCGTGGTTAGTGAAAAACTAAAATTTTGAAGTCAGTGAAATAAGGCCATAAAACATACAGAACATTTGTTCACAAGACTTTTGAGAACTGAATCTTGTAGCCAAGGGTTTTTGCTTCAAAATTATGTGAAAATGATCTTGTTTACTTGGTCACAGAAAACAATATATTGATTTAAATTTTCTAAGACACTTTTTCAGGTAGAAAGGGCATATGCGAGAGGGCGTCAACTACCCTACATAATGCAGTAATTCACACCTGAGAAGACAAAGGCCCGCATAATGAGCTGCATAATGAGCCATTCAGTCAGGTATGTGACTGAGAGGGAAGAGTTACAAGAAAGAATGTGAGGACAAAATAAATTTATATATTTTTTTGTTTGTAGTTTATTAAGAATATATTTAGCCATCACACAAAATAACTTGAGATTTACTTTTGAGTGCAGTTAAACAGTTTATTAGGAACAATCAAAGCTGACTTTCAAAGCTGAATTTTTAGCATCATTACTCCAGTCACATGATCCTTCAGAAATTATTCTAATATTCTGATTTGCTGCTCAAAAAACACTTATTGTTATTATTATCATTATTATTATTATTATTATTATTATTGTTGAAAATAGCTGAAGATTTTTTTCAGTTTTTTTTTTTTTTGATGAATAGAAAGTTCAGAAGAACAGCATCGTTTGTAACACGATAAATGTCTTTATCATCACTTGTGTGCTAAATAAAAGTTTTCATTTCTATATATACTGACTCCAAGCTTTTGAATGGTATAGTGTATATTGTTACACTTGGAGTAAGACTGGAGTAATGATGCTGAAAATGCAGATTTGATCACAGGAATAAATTACATTTTAAAATATATTCAAATAGAAAGCAGTTATTTTAATTAGTAAAAATATTTCACAATATTACTGCTTTAGCAAATACACCTTTAAGTATTTTGGATCAAATAAATGCAGGCATGGTGAGCAGAAGAGAATTCTTTACAAAAACATTAAAAATCTTACTGTTCAAAAACTTTTGTCTGGTAGTGTGTCATGTTGAAACATATAAATGAACATCATATACCTGGCATTTCCAAAGTGTATATTGTTTATGTGCTCTGAAGGACATTAAAAAAAAAAAAAAAAAAAAAACCTTTTGAAGAGACTCATGGGAGTGTGTTCCTCACTTAGTCTTAGCTATGGTCCAGGTTCCTGAGTGGGCTGCTTATTTGCATTGGGTTGCCTTGCAACAGGTTCTTTTGAACTGTTACCTTTACATCTGAAATTAAAAAAGTAAGAATGCTGTTTACACAAATAAACTACATTATTAACATTATTGTGATGGTGACTGATACTAATTTGTAGGAAAAAAAGAACACAATTACCACATAGCACACATATTATCAGTGATATTTACAGCTTACTTGATACATTTACACCTCAGACGATCGCAAACACCAATGACCGGGTATAACACATTCAAAATATTTACACCGGAGAAGATATTTGTGAACAGAAGCTTAGTTACAGTCATAAACACAAGCATGCTTTGTATGTAGGCCTATACAATACAAAAACTATAGCTATAAACATATATGGCTATATTCGCGAACAGAGAATAGCCTATAACAGTAAAGTTTCGTCTAATCATTCTTACTGACATTAGGCTAGTAACATTATAACTCATATTACTTTTATATCGTATAGCTGTCTATTTTATAGAACATTAAAAAAAAAAAAACATCCAGGCATCGTGAGACATTTAGATGCTGTGAATGAAACTTCATAATGTTTCACTTGATTATACATGTAGTCAGGAATTATAGTTTGGAAAAAGTCTAACTAGTAAAACGTGTACAAGTTATGTGAAAATTAATACAAGTAGGTTTATAAAAAAGACTTACTCATGTTTATGATCTCTGCTGGATCAAGACGCTGCATTCTTCTTTTTTGAGGTAATCCAAAGCTTCTTGAGGTAAATTCTGTCTTATTTGTCACAGCGCGTCTTTTCTGAGGTGAATTCTGTCTTATTCCTCTCAGCACGAAGCAAACGGTAGCCGAGATGAACTTGAGGTAAAGTCTCCTGCTTTGTTTGCTGTGATGTGGGCGTTTACATGCCGCACGCTTCACCTGGACAATTATAATATCTATAGTGCGCTCAGCACGTGGGCGTGGTCACATTAGAGATAATGAAGGGAGACGTGAAAGACTGGACATCGCGTTGGTTTCATATGGATTACTTTATCGATAAGACTTGCTTAGTTTAATAGTAGACATGTCAAGCTTTCTATAGATATATCTGTCATGTCTCTTTGTGGAGTATTTGCTGAATTTCAGTTCATTTTAATGACGCGTTTCTAAATGAAGATCACGCAGACCAAGGCGGCAGACAGCGCACCCTGTGTGTTTTCTTTATTTTATAAATGCACAAAGTTTTGTTGTTATTATGCGTGTATACAAATAAAAGTATACCCTTTACAGATTCAATTGATGCATTGCTCTTATCTGTACGATCAAAACTGAAAGTGTAATTTAAGTTCTTTTCGGCGTTATCAGGAGAATATGCCACAAAACGCGTATCCGCGTTTGTCGACCCCAGATGGTTAAAAGAAGTCCATTGTAAAATCCTTTTCTCAGGTGTACAGAAGAAGTACATATGATGAACAATCATAATTTGCATCAGGCTCCTATAGACTCAAATAAATAAATAAATAAAATCACAACAATCTTTCCAACACATCTAATTGAATTCTAATGGTAAATAATGACACATGAGACTATAGAAGAAAATATTATCTGGCAAACAAAAAGCACCCTTAGTTCACTGTTGTATCACTGCAATATGTCAAGAAAGGTTTGAGCAGGTCAAACCCTGAGCTTAAACCCTATGAGAGACCTATAGTACAAAAGGAGCCAGGCCTTAGATGGCCTTAGCCAGACCTTAGATGTCTGCACTCGTGTAATCAAACCCCAAACTGCCACACTTACAGTTTTCTGGGACTTCAAATTGTTTTAACCTAGAATACACAACATATTAATATTTTCCCTGATATCTTTACAAATGAATGATACAAGGGGGCATTTAAGATAAGATGTAAAGATGTAATTAAAAATTAAGTATTATTCTCAATTATGTGATAAGATAATCAGACCTGTGTCTAATGAATAAACTCAATTACAGCTCACAAGACTGGCCTTTCCATAAAGGAAACATGTGATTCTTCAAAAACAAAGGTTGCATATTTTTGCCTATTTTTTTAGAATCATAATAACATTCCTAGGTTATGTATGTAACCATGGTTCCCTGAGGGAACGAGATGCTGCGTCAAAATGCTTTGGGAACGCCTCTGTGTGACCGCGTTCTGAAGCACGTGTGAAATCAGACCAATAGAGCAGCAAGACATCACGAGCGGGGTGACGTGAGCAACCAGGAAGCATAAAAGCACATCCGGCAAAGCACATGTTAGCTTCTGATGAAGTGAACGCCTGCAGGGATGCATGGAGTATGGTAAGGAGACACAGCGTCTCGTTTCCTCAGGAAACCATGGTTACATACGTAAACTAGGGACGTTCCCCTTCAGGAATTTGAGCTGTGTCAAAATGCTTTGGGAACGAGAATACCCACTGTGCCACACTACCAAGTCCCTGTCTGGTCTGTGTATCTCACGAGCACATTATGACGAAAGGACTTGGGACCCTGGGGTAGATGTAAGGTCCAGGTTATAGAAGCGGACAAATGTGTGTGGAGAGGACCAGCCCGCCGCAGCACAAATGTTCTGCAGGGCCACACCCAAAGAGAAGGCCTTGGAGGCCGTCATACTCCTGGTCGAGTGCACTCTGACCCACATAGGTGATGGGAGGCAAGAGGACTCGTAGGCTAGTGAGATGGTCTCGACCACCCACCTACTCATAGACTGCTTGGTCGCCGGAAATCCTTTCTTAGGCAGACCAAAGCAAACAAAGAGCTGATCTTCCTTATGCTACGGGGCAGCTCTGTGTGCGTAAGCGTCTAGTGCTCGTACTGGACAGAACAGATTAAGCTTTTCTTGGCCTGCTTCCTGGAAGGGAGGAGGACAGAAGGCTTGTAGTACTATGGGCACTGGCGCAGAAGTGGGCACCTCAGGGACATACCCGGGCCTCTGGTAAAGGAAAGCCCTAATCATGCTCAGGGCAAACTCTAGGCACGAAACTGAAAGTGCCTAAAGATCCCAGATCCTCTAAAGCAGTGGTTCCCAACCACGTTCCAGGAGGCCCCCCAACACTGCATGTTTTCCATGTTACCTTAATCAAACACACCTGATTCAGATCATAACTCTTATAGCTTCAAGACCTGAATTGGGTGTGTCAGAGAGAGGAGAGATGCAAAATGTGCAGTGTTGTCCTCCAGGAACGTGGTTGGGAATCACTGCTCTAAAGGGAAGAAATAGCAAGGAGGAAGACTGTTTTAAGAGTGAGGAACTTATCTGGAACCTCCTCAATGGGTTTGAAGGGGGCATTGCACAAGTACTCCAGAACCACCGCCAGGTCCCATGAAGGCACCTTAGTGCACTGTACTGGCCTCAGCCTCAGGGTGCCACAGAGGAAACGAGAGACAAGTGGGTGTCTTCCCAATGACTGACCACCCAGAAGGGCGTGGTAAGTAGCTATGGCCACCACATATACCTTCAGAGTGGAGGGAGATAACCCTGCAGAGAAACACTCCTGCAGAGACTCCAGAACTGTACCAAACGGACAATTGACTGGGTCTTGCAGTTGCTGTCTGCACCAGGAAGTGAAAAGTCTTCACTTCAAGGCGTACATTTTTTCTTGTGGCGGGAGCTCTGGACTGGAGTATGGTCTCAACAACCGGATACTAAGAGCTGTGCCCCCTCAGGGGCCACGCCCACAGCTTCAATAACTCCAGGTGGGGGTGAAGGATGGAGCCCCCCGTCTGAGAGAGGAGGACACTCCTAATCAGAATATCCAACGGAGAGCCATTCGAGAAGGGACACAAGGTCCGAGAACCATACTCGGGCTGGCCAGAATGAGGCTATTAGCAGAAGACGGATCCTGCACCATGTCTGCACCATGGCGTTCAGCCGAAGCGATGCAAATAGATCCACTTCCGCCTGGCCAAAGTAGCTCCAAAGGAGCTCCACCACCTCAGGGTGGAGCCTCTATTCCCCGGGCCTCAATCCCTGTCTCGACAGGATGTCTGCTTCCTGATTGATGTGCCCAGGGATGTAAACTGCTCTGAGCGAGAGGAGTTTTCCCTGAGCCCACAGGAGAATCTGGCGCACCAGCCTGTATAGGGGGTGCGAGCGCAGACCCACTGCCGGTTGAGATAGGAGACCACCAATGTGTTGTCTGTGCAAACAAGCACATGATGACCATGTCTGGAAGGAAGTGTTTCAGTACACGAAACACGGCCAGAATCTCCAGGCAGTTTATGTGCCACGTGAGATGATGGCCTTCCCACAGACCCTGGGCAGAGCGGCCACTCATGACCGCTCCCCGGCCCATGAGGGAGGCATCTGTCATTAAGTGTTATGCTATGACAAGAAGCCCCCAACGTTGGCCTTAAGACAGGAACCAAAGCTTCCTCCACATGTCTAAGGCATGTAAGCATCGCCGCGTGACCTTGATCATGCGAAGCGGATTTCCCCACGGGGAGAACCCCTTGGTCCTGAGCCACCACTGCAAAGGTCTCAAGTACAGCAGGCCAAAAGGTATCACGGTGGACACAGCTGCCTTCAGATCTAACAGTCTCTGAAACTGTTTGACAGTGAGTGACTGGCCTTCTCTTACTCTCTTTACAGCTGTGAGAATTGCATCAATATGAGCAGGAGACAGACGTGCCTGCATCATTGTCGAATCCCACACCACGCCCAGATAAGTAGTTCTCTGTACTGGAGAAAGCAGCTCTTTTATATGGGCGAGGACAGCATCTCAATGCCGAGCCACCAATTGCTTTGACTGAGCCAGTATCAACCAATCGTCGATGTAGTAGAGTATGCGGATGCCCTGGAGTCACAGCAAAGTCAGAGCAACATCCACACACTTGGTGAAAGTGCGGGGTGAGAGTGACAGGCCAAAGGTAAGAATCCGATACTGGTATGACTGGCCCCCGAAAGCAAACCTCAGGAACTTACTGTGTTGAGGAAGGATGGATACGTGGACTTATGTGTCCTTGAGATCTATCATGACAAACCAGTCCTCGAACCTGATGTGAGACACAATCTGTTTGATAGTGAACATCTTGAACCGTAGGGGTTTGATAGCGTGGTTCAGCAAACACAGATCTATGATCGGACACAACCCCCCATCCTTCTTCGGAACGCTGAAGTAACGAATATAGAACCCGGACTCTCTCTCTCGAGAGAGAGAGGAGGAACACGTTCTATGGCCTCCTTTCTCAAGAGAGTGTCTACTTCTTTACCAGAGCCTGCTCGGAGCCCACTAGTGTGGGAATGACCCCGCTGAACTGAATTCTGTAGCCTCTTTCTACAGTCTGCAGGACCTATTGTGAGACATTTGGAAGAAGCCAGAAAGTCTACTAAGGGAACCACCCAGGCTTCTGTTGTGGCTAGAGGAGTCACTTCTGTGCCCTGATGTGGATGATCGGCAGGGTACGACCGACCTGACAGCTCTAGTGCCCTCACTTGAGGGGATGAGCATTCCCGTGCCATACCGTTGCAGAGCGGCAGCTGGTAAGTTCACCCATTGGAGCCCACTGAGCCCTGAAACAGTGGACAGCCAGTGCTGCGGCGCCCGGGGAGCAGTTGGGGGTTTGAATACTCACCTCAGTCGTGGTATTCCCTGCCGGACCCGAGACTCGAACCCACGACCTTCGGGTTACAAGCCCAACTCTCTATCCATTAGGCCACGACTGCCCCACCCTAAGGAGTATCGGGCACCATGTACTGAGGTGTATTCCTTTCCTCCCCATGGGGGGCTGCCCTCAGGGCTTGGTCGAGGTATTCTTTGACAGAATAACAGTCCGCAGATCTGCTTTCGGTCTAGAAGACCCGACCTGTTTCTGGGTCTTGCAGTATGAGGAGCTAGATGGCTGGGGCTGCTCCCGCTCAGCAGCCCTGTGGACCTGGGAATGGCGAGGGAAGAAACGCTGAAATTAGGCCAGAGGGCAAGAGCGGGGCATCCAGCAGGAAGAATCTGTCCGTGTCTTGCATTTAGGACAGATTCAACAACAGATGCCGCTCCCTGGCCACCAGTGCTGCCACTGAACGACTGAAGGCTCTGGCCGTTTCCTTGGTTCCATGGTGTGATTTACACTTTGACATATCAATAACTTTCTAACAAAGCAATGCTGCATTTGCAAACACACACACACCAAATGCATTCGCTGAAGAGCAGAAGCTAACATGCGCTTTTCCCGGATGTGCTTTTATGCTTCTTGGTTGCTCATGACACCCCGCTCGTGATGTCTCGCTGCTCTATTGGACTGATTTCACACGTGCTTCAGAACGTGGTCACGCAGAGGCGTTCCCAAAGCGTTTCGACACAGCTTGAGTTCCTGAAGGGGAATCATTGTCATATTGGAAGCAGGCTTATGATCATGAACATATAAAATGGCTATGCACATCCAAAACCCAAAATGGGCTCAGGTTCAGGACAACAAAACAAAGAAAGAAGACACTGAAACTGAAATTACAGCTCTGAAAAGTTTATTTACAAAAAAAGTGCAATGTTTCAACCAGTGATGACTTCATCAGTCAGATTGTGCCTGATAAAGACCTGTCTGGTCGAAATGTTGCACTGTTTTGTAAATAACTTTTGGGAGCTGTAATTTCAGAATGTTTAAGTCTTAGAAATTTGCCTAGGTATGAAAACCGACCAGGTTTTTAGAAAATAACACAACATCCCATTGATTTTTTTACATCTAAGTTTTAGTGAATGTGAAGTGAGCTCTTCTACAGAGTTGGTCTCCCTACACTCTCAAACTACTTATTTATACACATCTGAATATTTTGCTTACTTGTACTTAATAACTACTGGCCAGAACTTTAACATTGTACTGTCATTTTTTAATTTGATTATATCATGGATACCCAAACTTTCAATGTTGCACCTGTAGGGTATGTAGGATCAGAATGAGTCAGACAAAGTTAAGATTCGATCCGAACATTGAAACATGAGGAGCCGAAATTCCAGAGAGGATCCCAAGGCTACAACAGGATGTTCGTCATAAATCAGATTCCTAGCTCCAGCCCTATGAAGAAGGCAAACCAACAAACCTCTTTCACAGAACAGCTTGCAACATTCAAACAAAAGAACATTTATTGATAATTCCAATTCAGGAAGGAGACGGTCAAATTTGGGGCAAGTAATCAGAACTGATGATCAAAGAGATGGCCGTTACTTGTAAATCTGTGATCGAAATCACGAGCTAGAGACTTCATTGGGTGGGTTAACCCAGCTCTCCACATAGAAGACAAAGATGGAGACTGAAATTCCTTAAGAGACCTTTTAACCTCTCTAGTCTTCACAGAGAACATGTCCTTATGTTCACAGAACGGTACAGAAACTGCCTTTTCACATATAGATGCACCAAAATCATCTTAAAAGGACTTATCATGTTTATGCATAACCCCATATCATGTATGTAACCCACACGATTAACCATCATGTTTTAATCACATATTATGTATGTATTTTAATAACTAGGGAATAGTTTAAGAGTTCATATCCTTGTGTGGTATGTATGAGTTTGAAAAATCATGCTTTAAATGTTTCTTCCAATCAATTCTTTGTCAAATGTACCATAGTCTTGTTAGAGAAATCATGTCCAAAATCGTACTCTGTAAGAGCGGGAAAATTTGGACCATATGACTGATAAGATAACATGCTAGATTTATGAATGGGGAGGAGAAACATACAACACCACGAGCCAAGATCATTTCTAATTGGTCAAGACGTCCAGATAGGACGGTCTAGAAACCGAGTTTAAATACTCAGGACAGCTCTCTTGGCTCTTCCTCTGCTTCTCTTCTTCTCTTTTGCCACCGCGTTTCGACGCTGCTCTTTGAGCGTGCTCTGGCCTACGTGCCAGCTGCCAACACAATGAGAAGAAAAACCACCTAGTCTCGTTACATTCTTTTATTCTTTTACTTTAATTTCTTGTCTTTCCGTGAGAGTTTTGTTAAGTTAAGTTTGCCGCAAAGTCCAGCTTCGACTGTACCCGCCCAAACTTCAACCAGACCAACTCTGCATCAAGAGCCAACGCCCAAGACTTTACTACGAAAGACCACTGAACTCAGCCAATCAGCAACCTCGGGAAACCCCTTTCTCCAAAGATGACAAGGACACAAGGGAATCCCTTAAGGCAACACAAGCAAGTACAACCTCCAGACTTTTGCTGAGTCGGTGCAGTTTAATATAAATTTTAGCCTCATTGAAAACTCAATGCGAGGGTCAAATGATTGATGGTTCAGGTCTATATGCAATTGCACATATTGCTGTAAACTTGGGATTTCACATTTTCATTCTGTAAACTCATCCTTTCCTCTCTTTCTGCAACGTGTGAATGTGTGAATGCGTGTGTTCATGTGTTAGATTAGATTAGTTTACATGTCTTAGGTTTATATAAATAAAGTCTTATTTATATTGAAAAGAGAAGTATCTTGTGTTTTGTGCTTACAAGTTAATGTCTTAATCTGCCGATCTTGTTACTGTGCTTATTAATAGTGTGTTCACTATATTTTGGATTGTAATGTCCAGTGCAGAGTTGATGTTATACGGCTCGTTCAGTGACTCGCTGCCGACTCAGTGATCAGCCGTGAAACAGTGATTCTGTTCAAATTCCCTATAAAATCATAAATGATTTCCTTTGAGCTAAATTGACTTGTTTCCCTTATATATATTACTTATATATGTACAAATTTCTACACACCTCTTCCAGATCTACTCACCATTGTTGTACTCATTGATGTGATTCATTTAATTAAAATTACATTAAGTACACATTTTGTCCAATTTTTTTATTTTAATTTTTTCCCTTCAAAAAGTTTGTAATGTTGTGATCTTGGTGCTGGTTGGCTTGGTCAATGGAGTTCAAATTCAATGTGGCTTTGCATTCATAGCAATCAATTAAAGTGTGTATTTGTTTTTGTATGCCAAGTTCTACTTCCCTGTAAGCTACAACAGAGCAAAGAATACATTCATAGGTTTGTGCAATGCACAAGAGCTTTTATGCAATCAGTGGTTTAAAATGAGTTATTCCAATGAAATATTAGTCTGAGTGTGTGAATATTAGCCAATGATCATAATGACGTGTGTGTGATTACTCAAACCTGTGATGTCAGTGGTAAAGTCTGTGTGGGAGCTGTTGGGGGTGCTGGAGCTCTGCGTTTCTTTAATTCCACTTTTGGGGACATCTTGGAGATGTTCATCACAGACTGAGACTGACCCAGAGTGCTGGGACGGGTCTCCACACATGGACCGCTTGCCACTGCTGACATACCCTGAGCAAAAAAACAAAGAGAGACACTTTAGTAGATATACAAAAACACATTTAAGAACAAGCTCAAAAGACATATGTGAACGAGTGTGTTTACACAGACATTTATTAACCAGAAGTGCAAATAGCAAAATCTATAAGTATGAAGTAGAGAAAGTAGAGACCAGCTCAGTGCAAATGTCAAGGTTTACAAATATAGAAGGTGAATTTTGAATTGTACAGAGAATTGAGGTATTGTTGTAAACACATTCAATTTTAGACAGCTTACAACTGTTAAATAGAATAGAACAGAACAGAATATAACATAATTGAAGCTATTACTTTTAATTTCAAAAGAATATAATGTTTATGAGCCTTTCTTAGGAAATGGTGCCCTTTACAGTATTTGTTATTCTCCCATTCACTTTGTAATGCAAAATAACTTTATAAATATCTTTACAAATTTATATACAGTATATATATATATATATATATATATATATATATATATATATATATATATATATATATTAAATAAATATAAATTATGAATTATAAATAAACCTGTCGTATATACAGTATATCATACTCTTAAAATCCTGTATGTGTGTGTAACAGTAATCCTACAGTGTAAGAAGCAGTAGATCCTGAATACAGCTTCTTAAGGGAAGAAGGTAAGGCAGAAAGTGACTGTTAGTTCAGAGCTCCAAGACAATGCCATTTAAAGGGCAGCAGGTTTAACAGAGGACAGCAAATCAATAACTTTTGGGCTGGAAATGTCACGACCTGCTCCTGGAGAGTGGCTGAGTTCTGAGGGCTTTACCCCGGCCATGACCCCACATTTACAGACCATAAAACAGCTGCCTTGAGCAGACGGTTAACAGGGAGGGACTTAAGACAAAAACTAAACCACAACAATTGCGAAGCCGATATCTTTTGATTCTCCTGCTATGCAAATCTAAGAGCTTAGGGATGTCCTAAAGAAATTATTCTCTTGTGGCAAATTTAAAAATATCTACAAGAGTTAGCACAATGTGTAGTTAGACTTTGTGTCATTATTGAGAAGTAGAACTGAGTGAGGGAAGGTGAAGAGAAAGAAAACTAAAGAATAGAGACATTAGAACTAGATGCATTTATACAAATAATCCAGTTATCCATGTTCCCTGTGTTTTATGCAGCTTTCATTAGCAAGATTCAGAGGTGCTAATACTGTACTGATTTGTCAACAAAAAAAATAAGTTTTACACCAATGAGGAATTTCTGGAAGCAAATACATATATACACCTGGCATTAAAAGTCTAATTTTGTTAGATGTTGAAATATATTCTCCTGTTTCATTACATTGCGAAACAAAAGCTGTGTGCTTAATCTCTGGCAATATTGTCGACTTGATTGCACAGATACTATTTGAACTGAACTGAGCTGGAAGATGACATCACTAGATATTATCAACACTATTTTGCTGTTTAATACTGTAAAGCTGCTTTGACACAATCTGTATTGTATAAAGTGCTATATAAATAAAAGTCACTTGACTCGACTTGCTGAACTCAGAATCAATTTAATTTCCAGATGAATTGAATTGAGGTAGTTAACAGAATGCAGAACTGTTATTTGAATTTCCATCTATTAAAGTATAAGTAAAATGGATTGAATTAATGGGTTGAATTTCAAAGAAAGTCATAACCCTGTTGCAAACACAGTTTTTAATGCACTATTTTCAGATACATATTTTCCCATTAGTACACTTTTTTTTATTGTAGCTCCTATTACATTATCAAATTTAGCTCCTATTACATTATCAGATATTGATATTATTTTTTTTGTTTGTTTGTTTGTTTAAAAAAACTTATCTGAAAACATTTCTGACAACAGAACTTAAAAATTCTGATATTTAGAGAAATATGTGTGATCAGTTGAGGTAATCAGGAAATAAATTAAAAATTAAATATAGCTGCAAGCAGCGATTACCGGGGTTTAATCACTTAAGGCATTTAAGCACATAAGGAAAAAGATTTTGTGTTAACATGGCTGTAACCACCTAAATCAATGATTAAAAATAGCATTTTGGGCAAATGCAGGTAATTTACCATAGAAATATGATGATTTTTAACATTTATGACTGTTGTAGCGCCAGCTATGGTCCGATCTCCATGAAACTTTGCATGCTTGTTGAGAGTCATCAGTCACGTGTTTTCACCAAGTTTCGTAAAGTTTTGAGTTTTCGTTTAGCTCTTATAGGCTTTTGGGTATATTTGGCCACACCCCTTTAATAAATGACCCCGTTATAGCTAACCAAAGGACAAAATTCAACTTTTTTTTTGATAATTATTGATCTAGAGAGTCCAGAGAATATTACTGCAGTGGTTTGATTGAGATTGACCGAAAAACCTAGGACTAGATCGTAAAAGTAGGTTTTTAACATATTTGTGAATATTTAATGAACGATTTGATGCACAGCATTACTCCAAGAGACAGTGTTGTTCAGAATGAGGAGATCTATCATATGATATGAAGATCATGTGTTTGTGTGACTATATGAAAATGTTCTACAATTTGAGGTCTTTTTATACAGAAATATTGTGTTTTTGAGGCCTTTTTAACTGTTATAGTGCCTCCTATGGTCCATTCTCCATGAAACGTTTTGAGTTTTCGTTTATGATTTATAGGCTTTTGGGTATATTTGGTCATATAAATGACCTCGCTATAGCTAACCAAAGCACAAAATTCAACATTTTTTTTTTTGATAATTATTGATCTAGAGAGTTCAAAGAATTGCGCTGTAGTGGTTTGATCGAGATTGAGCAAGAAACCAGGGACTAGCTCACAAAAGTAGGTTTTTAACATATTTGTGAATATTTAATGAACTATTTGATTGACAGCAATGTTTCTCAAGGCAAAGTTGCTCAGTATGAGGAGATCTATCAAATGATATGAATATTGTGTGGATGTGTGAAACACCACGTGATTACTGAGCCATAAAACTCGTTAGCGCCAACTAGTGGCCAATTTCTTTCAAAATTCTTACAGACCTTTATGTCCATGAGTCGAACATGTCAACCGAGTTTCGATCCGATCGACCTCCGTTAACCTTGTCAAATAGGTGCTTAAACTTTTTGGCCAATGGCGGCCATGTTTTTTGAGATATGTGAATGTCCTCATAGACACTTGTGCCACTTCGAACAAAGACACTGCATACATAGCTATAGTTATTTTGATCTTATAGTGCCACCAAGTGGCAGATCTGCAAAAATATATATATATTTGACCAAAGATTGAGCTCATACACATGTGTACCAAGTTTGGTGAAGATATCTCATTTTGTTCACGAGTTATAGCCTTTTTCGTAAAATTGGCCTTCAACTTTCGAACGTTTTGGCACCCCATTGCGACAGTGAGTCGAAATTTAAACTTTTTTTTTGATAATTATTGATATTCACTGTCCAGAGAATGTTTCTGCACTGGTTTTGTTCAGATTGGGCGCAAAACCTAGGACTACTTCGCAAAAGTAGGTTTTGGACATAACTCAATTTTGCAGAAACAGAGTGAGTCTGAATTTTAGGCTTTTAATCGTGTTGACCCAAGGATTCCAAAAATATAAAAATTTTGAGTCTACGACAAGCGGTTTACAAGTTATGAGCAGTTTCGCATTTTTGATCACTGTAATGCCCCCTATTGTCTGATTGGGGTGAGTCTTTGATAGGTTCTAGCCAAATTGAGCTCTATCATTTGGCCAAGTTTCAAGTTTCTAGGCCTTATGGTTTAGTCTGCACAATCAGTTTAACAATTTAATAATAACACAGTTTAATAATAATAAAAATCCTAACAATTACAATAGGGTTTCAGCACTGCGTGCTTGAACCACTAAATATAGCTGCAAGCAGCAATTAAGGGCAATTTGCAATTTGGCCAACTATGGCAAAATTGGCATCTATGTTCTTCTCATAACCCAAAGAATATATTTAGACCAGTTTCATTACAATAGGCCAATTTAATCAAAAGTTATTAGCATTTTTGGAAATTTCATTATAACTTTTGACCACAAGGTGCTGCTGCCCCCAAACTTTTTGAGGACCATCAGGGACATATACAGAGTTTCGTAAAGATTTAATGCGTTTGTAAAATATAGCATTTTACGACAAAATTTAAAATGGACAAAGCCCAAAATTGTTGACATGGGAAAACTGGGTATGGTTTGGCTCAGCATGCTGTACCAAATCTAAAGAGGCCAGTTTAGTTTTCATATCTCCTAACCACTAGGAGGTGCTGCACCGAAACTATGTAGGTGGCCTCAGGTCATGGTTATTATAACACACACCAAGTTTGGTATCAATTCACTAAACCATTGCTGAGATATAGCCTTACATCCATTTTTGCATGCTCTTTGTCAAATTCACGTATTATTCGAGAACGGTTTGACTAATTGACTTGAATTCCATAACTTTTTGTCAGAATGGTCTGAAGATGATCTGGTTTGTGAAAATCAGAACAACGGCCTAAGAGGAGTTCGAAAAAGTAGATTTTTGAGAAAATTCAAAATGTCGGAAAATGACTTCATATATTGCAATCAAATTGTCTTGAGCCAAGGATCGTCTCGGGTTACTCATGTAACCATGGTTCCCCGAGAGGGAACGAGACGCTGCGTCCTGGTGGACACTTTGGGGAACTCTGTCTGCGTGACCGGTGCCTGAAGCATGCGTAAAACAACTCCAATCCTATTGGTCTACATGGCCAGTGACGTCATAGGCGGGGACCCGAAAGTATAAAAGGGCACCTGCTGAATACGTTACCAACTCAGATGTCTGAGGAGACGTAAACAGGCAGGCCGAAGGCATGGCAAGGGGACGCAGCGTCTCGTTCCCACTCGGGGAACCATGGTTACATGAGTAACCCAAGACGTTCCCCTTCTAGGGAACGCAACGCTGCGTCCTGGTGGACACTATATCCAATCACCAGAGACGAGTAGGTATGGTGACAAAATAAAATGGGGCGATTTTCTAAGCGGATAAAAAATGATGACTATAATGTATGGCGGAAGAGTATTTTGCAGCACTTCGACCTCGGTGCAGTAATATCATCACTCCTGAAAACTCTCCCTCTAACTTCCATCAATAGAACCAATATTACTGCGCCGAGGTCGACATGCTGCGAAGTGCTCTTCTGCCATACATTATAGTTATCATTTTTTATCCGCTTACGCTTAGAAAATCGCCCCGTTTTATTTTGTGTCACCATACTTACTCGTGTAACTACTCATGTAACCACTCATGTAACCGTCTTTAAATAGGGAAAACATGGAAGTGTTTGGTAGCTTCTAAATCCATCTCTGTTTGGATCCTAAGGAATGAATGGTGCCAAGCTAAACGCTAGCATAGTGGCACCGCGCGCTAGAGCGATTAAGTGCACGCACTGAGACGGGAGAAGTACGTATCAACTTGTCTAAATTAAGGGAAAAACCTATTGGAATATGGAAAAACGGTGGCGTTTTCCTTTAATAAACTACAAACAAAAAATATATAAATTTATTTTGTCCTCACATTCTTTCTTGTAACTCTTCCATCTCAGTCACATACCTGATTGAATGGCTCATTATGAAGCTCATTATGTAGCTCATTATGCGGGCCTTTGTCTTCTCAGGTGTGAATGTGAAGGTTGACGCCCTCTCGCATAGACCCTTTCTACTCAAAAAGTGTCTTAGAAAATTTAAATCAATATATTGTTTTCTGTGAGCAAGTAAACAAGATGATTTTAATATAAAAACTCTAGGCTACAAGATCCAGTTCTCAAAAGTCTTGTGAGATCCAGTTCTCAAAAGTCAAATTTTCTGTATGTGTTTTATGGCCTTATTTCAGTGACTTCAAAATTTTAGTTTTTCACTAACCACGCATAAACATTGCTTTCTCAAAAACACAATCATGTACATAAATGCTGCTAACATATTATTGTAGCCTAGTTTGTGCTGTTTACAGTGTTATTAGATTTTAGCCATTTATATTTTTATAAGCAACTGAAAAAAGCACAAATGTCAGGGTATGTCAAAACTTCTCCAGGCCCCCGAAACACCCTCAGACCCCAGAGGGTTAAAAACCCTAGGCAGGGGAACAATCACCGAGCTAGCACATGGCTATCCTCAGATAGCTAGGCTCTAGGAAAGGGGACCACTGCAGCTGCTAAGACCACCAGTAGTGGGCTGTCCAATTATAAACCCTATAAGGGGAGACAGCACTATCTAGGCAGGGCACAAGGAGACCGCTACTTAACAACCCTAAGCAGGGGAGCAATCACCAAGCTAGCACATAGCTATCCTCACATAGCTACGCTTCCAGGAAAGGGCAAATTAACACACACAACTAGCCTCAGAAAGCTGTATCCAAGTAAGCCCGTCCTGCCATGGCAATGGCTGAAATATAACCACCCTTAGGTGGCTACACTAAGGAGGTCCCCAATCCGTGTCAGTCCCACAGTAGGCTAGTGAGTCTTTACAGATATATTGACCAGAGGCTCACAATAGGAAGATCCAGACCATAGTAATGATTTGCTAAGAAGTGAACACAAAAACCCACTAGTCCAGATCAAAGCCTGATGCAAGCAACGGCCAAAACACTAGGTGGCTGGACACAGCTATCCTCAAATAGCCTTTCCTTCAGATAAGGCTGAAGTTTGCCCAGGCCATGAAGTGGGCCATCTACTTAAAACCCTAACAGGGGAGACAGCACAGTCTAGGCAAGGGCTCAAGGAGACCACTACTTAAAGACCCCACAAGGGGGAGCAGTCTCCAAGCTGGAACACAGCTATTCTCAGACAACAGATTCCAAACAAGACTTCAGCGCTTACCTGAGAAAGCTTGTGCCCAAGGGGAACCAAACCCAGTCATAAACACCTGGCTAGAACATGGCTGGGATGCTCAGACTGCTATATTCCAAAGCAAAACAGCCTGAGCTGGAGCATAATCATCCACAGATCGCTATACTCTGAGCAGAGACTGTTCGCTTATCACCCGGCTAAACACAGGAAGGAACATTCCCCGTAACCACTCTAGACTACTGAAGCACCCTGGAAGAGAAAGCTAACAGCTTCACTCCACAGAGCATTCAGTATATCCATGCCCATTGAGGCTCTCTACACACAATAACATGCATAATAGAGAGGCACGGCTGAGCTGAATATAGCTCCGCCTGCGATCTCGCACGCCCTGCTAAAAATGACTCGGTGCTCACACTTCATCGTTATAGCAACGCGAGCAACATCTGTGGCATCAGGCAATCCAATAGTAAAGGCTATGCAGACACCACAGATCAAAGCAATCGCTGCGAGCTGAGATAAACCGAGTCGCGGCAACGACCCGAGACGCAAACGCTTTGCCCCACATCCCTCGGAAAGAGGAACAAACGCGAGCCGAGCGCATTAAAATGGCTCATCACAAAGAGCGCGTGGTTGCCGAGACAAAAACGAAAAGGTTAGAATATGCCCTCAAGTGTTAGAATCCCAACACAGAGGCACATATTCCTCAAAGCGCTGCTCGACTCACCAGGATGATGTTTCACACACGTTCAACAGACATACGGCTCCAAAGACAACAAAAGTTGGTGACGTATTCAGCAGGTGACCTTTTATACTTTTGGGTACCTGCCTATGACGTCACTGGCCATGTGGACCAATAGGACTGGAGTTGTTTTATGCATGCTTCAGGCACTGGTCACGCAGACAGCGTTCCCCAAAGTGTCCACGAGGGCAGCGTTGAGTTCCCTAGAAGGGGAATCGTCTCGGGTTACTTGACTGTAACCCTGTTCCCTGAAAAAGCGGGAACGAAATGCTGCGTCAATAACGCTGATGAGAACATTCTTTGTTCGACCGGTTGTGAAGCACATGTGTCAAACACGCCAAGAATTGGCTTAAATAACACTGATTACGTGCACCTGCCGGTAATAAATAGACATGAGACGTACACATCTTCAGGTTAAACCTTTGTCTGAAGAGACTTCCAGGCATGCCTACAGTGCGGCATTGAGGCGCAGCATCTCGTTCCCGCTTTTTCAGGGAACAGGGTTACAGTCAAGTAACCCGAGACGTTCCCTATCAAAAGCTACTCTCGATGCTGCGTTTCAATAACGCTGATGGGAACGGGAATACCAACGCCACCGCACTGGAAGTGTCTGGACCCCCCAAGGTTGTGTAGTGTGTACGCACAAACATTGAAGAGGTCTCAGACATGACTCTGGGATGTTGACTCAAGGACATGCGAGCCCGGAGAAGCATGTACATCCAAACTATCAAGTCTGACAAATGTGTGCAGAGAGGACCAGCCTGCCGCACCACACACTTGATGCAAGGGGACACCTCTTGCCAGAGCCTTAGCATAGGTGATAGATGCAACCCACCTGGTTGAATGGGCCCTAACTCCTAGAGGTGAAGCTTGACCGCGCCTCGTAGGCTAGGGCAATAGCGTCCCTCATCCGATGTGACATTGTTTGTCTAGTGGCAGCCATAGCATATGAAAAGCTGCTCTGACTTACGCCACTGGCTAATGCGGTGGATGTAAATCTGAAGAGCATGTACTGGACACAGTAAATGAAGTCCTTCTTGCGCCAGTGTCACGAATGGCAGAGGTCAGAAGGCTTCAAGAATGACCCGAAAATAATAGGGTGAGGATGCAAAATAGCTTGACCTGCCCAGGGGCAAAGTCTAAGCAGGATGACGAGACTGACAGAGCCTGCAAATCCCCAATTCTCTTCAGAGAAGTAATAGCCATGAGAAAAACCATCTTTAGAGTCAGAAACTTGACAGGCGCTGACTCTAGTGGTTCAAAATGGGGTCCCAAGCAGACCCTTTTGGGCACTGAGGCCAAGTCCGACGAAGGGACTGTCGCTCCGGTGGGCGGCCTCGACCACTGAGCTCCATGTATGAAGCGGGCAGCTAGAGGGTGCTTTCCCACAAAAACACCATCAATCAGAACACGGCAAGCCAAAATGGCGGCCACATAGACTGCAAAGTACTAAGACGTGTGCCTGAGGACAATCTCTTGCAGAAACTCCAGCACTGAAACAACCTGGCAGTGAACTGGGTCTGCATGGTGTGTCATACACCAACGTTCGAAAAAGCACCGTTTGAGGGCATAACTTCTTCTAGTGGAAGGAGTCCTAACAATCAGAATAGTCTGTAGTACATCTGCTGGAAACCCAGCATCTCTTGTGGTCCCCCTCAGGGGCCAGAGATAAAAGGCTCCAGAATTCAGTCTGGGGATGAAAACTGTCCCCTGTGCCTGAGACAGAAGAACTCTCCTGACCGGAATCGCCCACAGCAAGCAGTCAAGGAGGGATATTAGATCTGAGAGCCACACTCTGGTCGTTCAACGGGGCGCTATCAGTCAGAGGTGAGACCCTCGTTGACAAACCTTGGCCAAGACTCCTGGGAGCAGAGCGATCGGGAAGAATATGAGAGAGAGGGGTGGTTCGCACGCCCCTCGTCTCTCAGCCAGCTCGACATGCGAGCCTCACAATCGCAATGAGGATGCAGTGGATCGTCCCTTCCTGAAAGAAAGCGAGCCTCAAGTAGAGCACTCCAATCGAAGTGATTACAGTGCTTGCACTCAGCGTCCTCGAGGGCAGCAACAGCATGCTCCAAAATTCGGACAGTGAATCTGCTCCCACATTCATATGCCCCAGAATGTAAATCGCCTTGATGGACTAGAACTTGTCCCACATACAAAGCAGAACCTGCTGTGCTAGCCTGTTCTGGCGGCACGGATGCAGTCTGCCCTGGTGACATATTTAAGTGACGACCACAGTCTTGTCCCCCGCACTAGGACATGGTAGCCCCTGCTGGAGGATGTATTTCAGGGCCCAAAATACAGCCATCATTCAGAATCAGAATCAGAATCAGAATGAGCTTTATTGGCCAGGTATGCTTACACATACGAGGAATTTGTTTTTGTGACAGAAGTTCTACAGTGCAACAGAAAGACAGCAACAGGACAGGGCACAGATAATAAAAGAATAATTTACAAATAGGCAATGTACAAATAGCAAAAACACAATATATAGACAATTATGGTGTACAGGTCTAATATGTGCAAATCTGAAATGAAAAAAATAAGTATGTGTGTTGAATAAATAATTTATAATAGTGTTGTGTGTTCCACTTTTAATGTCAAGTGTTCATGAGATGGATTGCCTGAGGGAAGAAACTGTTCCTGTGTCTGGTCGTTCTGGTGCTCAGAGCTCTGTAGCGTCGACCAGATGGTAACAGTTCAAAGAGGGAGTGTGCTGGGTGTGAGGGGTCCAGAGTGATTTTGCCAGCCCTTTTGCTCACTCTGGATGAGTACAGTTCTTGGAGAGTGGGGAGGGTTGTACCAATGATTCGCTCAGCAGTCCGGACTACCCTCTGTAGTCTTCTGAGGTCAGATTTGGTAGCTGAGCTGAACCAGACAGTTATTGAAGTGCAGAGGACGGATTCAATGATGGCGGAGTAGAACTGATTCAGCAAGTCCTGTGGCAGGTTGAACTTCCTCAGCTGGCGAAGGAAGTACAACCTCTGCTGGGCCTTTTTCACAATGGAGTCTATGTAATTGTCCCACTTCAGGTCCTGGGAGATGGTGGTGCCCAGGAATCTGAATGACTCCACTGCAGTCACAGTGCTGTTCATGATGGTGAGTGGGGGGAGTGCAGAGGGGTTCCTCCTGAAGTCCACGATCATCTCCACAGTTTTGAGCGTGTTGAGCTCCAGGTTGTTAAGACTGCACCAGACAGCCAGCTCCTTAACCTCCTGTCTGTAGGCAGACTCGTCACCGTCCTGGATGAGGCCGATCAGTGTGGTGTCGTCTGCAAACTTCAGGAGCTTGACAGAGGGGTCTTTAGATGTGCAGTCGTTAGTGTACAGGGAGAAGAGCAGTGGGGAGAGAACACAGCCCTGAGGAGCTCCAGTGCTGATCGTACGAGTGCTGGATGTGTATTTTCCCAGCCTCACTAGCTGCTGCCTGTCTGTCAGGAAGCTGGTGATCCACTGACAGACGGAGGTGGGGACGGAGAGCTGAGTTAGTTTGTTCTGAAGGGTGTCCGGGATGATGGTGTTAAAAGCGGAGCTGAAGTCTACGAACAGGATCCTCACATAAGTCCCTGGTCTGTCCAGATGCTGCAGGATGAAGTGCAGTCCCATGTTGACTGCATCATCCACAGACCTGTTTGCTCTGTAGGCAAACTGCAGGGGGTCCAGTAAGGGTCCAGTGGAGGACTTCAGATAAGCCAAAACCAGTCTTTCAAATGACTTCATGACCACAGATGTTAGAGCCACAGGTCTGTAGTCATTAAGTCCAGTAATTTTGGGTTTCTTTGGGACGGGGATGATGGTGGAGCGTTTGAAGCATGAGGGGACTTCGCACAGCTCCAGAGATCTGTTGAAGATCTGTGTGAAGATGGGGACCAGCTGGTCAGCACAGATTTTTAGGCAGGCTGGTGACACACCGTCTGGGCCTGGTGCTTTCCTTCTTTTGTTCTTCCTGAAGACCTGGCGCACCTCATCTTCGCTGATCTGAATTGCAGGTGTGGGGGAGACGGGGGTTGCTGGAGGTGTGAATGGTTGTGTGAATGGTTGTGTGGAGAGGTGTTCAGGGCGGGTGTGGGGTGTTTTTTCAAACCTGCAATAGAACTCGTTCAGACCGTCTGCCAGGTGTTGATTCTCCAGAGTGCTGGGGGATGGTGACTTGTAACTGGTGATTTCTTTCATACCTTTCCACACTGAAGCAGAATCACTGGAAGAGAATTTTTTCCTTAGCTTGCCGGAATAATTCCTCTTTGCCACTCTGATCTCCTTTTCCAGTGTGTATTTGGCCTGTTTATACAAGACTTTATCCCCCTTTCTGTAAGCATCTTCTTTGGCCTGACGGAGCTGTCTGAGTTTTGCAGTGAACCATGGTTTGTCGTTGTTGTAAGTTAGATGAGTCTTGGTAGGAATGCACACATCCTCACAGAAACTGATATAAGATGTTACAGTCTCTGTGAGCTCATCCAGATCATTTGCGGCAGATTCAAAAACAGTCCAATCAGTAAGGTCGAAACAGGCTTGTAAATCCCACTCTGTTTCATTAGTCCATCTTTTAACAGTTCTTAATACAGGTTTTCCAGATTTGAGTTTCTGCCTGTAGGTCGGTATAAGATGAACCAAACAGTGATCAGAGAGTCCTAAAGTTGCCCGTGGGACAGAGTGATATGCGTCCTTTATCGCTGTGTAACAGTGATCCAGTATATTACTGTCTCTGGTGGGACATGTAACATGCTGTCTGTATTTTGGCAGTTCACGGGAGAGATTTGCTTTATTAAAGTCCCCGAGAATGATTAAAACAGAGTCCGGGTGTTGTTGCTCAGTCTCTGTGATCTGATCAGCGAGGCAATTGATGTGCCAATTAAGAAGATGACCTCTCCAGATCTTTTGGGCTGGACGGTCATGCAAGACCGCACCCCTGCCCGTGAGGGAAGCATCTGTCGTTAGCATCTTGCGATGACAACATGTGCCTAGAGTGGGACCCAAAGTCAAAAACTGGGGTCTGAACCACATAGAAAGGGTACGAGGCCCTAGCGCGTAACCCTTATATGCCTTTGGGGCTTGGCCCTTAGATTAAATCCCCTGGCTCTGAGCCACAACTGTAATGGTCTCATGTGCAAGATGTCCAAAGGTTTCACGTGGATGCAGTCGCCATGAGACCTAGAACTTTCTGAAAGTAATGTACAGTAACTTTCTGGCATAGCCTGAAATCCTTCAGGGTGTTCAGAATGGATTCGATATGTGTAGGAGACAGCTGTGACCACATTATGATAGAATCCTGTTAACCCCTAAATACATTGTCTCCTGGGCAAAAGAGAAAACGCGTTCCTTGGCGTTGAGTCTCAATCCCAGATAGTTAAGATGAGCGAGGACGACATCCCGATGTCGAAACGCATGCTCTTAGATGGGCAGTCGTGGCCTAATGGATAGAGAGTTGGGCTTGTAACCCGAAGGTCGTGGGTTCGAGTCTCGGGTCCGGCAGGGAATACCACGACTGAGGTGAGACCCTTGAGCAAGGCACCAAACCCCCAACTGCTCCCCGGGCGCCGCAGCATTGGCTGCCCACTGCTCCAGGTGTATGTTCACTACTGTGTGTATGCACTTGGATGGGTTAAATGCAGAGCACAAATTCCAAGTATGGGTCACCATACTTGGCCACACACCACTTCCCTTTCCTTTCCTTTCCCTTAAGACTGGGCCAAATAAGCCAGTCGCCGATGCTAAAGCTGCATCGATGCATTTTGCATATGTGCGGGGTGATAAGGCTAGGCTAAATGGAAGAACCCGATACTGGTAAGCTCTACCCCCAAAAGCAAACCTCAGGAACTTCCTGCGTTGTGGCAAAATTTCTAAATGAAAGTATGCGTCCTTGAGATCATTTGTTGATAACCAATCCCCTAATTGGATCTGAGAAAAACAATCATAGACTGTCAGCATTTTGAACTTGTATGTTCAAAGAAAGCTGCTCAGCCCGCAAAGATCTGGACTGGACGCAACCCCCCATCATTTTTGGGAACCACAAAATATTGGCTATAGCAGCTCGACTCTCTGTCTTGGAGGGGAGATGTTCTACGACCTCCTTGTCCAGCAGAGCTTGCATTTCCTGTGTCAACGAATACGCTTGTTCCGGTTTCACGGTAGTGAAGACCACGCCATTGAAACGCGAAGGCTGGTATGCAAACCGTATCCTGAAGCCCTCTTGTGGAGTCCTTACGACCCAAGGAGAGATTATTTGGCAGTAGCCTCCACGCTGTCAAATTCTCTGAAAGGGGTGATACTTTGTTTTGCTGGGGGAATTTTAAATATTTGGTGTCCTGAAACACGGCAGAAAACAACCAAACATGTAACATATCACTGGAGATTGCTGACCCCCGAAACACTAGTGGTGGCGGAAGTTGTACAGCAATCTCCTAAGGGTGCCAGGAAGGAGCCCCTGCTCTCCTCGTTGGAGTTTTCCACGGCCCTCCCCGAGGGGACACACCCATTGTCCTGGTCACAGCCTCAGGACTTCCTTCTGGTCGTAAAGGCCGTTTTTAGGTCCGGCTCCCTCTTGGCTGTTGAGTGCTACGAGCTTTTCCCCAGTCTTTATGAGGGGGCGCATGGCTCGCACACTCTCTTTTGGGCTTCTCGCCTCAGAGGAGCTGGGCCGTGTTGGGACTGGGTGGCCGACAGCCCCGACACTAGAGCACGGTAGGGGAGAAACTTATTGAAAGCTTTCTCGAGCTTCCTTGCCTCGCTGCGCTCAGACCTTTATGAACGTCAGTCTGATATGTCTGCAGAACCGCTGTGGTGTGCAGGGCAGCACCAGCATGATCTGCTGCATGAAACGCTCTCCCTACAAGTGTAGATGTTGCTCTACATGGCTTGGTAGGGAGCGTTGACATTTCAAGTGATGATTCACCCCCAGGGGAGAGATAGCACGCTAGCGTCTCTTCCACCTGGGGTATCATCATGTAGCCCTGTGCCTTTGAATCCACAATAGTCAAAAAATTCAAGGTTGAGGCACAAAAAACACAGGACAAATATGGCTTACTCCATGAACAAGTTCTCTCATCATGGAGGTCACCAAAGAAGGGGAGAGACCATCGCTGAGGTCCCTCCCCCTGACCACCTGACAGAAAACTGTCATCTAGTTTGGAGCGTCTAGGGTCTACTGCTCTTGTGGCCAATCTGGCTTTAATCTGCTCACACTGCACGAGTCATCACCTTGAGTAACTCCTCATTTGTTTACAATCACGGGAGGAGCGCTCAGGAGGCGGCGCTCTCAATTTCCATAACTACAGAATCAAGAGCTGCAGCATTTGCTGCCCGATCCGAAGAAATGCCGGGGCACGCTTTGGAAGCGGGCGCGAAAATCCCCCGATCTGGCGAGAGCACGAGAGAAAGGGGAGGACCCGGCTCTCGAGCCTCAGCCAGATCAAAGTGCGATCTTAACCCTCTGGGGTCGACAAACGCGAATACGCGTTTTGTGGCAGATTTTCCTGATAAGGCCGAAATGAGCTTGAATTACTCTGCCATTTCTGATCGTACAGATAAGAGCAATACACCATTCGAATCTGTAAGGGGTCTACTTTTATTTGTATAAATTCATTATAACAGCTAAACTTTGTGCTTTTGAAGAATAAAGAAAACAAACAGGGTGCGCTCTCTGCCTTCTCCCTCTCCGCGAGCTGCTTTTAGAAACGCGTCACTAAAATGAACTGTAACTCAGCAAATACTCAACACACAGACATGGGAGTTATATCTATAGAAAGCTTGAAGTGTCTATTGTTCAATGAAGTAAGTCATATCGAAAACAAACATTCTGTGATAAAGTAATCCGTATGAAACCAACACGATGTTCAGTCTTTCCCGTCTAACTCATTATCTTTAATGCGATCCCGCCCCCTCGCGGCTCGCGCAGTTCATATGTAAATATCCACGTGAGACACGTGCGCATGGAAACGCCCAACATAAACAAAGCGCGAGGAGTTCGTTCATCGCGGCTACTGTCCGTTTCTGCAAGAAGACGCGCTGAGTAAAGACTGGATTTACCTCAAAAGAAGAACAAGATTTCATCCAGAAGAGAAGAAGATCAATCTGATGAGTAAGTAATGTTTCTTTTTTGCATTAGTTAAAGTATTATTGTGACAAACTTAAATGTACTAGTTGGGTTTTTCCCAAACTACAACATGATGAATGCTAAGGTTACGCATCTAAGAATGTTTAGACCATGTTTATTATTAATAATCTGTTCACAAATATATTTTAATAGCGTGCTAAATGATAACAGTTACTTCTCAAATATAAAATATCCTTTTTTTAATAGTATAAAGTACATCCTTTTATAGTACAAAGCATGCGTGAGTCTATGGCTGCAGAATCATATCTTAGGCAACTATAAAATCATACATGATGTTCAGGATGGCTATATGACTACAAAATCATAGTTGGGTTTTTCCCAAACTATAATTCCTGACTACAATGTTTGAAATTGAGTAAAACATTTTGAATATGAAAGGCAATTCATTGCATTTAAACTTCTTACAGCGCTATGATGTTTTCATCCTCTATATAAAACAATAAAAGTAATATGAGAGTACACTGTAACATGATGAATGCTACGAATCTAAGTATGTTTAGAACATGTTTATTATTAATAGCCTACTCTGTTCAAAAATTGATTTTAATAAAGTGCTAAACAATAATAATTAGTTTCTCAGATATAAAATGTTTTTTTTTTACGATAATACAAAGCATGCGTGAGTCTATTGCTACAAAACCTATATATATATATATATATATATATATATATATATATATATATATATATATATATATATATATAAATAAATAAATATACAGATGCTCCTAATATTAACATGCTTTTTTTTTTTTTTTTTGGTTGTTTGTATTTTATTGAATCAGATACCTGCACCACAGATGAATCCTGCTGACTTTCAGTCTCTTCAAACTGTTTTCCTCTGAGAGCGCTGTACCAACATCAGATTTTCAACTACACTGACTATGGTAAAACAAGCTTGACTACTGATTGTTTTTTTCTTCTTGAATCCATGGAAAGAAGCAGAAACACTTAAATAAAACAAGTAAATATCAGGTATGATTTACTTGTTTCACTTGTTGAACAGAATCTGTTGCAGAAATGACTCAAAGTCTGTTCACATCTCTGTGGTTAGATCAGTGTGCACAATAATGTGTCTTTGACCTTTATTATGTATGTTTTGATTATACTGTGTTGTAAATAAAATACAAATAATTAAAAAAAAAATAAAATTCAATCTCCTCACATTCTCTCTTACCTGCCTCAAAGTCACAGTCACACTGATGGGCCATTAGTGAGCCATTAGGGGAGGGCCCTTTGTCTCTCAGGTGAGAATCACTTAATATTCAGGGCCATTGCCACTCCCTCGCATATAGGTTTTTGATCACAAAACATGTCTTTAAAAATTTAAATCAATATATTGTTTTCTGTGAGCAACTAAACAAGATGATTTTCACATAATTTTGAAGCAAAAAATCTAGGCTACAAGATCCAGTTCTCAAAAGTCTTGTAAACAGATGTTCTGTATGTGTTTTATGGCCTTATTTCAGTGACTTCAAAATTTTAGTTTTTCACTAACCACGCATAAACGTTGCTTTCTCAAAAACACAATCATGTACATAAATGCTGCTAACATATTATTGTAGCCCAGTTTGTGCTGTTTACAGTGTTCTTAGACTTTAGCCATTTATATTTTTATAAGCAACTGAAAAAAGCACAAATGTCAGGGCATGTCAAAACTTCTCTAGGCCCCCAAAACACCCTCAGACCCCAGAGGGTTAACGAGGGCGCAGCGGCTCGTTCTTTGTAAAAGAATGGGAGCCGAACACAAAGCACGCGGATAGGAAGTGAACCGCAGTGCTCACAGTCGCCGCCCTCGAACGCAAGAGCAGCATGCTCTTACCCCAAACACTCAAAACAAGAGTCATCTTCAGAGATGAGCCGTAACAAGGAGGCACGCATCTCATGCAGATTAACTCGACAAGCTTTTAACTTTCACTTTCACAATGATACTGCTTTCAGCGTGACACACACACACGCACACACAATGCGGTCTCTGAAGACAAAGAAACCTGAAGATGTGTACGTCTCATGTCTATTTATAACCTGCAGGTGTACGTAATCAATGACGTCACCCACCGAGGTTATTTAAGCCAATTCTTGGCGTGTTTGACACACGTGCTTCACAACCGGTCGAACAAAGAATGTTCTCATCAGCATTATTGAAACGCAGCATCGAGAGTAGCTTTTGATAGGGAACCTTTTTTTTTCTCATAATTTTTCATCAGAATGTCAAAATTTGATCTTCTGGTGAAATAGTATGCCACACTTTTCCAATCATGCAAGCTTGCATTTATCTGCATCTACAGTATTTGTGAACCCAACGTAAACATTTCAAAATCCAATCAACAATCGATGGATGGAACCATATCCCTGTCTCACGTTTTTTAGTTGTTTTTTTTTCTTCAATAATCCATTACACTAATCACAATATGTACTGCACAATACAGAACAAAAGATCTGTTGCTACTTCCATTTCATTAGCTATGTTTCCATCACCCTCTTTTTATGCGCATTTTGAAGTATCGCATCAGAAACGAGTGATGGTAATGCCAAATTTCAAAAAGAAATCCCTTAATTCACAAAAAGTTTTTGCGCTCGCTTGAGGTGGTTTTTGACTTGTATGAAAAAGGCTTAATGCGAATAATGGGAGATGGAAAAGCATTTAGCGAATAAATCCCGCATGAGCATTCAAAAGCATCATGTAACTTTACGCTATGGGATGGCATAACCTGACTAACCAGCAGACTGATTTTGTTGCACAGCATCTGAAATGTTGTTATGGTCATTCTGAAGTGCCCGAGCAAAGTCTGTCGTCAAAGTATTTGTGTATAATTGCCTCCCAGAATGGTCTGCCATGACTGCGTTCCCAAACAGCTGACATTCACCTCCGAAAGCAAGACCGCATTTATTGTGTTTCATCTGCTCTCTCTAAGTGCAAGTAATTTATTATATTTGAGAATTATTATAATCAGTGGCTTCTCCTACTTTTCTTAGTGATATTTAGTGCCAGTTTATCAGGAAGTGATGATTTTGTTCTCTCGTTGGATGGAAACGGAGCTTATTCGCAAATGTTTTATGCGATATTCCAATTTTGCGCATAAGTTAAATTCGCAACTTAGGATGGAAACCCAGCTATTGTGACTTTAAATTCAGAATTTTGGCCAACCGTGGCAGAGACGGCTACAAGTAAGCCCTTCATCTACTCCAAACAGAGGTTAACACAGTGGCTTTTTTTTCACAAAAAAATTATGTTTGTTTGGCGTCACATTGAGGTGTGACTACCTGTTTAGTCAAACAATTTTAGACAGGAAGGGATGGTAAAATGTCTGGGAAATCTGTTGGATAACAAACACTATTTTTGCAATTTAAATTTGTGACCACTAATGTCACAAATTACACACTTCACCTTACAAACAAAAGCTGAGAAGTAGGGATATGCATTTACATAACACACAGAGGTGTGGAAAGGACAGAGCGGATGTTACTTTAAGAGAGAGCAGAGAGATCTGGAAAACACTGACAGGAACGACACCAGATCTTCCAGAACCTTGCATGAGTGTTTGAGTGAGAGCTCAGCTGTCGGTTGGAACAAGAGAGAGAGAAAGTATGCAGTCTTACAGCTTGACTTGAGAAGAAAGCAAAGTAACGAACAGAAATATGATCCAAACAAGACATAAAAAACTTAGAGACACAAACAGGCACACCTACACAAACAAACACACTGACACCTGGAAGAGCACTAAGACAAAATAATCACAGCTCTCCTATCATAGCCACTGTTGTGATCGCTTTCATCAGAATACACAACCTTGCTGTAAAAGTTCAGATTTTTTTTCTCACCCCTCTCTGCCCTTAGAACGGAATGTTCAAAGTGGGAATGGCTATTAGGGGGTTACATAATCGGAAATCAGTTACTGAGACGTGTTGAAAATGGCTCTTGGCTCTGTTTGTGATATTGTAAATAGCGTGCACCTGAACTTGTGTAATTACAGGCAGAGCCCTTGGTAAAAAGGCTGTTTGGCAGGCCGATCGGAGACAGGAAGAAAATAACTATAATAAATGAAAAAAAAAATAACATCCATAATAAATTATGGACATCCAAATTGTTCAGCGCATGTGTCTGAGTGTCTTCAAGAACATGGTTAGCTTCTCTGAAAGAAGGAGGAAGATGGACAGAGCATGTGGGTGTAGAAATAAATATCTCTGAAGGATCAAGTGTGTGTGAGTGCAGCTACTTAACCATATAATGGAGCCAAATTTGTACCCAGAAGTAAGCTAAATTTGATATGACATTCATCAAATATTATTACACGGCTCTGTGGAATACTTGAGTCTGATTGGTCAGTCGTGACATTCCGAGGTATGTTATTTCTCGATAACAACCGGTAAAAGCTGATAACAGAGGCTCATCTGGGTAACCAATGTCAGCACTATACATTTACTAGGAACATTTTTTCTTTGAGTAAATCAATATTTTATGAACAGTTATTTAATTATGTCATCCGGGTATCGCACACTCGCTCGTTTCATACAAATGCAGCTGCTGCCATTTTATGACAATTGTTTTGTACACTGTAATGGATAACAAACATATACATAACAAACAGGTAAGATTTTAAAACAGTTTAATCTCAAATCAATATCTCTTATCCTAATAATTATTTATGTGGTGAAATGCGGTGTAATAAGTACTATGACTGTATCGTATCCATTAAATATCTGTCTAGTTTGAACTTGCCACTTGTTAGCAACTGCTTTCTTCATGGAGGCTTTGCGTTCAAATATTTCAACTCAGATTAATATTTTGTGTCTAATTATTTACTTATGTGGCAAGTAGCTATGTAATAAGCAGGATCATGTACATCCAACCAATTGACATCACAAAATAAACGCCTTCACGTCAGGGTCCTGATCACTCTGTCAGGGGTTAACGGCTGGATGTACATTATCCCCTACTTATTACATACTATATATATTTCCTATATATACTTAATATATACTATAAATGCAGAAAGTGTAAGGATTTTTATCTGTCTTGCTTAGATACAAATGATCCATGGCAAACGGATCCATCTGAATGTAGTTTGAACGGTGATACTGACTTAAGGAAAACTGAAGTTAGTCTTATTGTATGATGATAAAAAGTCAAACTGTATCATCTAGGTAAATAAATGTTTGAACAATCCTGAAGATCACTTTTTTGCCCAAGTAATTACTGACACCTAGAGGTGAAACCTGGAAACAAATACATTTAATGGAGGAGTGTGGAATTTCTGTAAAACTTTCATTAGTTTTTTAAGTAGTTAATTTTTATACAAATATAAAAAAAGAGGTTCATTAATGAAAAACCTTTTATTATTATTATTATTATTATTATTATTATTATTTACATTTATTATTTTACATTAAACATACTATATTATTTATAGCTTTTTTATCATTGAACAATCAGCATTTAGGACCAGAAGTTCTGGTGCAGAACTATTTTTTTTATATAATTAAAAGAAGAGATTGCTCATTGACACAATAAATAACAATGAATCACAAAAGAGTGTGGTGCTATTTGGCACAGACATTTTGAAAAGAACAAAAAGTAGAAGAATCAACCTGCAGGCAGTATAATTGTGTTAAAGACTGAAAACTGTGACATGGAAAGATGAGAGTGTATTAGTAAGAGACAGTTACATGGGTTAGTACTTACATTAATGTTAGTGTCTGCATTGTCAACAACACTATCATCATCAAGACTGTCCATGTCCTCAGAGGACTGATCTTCAGTCTGAAATGGGAATGTAACACTAGCATGGCAGGCAGACTCATAATATCAATGAAAACCATGCAATGAAGGGTTTAAGCACTACAATATCAACAAAACGTTTCATTTTCATTATATTTTTGCAAAATGCATTAGTTTCCCCATCATATCCATGGGTTTAGGTGTTTGTTGCTCTGTGTTTAAATATTTTTGAACATGCAGCATTCTAATATAGAGCACTGTTAAGGTTAAAACAGACAAAAAATATGAATGAACACTTGTGTGTGTTCGTTCATGCACACACGAGCCTGTGTTCTACCTTTGATTTCCTGCGATTGAACTTGAGGAAGCCCAGCAGACCCTTTTTCTCTGATCCACTCAGACTGTTGGAGTGAAGAGATTCAGCTGTAAGAGAAAGACATTCGTTCAGCATCTTACACAAACACGCAGGAGCAACTATTATAATGTAGAATTGAGTCAAGCAATGTTACTTTAGTTGGAGTGGTTAATTTTGAGCTGGCTAATGAGAACAATGGATTATAGAAGATATAAGATTAGCATATGCAGAATAAATTTTAGCGCTTGCACGCAGCAAACCAGTAGCGTTAAAAGTTTTTTGTGAGTTTAGGATTTAGGCTTGGTCTCTGTAAATGAAATGCCACATCAGTTTTACATACGCTACCATTCAAAATTTTGTGGTAAGATTTATGTGTAGCAAAAAATTTCTATATAAAACAAATGATGTTCTTTTGAATGATCTATTAATAAAAAAAACCTTGAAAAAAAGTATCATGGTTTTCACCAAAATATTAAAAAGCAAAAATAAATTACATTCAAATATATTCAAATAAAGTTATTTTAAATTGTAATAATATTTCACAGCATTATTGTTTTACTGTTATTTTGATTAACAAATGCAGCCTTGCTGAGAATAAGACACTTTAACATTTTTTGTATTTTTTTTTTCAATGTTAGTATAAGCCAAAAATAAATAGCACACAATGCACAAAAAGCAGTACAAAATTCTGGCAATAGATGGCGCTACACTCCTGCAAAGCTCCGAAGCCTCTAAGTCAGGGGTTCCCAACCCTGTTCCTGGAGATCTACCTTCCTGGAGAGTTCAGCTCCAACCCTGATCAAACACAGCTTAACCAACTAATTAGGATCTGAGCACTTGATAATTACCGACAGGCGTGTTTGACCAGGGTTGGAACTGAACTCTGCAGGAAGGTAGATCTCCAGTAACAGGGTTGAGCACCCCTGCTCTAAGTCAACAAAATCAGATGAAAAAACACTAAAGCCTCTACAAAACCCAAAGAAGAATTACCGGGACAAGTAACAGGTTTCTCTGAACGCATTGAGAATGAAAGCATCACAGTGACAATAAGCATGAAAGATGAATACATAAATATAGGCACAGCACGTCTTGTTTAATTTCTATTGACCAGGCCATCTCAATTAAAAAAAGCTTCAGCATGTTTTATGACAGGAAGCAGACTCTCAGCACATTCAATACAGTTTAACTACACATACAGTAAAGCCACTGTGACAACTATTCAGCCAAAGTCATGGACATGGCATCAGTACCTGAGTAGTTCAGGGCAGGTGTTGAAGCCATTTTAGGCTGGAGAACTGGAAACAATCAAACCAGTATAACATTTGAAGGCAAATAAAAGTGAATAGAAATCTTAGTACATTTGGCTAGACAGTGAAGGACAGTGAAATGTCACAGGCTTAGTGCATGCTGTGTTTGAGTATGTTGAGTAATTATAGAACTGGCTAAACAAAGATACTATAAGTGGATACATCTAAGAGTGTATCTGAACAGGAAGTGTTGAACCTGCCAATGAAATATCTAAAATCAAACTTAATCTAAACTTGCAGTTTCTCAGCTGTTCTTTACATCAAATGTTTTCCATTGGACATAAAAATTGCTACCCAACACGCCACCAAAACTGTTTATTGTGGCAAATCTCCCCATATTTTGAACTTTCTACACATCAAAGATTCCTGGGGAAAGAACAACTGTATCACAGTTTCCACAGCGTTACTAAGCAGCACAATCATTTTCAACTGTGGTGTCCTGATATTTTTTATCCTGTACCTAGTGTTGGATCCAGGACATAGAGTTCCCTGATACCCAGCTCACTCAGACACTTGTCCAAGTCCAGCTGTTGGTGGCTGATATCGTCTTTGAACAGCAGGACATGGGCCGGGTCAAACTCGCACTTCTGACAGATCACGGGTACCAGGGTATGCAGGGGGACCAGTGGATTTACTCGAACCACGGCCTTCTGACTGCGGTGATAGTTCACCACCAAACGCACCGTTTTCTATGTGATGAAAGAAAGAGAAACAGATGTGAAGAATGAGAGAGGTTCATTTATACATTTAAGGCATACTATATATTAGCTCACCAAAAAATGTATAACTTTCTTTTTGGTGAAATATCCTTTTCAAAATACCTTATATTATAAAAAGAACAATAAAAAGATTTGCTTTGAAAGGAATATTAAAGGAGTCAAATACAACATTAGCTTTATGCTTTCCCTAGTAATTAAACTGAATTGTCATTTATCTCTATTTTTTTTTTTTTTTTAAGGAAATGGAAACCAATTTTTTTTGTTAATGGAGGAAAAAATTTAAATCAAGAGTAAACCGACCGGATGGTACCCAACATTCAAATGCTCTCTTCCAGTCAGAGGTGGGGGCAAGTCACACATGTTCAAGTCTCAAGTCACAGTACAAACTAATCAAGCAAGTCAAGTCAGTGGCTCACCTCAAGCAAGTCAAGTCGAGTCCTGATAAGGATCAAGTCAAGTCAAGTCACAGTATCAAACAGTAACAAATATATTTTTGTCACACGACCTTATTCGTTTTTCCTCAGAAATTAACTTTTTTAATTATACATTTTTAAATAATAATGTTTTAAATATAACATTTTGAAAATAGGCAAAATACTACTTTGTATACCGATAAGTCTGTAATTGAGAAAATATTGATAAAAATACAAGATAAAAATATGTATCTCATATTTATGTTATATTGAGTTTGACCATCCTAGGAGACACAGATAATATTTAACAGATGTTTGAAAATGATTTTGCACTAAATATCTCCAGCGAAGACTGGGATTCAGTCTGGGAGCACGCTAAAGAATTTCAGTGTGTAACAAATCATGCTATTAAATTTAAAATAATATGCTGACTACAAATCAACCCTTATATCAGAAATAAAATGGACCCAAAATTTTCATCGGCTATAGACACCCTATTTGGACTGTTTCTTTCACTTTGCATGATTGCCTACATTGTTCTTGAAAACTGCTGTCATCATGGCTCAAAACAAGAAGCCTATTGCTGTTAATGTTTATGTATCTTCCCCTGTAACTTATCGATTTCTTTGATTTTATCTTAAGAACTAAATTGACAGCTGTGCATTTAAAGTCTGCCTAAGCTTTTTGTTTTGTTTCATTTTTGTTTTCTGTTTGTTCTGTTGGGGGAAAAAAAATAATTAAAAAAACTGAATATAGAAATATGAAATTAAATGACAGACCTACTCTATGACATTAATGCCGCCAGTAAGTGGTGGCAAATCACTGCTTTATCACAGAAACGTTCATTGAACTGATTCATTCAAAACAGTTGATTCGTTCATGAACAAGCAAGAATGGGCCACTGAATCACTCAACCGATTCGTTCAAATCCCTGGATTCGTTCAGTATTCAGTGTGTTGCTTAGAGACCCGCGTAACTCTAGCTGTGGGCTGAACCGAACTGTTGGCAGCCGCCCTGAAAATATTACTAAATATCGTATGTTATAAATATAAAAACTCATACTAGGGCCATTTTGACAACATGTCTTGGATTTTGGGTTCAAGAGAAATATCACTAATCGATAAAACACTGTGGTTTCCGTGGTACAATTCCATATATTGATTTACAAAGAGGGATACTTGACACTACTGTTTTGAGAGACAAACGCCAGCGAAATTACAGTTTGACATCGTTAATTACAAACACGAGATTAATAATTTATAATCACTTAATTTAATGAATTTTAAGACCAATGCTGTTTTCAACTAACGAACAAGCTTACATACATTTCCTTTATGAAGTGCTGACGTCCTGGCTTTGCAAATGCATTAGTTCGCGAGATTCTACAAACATCGCGAGATTCTCTTGCTCCCTGTATTTGGCGCGCTGTGTTCCTGTGCTCGTGCAGTCATGAACTGTTTTTTCGCAATGATTTATAATAATAATTAGAGTTGTTATAAAGTCAAGTCCTGTCGAGTCATGAAGGTCAAGTCAAGTCAAGTCTCAAGTCACTGGATCTCAAGTCCAAGTCAAGTCATTTTCTTTATTTAGTCAAGCAAGTCACAAGTCCTTAATTTGCGACTCGAGTCAGACTCTAGTCAAGCCATGTGACTCGAGTCCCCCACCTCTGCTTCCAGTACATGACAGCAGTGCAGCAAACTCACTGCTTTGTGGCTAATATCATATGCATGATCAAGATAAGATGCAACACAGATCTCTGAAGTTTCAAATGAGAAGTGGGCAAAATTAGACTTTATATGCATGTTTGCAGTGTCTTGTAGAGGAAGTATCACACCAACCACAATACACTGCTTAGAAAAAAAAGCTTCTTCAGAGAACAGAACTTAAGGTTACATTGAACCTTATTATTATTATTAACATTGATCACATTATCTAATTCAGTTACTCGTATGCAAACTAATATTGCTTATGAAACATTCAAATAATTCTTTATTTAGGCAGCTAAATATCATACTAGCTACATAATAGTAAATAACCTACTGCCAAAGTAGACACAGAAGACATTTAATGTGTGCCATTTCCTGTATATTACTGTGCAGACAAACAGGAGCACCAGAGAAGACTGAGGTGTCACAAAATGGTACACAACACTTCTTCAGCTTTGTTCCACATTTTAGTTAAAGTGTTACTCCACTGTCACACGTTCTCAGACTTATATGAATAGGAAACAACAGACACTGCACACTCAGAAGACACTGAAAAAAATCAAAAAAACAAAGTGCTAATTGAAACCGTTTACTATCTTCGTGTTTGTATGAGTTTAGTAGGCGGAAAGGTAGATTAGACAGGTAATGCAGGTTTTATCATTTGCTATAGAATATATATATATATATATATATATATATATATGTGTGTATATATATATATATATATATATATATATATATATGTATATGTGTATATATGTATATGTGTATGTATATATGTGTATATATATATATATATATATATATATATATATATATATATGTATATAATATATATATATATATATATATATATATACATACACATATACATATATACATACACATATATATATATATATATATATATATATATATACACATACACATATACATATATACATACACATACATATATACATACACATATACATATATACATACACATATACATATATATGTATGTATGTATGTATGTATGTGTGTGTGAATTTAGAGATTAAAGTTCTCAGAAAGAGGTTTAGCATGCTGAGCAAGTATAACAGTTATAACAGCCTGCTCACTTTGTCAGCTAACCAAAGGGTTGACCATCCTGATCCAGATCTCTACTCTAGTCAAACATTTCCAATATCTGATATCCTCACGAACATTGAAAAGAAATTGTGTTACTCCATTTCTTTACATATCTATACTTATGTACTGTGTGCTTTCAACTGCCCAGTGACAGATTGTACTGTTGTTCTAGTAGAATCAGAGGTCAGAGCCTCTAACTCTGCCCAGAGGTCAGACACGTGGGAGAGGAGCAAGAGAGGGGCCAGCCAGCCAGGCTGAGGAAGAAATAATGCATGGTAACTAAAGGTAAGACTCTCATCAAATATTCACACATGAGGGGGAGGAGAAAAGGACACTCGAGAAAGAGAGAACACACACTCAGAGCAGAGCCTGTGAAAGACTCACTGTACCTTTGCTCGAACCCTTTTTATGATCATTCGACCCTCCTGATGCATTTAGTCAGAACAAGATGTAATCATTTAAGAACATTATTACACGAGTAAGATCAATATTACACTTTTGTACAGTAAAAAGCTATTTTAAAAACACAAACAATACATGAATATGAGTAGCTGATAAATAGCATGGACAATTTTTGGCCTATTTTTAATCATTTTCAGCTTTTTATCAGTTCACCAATGGGACGATTTATTTTAATGTACAAATATTTAAAGTATTTGCCAATTTAAAAGGAGGTAATAAAAACGCATGCATAATAACTACACAATAATTTTTAAAGTTTAAAACTGTTTTAGATTTTTAAATACATCATGTGTCACTAAGTCCCTCCTGTCTAGCACTTGGGGTCTTCTTAACCTTAAAAACTACTACAATGAAGATAACACTTTTTCATACAATGAGAGCGTTTAATATGGCTGGCGCAGTCAAACAAGAAGTAGACTGTAGAGTGACATATGCACTCTGCTGACCTTCAAAGCAAATTATTTACAATACAATGTCTGTCTACAGTAGTGAAGTCTTGCCAGTAGCAGTGTAACCAGTTTCATCACAGTTGGTGCTGCCTGCCTAGAATTTAAAGATCTTCAAAAAATCAATGATACCACCATGAGGCATGAGGTCAAAAACCTTCATAACACTGTGTTTTGGAAAACTTACCTCTGGCACTTTGGGTGGAGGTTTCCGGATCACCTTGTCCTCCAGCACTCGTTCTTTGATCAGGGCGCAGGAGACGTCCAGGGCGCCCAGCAGGGCGTTGGGCTTAAAGATGACAGGCCGAGCATCGGGTGACAGCAGCTCCAGAGTATGATATGCTGGATTCAGATGGTACTGACTGCACAGATCCACCAACAAATCCATCAGAGCTTTTCTGAAGAGACAAGAGGAGACATAAGGACAGAGAAAGATAGAGTTACTTGATGGTTTAGACTTGTAATTACATCATGTGATGCAGACAGGACTGTGATAGGGCGATAGAGAGAGAGAGAGTCAGCTTGAATTACAGGTGTTACGTAAAGCAGCAAATTGCTACATGAATGCTGGACTTAAATGTTTGGCTTCACAGACCAATTGTCAGTAATTCAACCTGCATCTACCAAAAATTATGTAGACACTCTTAAAGGGTTTTCAAACACTGCTGATAGACATTTGAATGAAACTGTTTAAATTCCACATCATGAGAAAAGAATAGGCCTAAATAAATCAAGAGTTAAATTTGATACTTAATTTTCAGGTCAAATGTCATTCACTGATGAAACCAATGTTATTTCGGTCTTTCTCTATTCGAGCTGTACCTGCGTGGCTATAAAGCAGCTGAATTTTGAATAGACTGACTTTACATCAGTAAACCACTTTTATGTGTGTGAATGTCCAAATGTCCAGTATATTTGAATATATTCATTATGTTGCTAACATGCTGAACAATTCATCTAAATATAAATGTCTATTCTTCTGACACTTCCTCATCACCGTTGAAATGTTTTATCACATGATAAACACTGAATCATCCATTCTCCAAGCATTATTTTCTTTAGTCTTATAGTTTCATATAAAAGGTTTATGATGTCCTAAACTCTTATAAATGCGTATATCAATACTTTCCTTTTAAATGTTGACCAAAATTCAGTAGCAACTGAATAAATAAACTTGTCATAAGGAGCCCACTTCCAAGTTTCTATGATACTGTGGTCATTTCATATACAATAATAAATATATACTGTATATGTAACTTAGAACTGAAAAAAGCCAGGAAAAAAGAGCCACAAAAATTTTGTTCTGCAATAACAGACATTGAAAACCCCGCAGAATGTGTTATTTTACATGGTTTGGAAACCGCTGTCTTTTGCGAACACACCCTGTAAAAAATAGTTTTTTTCACTTTTTAACTAGTTTCTTGTTAATGTAAATGCAAGCCATACTCTTAGTATATTTAACTAAAACAAGTCAAGGGTCAAACGTCCACAATCACACAGTCACTCAAAGACGTGGTGAAGGGATTCACACTACAAGTAAATAAAAACCCTTACAGAAATAGCACATGAACTTCACATGTGCAATCACGTTAAAATCACATGTGAACTTTTTCACGATCTAAACACATTTAGACCATGAAAATATTCCAAAACTACATTTCATGTGTGTTTCATATGTTTCACATGAATTTCACATGTGTTTGACATATTTCACATGTGATATTAACATATGATTGCACATGTAGAGTTCATGTGCTTTTTCTGTAAGGGAACATAAGCAGTCACTTCACAGTTACTGTATCATAAAAATACACTTACTTGTAGATTTAAAAATCTACATATGGCACATTTATTGTCTAACTACAAATATTTTAGCAAAATGTATATTTTAGTCAGAATTATTGCTCTCCTACTCTATTGCATCTTTTTGGCACACATGCGCGTGGCAGCACTCATTCAGTGAAGTCTGTGAAGTTTACCGGAGACTCACATGCAGAAGGCTCATCAACTCCTAACAGCTAAATGGAAATATTTCCATGAAATTCCTGAATTTACAGATGGAGAATACACCTGTGATATGTAAGTTATGCACTAAGGAAAACACCACATCTCAAATGCATTAAACAGCGCACATAGACTATTTCTCAGCAGCACATGTATCTGTCAGAATGAAAATATGTTGATATATCGTACAAACTCGATATACCTCCCAGCCCTAATAAAAACCCACCTGAAGACCCGTGTTATGTTGCATTCCATCAGCTGCACTCTGTTTAGATATTTTTGAAGGTCACTGTGTTCAATTTCAGTGAACATTTCCTGTTTCAGCTCTACTTAGTCAAAGTTAAGCCATTAATCCACCAACCAATATTAAAAATAAAATGTTTTGATGAAATGTTTAAGCTAATGTCAGTGCAATGAGCATATTCACCTGCCATCCACATTGACGGTGGTCTGGTACCCTGAAGGCAGACTGATATGGAGATCCACAGAGGGTTGAAGCATGTTTTCCTTGCTGTCTCCCCCTGAAGATCCCCCTCCATCAAGAACGGCATTACGGAAGATCCTGCGGGGGGCAGGCTGAGGGGGTTGAGGTGGAGGGGGGGCCTTGGCCTTCATTCTCCTCCTGTCGAATAAAAGGAGCAATAAATAAGGATTAGGTTCAATGTTTATGTGGTGTTTAAAGTATGGCAATGAAGTTACAGAGAAAAAGGTCATCTGTGCTAATGACTACACAGTATGCATGTGTGAGAAAGTCCACACTTGGCCTGTGGGCATGCTGTTGGAGGCTGATACTAGAATAAACCTGATATCATAACTGAAAGACTGAGTGATTGCTTATAAATTCAAGGTCACCCTTCTGGCACTATCATACATTATCATAGTACCTGATGAGCAGAATCTATCTAATGGGATAGTGGGAGCCTATCATGCCCTGAAATTCCACCAATGATATAATACTTGATTGTTTAATGATCATAAACAAATTTATGCATATCAATGAGCATTTTCTCATTCTTAAAGTGTCAAGTGCTGGTGCATCTCACGCAAAGGTGCCATTATGTTGTCTCATCTTAAAACCCACTGAGAAAACTCTGATTATGTAATTCCTTTGCCTCAACCTAATGCCAAAATGAACTGAAAAGAGATGAAGCCATCACAAAACAATTGTCTATATGATACAATCAGACTTAAATCAAATATTTGTATTGTATTTTGTAATTTGTAGTGCTTGGTGAAAAACCTAGGTTGCAACCTAACACGGAAACTGTGTATGCAGCTTTATGACAAATACATATGAAAACACAGAAGCAGGAGAATGTTTTGCTATGTAATTATACAAAATTCAATATGAGCAAGTATCATAGTGATGGAACAAGCCCTGGTGTGTATCAGTTATAACAACACCAGTGGGTTGCTTTGGCACAAACAGGATGATGTACAGGGCTACTGCCAAGCCGCAATATTTCACGCCTTAGAAGTGAGAATGTGTTTATCACAACACTAGTTCTGGCATTAATATGATTACATGTTTGGTTAAACAGCATATCGATTACCCAATCATGAAAGAATCACTTAATAGCCAAAACACTGCTATGGCAGACAGAACAAGTAGTAAATACACTGAAAAAAATGGTGTAGAATGTATTGAAAAAGCTAAGAAACAATATTAACTCAGAAACTGAGTTTGCACTGTTGAGTTAATATAACCATATGAACGGTTGACAACTAGTAACTATATAAGCACTGGATCAATGTTTAAAATGGTTGGGCCATAAAAAAGACTACTCCTCCAGAACCTTTAAGATCACAATGTACTGTATAGGCTCATCATGATGCCATAAACAAGCAAATGTACATTTAAGGAAATATAATCAGTGTTTTCATTAAAGCTGCCATGCTTAAAAGGTCAATGTGATAATATATGTCACACTGCAGTAATAAAACATAGGCCTATCTTTTTCAAGCCTGAGTCAAGATTGCTCTGGTTGATTAGACTGAACTCCTCCTTTCTGACCATAAAAACACATCATTAAAATCTCCATCAGCTGACATTATATAATAAAGTAGAAGAGGGGACAGGCAATCTAAAAAACAACAATAGAATACCTTCAGATAATCAACAACCACATACACAGAAATCTAGAAATGTCTGCATTTCTACATTTCCAAATCACAGATGTTTTACACACATTTCCATAGCCAGTCAAAAAATAATCAATGTTAATTCGTTAATCAAAACATTTGGAGAACAAAGAAATTTAGCAAGCTTTTCTTCAAATTAGCACACTTTTAGACTAAAAGCTTTTAAGAATTTTTGGGTGGTGGGTGAGGTGAAGCAGCGGTTACATTTTTTTTTTTTATTATTATTATTTACTTACTGTATAAACAGGTCAACAGCATATTCAGTAAAAACCTGTTGAAATATGAGAAATGTAATGTATTGAAGCAAACTAACCAACAATTATTTGCTGTATAAGACATTGCTAAGCAACTAAGTTGTTTTCTCCAAGTTGTTATGAACCATAATGTAAGCACAGACAGTAACATATAACTATAGATCTTGTTTCAAAACAATCTCTGTCATGATCTTGAAGGGGGAAACTGGTAAACCATATTTCAGCCGTATTTCATAATCTAGGCCCCAAACATCATACCACAAAATCGCTCTTACTTTCAATGCCACACCAACACCCAAATATACTGAGAACTGATAAGCGCTCTTTTCGCTTCAACTGATCAGTCAAGCAAATTCCCTTTCCGCAGTGCAAATATTAGCAGTAGATAAAACCATCCTACTACTGTCAAAGCAGCAGTGAGAGTCTGTCTGTAGTCCGTGTCCAGGAACCACACAGAAGGCAAACTACTGGAACATGGAGCATCTATGATCCTGGAAGACACTGAGAGGCGTAGAGCATGTGAGAAATCCAAAATGCTGGGACCTCGAGCATGCCCAGTTAATGATTTATAAAGACTTGTGCCAAAATGCCTGCTATCAACACACTGTTGTGTCATTCTACTGATTATGCAACCAAGACTGCCCTCTGCCCCGGGACTGTCAATGGAATGACCAGCTACTCCAAAACAGAACGAATGAATGCTAAAACACGATGATTTCAATGAGACAGAATACAGGAAGTGACTGAAATGTCAAGAGATCTGATGTCTTTGCTTCAAGGCTGAATAAACAAGTTAAAAAGGTTTTCTTTAAGAGTTAATTCACAAAATAAATAATAATCCTATCATCATTTACTCACCCTCTTGTAAATCCATGTCATTTTGTTCAGATTAAATATTAATATTAAATAGTAAACAGAAGCTCAGTCGTGCTTTCTTGACTCACAAGACCTAATCAGGTTTGTTCTTGTGTGTAAAGCATGCACAGCTGAATATAAGTCTAAATTAAATCTGTTCCTTATATACAACATTCATGTCTCTTTACAGCTGGACTAAACCATTGGATTACTTTTACAATGTCTTTATGAATTTTTTGCCACTTGAAATTTTGGGTTGAGTGAACTTTCAATGTATGGACAAGAATTATGAGATAATATTTGTCATTTGTTACAAAGATGAACAAATTAAAGTCTTATTGTTTTAACAACATGAGGGTGAGTAAATGATTACAGAATTTTAATATTTGGGTGAACTGTGCCTTTAAGGCATTATAATACCATAAAAAATTGCATGTTCTTTTAAATATATTCCATTAAAATATTCCATTATTTATTAAATATCTATGAAACATCGTAGGATTAATGAATTCATAATATGAATAGGGTTGGGTACCGTTTGAATTTTATCGATTCCGATTCCGACTCTGCTTATCGATTCCGATTCTTATCGATTCCAATAAGATAAAAAAAAAAAAACAATATAAAAAAATTAAGTCAAACATTTAGATGTCAAACATTTACACTGCAAGAGGAATTTTGCCTATGCTTTTAACAACAATACCACAGCAAAAACAGCTAGATTAATATAAATTTCAAGCATTAAAGTATTAAAGACAAGTAAACAGTCAGAAATAAAATATGAACAAACAAATCAATTAGCGATAGCATAAATAAATACAACTGAACCGAATTTCAGGTACAGAAACTGTAATTAAAAGTTTAAAAACACTGCATAGTTTTCTTTTCATAAATAAAATATAGATTAATTAAAGTTATTAAATATATTCTGTCAAGATCAGGGAATGATTTTCTTTTGTTCTTTGATCATTAACATTAAAGACAGGCAGCGCGTTTATTAGGCTGCTGTCTCTTTAACACCAAACGCACGTCGCAGATCTAAAAATACTGTACACGATCTATTTAATGGCTGTGTTTATGATGATATACTGACGTAGTTTTCTGCATACTAGTCGATAAATATGAAAGAAGTCAATTCCGGTTCGGAACATCCTTTTCTACAGTGAAATTAAATGAACGGAACGGTTCGAGAACGGACACAAACCGGGAACCCGCACCGTGACCGCTGTTCTCTGTGCTCGCGCTTCGTGCAATATTCAGGATTAAGATTTACCACGATTTATCAACAGTTCTTCAAATTATAAGTCATTTTTAGTAGTTATGCCCAAGAAAGGCACGTTTGTGGAAAAACTTTGGCACCTACTGGGATAGTGCTGTTATGTGCGTATGTGTTGTACTACTAAGTGAGGAAGAACACACCTCCGGTGCTGACAGGAACAGGACATTTTGAAAGTGTGGTTTTGTACCGAGCTCAGTGGCTGCTCAGATCGCACACCTTGTCCAACAAAGAGCCCTTTAGGCGTGAGCCAGCTTCCCTGTGAGAGCAGGAAACTCTCAGCTTCTCAGCTGGCAGCTCCAAACACACCGCCTTCACTGCGACTGGGTTACTAATGGATCGACTTTGTCCTTTTGAGACGACTTAGCTTTCACTGCATTGATACATTTTCACTCTGTAATTTGCTCCTCCATCTATTTCTGCAGTATACAGTATTTATGTGTGCACAGTACGTAAATTTTCTGTATGGAGTGTGCAGATGACTGACATTTGCCACAATTTGCTCTATACAACAGTGAACACAATCCAGATATGCTCAGAAAGAAGAACTTTATTGAATAACATAATTCTATCTATAATGTAAGAATATTTTTGTTAGTGAAAAGAACAGGAATTCAAACTCATAGTGACAAACTTAAGGTGACAAAGACAAAAGACACACAAAAAAACATGACTTTAAGATGAAAATTACATGAAATTAACCAGTCTATAGCGGCAGAGGATCACTCCTTAGTTTTTTTGTTTTGTTTTTGTTTTTTGTTTTTTTCAGGTCTTCCTTTTGGATTTATTATAAAAGATTATTATAACAAGTTTCAGTACTTTTACAGTACTGAAGTCTGAAAGCAAGACCAGGAAGTCACAAAATTTCACGTTATCCTAAAAAATAAATGAATAAATAAATAATTTAATTAATTAATAAGCACAGACACCAACAGCCTAGAAGGGTTAATTATTTAAATACTTCACTTGTTAACTACAAATTAAATAAGTTAATTATTTAAATAATTAAATAATAATGCATTAATATTTCAAAATGTCTTTAGATTTAATTTAAAAACTATTTTTTTAAAAAACATTGCCTTAAAAAGGACGTCAAAAAAGTGGTTTAAGTTTCATCTTTAACTCTAGAAGCTGCTAAATATACAGTTGAAGTCAAAAGTTTACATACACCTTGCAGAATCTGCAAAATGTTAATTATTTTACCAAAATAAGGGATCATACAAAGTACTAAATAAACAATAACATGCATATTGTATGATCCCTCTTTTGTTTTGGTAAAATAATTAACATTTTGCAGATTCTGTAAGGTGTATGTAAACTTTTGACTTCAACTGTATTCAGCCAACACAGACTGCTGCTGCTGTAGATTTGTTATTCTGAATTTGCTTTGCATCACTTAAAGGAAAACGCCACCGTTTTTCAATATTCCAATATGTTTTTCCCCTTAATTTAGACGAGTTAATACGTACCTCTCCCGTCTCAGTGTGTGCACTTAATCGCTCTAGCGCGCGGCGCCACTATGCTAGCGTTTAGCTTAGCACCATTCATTCCTTAGGATCCAAACAGAGATGAATTTAGAAGCTACCAAACACTTCCATGTTTTCCCTATTTAAAGACGGTTGCATGAGTAGTTACACGAGTAAGTATGGTGACACAAAATAAAACGGGGCAATTTTCTAAGCAGATAAAAAATGATAACTATAATGTATGGCGGAAGAGTACTTTCGCAGCACTTCGACCTCGGCGCAGTAATATTGGTTCTATTGATGGAAGTTAGAGGGAGAGGGAGAGGGGGAGTTTTCAGGAGTGATGATATTACTGCGCCGAGGTCGAAGTACTGCGAGAAGAGAGAAGTACTCTTCCGCCATACATTATAGTTATCATTTTTTATCAGCTTAGAAAATCGCCAGTTTATTTTGTGTCACCATGCTTACTCGTGTAACTACTCATGTAACCGTCTTTAAATAGGGAAAACATGGAAGTGTTTGGTAGCTTCAAAATGCATCGCTGTTTGGATCCTAAGGAATGAATGGTGCTAAGCTAAACGCTAGCATAGTGGCGCCGCGCGCTAGAGTGATTAAGTGCACGCACTGAAATGGGAGAGGTACGTATCAACTCATCTAAATTGAGGGAAAAACATATTGGAATATTGAAAAACGGTGGCGTTTTCCTTTAATGCAAAGGTCTATTTTGACATTGGCTTGTCAGATGTTTTATTCTGTCCATAGTTATCACTGTCAATCATAGCAATGACTCACGGAACAATTAATCGGTTTCACTGTCGTTATTTTATACATTCACATTTGTGGATGTTTGGTCCTCTTAGACAAACAGAACTTTTCTTCAAATTGTGAATGGATTATGTAAAGTAACTGAGCAAAGAGCGCTCCCCTTAGCACAACTGATCGAGCTTACTCATGCAAAAACTCCTGATATAATATATGACTAACTACACAATGAATCTCTTATTCACGTTTTTTTTTTTTTACATAATTTTTTCCTCTTGTTATAAAGAGAAGATCTGTGAGCTTGTAGAACTCTGTAAACTTGCGAAAACAAAAATTTGGTCAGAGTGGATTCAGACTAACCTACAGTAAACACCTCCCCCTCCCTCCCTCCCTCCCATATTTCTCATACCTGAATCTCATAGGTGACCTATTTTGATCTCATAAAAGTAAATTTTCACAGAAAGGTCAAGAGTTTGCATTTATGAAAGAAGTGTGTAAAAGGTCTTGTGAACATGCCCTTTTCAGCTGGAAACTGCAGTGACTAGTATGTATAGGTATGTTTTTGGAGTTTTGCAAAATCTAATGAGTTTATAAACCCACTTTAAATTAAAGAACTTGACAATTTTCACTTGCAGCACCATGAAAACAATAGTCAGAGAGCACAGGCTAAAATGGACCTGAGTTATCTACTGAGATTACACAGTGAAGTTTATAACGTTTAGAAATTACAGACTTAATCATGTTAATGCTTAATTAATGCTTAATCAGTTGTACGTGCATGTCTCTTTGCCTTCGCTTATCCTTTTTCAACACACTATTGGAGCAACAGCCTGATTAACAGATTAGTAAAAGTGAGCGTCTACATGACCCAAATCAGACCCTTCCTGCCCACTAGACTCTCTCTGCTTCAGTTAACATACTCATCTGGAGGAAAAATAACATACAGCTTTCACTAGCAAATTAATCTAATGAAACTTTGCAAAAAGAATGAATGAATGAATGAATAAGGCTGTAACTAATCATTATCTTGTTAACAGATTAAGCTGTTTAATTCTTTTTATTTGTATTTATTTATTTTTCAATTTAACGAATTTCAGTACGGTAAATTATAAACAAATGAATTAAAAGTATTGAACCCATGTATTGCACGACTTGCATTGTGCAATTTTTTTGCCACTGTGGTTCATTCTGCAACATCCCTTTTTTTCCAAATGTGTTTCTATCTTCCCCGAAGATTTCATTGTTTATTCATTGCAGCCGTAACCAAAACATAATAGTGCTTTCAGTGTCAAACAATACGGTTGGCTAAATAAATCATTCAACATATCAACTGTTACACAAGAAAGAAGGAAGTGTTCTGATGCTGTTTCTTTCCACTCAGAGCTGCCAGTCTATGAAAACAGGAAAACCTCACAATATTATGTATATACTTCTAAGTATCTCTAGAAGCCTCTTGAAATGTGAAATGGGTAAAACACAGGCTGTTCTTGTCTACAGTAGGGGGCGTTATGTCGTGTAGACCAGAGGTCTTCAACCCTGCTCCTGGGGACCCACTCTCCTGGAAAGTTTATTTCCAACCGGCTTCAGCACACCTGCCTGAAATTTTCAAGCAGTCTTGAGGAGCTTGATTGGCCGCTTCAGGTGTGTTTGATTAGTGTTGTAGCTAAACTCTTCAGGATAGTGGGTCCCCAGGAACAGGGTTGAAGACCTCTGGTGTAGACTGTAGGCTGCTGAAGGTTAAATAAGTTTCAGCACAAGTCACTGCATATGGATCCATTCCACAAAGAACACACTCAACAGCTAAATGACATGGCATTCTTTTATTCAACTGTTGGCGCTATTTCTTTTTAAACTTTTCATAAAACATCCAATTTAATTAGTGATATTATCCCCAAAAAGTATTTAGACAATCTTTTTTAATACAAAAACATACCTGCAAACATGATAAACCATAGTAGTAAACCATGGTCTGTTTTCAAATATTTTCAGTGAATTTTGAACTTTTTTAAATTGTTTTAGCCTATATTCAAAAAAATGTTAGCACTATAAAGCTCTCTCTCCACTGAAATGTTTAGTGTGAACAGGATGTGTTCATTCTTAACAGATTTTTTTGACAATTTTAACATATTTGGTGTAATTTTGTGTTAAATGTGTGTTAAAAACAAAAAGGAAAAAATGCAACAATATATCCAACACAATGTGTTAATTATTATCCAGTCACATTGCTGCTTGCGTAAGTTTCCACACGCTTCAACTATTCATCATTGGGGGATATCTTCGATGTGTGGAGCAGGGAAGAAAAATGTTTGTATTTGGCATTAGAAGCTTTTAAAATGTCTTTTGTGTCAAGGGTTAGGGTTAGGGTTAGGTCAAGGGGCATTTTACACACATATGTGTGGTAGACAGAAAATTGAGCTCTTGGTGCCATGTATTGTGTAAAATGCCCTAAGACAAAAACATCATCTCTGACGCTTAAGTTTTCTTTGGCTTTCTAGCTAACATTAGCTTGCTCTATTCATTATGTGTATAAAAAACGAATGTGTCTTTATTTCCACTCTTGCAGCTTTGAATGGAAGTTGAATGGCAGTTATTGATGTGACAGCCAGATAAACGAGAGACCCTCAAAATCACTTGTATGCTGATGAAAATATGAAAATAAAAATGATTAAATGTTTAATATACTGTCAAATACCACATTTTTCTTAAATTCAAAGTACAAACGTGATTAACCATTAAAGGTGGGGTAAGTGATTTCTGGTAGCCAATGTTGACATTTGAAATCACCAAAACACACACGCCCCTACCCCAAAAGGGTCTCGCCCCTATTTTAATAGCTCCATCCTACACATACGTACAGCAACAATTAGTTCTGTGAAACAAAGCTAAACCAACGTTACTCACCTTTCGAGAAGAAACAAAGCAACCTTGGCGCTTGATCGCAGGCCTTCCCACTCCTTGAGTTCTCTCCAGCGCTGGAAAGCTGATCCGATATTTACACGGGTCCTTCTTCTTGCCTTGTCGTAACACCATGTCTACACCGGACGCGAGCGGCCCAGCGTGATAAAATACTATAGAACTCATTATAATCAGTGATGGTGTCTACACTGGACACGGCACAGCGCGGCAAATCCCCGACTGTAAACTGCTGCCGTGTTCTATTTATGACATATTGACACAAATTTCAAATGATTTTCAACGGTCGCTTTGTCGGGTCCAGTGTAGACAGACCTGTTGTGTTCCGATGTAGACACGGTGTAAGCCTTCTTTTGTTCCGCAGATGTTTTCCTCTATCGTTTTTTTATCCACCATCTCTATCTTTCCATCGCTCGGCTCAGCTAATGTTCGTCATGTGAGCGCTCTTTCCTCGCATCATGAATAGACACGCCCCTTACTGCTGATTGGCTACAAGTTTGTTTTGGTACTGGCCCGACTCAGTTTTCTAAAGCGTTTTTGAAAAAATGCATACCCCACCTTTAACTCGTAAGGGAACTATTTAAATTACAATATTTTGATTGTATCCTTTTCGGAATTTTGACTTTTTATGTAAATGTAGCAGGTTTAATAAATCCTGTATGAACTGCATGTGAGTTTGTTTTATTGCATACAATTTTTGTTCAAATGGATCAAAAATAACATACTTGACACAAATAATTATAACATCTGTATAAAGTATAACTGTGTAAGTATAACACATTAGTGTGTAAAAAATTTACTTTCTGTGTTAGCATCAATAACACATTGGTTGAGTTAAAAATATGTGTTGTCCTCATCTAGACACAAAGGTGTGTTAAGAAATAACAGAAGTTGTGCTGTACTCATTGCATCCTTGGTGTTAAAATTCATAGAAAACATTTATGGAAATGTTTTGGATAAGCATATAAAAAGTTCAACACAATTTGGAAACAATTTAAGGAAAGATTTTCCTGATAAGCAAGCTAAAAGTTTTTCAAAACACAACTATGAAATTTTTCCAACATCAGCTTTTCTCATAATTGTCATGACAACACTATCCTAAACAAGACCACAGTCAAACTTTAAAATGAGTGAAAAAAAAAAAAAAAAAAAAAAACCTTAGTTGTTAGGAAATGTGATTCAACCATCACACAAACAAAACTGCCCTTCTCTAAAATGAGAGTTCACAGAACTGAGTTCCCTTATGTGTTAATCTTGACATTTCACACTAAACAAAGAAACCACAAAGCCATATTATTCTGGTTAAAAATAAATAAATAAATAAAATAAAGTGTTTATAACAAAAAAAAAAAAAAAAAAATCAGAAGAATAAGAAGTCAGAGTACAAGGAAGTACTGTGAATTAGATTACTTAGCAAAAGATATCTGACAAACATTCTATGGATGAATGAGTGTTAAATAAGTGGATGTATGTGTAAGTGGGACACGAGATCTGATCTGACCTGAGCTCATGCTCTAGTGAACTAAACAGTACAGCAAACAATAGCACCTTTATTAGTCCACATTAATCCTTCTGTTGTTTGGGCTTTTCTGTTTTAGCCCAAAGCAAACAGTGGGATTCAACCTGAAGGATCCAGAGAGTTCTCTTTTACAATAGGCCTTTGAGTGTAGATCTATTTAAGTCATTATTTCCAGAGATCAGTGGCTAAAGAGGTTGACTATTGGCTTTCAAAAGAAAAGGAAAGCAAAAGCAATGGCATTCATATAGCGTTATGCTTAATACATAACACAAATGGCTGCTTAAAAGTTAGGTTTCTCAAATTTATCCGCTGACAACACAGTTTCAGTTTGAAATACATTTCAAGTCATGTCTGTCAGTATGACAGCTTTATAAATGACTGAAAAGTTGTGTCAGATTTAAACCTCTCAGTCATGGTCCATGTCTTTATATCTCACCACCTGCCCTTGGAGTTTTGGTGTGCATTGCTCCATTGAGGAAACGAGTTCCCTCACCCTCAGCAGATCAGCAGGGCGTAACAACAGGCACATGCCTCTGGGGAGTCATGGTGTTCACATAGCAACCTATTTTTATACGCAAGAAGAGAGAGCGAGAGCCCATACCCAAGCAGCTGCAAATTTATGATTGAAGCTTCACTCAAAGAGTGAATGACCCAGACGATTCGTGAATCTGGAGGGACATTCAACTCCTTACCAGCGTTTGTTTGCCGTTGCTAAGCATGAAGCCTGCTGGCACTGCATCTGCCCTTGATCTCTGGTTACAGGGCCAGTTCACTGGCAGAAAGCCCCACCCTTTCACTGCTCTTTGGAGGAGCTATAAAGAGCTCACAGAAATGCTACCGTACTGACGACACTAACGCTTGTAAAAGCTGTCCTGTTGTGAGTGTAGGTGCCACCACAGAAACGTTTAAGTTGCCATGAAATGGAAATTCACTCTATTTTCTAAATTCATGTTCATTCATGCATGTAAAAAACTTTACAATTTTTGACTTTTTTTAAATCAAAATGTCCAAAACAACTTGATCTTCTTATGAAATGACAGACTTCTCTCTGGTGAAGAATGCTGAACTTATCAAATAATTTAGTCCACATAACTCTGCCCCTTTCTTATAATCGACTGCAAGCTCGCATTCAGATCTGCCGCCATCCAATCAACAACCAATGGATAGGACCAGGTCCCTGCCCTGCATTTTTTTGTTGTTGTTGTTTTGTTTTGTTTTGCTTTGTTTTTCCTGAGAATCCTTTTCAATCAATAGGGATTGGTTAACAATACTGAATTACCATTTTTTTTTTAAATTAATCTATTCTTAAATAAAAAAAATAAATAAATAATAATAATAATAATGGAATAATTTTTAAGATAATTCTTAGATTAAAAAAAAAAACTTTTAGACTGTGCTGTTGTTGGTCTGGTTAACGTGTCGTTAGCGATAGCACAATACACATCTAACATATGTTGAACGGCAAACACGGAACTGAGGAAACTGAGAGTTTAAATACACAAGGATGGTAATCAACAGAACAGGGGACAAGTGTGAAACTAATTAGAAACTATGGCAACAAAAACTACAAACTTCCAAAAAAAAAAAACTTCATTAAACATATAGGCTAGCCAACCTCCTATCCAATAATCGTTATAAGCTTTATTCTTTGTTAATTTTGATATAAAACCAAGTCTCAACTTTCAATGTCAAATTTATCACAAAATTCAAACAATAAATGTAGCTGCCACAGTTAAAGCAGCAATGCAGATTGTAGGTGAATCATCTCTTTATCTTTACTACTAGTTATAGTACAAAATAAACATGAATGAATATCAGAAGGTATGTTGAAAGAAACAGTACAACTTACTAAAATGTATAATGTCTCATGTAATCACCTAATTACTGTTTCAACCACAGAAAAATGTCAGTACAATAGCTTGTAAACAATGACACGTAAAGCCATTCATTTCAATTAATTAATTTGTTAAATATATGTAATATATTACATATGCATTATATTTTTACTCACCCTGTTAGTGATGTCTTATTTATTGTATGTTTGAATGCATCTGTTTATGTTTTAAATGTTTACATTTCAACAACAAATGCAAGTAAATAAAAATAAAAAACAGAAAATAAAAATATAATTAAAAGTTCATTAACAAAAATGGATTTGGTCTATGTTGCTAATTTTAACATTTAATATAGTAATGACAGGGTTCCATGTACAGTTTACAGTATTTTTTCCCTTAAGAAAATAGTTTTTGTTCATTGTCACTTTGCTTTGTTTGATGTTTGATTCATAGCGGGTTCCCTCTTATGTCATGCTCTGGAGTAACCTTAAGCATTTACGTACGTGCACATTGTGCCCAAGAGCATGATCTATTTAAGTCCACATCATACTAACAAGAAACTATGCTTTTAACCACAGGTCAAGAGCTCCAGTCCGAGAGTTCCAACCACATATGCTTACAATTATATTTGCGAATGTTCAATAGAATGTGGTATGGGAAACACTGAACTATGACAGAACTTGTGCCATAGCTGGCAACCAATGATTTTGGGAAATGCAAACCAACATAATTTTCATTTCTGAGTTCACTACCCCTTTAACCTAGCCAACTTAGCCAGTTAGCACAGCACAGCCACACTGCTTATTCAGGCAACATGCGTTTGAGTTTGTTCCTCCCTTTTCTTCTTGCCATATCTCTCACAATCTCTGAAATAACAGTGGCATTTAAAAAGTAATTTTTTGAAAATATCAGGCTATTCCACTGAGAAAAAAAAAAAAAAAAACCCCGCTGATGTATAGGGTATTCCACACCATAACAAAACACTCCTCACTCCCTCAGTCTACTCCACAATGCCATTCTTTCTTGATCCAAACACCCACAGATGGAAAGAGAGAGCAGGCAGTCTTTAAGTTCCATGGCTGCTGGAACAAACACAGTCCGTTCTCCAGGGAGACAGAAAACTCAGGTCCTCTGGTACAAACACACACTGGGATTCTGGGGCCAATTACTCACTTTCTCCAGGGAGAAGAAAAAGGTGATGGAAATAAAAAGGGTGAGAGAAGAGCATTTGCATTTAACATTTCTATAACATGATTAGACTAGCATCTCAAGACCACCTGACTGTTATACAGTCAATGGTGAAGTTTAATATAATGGAAGAAGTCAAATCTTACAGCCTGTGATGACTCAAAGTCAATTGCATCTGTATACACCAGATTTAAGGAAGCAGCTTGAAATTGCATCTAGCCAAGGTCACTCATACTTTAAAGTAGTTGTGCTACAATTATACTACTTTTTTTGATTCAGTAATAAGCTATACTATAGTTTACAAACTAATAGTACACTACACTGAAGAAACCCAGATGCTATCTTTTTTTTTTTTTCTATGGCACTTATTTACAGCGTACTGACAATACAAAGCAGTACTTATTTATCTGGCACAAACACAATCAACTATAATCTCAATTTACAGAATAATGTATACAATTTGCTCAAATATAATAGAATTAAAACACCCTATTTATATAACATAATCGACCAGGCTACATACTGACTAACAGCAGTATGAAGAAAAGATGTATTTAATATAACTTCAGGAACACTTCTGAATGCATCACGCAAATTAGGAAATGTTTTTTGGGGAATCAATTGAAACAAACCGTCAGATGGAGTCCCCAGCACTACTTAAGAACAAGGACACTCTTGGAGATAGTGCTTGTTGAGTGTACCACAAAAAAAGTACATAGCAGCTTGTTTGTTAGACTGAAATGCTAATGTGACAAAAAGTGATGCAATATTTTGCCACACCACTACTTGCTTGAAAAAGCTTGTTACTGGAAAGCTAAACCATTCCTGAAACCATTTTCACACTACTGAAAATGTTGTTATATTACTTTGCTGTTGCAGTTAGCAACACTGCCATGTAGTGTGTCGGTGACAAATAATAATGTCCACAATAAAGAAAGGGAAAAATCTTTTAAATATCCAGTTTTTAGTTTTTAGAAGTATATTAATGTTATTGTTGATTTTGATCAATGTGATTTTGATTAATGTTATTGTTGATTTTATGAAATGATGTTTTTGTATTCTTACAAATAAAAGAAGAATTGTTGAAAAAAAAATCTTTATTTTTGTTTTCTTTGCACACAAAGTATTCTCGTAGCTTCGTAAAATTATGGTTGAACCCCTGATCTCACATGGACTAATTTACTGACAACTTTGCTACGTTTCTGGACATGGGAACATTTCAGTTGTATTGCTGTCTATGCAGAGTCTGAGAGCTCTCGGATTTCATCAAAAATATCTTAATTTGTTTTCCGAAGATGAACGAAATTTTCATTTTTTGATGAACTATCCCTTTAATATACTTACATATATTTTACTGTCTTAAGAATAATAATGTATTATTATTATTATTATTAATGTATTATTGAGTTGAAGTCCAAGTCAAAGCAAAGATTTTTACTCTGTTCGGTCAAAAATGGGTTGGAACTTTAAACTCTCAAAAAACACAAGATTAAAGCATTTAACTTCAAAATGTACTAAAGTTTCTTTCATAGGGCATGCCACCAGACCCCCTTAGAGGGACCGAGATCCACACCACATAATCTCACAAAATTATGTGAGAAAAAAGAAAAAAAAAACCCGGATTAGAGTAGGGTCTTGTGAGCAGATGGTCTTGTTCAAAATGAATGGGTCAGTTCCCGAGCTGTCTTTTCTGGCCTTGTCTTAAACCATCTTCTAATCCAATGCCTGCATGGATTTAGCCAGAGCTTTATTCACTCTCTCACTGTCTGCTGTGCGTCACGGGATGATCCATCCACCTATGCTCTAATTAGGGTCTGAGAATTAGAGGAGTATGTAGTTGGCACACAATGTCTTCAGCATCACTAAGAATAATGTAATCTGTCCATCAAAAGCATAGTGTGAGGAGCCCTCCAACACATCACGTAACAGCACCTCATGCAAGCTGAGTTTTAGCTCCTGACTTGAGATGCTTCCCGATCCTATTCTCCTTTCTCCTTTCACTTCCTGCCCTCCTTATACTGTCCTGTCTAATAAAGGCAAAATGCCTGAAAACAAAACATCAGAAAATAAATATTGCACTCTGTCAACTGTATGAGGTTTAACAGCAATTTCACTATCAATGGCTATTTAAATGTTGATGTGATCTGCTTTGCTTGCCTTTATGACTTTCATCTTTACAATGATTATTTACACATCAATTAGGAATAATGACCATAGAGCCATGTGGTCCCTTTGCATGCTGCTATCCTGTTCAGAGCACAATACCATTATTTATTTACCCACTGGTTTTAACACTCACTGTGTTCAGCTGACTGACTTTTCTGTGAGTTCAAGTTCAGACAGAGTCTGTGAAATGTATTTAAACTATGTGTACTTTTAAAAATGGTAAAAAGATATGTAAATTACCAGAAATGTTTGAAGGTGCATTCATTGGTTAATGTCAGCATCGCGGTTCTTTGTGTACTTTAAGTTCCGATGCCAGTGCCACAATGCTGTTAGATCCTGCACTACAATTTATCAAGTATGAAGGTCTCTCAGTTTAATGTAATATACACTAATACTAGTGAGTTTTAAGGAGTGGGCTACACAATAATTAATTCCCTTTCCTGTCCAAAAAAAGCAACTGTGTATACAGTATCAATGTTTATTCTATTGTTTTGTTTTTGTCTTCTGTTTCATCTGCCATACAGGTAATGATTCTCCTGTTGTCTCTGCTGGTAAAGTACATTAATAAATGTGTTCCACTGTCTAATGTCTTCTTCATCTCATGTAAGTGTACAGTATTAAGATTCAAATTTAATAAAGAAATACAAAGCGGGAAGTGGAAATTCAGAAATTTGTGGCAACCAAAATGTGGTCTGCTCATGATTTTTCTTTTTTTTTGTGGATTTGTGCAAATGATTGGAATGCATTTAAATATGGCAAAATGTGTTAAGCAGAGAGCTTTATTTAGACATGTTTATTATTAGCTGAAATCAATCAAACTAGACTAAATATTTAATGAATATTTTTTACAACAAGCAGGAGATTTTTTACAACAAGTGTAGACCTTTGTGAATGAAACACGTTCCAATTTTGCAGAAATCGGCATTGCTTCCAGCCTAGATTTACTGGACATGTGCAGGTTTCATGTGGGCCTGTTCATGAGTTACACAAGAGTAGATGTTTGACACCTTTGGCCTCTGGTGTCTTCTTCAGCCTCCAAGAGATTACAATTGGCTAAATACTTTATAACTGGATATTCCTCTCTTTGGCACCAATTACATAATACAACCAAGCTTTGAGCAGATGTATCTGTAAAGAGAGCTGTATTATCCAGAGGCAGGTCTGAAAATTGATTTTTAATGTAATTCTTTTAAACAGCAGTCTTCAAGCCTCACCACATTCTCAGCCGATATTACTCATCCTGCCCAACAAAAACAGTTGCCCTGCAACTGAAGCAGAGGAGAGGTGCAGGTGTTAGGGAAAACAGGTGTCTGGGAAAACTGCAGAAAAACAGCATTTGCTCAGGCCGAGTCTGGGAGAGAAATAGCTCCAATGGGATTAGAGGATGGGTGGAGAGCAGGAATAATTAGTTTGTTCCAAACACCCTGAGCCACTGACTGATTTAGGAACATGCCTCAGATATTTAGCAGATCTTTAATTGCTGCTCTTTAACTTGTGAACCCACACCTAATATACAACCAATTAGCACCTTTTGCACTACTAAATCTTCTTCATTTGTACTGTAGATGCACCACATGGAATAAGTTTATCTGTAGCAGTTTCTACAGTTACAGCGGATCACTAACAGTAAAGTTCAAAACTGATATTTAAAGGCTGAATTCCACTCGAAAGCAAATATCACTATGCTCCGCTCACTCTGGAGGGTGGAACACTTGAGGGGGTACACTGAAAGAAGCTACACCAGACTGGAGTGGTGTGATGCGATGCAGCAATAGACAGTAGAACCCATTTTAATCAGTGATTCGGTCTACACTGGATCTGACGCAAATCCCCACTAGTAAACTGATGCTTCGCTCTATTTTGAGTCCAGTGTAGACAATTTTGAGCTTTTGAGGCACGATTTGACACCACAACTGGCGAATCTGGTTTAGACAGTGTTGCTGTCAGAATGTTATCGTAATAGCATAGCAATTTGTGTGTGTGTGACAACTGTACATCTAGCATCCCATTTACGTCCCCTTGCCATCTGAAATTATCCCAAAGTTACATTGATTCTATGATAAACAACATTATCTCAATAACATCAAGTTAAGCACAGTGCACACCTTGTGATTTTGTCCACAATGCTATCTGAGACAAATTTATGGAATCGTAAATGTGGTCACAGGGCAAAACCATGAGTCTCTGATCAGCATGTTCACAATGGTGAATTAATGGTCTTTGCAATGAATCTTAGCCTTCGCCAAAGTTGTTGTTTTTTCCAACACCATACAGTGTTTGGGTCAGCTTTTGAGCAATAAGATTACTTTTAGACAAACTCTCTGGTAGACGTGTAGCTTCCGCTATAAAGGCTGTTGAACTGCGTGACGAACAGATCTCATAAAACACCGCCTGACAGCAGACTCCCAAAATAGTTGTGGCATTGCAAGCTATAACACAAGAACGATGCAGTCCAAAGTCCGAAGAAGACACAGACGCTACTATATCCCATTCTCATCAGGGTTAAACTTTTCAGTGAGTTTTAATCACTTGCAACATCCATCTAAAAATACACTGGTCTTCCAGTGTGACCTGACATGGTCTTCGATCTACTATAAAAGTGAAGGATTTAGTGTGAGTGAAGGATTATTTCACACGAACAAATATGAAGTTGGTCATGCTACTCACATTTGGAACTATGCTAACAGACCACACAGACATGCCTATGCCAAGAGCGTTGTTATATTTGTTGAGCTGATATTAAGAGAGAGACCATGTGCTGCTACCAGATATGCAAAGCTTGTCTCTCATCTTTCAACCTGAGACATGCTCATTTGTGAGTTTTGTGAAGCATTTTTACCTAGTATATTCAAAAGAATAAGTGTAAGTGTTGAAAAGAGTCTTAAAAGCAATATAGTTTCTAAACAAAAACTGAAACACCACTTTTCAGAAAATTAGACACTAGAGTTATGGTTCATACGCAGGGTGTGTCTATGAGCTCCAGTGAGGATTGTGGTGGGTGTGAACAGGGAGAAGGGTGTAGAGATGCAGTGGTTAGTACAGTTGATGGACAGGATTATCTGTTGTGGGCTCTATTTTAAGCACCAGTGACAGGGAGGTTGACATACGAAAGCAGAAATATGAGCTGCAGTCTACTGAAGCGAACAAATGAGGTTTATGCCTGTGTGGTGTCAATGGAAGTACTCTGGACTATGGGTTCAACAATGAGTGTTCAGATCTCATGGAATTTAATCTTGCATAGCCAGACTTTTCACTACTGGCATAAGGTTGTTGGCATGCAGCTTATTATTCTAGCCAAGAACCACCTACTTAAGACAGAAAGAGACTGTCTTACCAACATGCAAAGTGACCAACCACAATTCGTTTTATTTTTACATTATTTAGGGTGGAGCTAATCTGACATTGATGACACAAAAATCACAGTCTCCGAATGGTTGTACACAGACTTCAAAATTGTGCTATATATTCTGTGTGTGTGTGTGTGTGTGTGTGTGTATGGAGAGAAAGAGAGAGAGTGAAAGAGAGAAAGCCACAATACATATATTACATATATAGCCACAACCCTCATCAGTGTCCAAACACAAATGGCTTGTGTAGACAATAAAAAATACAGAGTTACTGGCCATGTCTCATTTTAAATAAAATACATTAAGTGTCTCTTTAAGGAAGTATTATTGTATGTAATCCATTAAAATAGACAAATAGCATATTTCCTTCAGTTGGACAGAAATACATTCACTCTTGTCTGGAAACTTGAGAAATACATATTTTTTAATTTATGATTAGAATATATAAAAATGAAAATAAAAATTAATGATCTATACTGTAAGTATTTTGGAGAACACAGTTGTTGTTTGGTGGCAACAGATTTGGGCTTTATTAAACCTTATAAACCTATAATGAATTTATGTGCATTTTCAATCTGTTAGTCAGTCAACATTAGTACAACATGTTGTAGTCCATCGACCATTTTGAACTGCCAAAAGCTTCTTTTCAGTCTCCTCCTAAACCACTTGGCTTATTCACACAAAATTTTGCATGTGTTATCTATAGACACTATTGACAAAAGTTTATCAAAGAATTTTAAAGGTGGGGTATGTATGTTTTCAAAAACGCTTTAGAAAACTGAGTCGGGCCGAGTACCAAAACAAACTTGTAGCCAATCAGCAGTAAGGAGATGGCGGATAAAAAACAGAGGAAAACATATGCAGAACAAAAGAAGAATTACACCGTGTCTATACCGGACAGTTGTCGTGTCGTGTCGTGTTGTGTCGCGCCACGCCGCGCCGCAACAGCTAAAGTTTGTCTACACTGGACTCGACAAAGCGACCATTAAAAATCATTTGAAATTTGTGTTAATACCTCATAAATAGAATGCGGCAGCAGTTTACTATCGGGAATTTGTCGTGTTGAGCCACGCCGCATCCAGTGTAGACAGCATCACTGATTATGATGAGTTCTATAGTATTTTGTCACGCCGCTCGCGTCCGGTGTAGACACGGTGTTACGATAAGCCAAGAAGTAGGACCCGTGTAAATATCGGATCAGCTTTCCAGTGCTGGAGAGAACTCAAGGAGCGGGAAGGCCTGCGATCGGATGCCGCGGTTGCTTTGCTTGTTCTTGATAGGTGAGTAACATTGGTTTTGCTTTGTTTCACTGAATTAATCATTGCCGTACATATGTGTGGGGCGGAGCTATCAAAATAGGGGCGAGATCCTTTTGGGGTAGGGGCATGTTTGTTTTGGTGATTTGAAATATCAACATTGGCTACCAGAAATCACTTACCCCACCTTTAATTAGTCAAACTGTTTAGAAGATATAAGCCAATTAATACACTACTAAATACAACCCGAATTCCGGAAATGTTGGGACGTTTTTTAAATTTGAATAAAATGAAAACTAAAAGACTTTCAAATCACATGAGCCAATATTTTATTCCCAATAGAACATAGATAACATAACAAATGTTTAAACTGAGAAATTTTACAATTTTATGCACAAAATGAGCTCATTTCAAATTTGATGCCTGTTACAGGTCTCAAAAAAGTTGGCACAGGGGCAACAAAGGGCTGAAAAAGCAAGAAATTTTGAAAAGATTCAGCTGGGAGAACATCTAGCAACTAATTAAGTTCTTGCTTTTTTCTTGCTTTTTCAGCCCTTTGTTGCCCCTGTGCCAACTTTTTTGAGACCTGTAGCAGGCATCAAATTTGAAATGAGCTCATTTAGTGGATAAAAGTGTAAAATTTCTCAGTTTAAACATTTATGTTATCTATTGTGAATAAAATATTGGCTCATGTGATTTGAAAGTCTTTTAGTTTTCATTTTATTCAAATTTAAAAAAGCGTCCCAACATTTCCGGAATTTGGGTTGTATTCAATACAAACTATATCTTCTCTAAACCATTTGATTAATCCAAATTCTTTTGATAATTTTTGTCTTCAGGGTATCTAGATGATAAAAATGTACAAGTAAAAAAGCATTTGTAGAACGAATGTAAGAGCATTCTTTCTACCCTCATTAAATCTATGCATCATCGTTAAATTTAAAAGTTTCTTTAAAATGTTTTATTTTAACAATAAATTCAATGAGAATAATAATTGGTGATTCAAATAATAATAATAATTGGTAAATCAAATGAAATCAGTATCAACAAAAGTCATTATTGCACTGCAGAGGTGGCACAGTCACTGTATTTGTCACCGAATCATTCATACAATCGATTCATTCAAAATGGTTCATTCATTCAGGAAAACTGCTGCGTTCTGCTCTGTGAGGCACAACGGTTCTGCTTTGGCTTTGTATAGTAAGCCATTTTTGTTGGAGAAATAGAACAAAAACAGACAATATTGTGTCTAAAATGTAAGCCACTGAATATTAACTTCTTGTTTATTGAACTATTGTATAAAATCTACAGCAAAGAAACAACAGTAATTCAATGTATGACTCCCACTAGATTGCAGGACAAATAACTTCTAACACAATGTCATTATTGGTAAAAATCTCCTGATGACTTCCATTTCACCATTTCAATACTTCATCAGAACCATGCTCAACTCCACACTACTCAGAAAACAACTGTACTCTTCACAGGTTCTTGAACTACAGTCTTTCTTTATCTGAATGTCACTAGAGAAATATGCTTAGCAAAACTTAACCTTTAACTTAACAAATTTCTCTTATTTGATAAAGTTTTTGTCCTTCACTTTGTTTCAATACTGTTTGAGCTTCATGGCTGAATATACAAAACCCCAAACAGAGATAAGTGCAAGGACTGCCTGAATGGAATTTAAAAGTACCTAACTAAATGTGCCTTGACTTCAAATTGTGTGTTTTGTTGTACTGTGTGCACATTGTATTCTGATGTGTTGTGTATATTAGTGGAAAACAATTAATTGTAGTGTGAGATCCAGCAGGAGTAAGAATTCCTAATAGAGCAAGAAAACAATTAGCGACTAATTAAGAGTGAGGCACCCACATGCAAAAGGAAAATGTATGCATGGGGGAAAATTCTAAGACCTGTTCAGAGCTTCACCTATGACTATAAAAGAAACTATTTGGGGTTAGTTCACCCAAAAATTCAAATTCTGTCATTAATTACTTAAAACCCGTAAGACCTTCTTTCATCTTTGGAACACAAATTAAGATATTTTTGATAAACTCTGAGAGCTTTCTGACCCATAGACAGCAACGCAACTACCATGTTCAAGTCCCAGAAAGGCAGTAAGGACATCGTTAAAATAGCCATGTGTGTCGGTGGCAATAGCCTTGTGGGCAGCACGCCGACATGGCAGTTGCAGTTTGGGCATCCTGACTTTGAATCCTGGCTTGTGGACCTTTCCCGATCCCACCCCCTCTCTCACTCCTACTTAGTTTTCTGCCATTACACTGTCCTATCTAAATAAAGGCAAAAACGCCAAAAACAAATCTTAAAAAATAGTCCATGCGAAATCAGTGGTTCAACCTTAATTTTATGAAGCTACGAGAATACATTTGTGCACATTCTGCACAAAGAAAACAAGTTATTATTTTTGTTTTCTTTGCGCACAAAAAGTATTCTCGTAGCTCCATAAAATTAAAGGGGTTATGAACTGCCTCTGTTTTTTTTATTCTGCACTGTTCTCTGAGGTCCACTTATAATGTTATCAAGATTTTTACATCAAAACACATCATAATTTACAAGTAATAGGTTATTTTCTGTCCTGTTTTTGAGCCTTCTCATTTGAACGCTCTGTTTGAATAGGTGTGGCAGATTGTAAACTCTGAAGTAAATGCCCACTGCTATGATTGGCTAACACTTGTGTATGTTTGACAGCCTATGTCCTTCACAGATGGACACTGCTGTGCTTTAGGTTAAAACCGCATAAATAATTTTCAAATGATTTTTAAATTTCAAATGATCTGTTTAACAGACAAAGCAATAGTGATCATGTAATAAAAACAGTTACTCACACTTGTGTGTTGCGACCTTACTGTTGGATCCAAAATAGTCGACACAGCATCGTATTTTAGTTTCAATCTTTTTGAAAATCCATTGTCAAATTGTGCCTTGTTTGTAAACGAATCCATTGTAAAATGAAGTGAACAAAGGACAGAGTTCTTACTGATGCGGTCTGGAACTTCATTACAAATAAAGTTCATACACTGTTTCCTAATGTTGGGATCAGAAGGAAGGCAATGACAAGACTATTTTTTCCACAACGTGACACTGCACAGTGTCTTGTTGTCTACGGATCCATCTTTATCGTTTAGTTTCTGCGTAGACCTGCACGTTCACCTCTCTCGTAAACATTACATGCACAAATCGGTGGGCAGGGCTAAAAAGGCAGCAATGTAAAAGCAGGCATTGATCTTCTTCTGCGGAGGCAGTGTTTAGCCACACTATTATGTCATAGAGTGGCACATTCCATAAGCTGACGTTTTGGCAGACTGGCTTCAAGGTTTTTGAAGACTTTGGCAGACAGGTTGGGTTGTTTCATTTTAATAGGTAATTTTAATTAGTAACGTTGATTTTGCTTTGTTTCACACAACTTATCCATGTTGGCTTTTGTTTGAATATACTTGTGTGTCATCTTCACTTGTTTCTGTGATTGTAGTTGCCATGGTTGTGTACGTACGTTTGGGGCAGAGATTTCAAAATAGGGGCGAGGTCCTGTTGGGGTAAAATCGCTTAGTGCACCTTTAAGGTTGAACCACTTATGTCACACAGACTATTTTAATGATATTACCTTTCTGGTCCTTGAATGTGGTAGTTCCATTGCTGTCTATACAGGGTAAGAAAGCTCTCTTTGATTTCATCAGAAATATCTTGATTTGAGTTACAAAGATGAACAAAGGTCTAACGGGTTTGGAATGAAATGAGGGTGAGTAATTAATGACAGAATTTTCATTTTTGGGTGAACTAACCCTTTAAAAAAATAAATGGATACTAGGTGTCAAACCTTTAGGAGTCGGCAGACCAATTCATTCCTTTAAAGGTCCACTGAAATGCTTTGAAACATGCAGCGTTATTCTATGTGCTGACGTCATTTCAACTGAAACAGGAAGACAGGGCAGGACATATCAAGCAGTCCTGCCCCCTTTTTTAAATGGCGTTTCGTTTAAATCACAGTTTGGATCAGAGCCGTTGAGCTTGGTAAAGCCGCATTTGACAGCAGACAGCCACAATCTCTTCCATATTGCTATAAAACGTGGCATTCACCATGCAGAAAATACTAATTCTATGAACAAGTGACCGATTACGGCAGCAGCTTCAGCGTCTATTTATAGTGCAGGGAGTGGGACGCTTCGGATTCTAGAGAGCATTTGATTTGACAGAAAGTTTGATGAGAAGCTGAAGTGCAGGGTGATGTCATCAAAATCGTTGATTCATAATTGCGGAAGTGAGAGACCGTAAGTTTTGAATGCTTATATCTTATAAACATGAATTTTGTCATTGTATGGAGCACACTAGCTTATAGATAACCTTACGTCTAACATATTCATACTAAAAGCCAAAAAAACTTCAATTTTGATTTCATGGAGACTTTAATTTTTCATCCTCTAACAAAGTGTTCCAATACAAGGGATCTTGTGCGTGGGCTAACACATAAACACTTCATAAACAGACATCAGTATTCCTACCCTGTTTTGTAGACAAAATTCTGATATTAGAATAGAACTACTACATGTTGTTTAGGTAGCAAAATATCTATGGTAACATCCTAAACTCTAAAATAACCATATAAACTATGATTCAAACAGCTTTACAGTTCAAATATCACGAGTTTTGACAAAAACAACAAGTGTTATAAAAATGATAAACCTCACATTTCTGCCTATATGATTATGTATGTTATATATAATTGGTCTGCATTTTCATTCAATCTGTCTGCTTTTATTGTTCAAATTCATTGCATAATATCAAAACTGAGACCAAGAATGTAACAAAAGTTACTTCATTCTGAACCTCATTGGATACCCATACATTCTGAGAAGATAGCTCAACAACTGTTCAAGCTTTAAATAACCACAATCGTCCACTGCTTTAGCTATGTAATGGGGTCTGATTACATAAAAGGAAAGGGAGGGCTGTGGGTAAGATCCACAAAGCAGACTGTTGTGTTGTCAGAGGGGACACTGGCTAACATTTAAATGGCTTGCTGAGATACGTTACCATCGCCAGAAGTTTCTGTTTCTGTGAGAATGCCATTCCAGTGGAGAGGAATTTGTCACACCTGTGTTTACTTCTCATGAGGACTGACTTGAATACCAAATACACAGTCAATTTAAGGTATTTAATTTGTAGGCAGAAAAGCTCAGCAAACATTCCATTCAATAAAATGGAATAATAAGCTATTGAGTCAAGAGCGGAGGTGACAAAAGGTGTGAGAGGTGGAATACAAAAGCATCACTGGCAGAAGAACAGACAGTTACTTGTTTTCATTTCCTAGTTACTCTTCTCTCATGTAACTGCTAGAACGGAGCTTTTATCCCAACAAGTCAAATGCCATGTCAACTTCTTTTGTTACAGACTATTAGATCTGTTATTGCAAATAAAAGCAAATTTCAGAATTTTTCAAATCAGAATTTGGAATGTTTAATCTATGCAAGTCTTCTAATTGTGTATTATTCAGATTTTCTATGTTCCAGTTACCTTCACATTTACTTAAAAGAGTTCAACAAGTGATTGGTGTGTGGCTTAATCACAAATGGTGATCAAGATAACTTGAATTTTTTTTTTATATAATGTTATGAAATATGCACACTAGAATGCATCATCATCTGTCTATAGATAGATAGATAGATAGATAGATAGATAGATAGATAGATAGATAGATAGATAGATAGATAGATAGATAGATAGACAGAGTTATAAGCAGTTATAACACACAAATCCATAAAAACATGGACATTTAGTAAGGGCTCTATAACGAGTTACACTCACCCTACAGGAGGTCTGATCGTAGCGTCTCCCAAATTCATCTGTCATAAACTAAATCCGCTTTGTATCAACGCAATTTACTCGTACTTCCAGGAGGGGACATTGGAATTCAAATTCGCACTTATTCATATAAATGTCACCTTTAAAGAAAGAACATGAAAATATACGTTACTTCAGCAGAACAAGTTTCAGAAAACACAGCTGACCAGCACCAAAGTGTCACTCGGTCATTTATTCAGAAAGACGCTCCTAGATGTTGACAAGTTTTTAATGTACACACTTATTTTCTTAAAAACTGAAAAACAAATAAAAGCATTCAAACGTTGCACTTGTCACAAAAGAGAACATATGCAGTATGTTTAACCCAACTATTACCATTAAAAAAGTAAAACTAATATCGTCACCGGAATACCACCAAAATATAAAGCACTGAAATACTTACGTGGATTCAGCTTCATAGACACCAGCGGCACAGGAGTTCACAATTCTATTCTAATCCGTTCACCGGGCAGCGCCGTTCCCGAGGCTTCTCGAGCGCGCGCTCAACGGCAGCCCGAGCCAGGAATTCTGTGCGCGAGAACGCGCCCGCTGGAAGCGCGTGAGCTTTACAGTAAACAGCACTGATAAAGCGAGACTGTCAATAAATGACCCTCACCACCTAAACGCGTTCAGCTAAAGAACAGTTAAGATTAGAGTATCTGTCAAGACCTAGTTTTACGTAATTGTCAGGAGAATTCTTGTAATATCAATATGGAACTGCTATATAACACAAGCTTTTACCATGGTAACCGTGCAGCTGCAACAAAAAAGCCGTCCCTTAACATTCAAATAGTGTTCACTCCCAGCGTCCCAGGCGTTTATTATTCTTTTGCGGTCTGCCTGATTGGCTCGCCGTTAATATGTCCCGCCCCTGTCTATTTCAGCGGATCCTCGGATCCGTTGCTTTGTCAGCTCATGAATAAAACACGGTTACACTACAGAAGTGTCGATCTGTATGTAGAAAGCATTACAGTTTTCTATTTATTCATAAAGAACTTTGACAAATACTATATAACAAATTGAAGGACAGGACCTTCCTTGTCTGCTTAATATGAACAAATAAATCCCCAACTACTTTACAACTGTCTTCCCAGAATTACAGATGGGTAAATTCTGCTGCACCGTAACCCTAAGAGGGTGTTGTAACACTTTTTAGCAGGAGAATATCTGTAAAAGTTAAAAGACATTTGAAGTACTGGGAATGTGTAATTTTACATAGAAAATGCAGCTGCATAAAAGCTTATTCAAGCTAAAATTTACATATACAAATTGTTCTGTGTTAATGCTTATTTTAATCAAATGAAATTTAAATGTGAGTAAACCTGTATGTGTATGTCTCTCTCTCTCTCTCTCTCTCTCTCTCTCTCTGTGTGTGTGTGTGTGTGTGTGTGCCTGTTTTTCTATTCAGGTGGGGACTTAAACCTGAATACACACAGACTCATGGGGACTCGTGTCACGGTGGGGACCTAAATTGAGGTCCCCACGGGTAAAGAAGCTTATAAATCACACAAAATGTTTTTCAAAAGTTTTTTGAAAATCTAAAAATGCAAAAAGTCTCCTGTGAGGGCTAAGTTTAGTGTGTGTGTGTGTGTGTGTGTGTGTGTGTGTGTACATTTTTATGAATTGCAATTACAGTTGTAGGCCTATGCCCCTTTTTCTTAATTGAAATGCCTCTACTAATTTCTCAGTTTAAAAAGGCTAATGTGAATTCCAGATTAATTGATTTAATGATACAGACAGCAGTTTGAACTTTTTAATGGCATTAAAGTGAGTTTAGGGCCCGCCTCTGGGAGGTTCAGGAAGTAGCACCTCCTGTGTTTGTAAAGCTTTTTGACTGACAGGATCATAAAAAATTTCACAGATTCAGCTGTCATAACCTAACCAAGAGACATGACAGAGGACCCAGTGACTGTGGCTGGTAGGTTACTATGTATTTATGCGACATTTAAAAGTCGTTCCTACTTAATAATATACTTATATTATAGGACATTAGAATTTGTTTTAATTGTGTTTTTGTCACAACAATTATTACAATTTTAAATCATCATTTGTTAAAAAGTAAACGGATTGTATTATAAAAGTTAACCGAAAAGTGAAAATTCTGTCATCTTCTGTCAAATCTGTCATTTACTTACCCTCAAATTGTTCCAAATCTGTTTTAGTTTCTTTCTTCTGTTCTGCACAAAAGAAGATATTTTGAAGAAGGTTCAACCGTGTACTGTCTGATTTCCAAAATTCTTCAAAATATCTTCTTTTGTGTTCTACAGAAGAAAAAAACTCGGACAGGTTTGGAACAATTTGAGGGTGAGTAAATTATGACAGTTATCATTTTTTGTGTGTGAACTATCATTTTAAACATGATAGAAGTCATATAGGTGAACATTTTAACATCTAGTCAGTTTTCAACATGTGAAGAAAACCATGCCTAGTCTGACCAGTAGATGTCAGGAGAGCACAAACTAAAATTCAAGTTCCTACTTGGGGTATCATTTTATTTTGTCTACTTTCAAACCTAAAGAAACCAACGTTGTTAAGATTTCATAATACACTATAAACATATTATACATTATATATTATAAATAGACCTATTATATATTATATAACCTAACAGTGTTCTTTTTCTGCCCTCCAAGCTACAACAACGGACTACAGTGATTACTATGACCTAAATGAAAGTGATGCTTCATCACCATGCAACAATGGTAACACAAAGGCCTTCAGCGAGGTTTTCCTTCCCACCCTGTATAGCATCGTTTTCATTCTTGGCTTCATCGGAAATGGCCTGGTAGTGTGGGTCCTGATCAGATACCGTCAAAAATCCAACATGACAGATGTGTGCCTCTTCAACCTAGCTCTGTCTGACCTACTCTTTCTTGTGTCACTCCCTTTTTGGGCTCACAGTGCCATGGACGAGTGGATTTTTGGGAAATTCATGTGTCATACCATAACAGGTCTCTTCATGTTGGGCCTATACGGTAGCATCTTCTTCATGGTCCTTATGACACTGGATCGCTACATTGTCATCGTCCATGCCCATAGTATCTTTTCCAGAAATCGATCTGCAAAAATGGGGTTGGTTCTGGCCTCATTTGTATGGATTCTCAGTCTGTTTGCATCCCTCCCTAATATTATTTTTGCCAGACAGAAAACGGAGAGCACCAAAACATCATGCGGATCTGATTTTCCTGAAGATACAGCCTGGATGTCATTTACTTACCTTAAGATGAACTTCTTGAGCTTGATTTTCCCTCTGATTATTATGGGCTTTTGCTATTCCCGGATCATCCCTACTCTGCTCAGCATAAAATCACAAAAAAGGCACAAAGTCATTAGACTCATCCTGGCTGTGGTGGCAATTTATTTCCTCTTCTGGACTCCATACAACATTGTCATGTTTCTTATGTTCCTGCAGAGGAAAGGTCACTTGCTTTCTTGTGAGTGGCATACTAGTTTAAGCCTTGCTATGCAATGGGTGGAAACAATCGCCTTAAGCCACTGTTGCCTCAACCCTATCATCTATGCCTTTGCTGGACAGAAGTTCAGAAGAGCAGTTCTTAAAGTCCTAAAAGAGCAGTTTCCATTGTGCTTCAGCCAGTGCACCACTCTGTCTCGACAGTTATCTGAACACAGAAGTTCAATCTTCAGCAAATCCTCTGAATATTCCTCCACGCAGATTGCATAGAGCAAACTTATTCCCTCAGAGTTATTTTCATTCTGAGTAGCTTACCGTTTTTTTTTTTTTTTTTTTTTTACTATCCCTAAGTAGTTCTCCTTTTTAATGAATGTATATTGTGTTCTTGAAAGTTGTCTTTGTTCTGTGTTTGTTTGTTTTTTTTTACAATTTTGATAACAATAATGATGTTAAGTAGCAGAATGCAGAAGTTGAAGCTATTGCAAATGTGCTCCTCTTTGTGCATGTATATTGCTCATATTTTAGATATGCAAATGATACAGATAATTTAGAAATGAATGATTTCATCAGGAATTTTAAATAAATTCACTTTTAGTTTTGCATCACTTTTAGTCACTAGTTGCTTTTTGCATCAGGGTTAAAATGTTTTCAACTGTGACTTTTTGACATCTTTCTTAAAGAAATGCATTTATCCTATATTTTGAATGTTGCTTTTAAGATTTTTAATGTTAAGCGTCATTTAATAAAATATTTGATGGATTAAAATTCATTGTCCTGGTGGTATGCATTTAAACTAATATACAGGAAACACGTTCATTCTTATATGACCTCAAAACTACTCTTATTAAAAAAAAAAAAAAAATTCATGAGGTAAAATTCCTTGAAATGCTAGGGAATTATGACGTGTTATAGTGGTGGGAGGGAGGTAGGCTAACTGTCTAACTGGTAGGCTATGTCACAAAGAGGAAGAAGTCTGACGCATAGCTGTAAACCACATCTGCGTAAGTGCTTATCTGTCTATGAAACACGTGGAGCCACAGTCTCAAGCAAGTTCAAGGTCATTTCTATAATACTCCTCCCACATTCTGAGAGACTTTGCTTTATAAAGTCACTTTTTGTGTGTTTTTTTTTTTTTTTCATCAAAAGAAAGGGTTTGAGGTTAATCATTCATTTTAGATCATGGAAATTTAGTTGCACTGTCATTCTTTGTCATGTGACAAGGGAAAAATATTGTGGGCAACCACTTTGGGGGGACTCGATTATTGTGGCAAGGTGCATTACAGACTTTGTTTTCAATCCTGAGAGTTGCTGCTTGATTGTACCGAATCAGATGAGAGGTTTCTTCTGCTGCCGGATGAGTGCAGATCAGTTTGTAAGATGAACAGATGATGTTCCAACATCCTGTATCTATCACTATACATCCTGTATGTGCTTTACCTCCAAGAAAATGGCAGTGAAGTACAATAAGACTACTCAAAATGTAAAGAAAAGAGACTTAATATGCTACTCAAATGACAACATCATATGCACACGTACACATACTGTAAAGAATAGCACTTCTGCACTTTTAAGTCTTGCCTTATTTTAACTCATTCGCAGATGTGGCCATTTTTAATTTGACTGTGACTGTTTATTTTTTGTAATCGTGAGTAGGTAAATATTTGCATAAATAGTTTTATTGTGACTGCATTATTGCTATTCTTTTACCAATAGCAACTAATGAATCTGAAGTCTTGCAAATTGACAAGAAACCCCTTGTAAAACTCCCCTGTTGAAAAATTAGGTGGATAGGCTAGTAAGAAAATATAGTTCACTATATATTGCATATATAGATATAGATATAGATATAGATATAGATATATATAGATATATCCAGTACACACATATATTATGCGAACAAAAACTTTTATCTTTTATTTTGGATACGATTAATCGTGATTAATCATTTGACAGCACTAATATATATATATATAGAACGGTGATTAAACTGGCTTGGAACCACCCGTGCATTAAACGGTTTTAATGCCTACCTGCCAGCCAATCAGAATCAAGTATTCAGACAGACCATAGTCCAATAACAATTTAATTATTTTTTATTATTATTTTTTTTTTTATTCAAGTGTTTTGATAGTTGATATTTTTGAAAGTACTGAAAGGTCTGCATATATAAGAAGTCAAGTAGCCTATAAAAACCATGACAAGCCGGAAAAAGGGACAAAATCTTGAAACCTATAATACTTTTTCCAAGAATAAGCATTACTTTCACTTGTTCTTTTTTTTTTTTCAATTCCTGAAAACTGACTCACTCTTAAAGGAGAAATATTGTTTTTTTAGCCAGACAGGCTTATCATTCATTGGTGTGGGATGGAATTTGTTTTGACCATTAGGCTATCTAAATAAAATGTCCTTTTCAAGACATCTGCTGTGGGTGGGGGGACTTATTAGCATTCAATCAGTAGCTGTCACAGCCTCAAATGACTCAGATTTATTGTTTTATCTCATCCACGGGAATTTCTTTTGTGCATCCTCAGTACGGTGACAGGAAATGTGTTCACATTTCACCTTTGCATCGCAAGATCAATTTTGCAAAAGAGCACACACACACATGCACATGCCTCATTTTACAGGAAATTTGCTGAAGGCAAATGTACAGAAAGAGAGTGAAATGTACTAGACTCACTTCCATGAACACATGAAACACATCTTAACATCATCTCAGCAACAAGAGTGACAGTAGTTTCTCATCATGACTGAAACATATACAGACAGGTAAACATCATTTTTATTTATTGGATTTTCATCATGTTGTGTTTTGATCCATCATTAAAACCTTTTGATAAATTAAAAAGTTTGGCTCAAGAACGTAACCTTGTTCCACAAGAACAGCCTAATATATTACATTCAATGTTTTTTATCCAGTTATTATATCACATACTGTACAAGTGATTGTATGTCTGATCTACTCAGCATTAGGAGTATTGTAGGACATCTTGATTGTACTGTGCAAGTACTGTAATTCACAAAAGTAGTACATGAGATCACAGACATTGATGTATGATAGTGGGATTGCGGTGGGATGCTTACATGAAATACCTGTGGTTAAGCAACTTGTTGCGACCTCCTTATGTTTGTACGTAATGATATTTGAAAACAATGTGGTCTGCATGTGGTAGCTTTGAGGTTTTACTTTAAATTGTTGTCCCTGTCAAATTTAGCATATTTTTTTAAAGCATTTATTAAATGCTTACCTTTTGAATATGTATTATAAGACACACTTGTAACACCCTTGATCAGGTTTAAGTGCTACCGTACTATCAGTGTATCACTGCCTGCCATATGTAACACAATTATACCATAACGAAACATTGTCTTCTGGACAACCACTAACCATTAAGCAATGAAATATAGTTACTCTCTACAAATTATTAAGGTTAATTTATGTAAAAATATAAGTAAATAGGCATGTACCTTCTGACTCACAATTTCCCGAATTATAGAAGTCCCCATGATTTGCTAATGAACACAGTGCAATTTACTGGCATCATCTTTCACACCGATAATGACATTATTGCACATCAGTGTGACTTGAAAAAAAAGTTTGAAGAATCATTATATAATGAGTCAAACGTGTGGTTACGGTCCATATAAGTGTCATGCTACTAGTTTTTTTTCAGCAAATATTGACATAAGCAATCAGTTAATCAGCCTGTCACTAAATAACATTTACTGTTTGTTACAGCATGAGTACACCATACTATATCTACGAAACAGAGCCCATATGCATGATTGAAGGTTCACACCTGAATCCACATCTCAAGGCTGCCATTTTCTACATGGTTTTTGCACTTGGCCTCATTGGCAACATCATCGTCTTATGGGTCCTCTTGAAAGTCATGCACGTGAAAAATATGACTAATCTCTGCCTGCTGAATCTGGCTCTGTCAGACCTACTGATGGTCCTCTCACTGCCCTCCTGGGCTCTCTATGCTCAGGGCCACTACTTTAAAGCCAATGAAATGTGTAAGGCAATGGCGGGTACATACCAAGTGGGATTTTACAGTGGGATCTTATTCGTGACTCTGATGAGCGTGGATCGCTATTTGGTCATCGTACATGCCGTTGCGGTGCTGGGAGCGAAGATGTTGCGTTATGGAATTGTGGTGAGTCTGGTTATATGGATGGTTTCGATCTGTGCCGCCCTTCCAGAGGCCATCTTTGCAGCAATGGTCACAGAGGACAACATCACCAGCTGTCAGAGAATTTATCCTGTTGGGTCAGCCCAGAAGTGGAAGCTTTTCCGTAACTTTGGTGAAAACACAGTAGGACTATTCATCTCTTTGCCCATTTTAGCCTACTGCTACATCAGGGTCCTGATGGTTGTGAAGAAGACAAAAAACTCAAAAAAGGAACGGGCCATAAAGCTCATCTTAGGCATTGTCATTGTGTTTGTGGTCTTCTGGGTGCCCTACAATGTGGTGGTGTTTCTGAAAACCTTGCAGGAGTTTGGCATTCTAAGTGGCTGCAAGGCTTATCGTCATATCAACATGGCCATGGACTTGACAGAGACAATCGCACTCACTCACTGCTGTGTAAATCCAATCATTTATGCTTTTGTTGGAGAAAAGTTTAGGAAATGCCTAGTAAGTATGTTTTCAAAATATCTTGGATGTGTGAAGATTTACCAGTCGACATCTACGCAATCCAAAGTTTCAGAGAATGAAACTTCCAACACGGCTATTTTTTTTACATCTCCCATCAAAAGTACACAAGTTTAGGTTCGACAATTTTTTGTTTCTTTGTAAATATTGTGTTTATCATTTAAGATGTCTTTATTCATGCATTGCAACATATAATACATTTGTTGATTTCATGATGGTAATATCATATCAATTATACTACCTCAGTTAGTAAAACCAAATGTCAATGATAAAAATGAACCATCATACAAACGTGAAATCATACAAGAATATGAAAATTCCTGCTTCAGGTTGGTGGGGCAAGAGATGCTTTCTTTCTTCGAGTGTTTATGAATAAACTAGTGTTTTACACACTGGCTTAAGTAATGAACTGATGCATTAAAGTTAATGAATTTACAAATGATTTAATGTTACTAATATATCTGTTCCTCAATATCTCTAAAGTCTCATTACATGACCTGCTAAAAAGTTCATTACTGTTTCCGTATAATAATTATTAACCACAGGAATAGAAAAAAAAAACATCCTTAACCACACACTTCGAAGGCAAAACCAAACACAAAATTTTTTTTCCCCTCACATGGGCTGAAAGAGGATGTGTGAGTGCAGTATTGATATAGAGGAACTGTACTTTGAATGTATTCTTTACTGAATTGATGTCTGTGAATATTGTGTATTCCTAATGTTTGTTACATTTTATGCTTAAACTACTTATTTCAAATGCACTGATACATATATAAAGATGTATATAATTATGTAAATAAACAAATAAATAAAACGATCAAAATCTGTTTCAAAAGTATTTTGTAATGCTACCGCTTACCACAAGAGCCCTCCCTAACACATACAGCACTGCAGTCACATACATGCCTACTCCTACTTTAGTTTTAAATCATTGACAAACAGTGTCTCTGTAGCATCCCAGTATACTGAATTATGCTATTTTAAACGTGTGCATGCAGAAATTAACCATTTACTAAAGTGGCATATTATTGCATATTAATGTATTTTAGATTTTTAGATTTTAGATTTGATTTTTAGAGACATTTTGTTACATTCAAGGGGGTGTATTTATACACTATTTTTCATCTACACTGTCAGCAAAAATTGTACCTTTGGGGTACAACAGCTTGCCACTGGGGTAGTGCCCTCAAAGGGACAACTTTGTAACTTCTCTACCTCTAAAAGTGCATATTAGCACCTTAGAGTGCAACCCGAATTCTGGAAATGTTGGGACGTTTTTTTTATTTTTTATTTGAATAAAATGAGAACTAAAAGACTTTCAAATCACATGAGCCATTATTTTATTCACAATAGAACATAGAGAACATAAAAAAAATTTAAACAGAGAAATTTTACACTTTTATCCACTAAATGAGCTCATTTCAAATTTGATGCCTGCTACAGGTCTCAAAAAAGTTGGCACGGGGACAACAAAATTAAGTTAATTGACATCAGGTCTGTAACATGATGTCTTAGAAAGGCAGAGTCTCTCAGAAGTAAAGATGGGCAGAGGCTCTCTAATCTGTGAAAGAGTGCGTAAAAAGATTGTGGAATACTTTAAAAACAACGTTCCTCAACGTCAAATTGCAAATGCTTTGCAAATCTCATCATCTACAGTGTATAACATCATCAAAAGATTCAGAGAAACTGGAGAAATCTCTGTGCGTAAGGGACAAGGTCAAAGACCTTTGTTGGATGCCCGTGGTCTTTGGCCCTCAGACGACACTGCATCACTCATCTGCATGATTCTGTCATTGACATTACTAAATGGGCCCAGGAATACTTCCAGAAACCACTGTCGGTAAACACAATCCGCCGTGCCATCTGCAGATGCCAACTAAAGCTCAATCATGCAAAAAGGAAGCCATATGTGAACATGGTCCAGAAGCGCCGTCGTGTCCTGTGGGCCAAGGCTCATTTGAAATGGACTGTTTCAAAGAGGAAAAGTGTTCTATGGTCAGACGAGTCCAAATTTGACATTCTTGTTGGAAATCACGGACGCCGTGTCCTCCAGGCTAAAGAGGAGGGAGACCTTTCAGTGTGTCATCAGCATTCAGTTCAAAAGCCAGCATCTCTGATGGTATGGGAGTGCATAAGTGCATACAGTATGGGCAGCTTGCATGTTTTGGAAGGCACTATGAATGTTGAAAGGTATATAAAGGTTTTTGAGCAACATATGCTCCCCTCCAGACGACGTGTATTTCAGCAGGACAATGCAAAACTACATACTGCAGCTATTACAACAGCATGGCTTCGTAGTAGAAGAGTCCGGGTGCTGAATTGGCTTGCCTGCAGTCCAGATCTTTCACCTACAGAGAACATTTGGCGCATCATTAAACGAAAAATACGTCAAAGATGACCACAAACTCTTCAGCAGCTGGAAACCTATATCAGGCAAGAATGGGACCAAATTCCAACACCAAAACTCCAGAAACTCATAACCTGGATGCCCAGACATCTTCAAACTGTTTTGAAAAGAAGAGTAGATGCTACACCATGGTAAACATGCCCCTGTCCCAACTATTTTGAGACTTGTGGCAGGCATCAAATTTGAAATGAGCTCATTTTGTGCATAAAATTTAAAAATTTCTCAGTTTAAACATGTGTTTGTGTTATCTATGTTCTATTGTGAATAAAATATTGGTTCATGTGATTTGAAAGTGTTTTGGTTTTCATTTTATTCAAATTTTAAAAAATGTTACAACATTTCCGGAATTTGGGTTGTAGTAATTTGTATCCTTAAGGTAGCAAGGTTCGGAAAATAGCTTCTTGTAAAAGTGAGAATGTAACTACGTATGTGAAGCTTCAGGGAAGTAACTTCACCCTAACCTTTGTCTTTACCTCTAATGCTAGAGCAGAAAGCCACAGGTTTCTGAAGAGACATGCTCTGCAAAGTGAAGCGGATTTCCTGTGTTCTTTGGCTCTGATGCAAACACAGTACATTAAGACTGCTGACATGACTGTTATTTCAAGTAGCACAAACAGACTAAGAAAAGAAATCTAGAAAGTATTTTTTTATAAAAACTGCCCCCAAACTATTATAACATGCAGTAATGTGATATTAATAAAATCATTTTATAGTAATAATGCTCTAATCAAAATGATAATATTAAATAATGTGTCAAAAACCTGGCAAAAATAGTCTAAAAGCTTACATTTTCTGTCTATTAGAACATTCAGTATTTATCCAAATCTTTCAACAGGATATCTTTGATTGAGTATCTGATGCAAGGCATGATGCAAGTTCATTCATTGATGTTTTTGATTGGACTATGTGATCACACACAACCACTTCCTCGTTATGTGGTACATGTGATTTTATCTGCATGCAAGTATTATGGTTAAGACCACATTCTGGGACGATCAACACACACACACTATTAAAAAAATAAAACTCTGTTTAACCAAAGATATATACAGCATCCTGAGCAGTCAAGAGGAAAGGAAATGTGCAAAAACTGGACAAAGATGCATCATAAACCAATTAATCTCCTCTACAGTAAGACAGTAGATTTCACCAATCTGCATCATACTTTTGTTCTGGTCCTCTAATATAACTGGCACCCAGTTAAGTGCAGATATTTTCACTGTTTGTATCATTGTGCTTGTGTTCACTGTCCTCCAAACCAATGTGAGTGGTGCAAAGTAGAAACAAAATGTTTGTGTTATATTGCCTGCAGCTGACAAACTGGCAACTTAAGCAGCATTGTTAAAAGCTAGATGTGACCCTAGACCACAAAACCAGTCATAAGGGTAAAATATAGCTGCAAGCAGCAATACGGGGCCAAGCACTACAGAAGCAAACATCAGACCAACTGCATAAATGAGTAATTGAAGCCATTTTAGGATGATTTTAGTTAAAACAGCTGAAAAATCATATATAAACCTATAGCAATATGATTTATTGGCTTATCACGTTTGACTAATAGGTGGCGCTGTTATCAAATTGATGTGATGTGTTCTGTGTGAGGTGTCAATGGCACACACAAAGTTTGGTGTCAATATGCAAAAGCATTGCAGAGATAGGGCCTCAAGTGTCATTTTGGCATCATGCCTCAAATTCGTTGCTGTGGTATGCGAAAACGGTATTGTCTATCGACACAAAATCCATAACTTTTGGTCAGCATGGTCTGAAGATGATATGATTCGATTTTGGTGATAATCGGAGAAATGGTTTAGGAGGAGTTCGAAAAAGTAGGTTTTCAACATAAATCAAAATGGCGGACAGAAAGTTCGGCTTAGTATGACATAATTGGTATGTATGTTGTCGGCATGACCCAAGGAATAATTTGAGACCAGTTTCATTACAATAGGCTAATGCAGTCAAAAGTTATTAGCATTTTTGGCAATTTCATAATTAATGATTAATGAATGGTTTATTACTCTTGACCAATAGGTGGCGCCGTTACAAAACTGACGTGGCGTGGTCAGTGTGCGGTGACAATGTCACATACAAAATTTGGTGCGAATATGTCAAAGTTTCGCTGAGACACAGCCTCAGATGCAGTTTGGCATCTTTCCAGCAAATTCGTTGATGCGCTAAACGAAAACCGTTTAATATATCGACACGAAATGCATAACTTTTTGCCAGCATGAAGATGATCCGAGTCAAATTTGGTGAAAATCGGACTAACGGTCTAGGAGGAGATCGAAAAAGTAGGTTTTCAACATAAATCAAAATGGCGGACAGGAAATTCAGCCAATTATGGCAAAACAGCAAGTTTGGTCTCAATACGCCAAACCGTTGCGGAGATATAGCCTCAGATCCATTTTTGCGTGCTTTTCGTGGAATTCATTTGCGAGTTATTCGAGAACCATTTGACTAATCGACTTGAATTGCATAATTTTTTGTCGGCATGGTCTGAAGATGATCTGAATCAATTTTCATGAAAATCGGAGCAACGGCCTAGGAGGAGTTTGAAAAAGTAGGTTTTTCAGAAAATTCAAAATGGCGGAAAAACTATCCAGACGGAAAATGACGTCATATAGTGCGTTCGAATCGGCTTGAGCCAAGGAATCAGAAGAAAAAAGAATTTTGTTTCTAGCCCTTACGGTTCAAATGTTATTAGCATAAACGTGAGTGCAAATTTGGACAAGTGGTGGCGCTACAGAGTTTGAGTTAGAGACTCCAAATTTGCTATGATGACAGATCAGACTGTCCTCTATCAGTGTGCCAAATTTTACAACTTTCCCGCAAGCGGTTCTATGGGCTGCCATTGACTTGCAGCGGAAGAAGAAGAAGAAGAAGAAGAAGAATAACGCTAACAAACACAATAGGTGCCTATGCACCTTCGGTGCTTGGCCCCTAATAAGCTTTCCATTGATGTATGGTTTGTTAGGATAGGACAATATTTGGCCGATATACAACTATTTGAAAAACTGGAATCTGAGGGTGCAAAAAAATCTAAATATTGAGAAAATTGCCTTTAAAGTTGTCCAAATTAAGTTCTTAGCAATCCATATTACTAATCAAAAATTAAGTTTTGTTACATTTACAGTAGGGAATTTACAAAATATCTTCATGGAACATGATCTTTACTTAATATCCTAATGATTTTTGGCATAAAAGAAAACGCCTCTAGGTTACGTATGTAACCCTAGTTCCTCGAGGGAACGAGACGCTGCGTCGAAACGCTCTGGGGAACGCCTTCAGCGTGATCGCGCTCTGAACACGTGTGAAATCTGTCCAAAGGATGGGCGAGACATCACGGGCGGGTGACGTCAGAGACCAGGAAGCTATAAAAGCACGTGCGGTGGAACCGGCGTCAGCTTCCAGGAATGAAGCAAACGCTCGCAGGGATGCCGGAAGTATGGCTTCGAGACGCAGCGTCTCGTTCCCTCGAGGAACTAGGGTTACATACGTAACCTAGAGGCGTTCCTCTTCAGGAACTCGAGCTGCGTCGAAACGCTCTGGGGAACGAGGTGCCCACGCCGCCAGACTTCCAAGTCCCTGCCCTGTGTGTATCCCTAGGAGCACAACGAAGGCGAGAGAACGGAAGCGCCTGGAGTGGCCCGCATATCGAGGCCATAGAACCTGACAAAAGTCAGGGGCGTGGACCATCCCGCAGCGTTGCAGATGTCCTGCATTGGAACACCTGCAAAGAAGGCCTTGGAGGCCGCCACACTCCGGGTCGAGTGAGCCTTGACTCCCAGAGGTGAGGGGAGATCAGAGGACTCGTAGGCAAGGCAAATGGCATCCACGATCCACCGACTGAGGGTCTGCTTAGAAGCCGACAGACCCCTCTTGGGGGGACCATAGCATACCAAGCAGCTGGTCCGCCCTTCTCCACAGGGCAGTTCTGTGGACATATGTGTCCAGTGCTCGCACCAGACACATACAATTAAGCTTCTGCTGGTCGGGCTCCAAGAAGGGAGGAGGACAAAAGGCCTGGAGTACGACAGGCCGTGGTGTAGAGGAGGGGACCTTAGGGACATACCCCACTCGAGGGTAGAGGAAGGCTTTGGCCAGACCGGGCGCAAAGTCTAGATAAGAAGGGGCCACTGAGAGGGCCTGAAGATCCCCAACTCTCTTTAGAGAAGATATCGCCAGAAGAAAGGTAGTTTTCAAAGTAAGGTGGCGATCAGAAATCTCCTCAATGGGCTCGAATGGGGGCCTGCAGAGAGCCTCTAACACCACAGCCAAGTCCCACGGAGGGACACGGGATCGTACTGGAGGCCTCAGCCTCAGCGCACCGCGGAGGAAACGTGTAACTAGGGGGTGTCTGCCCACTGACTGGCCGCCGAGAGGGGCGTGGTAGGCCGATAAAGCCGCCACGTAGACCTTCAAGGTGGAGTGGGTCAACCCTGCGGAGAAACGGGCCTGCAGGAACTCCAGCACTGTACCAATCGGGCAGTTAACTGGGTCGAGCCGGAGGTCTCCGCACCATGAAGTGAAAAGCTTCCACTTCAGGGCGTACAGTTTCCTCGTAGAGGGAGCTCTGGATTGGAGTATGGTCTCAACAACCTCGGTTGAGAGACCGGAAGCTATGAGTTGTGCCCCCTCAACGGCCACACCCACAGCTTCCACAGCTCCGGGCAAGGGTGGACGATAGTGCCCCCTGCCTGTGAGAGGAGATCCCTCCTGACGGGAATCTCCCATGGAGAGCCGTCGAGGAGAGAAATCAGGTCCGAGAACCATACTCGGCCCGGCCAGAATGGTGCTACCAGAAGTAGACTGACCCCGTCCCGGCGCACTCTCGCCAGAACTCCCGGGAGCAGAGCAATCAGGGGAAAGGCGTACAGGCGAAGCCTCGGCCAAGCCTGTGCCATGGCATCCAGCCCCAGCGGAGCTGGATGAGTCAGAGAGAACCAGAGGGGACATTGCGATGTCTCCTGAGTCGCAAAGAGGTCCACCTGAGCCTGGCCAAACACTCTCCAGATCTGCTTTACTACCAAGGGGTGAAGCATCCATTCCCCGGGCCTCGGCCCCTGTCTCGACAGGACGTCTGCTCCGACATTGAGATACCCAGGAACGTAGACGGCTCTCAGTGAGAGGAGTCTGTCCTGGGACCACACAAGGATCTGGTGCGCCAGCTTGTACAAGGGGCGCGAACGCAGACCTCCCTGGTGGTTGATGTAAGAGACCACCGCTGTGTTGTCGGTGCGCACCAACACATGACGGTCTCTCAGGTCTGGGAGAAAGTGTTTCAGCGCTCGAAACACGGCCAGCATCTCCAGGCAGTTGATGTGCCACGTGAGATGGCGGCCGCTCCACAGACCGCAGGCTGGGTGGCCGCTCATGACCGCTCCCCAACCGGTGAGGGATGCGTCCGTCGCTAGCGTCATGCGGCGACAAGGAGCTCCCAACACCGGGCCCTGAGACAAGAACCAAGGTTGTCTCCACATGTCTAAGGCACGTAGGCATCACCGCGTGACCTTGATCATGCGAAGCGGGTTTCCCCTCGGGGAGAACCCCTTGGTCTTGAGCCACCACTGTAGGGGTCTCATGTACAGCAGGCCAAAAGGTATCACGTTGGACGCAGCTGCCATCAGACCCAGCAGTTTCTGAAACTGCTTGACAGTGAGTGACCGGCCTTCTCTCACTCTCTTGACCGACGTGAGGATCGACTCGATCCGAGCAGGAGACATACGTGCCTGCATCGTGGTCGAATCCCACACCACGCCCAGATAAGTGGTTCTCTGTAATGGAGAAAGCACACTCTTCTTGGCGTTTAGTCTTAACCCCAGCTCTTTCATGTGGGCGAGAACGACATCTCGGTGTCGGATCGCCACCAGCTCCGATTGAGCCAGAATCAACCAATCGTCGATATAGTTCAGTATGCGGATGCCCTGGAGTCGCAGAGGAGCCAGAGCAGCATCCACACACTTCGTAAAAGTGCGGGGTGAGAGTGCAAGGCCGAAAGGAAGAACCCGGTATTGGTATGCTTTGCCCCTGAAAGCAAACCTCAGAAACTTCCTGTGAGAGGGAAGGATGGAGACATGGAAGTATGCGTCTTTTAGATCGATCGTGACAAACCAGTCCTCGGACCTGATCTGAGACACGACCTGTCTGAGTGTGAGCATCTTGAACTTCAGTCGCATGACTGAGCGGTTCAAAAGACGCAGATCTAAAATGGGTCGCAACCCTCCATCCTTCTTTGGAACTACAAAGTACCGGCTGTAGAACCCGGACTCTCGTTCGTGAGGAGGGACCACCTCGATGGCCTCCTTCCTCAAGAGAGTGTCTACTTCTTGTTCCATAACCAGAGCCTGCTCGGGACCCACCAGAGTGGGATTCACCCCGTTGAATCGAGGCGGAGGAGAACCGAACTGGATTCTGTAACCTCTCTCTACAGTGTGCAGGACCCACTGAGACACATTCGGCAGTAGTTTCCACGCTGCAAAATAGTCTACTAAGGGAACCAGTCTCTCGAGACTGGCCTCTGGTGTACTCAGAGCTGCTAGCTCGGTGCCCTGAAGCGGAGGACCGGCAGGGGACGACCGAACCAACTGCTCTAGAGACCCCCGAAGGGGTGGCGAGTTTCTCAGCTCCGCTACGTCTCCGGGCGGAAAAAACTGAGAGAAGCGCTCGCCGGAGACCGCTGTGCCCTGGAACTCTGGCAGGGTTAGCAGACTGATCTCCTGAGGGCACTGAGGAGAGACGGACACCGTGTAATGCGGTGTAGCCCGCTCTTCCCCAGAGGGGCCTACCCTCATAAGCCCTGGGCCACGCCCGTCAGGGCTTCTTGGTCGAGGGCCTCTTAGACTGAAGAATGGTCCGCAGATCCGGCTTAGCCTTAGAAGCCCCTGACCCCGAGCGTTTGCCACCTCGGTCCCGACGCGGGGGAGCGCGAGTGGCAACGCTCTCTCTTTGAGCCTCTCTATATGAGGAGCTGGTACGCGGCGAGGGCTGCTCCCGCCCAGCAGCCCCCTGAGCTAGAGATCGGCGAGGGAGGAACCGCTGGAATGCCGCCGCTTGTTTACGGGCCTCCTGGTACCTGTCAACGACGGAATTGACGGCGTCGCCAAACAGGCCAGAAGGCGCAAGCGGGGCATCCATGAGGAAGACCCTATCTTTCTCTTTCATGTCAGATAGGGTCAACCAGAGATGTCTCTCCGCCGCCACCAGCGCTGCCATAGACCTGCCGATGGCACGGGCGGTCTCTTTGGTAGCGCGGAGAGACAAATCAGCGGTTCTACGGAGCTCAGTGATGTCATCAGATCTGAGCTCCTCTCCCTCATCCAGCTCTTTTAGCAGGTCGGCTTGGTACGCCTGTAACACCGCCATGGTGTGCAGACACGCACCAGCCTGACCTGCAGCCGCGTACCCCTTGCCCACCAGCGCTGATGTTCTACGCAACGGCTTGGAGGGCAAGGTCGGAGCCTTTAGAGACGATGCCGCGCCGGGGGACAAATAGCTCGCAAGCGTCTGTTCCACCCGGGGCATCGCTCTATACCCGCGCTCATTCAATCCCCCCACATTACCGTAATAAGAAGAGGAGGGGATGAAGAGGCGGGAAGAAAAGGGTCTAGCCCACGATCTCGACACCTCGGTGTGGAGATCGGGGAAGAACGGTAGGCTCCGACGTGGAGGTGGCGGCTTAGTTCGCAGGAAGCGTTCATCTAATTTGCTTCTCTGCGGTTCAGCCTTTTTCTCGGCGGGCCAATCGATATTCAACTTGGCCACAGCACGAGTGACCACGAGTGACCAGTGGGGCGATTGAGGGTGCGAAACCTCATCGACGCTCACCACATCCACATCCTCGGAGGAAGATAGGTGAAGCGTCGAGCCGCACCGCCGGGGGGAAGAGACCGCCGAGCGGGCTTCCGATCCCAGCGAGCGGCCGCTGGATCTGGCGGGTGAGGAAGAAGATAGGGACTCGCCCGTCTCCATTCCCTCCACCAGATCCACCTGCGAACCCCACGAGTGCAGCCACCGCTCCGCCTCGGCGGAAGCGGGACCGGCACCGCGGGGAACGCTGGCGAAGGCTCCCTCGCAAAAGAGAGCCTTCCGGGAGCGAAGTACACGCAGTGAGAGACGCTCGCAGTGTGAGCAGTCGGCTCCCTCGAGAGCCGACTCTGCGTGACTCGCTCCCAAGCAGACCACACACAGGCTGTGTGTGTCCCCAGCAGTGATATAACGATTGCAGGGAGAAACACACCGCCTGTAATGCGATCTGCTCTCGCCCAAGTGCTTCGACTTGCCAGCACTTTTCATTTTTTTTTCTCTTTATGGAGCTTATTGACTAATGGACAAACAACAGTAAATAAGACTCACAATAGAGATCGACAGACACACACAGAGTAGCGATTGCTGAATGACAAAAGCTGACGCCGGTTCCACCGCACGTGCTTTTATAGCTTCCTGGTCTCTGACGTCACCCGCCCGTGACGTCTCGCCCATCCTTTGGACAGATTTCACACGTGTTCAGAGCGCGATCACGCTGAAGGCGTTCCCCAGAGCGTTTCGACGCAGCTCGAGTTCCTGAAGAGGAACTCAATAATTTTGACCCATACAGTGTATTTTTGGCTATTGCTACAAATATACCCCAGTGACTTAAGACTTGTTTTGTGGTCCAGGGTCACATATGTGCAAGAATATGTACAGTGCACCAATTGATGTGATTCCAGATTTGAAAACTAAGATAGAGTTGAATAAATTAACTGTAGAATGCCACCAACTGTGTCATGGCTGCTTGATTCCAACGTCACATAATTAAGCTTCCAACAACTCTTGTAGCCTTTATTTAAAAACACAAGTTTACATATTTGATGTTAAACCTGTTTGATCTGATGATGTTTAAAATCCCTGATAAGTTTTGTAGTCCTGTTTAGCTACTTGTTAGGCATCAAGTTATTGATAATAATTATTTATATACTTATTAAACCAGGTTAATGTTTTTTCTTTTTCTTTTTTTCGAGCATTACAAAGCAAGCTAACATAAAGTGAGATCAAGTGACATTGATTACTTTTCAGTGGTGCCACAACTGTCATGCAGCAATCAGAAATTCTAAAGGATTTTAAAAACATGATTAAAAAAAAATGAAAAACAAAAAATTCGGACACACTAACATTTTAGATTAGGGAACACAGTCACTATCAATTCCCTCAATAAACTCTAAATTTACTGTTTATTGATAGTAAGTATAGTTGTTTGTAGTACTTCTGTTTAGGTATTTGGTAGGGTTAAGGGATCTAGAATGTGATCATGCAGAATAAGGCATTAATATGTGCTTTGTAAGTTCTAATAAAAAGGCCAATATGCTAGTAATATGCATGCTAATAAACAGCTGGCTCATAGTGAGAATTGGTCCCTAAACTGAAGTGTTACCAAAAATAATATGGAAGTTCTTGAGACCAATAAAACATATTCTTTAATATTACTATCACTTTTGCTTATACTTGGGGTTAGTGATTTCAACAAAACCTTATCCTAATGGTGCGTTCTATTTGTACTCAGAAGTTGGAGTTCCCAGGAACTTATAACTGAAACTGAAACACTCCCTCAAGTTGGAATTCTGGCTTGGAAACGTGGAAGAACCGCAATAACCCAGACTTCAGAATGCAATATGGCTGCTCAGTACATCAACAGAAGTGAAACACTAGTAATACTGTATATTGTTTATTAGCATTTCAGTTTGTCTGTGTCTACACAGTACACTGTACTATCCACTATCCAGTCCAGTACTATATGTGGACGTGTATACTTTAACCAGAAAATCTTAGCAACGTGGCAATAAGTTTTGTATATGAGCAATCACCATTTACATTTTAAAGTTTCTTCAGAAAATGTAAAAATGTAGTTATACTGTATATATTATTATTATTTTATTTTATTTATTTGTTTTATATATTTTTTTTTTGAGTCTAAGCACACATTTTCCTCACAGTGAAGAGACCAGAACCAGAAAACATTGAGAACAACACAAACAAGAACCCGCAAAAGAGCAAAGGTAAACCATCCCCTCTATTGGTTTCATGTTTTCTGTTTCAGTGTGTTACTAATTCAGATGGTGCAGATCCAATACTTTGTTATTAAATGATAAAACACTTGAACACCAGAGGCTATAAAATGTAAGATATGTTATACAGACTATGGGCATCTCTTTTTAAAAGCACTTTTAAGTGGTTGGGTGAATGCAGAGTGTTAAAACCACATGCTAACACATTGCTCAGCTGTTCTGAGTCCACGTGCAATGCTGAGCGTGTTTTTTAATTGGTTGTTTATTGGCATAGGATTTTATTATTATTATTTTTTTTTTTTGCACCATTAAAGCACTATTAAAGGTTCGTATTGCAGTGCTGCAACACTGTTTTTTTTTTTCATGTATAAAAGACAACATAGATGTATAGCCATGTAATTTCCTCTAAACTAGTCGAAACATGGTGGGAGCCAATAGAGTCATTGCTATTGCAGCCGATATGAAACTACTTCTGCAATCTGCAAAGCCCCTACCCCAGTTTACCTATAAAGAGGAAGTACCACAAACCAATAGCCTGAGAAAAAAAAAAAAAAAAAAAAAACTATAACAGATCATGCTTTTTTGACCTATCTCATATACGATCTTATCTCATCTCATCTCAACTTCCCTTCTTTGCTCGGAAGGTCAGGGGGCAACATCAATTTATTCCACTTGTGAGTATTCCTGGCAAACACATTATTGATTGAACATCTTTTCAAAATAGTGTTTATTTACATGCCTTTAATATGCCTGGAGCGCACTTTAAATATGAGCCCTAACCCCCACTTTTACAGCAAACACCATTTGTATCAGTTTGAAATGGTTATGGTTTCACACTTTTTTTATGGTTGGTAAACCAGCTGTTGCAAACATTCAATGTCACAGAATAAATCTGAATGACACAGGTGGTTTCCACCATAGACTGAAGCTCATAGTGCTCATAGGTATGTGACATTTTCTGTTAATCATTCATAAGACTTTATTTATTAAATTAAAAAAGTGGTAGGGTGACTTTCGTATAATTTAAATATATATATATATATATATATATATATATATATATATATATTAAAAATAAATATTATTTATTATCATTAATACTATGTGGCTCAAATCACCAATAATGCACTATTTTGTGTGTGTGTGCATGTGTGTGTGTATATTTCTGAGGAGGCATATTTAAGGCATATATATTTTGTATAGCTGATTTGGAACAATATATATTTTGTGCATTTAAGTGCTGTACAAATAAACTGAATTTAATAAAGTGTGCCCACTTTTACATTTATCAAAAAAAGATGCCAAAATGTTACTGATTCATGTTCTTCTTTTGATAATTAGTAGTAATTTATCAAACTGGTTTAATTTTAATTTATATACTATTGTTCATTGTTAATTTGTGTTTATTTATAGTACATATATTTTAATCCATACAGATTCTGATGATAAAAAGTTATTAACATACATAGAAATTAATTCAGTAAAGTTCTTTACTAATTATTTATATTTAAATCTGCTATGACATCAGGCGTCATATCATTATCCAAATTATATAATGCCACAAAGTAGTTGTTTATTCAAATAATTGCATTTTGTTGGCAATTTAAACATGTTCATTTATATGTTTATGAATATGTATATTACTATGTTTATATTATGTGTTTATATTAATGTTTATTTGTCTACTAATGCAAAAAGTAGCCGCATATTGTCGCATAAAGCAGTCACATATTGTAATACTTTTTTATTAATGCCTTAAATATGTAGCATTATGCTAATAATCTCTGTTTCCCTGTTTGTCTAACCCAGTTAGAACACATCTGGTTTTCTGATTATGAATTCTACAGCTGCGTTTCTGGTTATGAATTCTACAGCTGCGTTGCTGAGGTAAGACCAAACATCATCTCCAAATGTAGTTCAAACAGCGGAAAAAGAGCACTGAGAAAATGGGACATTGGAGAAAATAAAATTAACATACAATAGTCTCTATAAACAAGTTATTTATTTATTTATTTATTTATTTTTGTTTAAATTACAGATTTCTTAATGAAAGGCTGGTAACATTAACCAGTCAAAATAGACGGATCATTCATTTCTTTTTAGTTTAGGAAAGCACAGGACGGAAGCCATGATTGATGGCAATTACTGACAATGGTTGTTCTGAGAGCATGTTGATTGAAGATCCATTTGCACTGAGAATTGTCTCTTTGTCATGAACAGGACCACTGCACAGCATCCATGGACTGAGGTAGTAACCAACAGTATCCCTTATCTAAATGAGAATGCATCGCCCAGGTGAGGTCATATCACATATGTTAGTCACATGTAAAAGAAGAGCTCTGCGTTGCTTATAGTATATTTTTTTCTTTTCCTTTTCAAGTGTGGATGGACTAGTTTCAGGTGTGCCACAGAATGATACACCATATGATTATTCTGACTACTACGGTGGTTTCGATCCATCTGCATTGCCCTGTGATTATGGAACTCACGGAGCTAGAATCCTCCCTGTGTTATATTCCCTGTTTTTCATTGTGGGCTTTTTGGGTAACACACTGGTGATCTGGGTGGTCTTGATGGGCGTGAAACTCAGAAGCATGACTGACATCTGTCTTCTGAACCTGGCTATTGCTGACCTGCTCTTGATCTCCTCACTCCCCTTCCTGGCACACAGTGCCAGAGACCAGTGGATCTTTGGAGATGTTATGTGCACTATGGTCCGTAGTGTCTACTACATTGGATTCTATAGTGGGATATTCTTCATTGTACTGATGAGTGTTGATCGGTACTTAGCTGTAGTTCATGCTGTGTTTGCCCTGAGAATCAGAACAAGGACATATGGGATCTTAGCTAGTGTGGTCATATGGATTATTGCAGTTTTTGCATCCTTTCCTGAGTTGATGTATCTCAAAACCACAAAGATGGGTAATTTAACTTATTGTGTATATTATCCAACAAATGATCCAGGTTCTAGTCATTACTCAATGATTTTTGGCATCTTTAAAATGAATGTCATGGGTTTAATTCTTCCACTTATTGTGATTGGATTTTGTTACTCAATGATTTTGATGAGACTCCTGACAGTTCGCTCTTCTAGGAGGCAGGCCATGCGTCTTGTCATTGCAGTGATGGTAGTCTTTTTCAGCTGTTGGGCTCCATACAATATTGCAGCTTTTGTGAAAGCCTTAGAGCTGAATAAACATGTAAATCAATCGTGTGAGAGCAGTAAGGCAATCACTCTAAGTCTGCAGATCACAGAGGCTTTGGCTTATTCTCATAGCAGTGTAAATCCCTTTCTTTATGTGTTTGTGGGAGAGAAATTTAGGAAGCATCTTTTCAGACTCCTTTACAGGACACCCTTCAGTAGACTGCAGTTCATGAAGAGTTACATTATACAGGCCACAGGATCTGTTTACTCACAGACCACTAGTGTGGATGAGAGATCAGCTACAGTTGTTTGAGTAGAAAATTAATTGGAATAGGGTATACAGACAAAAATCAATCAATCAATCAATAAATCTATCTATCAATCTATCAATCCAACCCAAATATGTATATAAATGGAGGTAGTTTATAAATGAGCAATTTGAGTGGAAGAATAGTCAGAAAGTTGTAAATATATAAGGGCAAGTTTTGAATATTTGACTGTTCACGTTGAAAACAACGATAATACAATATCATTTACAAGCTTCATAGTGTTATTTGTGCATATATCTGTAAATGTTTATATTTAATTTTTTATTTGATCATTTAATTTTTATTCATAACTTTGGGTTGTTTTCTAGCAACTATATGTGCTTTGTATTTTACATATATACATAGACGCATAGATGTATTTTACCATTACTGACTTTTTGTTTACTAAAACTATAACTATATGAATTATCTTTTGTAAGAATACATAGCTTCAATAAAAATGTATATAAGTGTGGCTCACATTGCAGTGTATTCATTTACACCACAAGGTAAGATAGGAACACTTATGGACCCATTAGTTAAAGTAAGTACATGCATTAACTAATATTAAATAACAATGAGCAGTACATTTGTTACAGTATGTATTAATAATGGTTAATTGATTAATTAGTTTATTGATTAATTTATTTGGGGCCAGTTTCATAAACATAGCTATTATGTTAAGACCTATGCGTCTTAAGATCTATGACCAGCTGTAGTTAGCCTATAGGGGCAATCACTACTACTTTTCAGTATCAAATTAGATCAATCATGTAAATGGCTTAAAACAAATTTATAAGTATTATTAGACTAGTCTTAGCAATTAATGCAACCATTCTCTGTTCATTGTTATTTCATGTTAGCTCAGGTCCATTAAATCAATAAATTATATTAACAGATAACATTTTTAACTTAAGTAATATATTAGTAAATGTTGCAGTCCATGTTAGCTAATATAATTTATGGATATTTTATTTTCTGAACAAATGCTGTTTAAAGAAGATTAAAATGTATGCACCCCAGAGTGTATCATAGCCCATTTAACACATTTTACCATTTTTATATTCAGAAAAAGTGCAATTTAAAACACACACACACACACACACACACACACACACACTGGTTTCCAAGTTTTATGGGGACACTCTAGGTGTATTAGTTTTTATACTGTACAAACTGTATTTTCTATCCCCTACCCTAACCCTGCCTCTAAACCTACGCCTCACACAAAACTTTCTGCTATTTCAGCTTTTTATAGCTATTCATTCTATATGATTTATAAGCTGTTTTGCTCATCGGGACCAAAAAAAAAAAAAAAAAACGTACAAGGTCAAAAAATTACTGGTATTACTATACTTGTGGGGACATTTGGTCCTCATAACGTAGGGAGTACCAGGACCACACACACACACACACACACACACACACACACACACACACGCACATCAATTTATGATCACAAGCAAGGAAAGCATTTTTGGGACATTGGGAGATTCATGCTTAATAAAGTAGATGCTGTACTTTTTGGACTAACAGTAAACAGGCAAAAGTCAAAAGAAAGAAAGTGTACGCTTTGCGATGATTTATTAAATATAATGCGATGAGTGATAGTGATGAAATGGCCAACTTTGCGAAGCAAAATAACATGTACTGCACTCTTCACAAAACAAGTAAATTATGTAATCTATATCAAAACACATCACAAAAACAGCCCTAAACTCGTGTAGAGCTGAAGCGTCACTGGGTGAAACTGGGTCACCGGCGTAAACACAGACCCCAGCCACTACTCCTCTACAGAAGCATGATTCAAATTGTGCTCAACTATGTTTCTCCCATGATGAGCAGATTTTACACAGACTCTAAGATTGTCATCATAGCAGACATTATGATTCAGTCTAATATCCCCAGTACAGCCCTTCTAATGAAAATTTTGTGTAGTGTTCTCATATCTGACCAGTCATCGTGATTAAGCTTTCACTAGCCAGTCAAAACATTATGTGATAGACATCACTCACAGGACAGGATGCACTGACACCTCCTGAGGGACTATCCCTATTACCATAATGAAACTGCTGCTTGCTGTTTTTGCTCTCTACAAGTTTAGAAAGTTTTCTCACAAGAGTCACAGACACTACAGGTAAAAGTAAAAACGCATGTTGTACTCAAACACAATAGCTATGGCATTTTCATTGAAAACTTCAAGGAGTATCATGTAAAAACTTATAATGTATGCACACACCTCTATCGTTTCTTAAAGACACAATTGGCTGAGGTTCATCCAATACAACCCAAACCATCCTAAATTTGGCACCATGGTTTGAATCTCAACCGACTGGGTAAATGTAATGAACTGTCAAACTCAACAAATTACTATATTCTAAACATTATTAAATCAAGATTGTAATCCTTATTCAAGGATAACTGGTATATTTAAAATGAATGCCACTGGTTTAATTCTTCCTCTTTTCATGATTGGATTTTGTTACTCAGACATTCTTCTTGTCATCACAGAAACTGTGACCGGATATGTAGAAGTCAGAGTATGATTTGACGCTGTAACACTAAGTTGTTATTTTACTTTGATTTGTGAACTTTAAATGTCAAAACTCACACCAGAAGTGGGGTAGGATGTCACAACATTATTTTTTGGACCTAATTTACTCAGTTTAGGAATGTAAGTTGTACATTACAAAGCAAATTTTAGCATGCTTTTATTACGCTCCTTTTTTGGTGCAGCACCTCTTTTCACCCTCTGCCTGAAACACTCTGTGTTAGTTCCTGTCTCTTTAAACTCTGTCTTTCAAAAAAGCCTAGTCTGCTCTGATTGGTCAACCACTTCGAATGTGCGTTGGAAATGTAACACCTCTTACCATAACCAGGTTTCAGCTCCGGAGGCCTTTATGAACAATTGTAAACAGCATTATCTATGGCATATGGTAATTATGGCATCAGTATTGGAAATCTGGAGGAAGGACTGAGAGAAAACAAGTTTGCAGAAATGAATTAAAATTCTAAAAACAAACAAACAAACATGTATTCTTTTCCCTGATGCCAGATTTTGTCTTACCTTTTTGTCCTTGTTTCACACTAGCAATCACCAAAATACGATTCTTTGAAAATCCATTGTGCTTCTGCAGAGTTGAATCTAGATATAGAATGTAGTATATAGATACACATACTGTAGATATATTTTCAAACGTGAGGGTTGCCATGCCCCAGAAATATTTCCAGGCCAAAATCAACACAAACACATCAAAAACAAAGAAAACTAGCTTTTGGATAATTTTAGTTATTTGTAATAGACTTGTGCACATTTTTATTATTATTATCATCATCATCATTATTATTATTTTAATTCTTCACTTACTGAATCTTTTTATTTATTTATTTAACACTTCAAATTACATCGGCCAACTCATTTAGCATGCCTTAAAATTCCTGATATGTAATTCATGTAATCTCTAGTTTTTGAGAACCACAAGGGGTTTACCTGGCCTGCTTTTTTAGTTGTCTGTGGGTTGCAGGGTTATTATCGTTAAATAATAACAAAATTATGAATAACTACTTACAATAATTCAAAATATTAACAAAAACAATAATAGTACATTAATAACACTATAATAACACTAATTCCAGGTATTCATTCCCAGGATCTATACACATTTAGGAAAAGGATCCATTTTAATTGTCTACAAACAATCTTTTAGTGGTTTTGGTACATTTTAGGGGTATAGGGAAAATCACAGACAGAGGAAGCCTATAACAAAAATGCATGAGCAGGAACCATATCATCCTTTTTTTTTTTTTTTAACACTGTCATGGTCTAGTGCAGCAAGAAGATTAGAGATGAGGATATTTAAGGATATTTTTATATATATAACGGAAACACAGGGAAAACAGGAACACATCAAACTAAATCTTACATCAATCCAAAAACCAAACAAGAACTGACAAAGCACTGAACTAAACATACAGGGAAACATACACAAACTAATTGAGGAAGAAAACAAAGAACAGGTGGGATATAATTCTATAATCAATTAACCAGGAGTTAACTAAGGAAACCGGGGCTAAACAAAGGGTCAAGAAAAAAGAAGAAGAAGAAGAAGAAGAAGAAGAAAAAAGAAATACACACGTTATGTGACAGACGCAGACGTATTTCCAGCTACTTTCTCTATTTTTGCTTTGGCAACTAAACAAATTCCAAATAATCAATGGAGAGAACCATGTTTCAGGCATAAAGACAGTCTCTGTTGCATTCGGAAATTGTGAACTGTACGAGTACAGAACTGTATTTGATAAAGAACTTTGTGTCTGTTAAAAAAAGTATGTTTTAGACAATACAGAAGTTACATCTGCAATGATTGCATTGTCATGTGACCTACAATGTCACTTTCTGTCGCCTCATTGGATAGTAAAGTGTCCATCGGATGGGTGTTTCCCTGACACTGGATTAAGATCCAGCATCCCTGTGACTCTACACAGGACAAGCGGCTTGGAAAATGAATAGATGGATTGTTTTTATTAGAGTTTACTTTATTAAACATTCATTACACTGAAGAAGAAAAAACAGGATCAGGATTGGGTTGCAAACAGTAGAAAAGCATACACATTTTGAATCATTAAACTGTAACTCGACTCACTATGTGTACATCTGGTAAACACACGTTTCTTAATGTAACATTGCTCATTGATATGAGGAACAAGTCAAAACTGTTACTATATATACAGGTGCATCTCAATAAATTAGAATGTCGTGGAAAAGTTCATTTATTTCAGTAATTCAGCTTAAATTGTGAAACTCGTGTATTAAATAAATTCAATGCACACAGACTGAAGTAGTTTAAGTCTTTGGTTCTTTTAATTGTGATGATTTTGGCTCACATTTAACAAAAACCCACCAATTCACTATCTCAACAAATTAGAATATTCTGACATGCCAATCAGCTAATCAACTCAAAACACCTGCAAAGGTTTCCTGAGCCTTCAAAATGGTCTCTCAGTTTGGTTCACTAGGCTACACAATCATGGGGAAGACTGCTGATCTGACAGTTGTCCAGAAGACAATCATTGACACTCTTCACAAGGATGTCAATATATATATATATATATATATATATATATATATATATATATATATATATATATATATATATAGGGTGATATCAGGCAAATTGGGCCATCAGGTAAAATGGACCATTTAAGGTTGAAGTGTCTTATCTCTTTAAAAGTTAACAGCCAATGACTGCAAAGAATTTCAAACTGTTGCCATAACAGTGCTTGACATTTAGCAAATGAATTTATTGGTCTGAGGTTGCTAACGGGGGAGGGGCAATGCCTCATTCTGAGACCACACCAGAAAAAGGCAAGGTGAGTGGCCTGACATATCCAATATTACTTCTCAATAATAAGGATGATAAATCAATAAAAAACATAACCCATGTCTTGATGGCCTCTCTGAGAGAAAATACTGATTTTGTTAAATAATCCAGATTTTTATAAAGAAAAATCATTTTTAGTTACTGGCCCAATTTACCTGAATGTGTTAAGATAAAATGAGCCATTTATTTCAGTTAAAATGGGCCACCTTCTGAGTTGAGTTTAAGTAAAAATTCTGGTGGAAGAACCTCTTCTATGCAGGGGATGATAAAGAACCTTCCACCTCTACAGTGAGTGAATAAGCATAATATTTAACACACACAATTGTATAAAGGCCCATATCATATCAGACAAACATTAACATCTCATTTCTTGTTATATATCATATTTCTGTGTATTATCTTCTTTTCTCTCAGTCTGTTGTAAGATCAGTCACATTCAGTGACTTGATTTTATTACCAAAACGAGAGAGGCCCGTGAGAAAAAGAGCCAAGCCTCCTTACCTTCTCACAAGTTAGGAACACCTTGAGTACATAAACACAAAGACAAAAAAGCAACAGAAGAGAAAGCAACCAAGGGGAAAAAAACAAGGTAAGAAGAGCCACAGAGAAGACAAAGATCCCTGCAAGGTTTGCCATACCCTCTACGGCGACCCCAGTGACCCAAAGGCCGCTCAGGACTGGGTGTGCTGTGATCACTGTAGTGCCTGGTTTCATGAGTGCTGTGGTGAAGAGAATGGCATTTTTGATGACGACGGCTTTATCTGCCAAGACTGTTTTTGAAAAACCTTTACATCAATCTTGAACGCGAACACGCGCACACACCACACACACACACACACACATTCTCACACTAACGCGCACACACACGCGCGCGCACACACACACACACACACACGCACACACACACACGCGCGCACACACACACGCGCGCACACACACACACACACACACACACACACACACCCACACACACACACACACACACACACCAAATGTTCATGTTTTTGTTACATTTCTCATCTTTATTGATGAAATTCATTGAAAGGTTTGAGTGTCTCAAACCTCATCTGTTTGAAATTCTTTGCAGTCATTGGCTGTTAACTTTTAAACTGTTACCATAACACTAATTGTTATTGTTACATTTTGTTCATGAAATGTATGTTTTATTTATTAAATTGTTTGAAATTAATGTTTTAATGCAGTTTAAATGGATGTTCTAATGTAATTTAAATGTAATTTAAATGCAGTGTTCTGTTACATTATAAAATTAAAACATAATTAAATGTGTTTTATCAGAAATGTCTCTATTTCACTTTGCAGTTTGACTGGCCCATTTTTGCTGATCAGCCGGCCCATTTTACCTGAACACTGCCATCTCAAAAAATGTGGGGCAGCTAATGTTTCAAAACCTGTAGGGCCTGAACAATTTTATTTTATTACATCAATTCAACACAAAAATATTAAAAACAGTCCTTATTAATCATAAGAACACAGTTAAATGTCTTACATGGGTTTTTTTGTTAGTGTTTCAAGCGATTAACAAAAAAGTGGCCCAATATGCCTGATATCACCATATATATATATATATATATATATATATATATATATATATATATATTATTATTATTATTATTATTATTATGAAAAGCATCAGCACAGGCAACTGTATATGCAGGTGTCGCCTCCTTTAGGTTTTCTGTGCAATTGCAGATTGGAAACATGAAACCAGCACTAAAGTCAGAAGAAAGTCTTCCTTTTTTGGCAGTTTCTATACATATACTGTATGTTAGCAAATTTATATGGTACATCGAATCCATCTATATTAAGTAAATCACAATCTTTTCACTGTTCCTCAAAAGGATGCATTTTTATTCTCAACCTATTGGATGCAAAAAAAAAAAAAAAAAAAAAAAATTAAGTCAGTAGACTGTATTGTCATTTTTACATACAGATTTAATTACAAGCAGACTGTATAATAACAGTTAATTCATATCACAGTATTTGTTTGCTATATAATTTGACACTAATTAGTTTGTTATAAATATATAGTTCTGCTTATTATGTTAAATGTTTGTCCTTTTAAGTGAATAATATTTAAATAATAGAAATCATAATATTCAATTATGAACAAAACACTAAAAATAATAACTTACATAAAATATGACATTGGTATTTTAAGTGTTCTAATAACAACTAGCAAGAATTTTCTATAACTATGCAGTTATTTTCTATGCACACACTTTTGCAAATACTGTCTCTTGAGGAATGAGATTTTTGATTATTTCTGTACAATACAAATAAGGAAGTTTGCTTGAGCGATTTGACATTTTATTTAAATAACTCCATCCAGCCTGAAATATTTTCACTCATTAACACATGTTGGTTTGAAACTTAAACATAAAGTTCAAATAGGTATTGCGAAAACATTTAATTGCATTTAATTTGCATGCTTTGACTATGTAATAGCATGACTATGTTGACTATGTAATAACAAGGCTTAAAATATACTTTTGTTCATTTTTGTTAAATAAAAACTTCTATAGAAAAAGTTGTTTTATAACTACATTATTATTGTTCCAATATTTTGGACAGGAATAGAATTCATTAAGACCACAAGAAGCACTCTTACCTTTTAAACATTGATGTATTTGAAGTATTCAATGCGTCAAGATAAACTAACCCTAGGACCTTTTATTTCCATGCCGCATAACAGACTACAGAAACAGAGAAGACCTGAGAACTTTGTTTATAATCTTAGGTAGTATAACCTATCAGTGTACCAGAAAGATATCTGATCAAATCATGACCACAGTTGCAAACCACAAATTTAGCATTCTGATAAGTTTCTCATGCACTGGCACCATATTGCAGAATTATTAGACCACTTGAATAATTAGACTTCTTGATCTAATTAAAGTGTGCCTCCTGGTGGTAGTTACAAGCTTTACGAAGCAGTTTTTAATAACTGCACAAAGTCACAGATGTCTCAATACCCCATTATTACGACCGTGTCGACAGACAACTTATTTCAAACCTAAATTAGCAAAATACAAAAATGAGTCATGGAAACTGTTTTCACGATTTCTTAGAAAGCAATGAGAGGGGAAATTTTGATTTATACTCATGGAAGTTTGAATTTGAAGTTTTGTTTTCAGTATGAAAGTTCATAGAGATCATTTAATTTTATTCGGTTTGTTATCTTACACCTCAAAGTCTGGGCCACTAAATGGAATTATTTTAACGTCACAGTCTTATAGAGAGTTTGAAACAGACTGAGGTAGGCTACACTGTGTTTCTCAAGAGGAACAGACTGTACGTGTGTGTGACTGCAGATCACATTAGCCACAGGATAAACTCTACACTAAACTTCTCACACCTCATAAAAACAAAGCAGTTATATTCACTCAATCAGACAAACAACCACAGATGCTGCAAGTGTCAAAAACAGAGTCACGAACCTTTCTGTAAAGGCATCTTTTTTTCTTTTTAAATACAGGTATGCCTACATGCTCACAAGAAAACATGCACATTCACCTTAAGTGGATATTTCTTAATTAACAGGAAACCGGCTTGCATAATAATTACAATAAAAATGTGACCTTGCAAATGCATTAGGCTAAGATCAATGTGCACATATGAATTCTTAATATATATATATATATATATATATATATATATATATATATATATATATATATATATATATATATATATATATATTTTTATTTTTTTTTGTTCTGCAAAACAGTTCACTGTAATGCACTCACAGCTGCCTGCACATGCCGACACCACTGCGATAAGATCAGGGTGAGCTTAATTAGTCATTTATCTGATTTGGGATCTTAAGATCACAGCACCTGCAGATGTAGGTTTCACACCTGCCTGTTTCCTCAGCCGCTTCGGATGGTTTTTACATGGTCTGGGTGAGGCCTCAAGAGACACAGGCAGGAAATATGTAAAAATACTAATCCTCAGATCAGATAAACCTACTGCGCTACAATATTCTTCTAATCCCATACACACTTTATAAACAAAGACACTGGAGACTAGTTGTACGAATAAAATGTTTCAGATGTTTAATCTCAAAAATAACCGAGGGTAAAGTAACTTATGTACAGCACAGAATGTGCAAACATGTATGGTTTCTGTACAAAGAAATATACATGCAAAATTAATATCGAGTCAAAAACATTTAAAATGACATTATGTAAAAAACAGGGTGTCGCTACGTCCAGGTTGTTTTTAATGGTGTCTGTACATCTATACATTATGAGAAACTAACTTAAATAAAACATGAAAAATCATACTAACATTACTGACCCAGCATGTTATATACCTCCTTTATATTCAGCAATAATTGCAACTAGGTTTTAGTGACAAGGGTTGACAGTTGTTATTTTGGATTATTTGAGCACTGCAACTTGCCTCTTAAACTTCAACCCACAATTTGGAGGCAATTCACTTTATACTTTCTCCCTGTACAGCAGAAACAGTACATGGGGAACGATTCATCTCATTGTATTTAAAACAACGTGAACTGAAAACAAAGAGTAATTTTTGTCATTTAGTCATGCAAACTTACATTAACAGACTACTGCTACAATGAGCAGATATGGAAATTAAAATTCCTAATAATCTGACAATATGAAGCACTACTTCAATTAAATTCGATTAACAAAAACCGAACAAGACACAATAAATAAATCAACAATCAATACAAGTAAACTCCTGCTCCAGGAGTCAGAACTGCATTCATAACTTATTGTTACAACTTATAACCACCAAACAGGGAGAAGAAGAAGCATTTAGGTACATGAGGAGTAACTTTGGTATAACGATAAAAATAACGACATTCGTAACAAAAGTGTGACAAAGACACAAATGATTTTTCACCAATGAGGCTTAAGCTTACAAAATAATACTGAACACAGAAAACTCAGCAAAAGAGCCACGGACACATCATATCTCAACTCGCGGTGGCCGACACATGTACTTAACAATGTTGATTTAACACGAATCATTATAAATAGCTGCGAAATGTTAAAGCCCCAACATTGCACATTTCAACAAGTTACAAAGAGTGCACATTTGCTGTGGTTACCGACACTTCCTGCCTTCGGCGGCTTTCCAGCTTGTATTCTAACTGGTCAGTTGAAAGTCATGAGCAGCCAATGAGAAAGCATTTCAAACACTGCAAATTAACATGAATGAAGGCAGGTCCAGTTTATTTACAACATAAGGCTGATAGACAGATGCGAGTTGAAATCAAAAGCTTATCTTTTACTTCTTGTCCGAAAGAGTTGCAGCTGTTAAAAGTCGTTTCATTTGTTATAATCGATTTCCAATATGACTGTATGTTTATCAAACACGGAACTTGAGATGAACGCCATAGTGTAACCGATTTTCCTTACCTTTAAATCTTTAAATAAGCTTTTTTTTTTTTTCTCCAAAACGTTCAGGATAAAGATATCATCTTTACTGTGCTTCTATACATGGTTTGTACAAAATGTAATCTTTCCTGAATGTAGCTATTCAAATTACAGTACTCCACTGAAACAACCTGATTGAAATACTGTCCGAACATGAGGCTAAACCTTTCTGGCTCAGGGAAAAAAACCTTCAAAAGAATCTTCCCTCCCTTCTTAATTCACATTTTTTGTCCACACAAAGTGAGAACACATACATGTAGCAGAAATGATTTTTGAAGGGTTGGAAAAAGGGACTTCAGAGTTTTGTCAGCAGCAGTTACAGTAAAAGAGACCCAGTACCGTTTCAGAATGACTCTAAAAGGAGGATGAGATTTCAGCATATATCAGCAACTTATACTTTCCTTAATATCCTACTCAGAACTGCAGGAGAACGTTTCTACGTTTCTCTCAGCTCTGGCTAAGCAGACGACTACGCAAGAATGCTCGGAAACTGGCCACGGGTCGCAGGTCGTTCTGATGTTTCCTCCGCTCTATAAAAGAGATGAGTCTGGAAGTGTCGAGGCGAGCTGCTCCAGAGGCTGCGTTGGGCTGCAGCCATGGCTGCTCGCGCAGGCAAACCTGCGCAGAGGGACGTCTGCACGGCTCGCCTTGGAGTAGGACGCATACCAAGTCCCGCGCCGCTGGACTCACGCCGCGGAAGTAGTCCTCCGGGAAGCTGAAGTCGAGGCGGCAGATGTTGAGGCAGGTCTCCTCGACACTCTCGTCCAGGAAAGGGGACGCCCCGCTGAGCATCACGTACGCCAGCACGCCTAGACTCCAGAGGTCAGACGCCAGAGCCGCGGGCTCACCCAGCACCAGCTCAGGGGCGGAGAACTCTGGGCTGCCCAGCAGAGGGTGGATGTACGGGGTGTTGGAGAGATGAGCCGCATCACCAAAGTCCGTCAGTTTGACTAGAGGTTGGGTTGACGTTTGCTCTATTAATACATTCTCGGGCTGAAAGACACATAACGGAGATAAGTATGGGATAGCAAACACATGGCAGGTTCAAGATGTAAAAATAGAAATTAAATAGCACACTTGACTTCAGAATGATGTAATACAGTCAAGTATTCAAAGGAGCAAAGTAGTCTCTAACTTAAAATACGTCACAAAAATTGAATTATTCAGTAGTATGGGGAAGATGGGATAAAATGACCTCCCACCTTATTTTATTTTTTTAACCACAGACGTCACAACATCTCTAGGAGTGGAAATATATTATAATAGAAGCAATTAGTCAGTGCTTGCTTATAGGGTGTAAATTGGATGATTCATCACTTATGAATATTTATATATGTTCATAAAAATGATATAAACAGTCATTTATAGAACTAAATTAGCAAATGTATCTATTTATTTCCCTGAACACATTGGCTGATGCATCATGCATCTATTTTAAGTCTCTTATTTACTTCACTCATTCTTAGTCTTATTTACAAATGTCTGATAAATGTTAAATATATTTCCATATATGTGACCCTGGACCACAAAACCAGTATTAAGTAGCATGGGTATATTTGTAGCAATAGCCAAAAATACCTCATATGGGTCAAAATTATCGATTTTTCTTTTATGCCAAAAACCTTTAGGATATTAAGTAAAGATATTTGTAAATTTCCAACAGTAAATATATCAAAATTTAATTTTTGATTAGTAATAAGCATTGCTAATTTGGACAACTGTAACGGCGATTTTTTTTCAATATTTAGATTTTTTTTTTTTGCATACTCAGATTCCAGATTTTCAAATAGTTGTATCTCGGCCAAATATTGTCCTATCCTAACAAACCACACATTTATTCAGCTTTCAGATGATGTATAAATCTCAATTAAAAAAAAAAAAAAAAATTGACCCCTATGACTGGTTTTGTGGTCCAGGGTCACATATTATAAATATTATCAATTGTAAACACATTTACAGAATGCTGTTCTAACATCCCATAGAGACACCTCAGCATGTTGTATTCATCTCAGCATATTACATTCTAAATATGACATCTAAATCAGTGGATCTCAACCTTTTTGACCCCAAAGCCCATTAGGACACAACAAAATGAGGTACTTCATATATTAGATAACAAAAACAACAACAACAATAATAATATAGAAAAAAATATATATATATTATAGAAAAAATCAGGGCCCATATTCACAAAACATCTTAAGGCTAAAAGTAGCTCCTAACTTGCCGGTTTAGGAGAAAATCTTAAAAATAATGGGCGTGTCAGTCCTAAATTTAGGACTCCTAAATTTTTGCTCTAAGAGTATTTCACAAAGTGTTTTAGCACTAAAACTAGCTCCTAAATCTGTGAAACGTTAGGAGTAGTGAAGAGGACTCCTAAGTCACTAAGACCAACTCAGAACTATCCTAAAATGACTGTTGCCAGCAATCTGCCTCAGAATATAAACATTTTAGAAACATTTGATGATAATGAGCTTTTAAAAAGGTATCACCTTTAGGGTTTGGAGGTTATCCCAACTCCAAATTTTCCTTTGATTATATCCTTTTCATTAACCAGTTGGGGAAGAAGTAACAGCTGTTCTTGCATCCAGTTTGGTTTTCTTTTACGTTTACATGTCTTACTATCAGCCATGATCAGGGTGCGATTTCCCCCCTCCCCCCTCCTCTGGTCTATGCATCCCTGCCTCTGCTGAATTATTTTTATCCTCGATGGAGATGAAATGATTCACGAAAGTCACGTTCTGAATCAAATGATTCTGGAAATGCGCTTTGAAGTGCCGTTCTGAAACAAATAATTCGCGATTGAAGCGCTTCGAAAGAGTGAATCATTTTACGACGCAATGGTTTACTGACGCTGAGTTTCAAAAAGCTCCGTTGATACTGTTCTTTGCTCGCTTTCTCTGTGTAATGTGTTAGTTTTTTGAATCACCAGGGAAATAAAATCATCAGGGTACAATTAATAAGCCTATGTTTTTATTAAATTGTGATCACCTTAAATACATTTTCCGTCGTATTAAAAACATTTCGTAACGTGACACCCATTTACTTGCCTAAAAAGACGGATTTATGATGTGCGTTGTTAACAGATCACACTAACATTAGGTTAGGTTATAACTTTACCCTGGAGAGAAAAAAGTTTTCAAAAGCATCCCACCTCTGCTTTTTTTATTTTTTATTTATTTTTTTCACAAATCGCACCTTGGCCATGATTATTCTACTCTGTTAATTAAAAAGCCGTTTATATGCATATCCGCTACGAGAAGCATACATGCGAGAGGCTGACATTTAGCTGAACATATACTTGTTTAATTATTGCACTTAGCCTGCATTTTAATTTTTTTTTATTTGATTGTGGCAATTAACATTTTATTTTAAAACCTTTATTTGAATACGGCAACAAAATATTGCGCTCTACAATATTTCCAACAATCAATCTCTGACAGAGACCCCTATCAGCCAATCACTGTGTGCATATTTAGTAAGTAAGCTGACATCATCCATAGCAACGAGGTCAACCCCGCCCCCTTACTCTTAGCTTAAGACTTCTCTCTATTCCTTAGTAAAAGTTTGTCTCAGCAGCTTTGTGAATAGGTTTTAAGAGAAAACTCTTAGCTAAAAACTTTTACTGCTACTTAGGAGAACTCTTAGTGGTAAGATAAAATGTTTTGTGAATACGGGCCCTGACCTGTTTTTATAAGTCAAGCTAGTATTCTAGTATATCTTAGTGATATATTTAGATTTTTTATGTGTTGTATTGATACATCATATTGTTAGTCATTTGATCCATGCATTGATTCATATTAAATTGTTACATCCCTATTTGCAAATAAAATTTGTATTTTTATTTATTGATATACATATATATATATATATATATATATATATATATATATATATATATATGCACTTAAGAGCCGAGCTGTCCTGCAGCAGTTTCAATCTGAGCAATCAGCTTTCTCTTTTGTTTTGAGTTACATAAGCACTTTACTTCATCCTGCTTACTCTTAAAAAACAACTCTTAAATTCCTCTTCTATATTATTCTAGACAATGTATGAAACTTTGTATTGTTAGCACATCTCGTCTCATTAAGATGTTTTGCTTGTATTGCTCACTTGTATGTCTCAAGTAAATACTAAATACAAAAACCGACCAGACATTTCAGGAAATGAATGTTCTTTAGGGTTTACACTTTTTATGGCTAATGAATTTACATCACGTTTACAAAAAGTACAGGGTAAGGTTTTTAATTCACAAAAAGCAATTTCTCAGAAATTTCTGGCTAATGCAATATCTTAGAGCAACATTTTTTATTATAGAAATTTACATGACTTTTCCAAGACTAAAAATTACACTTTTAATATGACATTCAGGATCTCCTGGTTCTTAAATAAATTTGTTGAGTAAACAAATTAGAAAAATAAAAATTATGCCTTGGTTTTTAGGTGCATTAGTTTACACTGTTTAAAATCTTTTGAAGTTGTAAATAAAACAAAGGTTTTTGCAATACGCTTTGTTTAACTCAATGTGTTATTTCCTAGCAATTTTGTATTTATTTATTTTTTTTTTTTTTATGCATTTAGCAGACGCTTTTATCCAAAGCGACTTACATTGCATTCAAGTTACAGTTTTTCACATTTTATCAGCTCTTGCTTTCCCTGGGAATCGAACCCATGATCTTGGCGTTGCTAGCGCCATGCTCTACTTTTTGAGCTACAGGAAAGTACAATTTCTGAGTGTAAAGTAGAGAGACAAACAACTACTTGTTTTCCAGAGTATTTTATAGCTCATTTTGTCTGAATTCATGTAAAGCCATCTTGTGCCTCTTTTGGAAATGTGCTGAGGCCCCCTAGTAGGTCTCGATCCACTAGTTGAGTATCACCAGTCAAGACATATAATTGCATATGTGTGCCATCTTTCCACAAATGATCGACTAATTTATTAAGAATAAATCTGTGGGAAGACCCACCTTCAAGTCAAGATGAGCGATCCTGCATGTGTGAAGGTAGTGTAAAGCTTCTAGAATATCCCGTAGATAAAGAGACACCTTTTCTTCTGTGAGGTTCCCCCAGTTAACAATATAGTCCAGGAGACGACCTTGATCAGCGCTGATGTGCAAAAAAGAGAAAACGTGTTAAAAAAACAATGTTAACCAAAAAAAAAAAAAAAAAAAAAATCACACTTTCCATCAGTCTTAAATGAACTGATGGTATTATCATTAGCATTGCCATTATGTTTGAGACTATATTGTTACAGATAAAGTAGAGAAGTCCACGTACATCTCCAGGATGAGAACGTAACTGGCTGGGGTCTCGTAGGTGTCCAGCAGGCCCACCAGGTGAGGATGCTGAAGACACTGTAGGACACCCAGCTCTTGAACCACCTGCTCTCGACGCATTAGCTTCTTATTTACTAGCTTAGCGGCCACTGATCGCCTGCTTCCTCTTTGCTCACACCACTTAGTGACGGCAAACCTGCCTCTACAGACAGACATATAACAGATGATGAGTATGTTTCAATATGTAAAAAAATAGATGAGTATGTTTCAATATGTAAGAACATTTCATTTGTACAATACCTCCCCAGTTCCATGACTTCAGTGTAGAGGGACTCAAAGTTATCCTTCCAGAGGATCCCGTCACAGGACGTGCCTACGAAAAACAACAACGTCGTAAATCAACTGCTATTAAAACTTTTTGTTTTGAGCAGTGTTAACCGAAAATCAACTGACCAAGCACCCTGAGGTAGGCTGAAGATGTCACTGAGCCCACGTCATTAGAGGCGATGCAGGTGTAGGTGCCGCTGTCGTCCAGAGAGGCAGGTGAGATACGGAGGGTCACTTCCCCTGTCTCACTGAACAAAACATTAAACAATTAGGTGGCAAAATGTAGAAATTGTAACATACACAAACAAAAATGTACAGCGTAGTCTATTAAAAATGTGTTCTCTAGTCTAGAATATATTGGAATGGTCAACTGCTCTATTCAGAGGTCAAATATTGTTATATAATGACTGCTAAATGATATATTGACTGTTGTACCAAGCCAGTTTTATCTCAGAAGCAAATTAAATGGCTTTTACAGAATAAAATAAATTAATTAAAATGAAAATTTTTACTTGCATCAATATTTAAAGTACATTTATTAATTTATTTGGTAATCATGTAATAAGCAACATAATGTACAGTCAGCTAGTCATTACCAGAAAATAAACTCCTTGTGGAAAATACAAGGTGCTTCACATCGGGGTCCTGTTAAAATAACTAGCTAACATAACTGTATCCTGTAAATGTGTGTTTTACTTGATTTTTTGCTAAATATTTTTATCACATATTTTTAGATTTTTACTTCATTTTATTTATTTTTTTTCCCCCTAATTTTGTTTACACAATGCTCTCTATATTTTTTTAACCAATAAGTCTTTGAATTAAAGAATTTAGATTTTTTTTTTTTTTACTTAAATTGTTACAGCATTTTAATTTTCAGCAAAAATGTAACAGAAAGTATGTACATCACTCAAGTGAAAAAAAGCATGATGAGGGTGCTCAACCACAAAAAACAACAAACGGAAGAAAAAGTTGACACACCATAGCTCCAAAAGTAGAAAAATATTCATACAATAAATCAAACATGGTTACACTTTATTTTAAGGTGTCTTTGTTACAGTGTAGCTATACATCTAAGTACATTGTAATATTAATTAACTACATGTACTTATTATATGGTTAGGGTTGGGATTAGGGTTTGGTTTAGGGTTACTTGCATGTAATTATGCATTTATTGTTATTATAATAGTAAGTACACGTAACGTGTAACAAGGACACAAAAATAAAGTGTTACCTAAAACATTTTTACTTTCTCACTAAAAGTAACGTTTTGACCCATGTGGATCTTCATCAATAGCCGCATGGTTCAAAACAGTAATTTTGGTGAGAAAACGGCATAATTTTTTTTCTCCTTTTGGAGTTATGGTGTGCCATTTTTTTCTTTCTTGTTTAGCAATTTTAATTTTACAATTCAAAAATGTAATTAGGAATTTTGCTCACAAAGGAAACAAGATATTGTGCAAAGATGAGAGATTAAGTTTGTCAAAATTGTAAAACTAAATTAATTTGTTTCTATAGCCAAATTTTAGCAAATGCAGTCAATGAATAACATGAAGACAATTTCACAGAAATATTTAGCATGGAAAATTTCTTTCTTTCAGTAAACAGTTTTGAAACTAGCCAAATGACTGTACATCCTTCGCAATAAACAGGATCGGAAACCATAAAGCAAAAGCGCCCCCTGCAGTCTGTATAAATGCATGGCATATAAGACGATGTCTGTAGTTTTACCTGTGTGTGAGTGTGTATTTTCCACCATTGCTGAGAGTGCTCTGGTCAGGCCCTCTCCAACAGACCGAGGCTTTGGGCTGCCCACAGATCTTACAGCGGAGAGTTACACTGTCGCCCCTGTCGCACACCACCTCACTCAGGGGGACCACGAACTCTGGGGGAACTGCTGCTAGCAAATCAGAAACTTAGTCATTTGGCTGTTTCATTATGACACATGAACAATTTAATATATGCACAGAGATTTCCAAGAACGAAAGAACAATATTTTAACTTACCATCATAAATGTAGTTGGGATTCAAAAGCTGCAAAAATTAAATAAGCAATAATGTAATGTTAAATGTTTATATGGAGAAATTGTCATATCTATGAAATTGCATAATGAGTAATGGTTACATAATGAATCATTAGACTGTTAAGGCAGTACCTTTACAGAAACCTTATTGGCTGATCCATCTCTAGACTTGCGATAGCCATTCTCTGGTTTGCTCTCTTTCCTGCCGTCTTTGTCTCTCTTTTCGGACTTTCGTCTGATGCGTAGAGCTGTGTGCCATGATGAAGACTTCCTGAATGACAAATATAGCACTGGTTTAAGAGAGCTAATTCACAGCTGGATTATAAATATTAGACAATAAACAAGAAGTCAATACCATTTTAACGGTGGTGGCTTCTAAGTATGTCATAATAAGTGGATGCTTTCCCACTTACAGCTTAATTTAAGGTCAACATTAACTCTAAATGAACTTGCAAACTTAAAACACATTCTTAATACAAATCTCATTTTGACAAATCGTCAATTCCCATATGGCCCAAAAAAAAAAAAAAAAAAAAAAAAAAATCTGTGACCAAAATATATTGTGTTTAAACCCTCATATACCAAAATATACTTAAAAAGGCATTTTAGGGACAAAATACATTTCCAGTCTTACAGTAGCCTACATTTAGGGTAAATGCAAACGTGTATGGAATAGATCAAAACTACATTACATACAGACTATTTATATTATTATTTATAATTTTTATATTATTTTATAAGCTTATTTTATAATTGAATTTTATTCAAATGTGTTATATATTCATGTGTTATAGATAACAAAAACAAAAAGTTTTTCTTCAAATGTGACATACGTGACTGTATTTTCTCGGATGGAACTATATAATGCAAAATGTACTTTTTATTTTATTTATTTTTTTTCTAAAATATATTTTCAAAAATACACAAAAAAATGGCCAAAAATATATTGGTAGAACATATATTTATGCAAATATATTTTAAAGCATATTTTAGCAAATATATTTAAAGATATTTATTTTTGCCACATAGGTTATTGCAAAAAAAGCTTCAGAATTTTAATAGTTTTTAATGTTTTCAAAATCCAATCAATTCCTTAATGAATAAAATTTGACATTTATGTTTAGTATCCTGTTTAAACTTATATTAAGGAAGGATAATGGGTTTTGAGACTACGTTGGCACCCATTTGCTGTGCTACTGTGCTTTGCTTTTCATTCTGATTTTCTATAATATAATATAATATAATAATATAATATAATATAATATAATATAATATAATATAATATAATATAATATAATATAATATAATATAATAATATATTTTTCCAACTAATAATTTTATTTATTTCTGATGCAGCTAGTAAATTTCAACACGTTAACATGCAAAAGACAGCAACATGGATAAAATATGGAAATCTGCTGCTTGTATGAATAACAAAAATTCCAACCCATGTGGTGCTTCTTCACTCTAGAAGTAACTAGTCAGTCAGTCTATAATCAATAACAATTAATAACCAATCCTCACTTGAGGGTTCCATCAGGGTAGTCGGAAATGATGGTGGAGGTGTGACCCAGAACGTAGCCGGGGATCCAGCCCTCGGCTGCTGGGCCTTGTTCTGTGGCGGCACGGAAAACTAGAAACATGTTTTGCTGGTTAGAGGCTAATATCTGCACAACCTCTCCTTGATACACGCTGATCTCATCTTCTTTTAGAGCCACGTAGTCCTGGGTCACCAACATGGTTGACAGACTGCTGCTGCTGCTGCTTTCACTCTAGAAGCAGAAACACAGCAAAACATCAGAGTAGCAATTTTTATATTATTTATATTTTCATGTTATTTTTTATTTGATTAAGAATGTTTGCATATGAAGAATGTTGAAGATATTTAGTGAGCTGGTCAGAGAGCAAGAATAAAGCAAGCGCGAGCAGTTGTAGGAAAAGATTTACAATAGAAAGTTTACAAGATCCTCTTCCGAGTTCCACTAAAGAGTCATTCACACTGACAGTTCACAGTTAAATTGCTGATGGTTGTCCAGACACTGTACTGTTGGTTAAGTGTATCATGAGGTGGATGAGCTCAAATGTCTATGTTCTCACTGACAGTAACCACAACATGTTGAACTTTGTCACATCACTATCGCTCATGTTGCTTCTAATCGCTTACTCTCATTAAAAATGAATGACTTCTGGCCTCTTTGTTGCTGCAAATTGCTTTCAGTGTGATTATCCCTTAAGACTGTTGGTTAAAAGAAGAAATCTAACACCCTTAAAGACCCCATGAAATCAACATTGGAGTTTTGTGGTCTTTTAACTTCAAAACCATCTATATGCTAGTGGACTGCTGAAAGTTGACATGCACAGTCGTTCTCTTCTGGGAAACAGATGAAATATACTGATGCACTCATGTGTGTACCCAATAAAATGCTCTCTAGAATGAGAATATACCTTCCCCTAATACCCCTATGCTTCATAGTTGCTTCTGATGCATATAAAACCTATTTACTATTTTAAAAGAAAAGGAAAAGTCCCTTGATATGTCTCATTCCAAATTCATTTGTCAATGGTTTTATGGGGCCTTTGACACCCCAGAATATATTTTTAAATGTATTATCCCAAAAATCATTTTTGAAATCTGTTAAAAAAGCCGTAAGCAAGTTAAAAAGAAAAAGAGTTAGTAATTGTTAGTTGGCTGTGGTTTACGTGCTCCCAAGGCTTGCATATTAGGTCTTCTCAGGCGGTTAGGCAAAGAACATCCTGCCAGCTCGGAGCAATAGAATCAGCAGAAATAGTCAACGGATGTGCAGAGTTTCTGAGAAACTCTCAAGGAGTTATCCTGGTTAACAGTGTGCGTTGTTAGTTGCTCAGCACAGTCAAACCAGGCCAGTTAATTTCCACAAAAGCCTGTGAGAATCCTCTTTTAGTTCCAGGTCAACGCACATATACCCCAGCGGCCCGGGTTAGTATGAAGCCGGAGGTGGAGGTGAAGCAGGACTAGACCTCACTGAAGCCAGGAGCTAGAGTTTGGCTCTTACCCCATTGCTGTGAGTGGAATGCAGGGACTGCTCACTGGTGGAGGAGCAAGTACTGATGCGGTCCAACTCCTTACTGTGGGTGGAGTGCCTGCGAGTCTGACACTGGTTGCGACTCAACGTGTCACTCTGCTCTGTGTAAGAGCCAGGCCTGCCAGTAGGCGAAACTGGCGTTGAGGCCCAAAACGGGGAGCCCTTCTGGACTGCAAAGTTCTGAGGGTTCAAGGGGGAGAGAATGGGCGAGGGGACTTTGAGACGGGGCTTTGTCAGGGTGAGAGACAGGGGTGCGACTGTGGCTCTTGGAATGGGTGTTCCTGATTGGGCTTCCTCGCGTAGCTCCTTCAAGGGGCTCTCCAGGACCCGCATCCTAGGGACCTCACCGTTTAGGTCCAGGTCAGGAAGAGGACACGTACCTGAAGTGCGGTCATCTGGGGCGGGGGCGTGGTGGTGCTGTACAGGCTGGGGGAGACGAGAAGAAGGTTGAGGGATTCGGGAAGCTCGGGACCGAGAGCCACAGCTGGGACCCATGGCAGAGCTGCTGCTACCCCCCGGAAGTCCACTGCTGCTGGGTCCACCCAGACTGCTTGCCCCAACATGATTCCGTTGGTATTCAATGGGTGAAGTCAGTGCTGAGAAGACAACAATAGGCAAGTGATGTTATATAATATAACCCAGTCATAAAAGACATTTTCTTAGGTGGATGTATTATTATAAAGTGAAAGAGTAAAGCTATGAACAACATATTTTGAAAAATAACTAGTCACTGGAATGTCTAAATGACTAGATGGTCTTAAAAGTGAATTTTCAAAAGAGTGTTAAAATGTTTTTAACCCTGTTCTATGTTGTCTTACTGTTTAACTTAGCTGACAGCACTAATCACGTTATCAGTTGTTGAAAAACTAGCTGCCCTATTCCTGCTGTATTATCTTCAAATCCCAATCCATAACTAGTATCTTACAATTAATTAGTCATTTAGCATTTTGTTTAAATCAGGGGTGTCCTATCCTCCTCCAGGGGGGCCACTATTCTGCTATTTAGCTCTGATCTTTATTAAGCACATTTAAACCAGCTAATCAATGTCTTCAGTATTACAAGAAACTTCCAGGCAAGTGTGTTGGGGCAGGTTGGAGCTAAACCTTTGGCCCTCCAAGAGCAGGATTGGACACTCCTTATGTAATGCAACATATAGTACACATATTATGTGGACAATCCCACTGGAGAAGCATGAGGTCAAGCCAATTACTTGGTGGTCGTTCATAGTTTGTGGGGCTTTAAACCTATTACGTTTTGGGTAGCAGATATTTAACCACTAACCTCCTATTTTGTAACCTTCTTGTTTTATTTATTTATTTTTTTTTTTTAGAAATCCTACAATTGTGTTACCATTGAGGAAGTTTCTCTGGTTCTCCAGGATGCTGCTGATCTGCTGGATCCAAGCCAGGGAAACCGCCCGGTTGGAGGAATGGAGGACATAGTGCTCTGTACTGCCAGTGGATGACCTTGAGGTCAAAATAAACTTACAAGGGTCATTGTCAGGACTCTCTTCTAGACCCAACCAACTGACCTGCAGAGCAGAGAGAGAGACAAGAGATAAATGTTTTTACTTGCTGTGTCTTGAGCACAGTGTTTTCTACGGCAGTGATTCTGTCTACACACCTTTATGCTGTTCTTAAACAGATAGCCCGGCATAGAGAAGCCCTTCTTTTTATCCAGAGGTTCACTGAAGATAACTATCTGCTCAAAGAGAAAGACACGCCTCTCTTTCATGCGGGAAAGGAGACCACCATCCTGATCGGAGACCATGAAGGTGTCCTGGAGAAGCAGTCTTCCCTGGGCTACAATTTTACCCTAAAAGCAAAAGTAACAATAAACAATGCACATGCAAACAATTCCCTTGCATGTGCAAACAAAACTGCACTAAAAAAGAACATTCACAACAAGTACAGGTTAGTTTGAAATATTCTATAGTGATGTTCCCACATTTTTTAATTGGAGGCAAGGTCACTGTTTTATTTGCTCGGATTGTGAATAATTTTGTCAGCCATCTAAACTCTTTCCACAAAATAACAAAAAATCACTGTCATATTTGGTTTGATTAGTTTTGATGTGGAAAAAATAAAAATAAAAAGTTTGTGAACAGCTTGTGGACTTCCTGCTGATTTATGTACATACAGAACAATTGTTAATGGCTGTGATTTTAGCTTTCCATCTACACACTCGCAAACTTTTGCAAATAAGGTAAGAGAAACGTGTCTTACATCAAATCCTTGGAGGCGTCCAACATTCATCATGTCATTGCAGCGTTTTGGAACAACACACATCACCTCTACTGCTTTCTGTGAGAGAGCATATGTAGTTTAGGACTAGATTTTTACATTTTCTGAAGGTGTTTGCCTGTTTAAAATTTGCCACCATAATACAAAGGTGTTGTGGGTGGTTACTATGGTGTTGCTACTGTATGTGGTTTACTGTAGCCCAAGTCAAAGATTCCCAACTTCATTTCTCTGATATTCTGGGGTGTAGATATGAATCAGGTTACAGGTGTAATATTATTTATGTTTTATCATCTCCTAGTCATAAATTGAGGCATAAATTGATTTAAAGTCAGACTGATTACTGATTGTTTAGAAATGTCAGATAGCAACATTTTTCCTTAACAATCTGCATGATTTGAGGTACAGTATCATTTATATTTGTAACATAAATGATACTGGATGAGTTATGTGTCAAAGTTAAAAGTTAAGCCCATGTCTTAACAAATACCCTTACCTCTAATTCTACAATGTCCACACCAGCCTTTTTGGAGAACTTGAGAAAATCCTAAAATAAAGCAACCAGAACAATAAGAAACATTCATTTATGTTGAAAGACAATGATCTTTTCTCTACATCTATACTTTACATAAAGATGGGTCAGTAGTACTGGAAGCAATGACTACATTGCTACTGCAATTTCACTGCCTGACCTTCAGCAGAAGCTGGTATTTCATGATCCGCTGCACTGGTTTAATCAGTAGATCTGTGAGCTGTAGCCTGTGGCCCAACCTCTGTTTTAAATCCTGATGAAGATATAAAAAAAAAGATGAGATAAAGTGGTTATGAGTCTGTCTTACTTTTTATGACTCATATTTAAATGTCAGGGAGGATGCGTCTTACCTCAAAATACGTGTCAATGTACTCTGAAACAATGTGCTCTGATTTGGGCTTGTTTTGGCAGTACACAATGTACATGTGCAGTCTTCGTTCCTGCAGTCAAAACAGAATTTCAGACAAAGAAGGTCAAAACTTACTCATCTTTCAAAAGAAGATTTGAAAAAAAGGACAGATCTTGTCCTTCATGTTTATTGTTCTATGCAGCTTTCCAGTTATGCTATAATATATAATGTACTAACAGCTATGATTCAGTTATTGCATATAACACATATTGACCACTTTCTTTTACTACAAGTATGGCATTTAAAGGAAAAGTTCACCCAAAAATTAAAATTCTGTCATTATTTTCTTACCCTCATGACATTTGAAACATGCATGCATGTTTTATTCTGTTGAATACAAAAGAAGGTTTTCTGAAAAATGTTTTGCCTATACAATAAAAGTAAATGGGGTCCAAAACAACATTGACTTTTACTGTATGGACAGAAAAGTCAAATTTATTTGTATAGCACTGTGAAGTACACAATGTTCCAAAACAGCTTTACAGAGAAGTCATGATGTTAATGTTTATAATATCTTAATATCTTTATGATCAGATTAGAGCTGGTTGATGATACAGTTTACAAATTGATACAAGCAATCAGGCAATTGAGCTATGCTATATAGTATGCCCTACATGTGTGCTGTATATAAGTGGATAAAATAAACATACTTATATATCCAACTTTATGTAAAAAGCTGTGAGGTAATATAGTTAATTTTGCAGTCAAAACTTGCTATATAGTATATATTGCTTCAAGTGAGTATAATGTAGATATGCAGGCAGAGCTGGGTAGTAACTGATTACATGTAATCGGATTCCAAAAATGAAGTACTTGTAATTAGATTATATTATGTTTAAAAATGTTCATAATCAGATTACAGGTTACAGTTATTTCTAAGCATTACATTATTAAATATTATTCACACTATAAATAATAAATAAATAATTATTCACGCAGTAAATTATTCAGAATTTATTTATTCACCCCAATTCAATTTTATACCTACATACCCATACCTGTAATGTACTTTCTTTGTCTTGTTGTTGTTGTTTTTTTTATCAATATGGTACACAATTAATTATCCAAGTACAATATTAATAATATAATTTGTAATCAGTAATGGACTACAAATCCTAAGTAATCTACCCAGCACTGTAAGGTAGGATGTACCATATATCCAACTCTAAATATATTGTTGGGTTATAATATAATATAGTTCACATAAAATCAAAACAAAATAAAATAACAACGACACATTTTTTTCAAAACATTGTCACTGTTTCAAAACACTGAGACCGAGATTGTTCAAAATCTTATTTTGTCCCTCACAGCTTTTTTTCTTTTAGCTGTGACTGCATTCACTGCTTTTATGGCTTAAAGGTGAAGTGTGCCTTTTTTGGGGGTGTAAAATATCCACATCTCAGATAAATATAAAGAAAAACAACTATATGTAATTCATAAGTTGATTCACCCTAAAAGTGTAGACACTGTAACATCCCAACTGGACTGACACAGCAACATGATATAAAGTCTGAGGCAGGAATATCCATTTAATTTAATGATATTTGTTGAAACCCCACAATGAATCATTTCATACCTGTCTTATAAACAGCTGTGCGAGCCTATCTGGGTCTTCCAAGCACTTCTCTAGTTCACCAAGAAAGAAGCTACAAAGATTAGAGGTGCAACATTAATGACAGGAAATGAAGGTCTTGGTGGTATTTACGAGAATGAGAATCTTAAGTGTGTCACATGCTATGTTTCACATACTCTTTATGCCAGTCATAAATCTGGTGAATGTTTCCAAAGACGATCTTATCTTTGCCCTTCATGTCGTCGGGTACACCCTCCTCCTTCATCCTGCTCATGTAGCCCTGGAGGTGCCAGAACACATCAGTATGGTTACCATATGGAGACAGCAACACGTAAAACGTGATCTTACTCGACAACCATTCTGAATAACACAACATTTGTGTAACTCCTCAATAGATGGATACACTACTGATCAAACAAAACTAAACCCTGACAGCAGCAGCCAATTATGATTACTCGAATGGATGTGTTCAGTTACATGCGGTCACCATAGTGATCTCACTGCGGTATTCGTTAAAAGAACTGAATATAAGCCCACCTCCACGACTGCACCAAGGTCTCTCACGTAGTCTCTCTCTGTCTCCACCAGTTCCAGCAGTACATAGCTGAAAATGAAAGAGAAAAACATTCACATACAACTCAAAGAACAATTCAAGATGGTAGGCAGAGTCAAAAGAAACATATTTCATTTAGTATAAAAATGTATCTGTAAAAATGTTTCTAATTAAATTTTTCTAATTTTTCTAATTAAGAATTCTAATTAAAATATTTATAATACCCAATATTTGAGTGTGCTTCACATTTTTTATGCTTATAGTACTCTATAGGAATCAATGCTGTCTACGTCTGTGCCTTTTCACATGACTCACATCAGTGTTCCTCAATGCATTGATCTCTATAGAATGAACCTTGAAGCTAACTGAACTGAATGTAAAGCTTTATTAATGAGAAGCTCAACGTTCAAACTATTTCAGCTTCTGACCTTTTAAAGCAACCACAATAATTATGAGACAATTCGCGTCATATCGTAATGTATAAACAATATGCTACATGATCCTGTACCTGTTTTTAACCAGTTAAATTAAACAAGAGCCTTCCAAGACAGTAAGGTGTCATGAAAAGAGTCACATTTGAAGAGTTATTTTTACTATCTACAATGTATCAAATAGTCAGTATGACTCTTTTCTGTTCTAAACTTCCCTCTTTTGTCTTCTTTTGCTCTTTGGCCATTTAAGTATCATTCCAGCTACCTAAAAACCTTTGTGATACCTCTCTGAACCTCTGCGACCTGCAAGACTTTTTGTGTAGAGATCAAAACACTGACACTTGTGTTGAGAGATGCTTGGAAGCTCTGACATTATTCATGTTTGTCAAGTCAGTCACTAAAACATTCCACACAAGAGATTTAATTTTACGACTACTAGGTTTTTAGAGAGCTAATATACAAATACTTATAAATAAGAGAAAAACACACTGTCTTCTCTTGAGGATGCCAGTCTTGCGTTCGTCCATCTCATCGATGGGAGAGGAGGAAGACAGGAGGGAGTTATCCGATGGGATGCAGGAAGGACTACTGCTATCTCCTCGCTCAACAGAGAGAGAACTAGGCCTGTCCTCCAGACTCTGACAAAGAAAAAGTGGACAATACAAAAACATTCAACGTGAAATAATGGATTCATGCTGTGATTTCCTACACCTCTGTGATCTCTTACCATTTTGCTCTTGACGAGTTCCTCAATGGCACTGACCAGTTCAGCTGCACTCGGTGTCTCTGAGCTGCTGGGACGCCCAGCCAGACGGGAGGTAGCCTACACAAAAAAAAAAAAAGAAAAAGAAAAAAAAAAAGACGAATGTTTAGAATCTAAATAAAGTAGGACTCTCAAAAACAAAAACAAACAAACAAACAAACAAAAAAAAACATTAAACAAAACAAAACAAGACAAAACAGAACAAAACCCCAAAAAACAAAATAACAAAACAAAACAAAAACAAACAAAAAACAAAACAAAACACCCCCCCAAAACCAAACCAAACCAAACCAAACAAAACAAAACAAAACAAAACAAAACAAAACAAAACAAAACAAAACAAAACAAAACAAAACCACCAAAAACCAAACAAAACAAAAACCCAAAAAACAAAACAACCAAACAAAACAACAAACAAACAAACATAAAACAAACAAACAAAACCAAACAAAAACCTTTTTAGGGTGGTTTACACCATTTTTTGTTTGGTGTTAAATTCAGTGCTGTCTAATTTGCATGTTAAATGCCCTGTATGTCTTTTTTTTTTCATGAGGCCTAGTCCATTAAGAGGTGTGACACCCTTTTCCAGTTATGGTTACATAGTTGAATGACTAATCAGTAATTAGCACTTGGATCCAGTATTGAAAAATGAACCACAAAGTCTAAAGACTTCAATATTTATTTATTTTGTGAATCTGCAATGATGCTCACCATTGTAGTGTTCTTACAATGAAGGCGGAAACATTCCAGTCCAAATATGGCAATGGGTTTCTGTATTCGCCAGCCAATCAGGGGCTGATTTCAGAGTGGTGGGGGCATATATAGGGGGAATGGAAGTAGGAACTTTGGTTTGGAAGATTTAGGTTGTTTTGGGTGAAGAGTAAGTGCACACATGGCCCATGCATGTGATTGTACGCACTCCTGAATACTCCATTAAGGGGTACATGAAAGGTCACGGACAAGGTCAAGGGCTTTCTCAGTCTATAACAGTCAGAAGTTCAAATTTTTAGAAATGCTACTGAACAGGATCAGTTTCTGTGCCTCAATAAACAAGTTCTGGTAAAGCAAAACTGAGGACATGTGGAGTATTCAAATAAATTAATGGACAAGAAGGACAATATACAGTGAGGATGAGGTATAAAAGTAGAAAAAATGACTTCAAAAAAGGAAAGAGGAGGAGAAAGCTGGAGGAGAGAAGACTACATAGAGAGATAAGGAAACTGAGACAAAACAGAGGCAGAACAGAAATCAACATAATGCTGGAGAACATTAAGAAACAAAGAGAAAACAGACAGCAGTTAGAGAGGCCTATCAGACGACCTTCTAATCATCATGGAGTCAACATGAAGTCAGCATGAAACTGTATTTACAACAGATTTTACGTCCACAATGTAAAATTTTTCTTCGTAACACAGTTCTTAAGGAAATGTAAGGTAAGCTTTGATCCACAAGGTAATGATTGTATCACTAAAAGTGGGCATTCCATACTAGAAATCGTAGATGGACTTGAATACAAATTTGGAGTTGATTGTGGAGGACTGTTTTCTCCCTATAACAGTGCTTGCATGTGCCTTTGTGGGTCTTTTTGACCAGGACATGGACACTGAAGGTCAGGTTTGCCCTCAAGAGAATATTTACACAATAAGACCAGGAATATGTTATAACAACATACAGGGTCTGATTTCATGTTGACTTCAAGAAAACCTGTTTATTATTTGGTCTATATCAGCATTTTTAAAGCAGTAATAAAATCTCAAAACAAATCAATAACGATTAAAAAAATCCTTCCACTAAGTTATATTCTGATGACTGGTATTTACCTTGTCCTCCTGGGAGTCCTGTTGTAGAAGGCTGTGCTGTTGGATGGCCATAGGGGGCGGCAGGGGAACCGAGTCAGGCCCTTCCTCCCCTTCCTCCTCACCACAGCTCTGCATCCCTGAAGAGGAAGACTTAGACAGAGTGCCACTGCTCAGTCCCTCATTTCTCATCCTCTGTGAGAAACAGAGAGGAAGAAATAAAGAGAGATAAACATTGTTAAGCTATGAAACAGCTCAGCAGCTGTGGAACGTTTCTATACCAAAATAGCTCCAGTGGAAGAGTTGCACTGTTTTTATAACTGCTCTACACTGGAAACCACAGGACATGAATAACACTTACAAATCATACACTTAAAAAAACAGACAGAACACTACATTTACCAAATGCATTTACCAGGAAATGAGTGGCAACTAACTACCATATCTATTTACTTGTCTGGGAGCTGTTTTAACTATTTTCACTGTTGCAATAGGACTCTTTTACAGCAGCCCCTCACTGCAGAACAAAGATCCATGGAGCGGGGTTGGATCCACATCTAGGGGGTGGAGACGGGTAGGTTTAGGTATATGTAAGGTGGGAGGAGTTGGATATGGATCCAACCACGCCCCCTGGATCTTGTGTTCTGCAGTGAGGACCATCTCCTCTTTTAGGCACTTTTTTATTTATTATTTTATTACGTGTTAGATAATTGTCTAACATAAAATTAATTTAGCAGTTTTAAAGTTTATTTTTTGTTTTCCGTGTCATTTTTTCATAATTATCTTTTTCTTTTTTTTCTTTTCTTTTTTTACAAAAATACAAAAAAAGTGAAATATCATTACAATTTAAAATAACTGTTTTCTATTTTATTGTATTTTAAAATATTATGGCAAAGCTAAATTTTCAGCAGCCATTACTCCCACCTTCAGTGTCACATGATCCTTCAAAAATCATTCTAATATGCTGATCTGGTGCTCAAATAACATTATTATCTTAACTTAAAACTTATTATTATCACAGCTGAAAATAGCTGACTCCAAACTATGAATTGTACGGTATATACAGTGCCTTGCGAAAGTATTCAGACCCCTTCATTTCTTTCACGTTTTGTTATGTTTGCTGCCTTATGTTAAATTGCTTTAAATTACTTTTTTCCCACATCATTCTACACTCCATACACCATAATGGTAAAGCAAAAAACTGTTTTTTAACATCTTTGCAAATCTATTAAAAATAAAAAAAAACTTAATTGATTCCATTGCATAAGTATTCAAACCCTTATCTGGGACAGCTGAAATTTAGCTCAGGAGCATTCATATTGCTTGTAGATTTTACTACACTTCAAGTGAAGTTAACCTGTGGCAAATTCAATTGAATGGGTATGATTTGGAAAGGCAGACACATTTTAATAAAAGGTCTAACAGCTGAAAATGCATATCAGAGTAAAAACCAAGCCCTGAGGTGAAAAGAACTGTCTGTAGAGCTCAGAAACAGTTTGCGTCAAGCAACACATCTGGCGAAGAGTTCAGAAAAAATTCTGCTTCATTGAAGGGTCACAGAATCATGAAACCTTCATTACTCTTAATGGAAGACATCTGAAACAACTAGAACTCTTCCTAGAGCTGGCCTCCTGGCCAAACTGAGCAACTGATGGAGATGGGCCTTGTCTAGACTGGTGACCAAGAAGCTGATGGTCACTCTAGTTGAGCTCCATGATCATATGTGGAGACAGGAGAAATCTACAGAAGGACAAACATCACTGCAACACTCCACCAATCTGGGCTTTATGGCGGTGTGGCCAGACTTCTCCTCAGTGAAGACACACGAAAACCCACTTGGAATTTGCAAAAAAAAAAAAAGCACCTTAAGGACACTGAGAAAGGACACTTAGACACTGAGAAACAAGATTCTCTGGTTTGATGAACCTCAATTCCAAGCATCATGTTTGAAAGAAACCAGGCACTGCTCATCACCTGCAGAGTAGCATCCCAAAAGTAAAGTGTGATGGTAGCAGCCTCATGCTGTGGGACTGTTTTTCAGCGGCAGAGACTGAGGGACTCATCAGAGTAGAAGAAAAGCTCAATGCACCAAAATATTGAGATAGCCTTAATGAAAACCCAGTTCAGAGCGTTCAGAACCTCAGACTGGGCAGAAGGTTCACCTTCCAAAAGGACAATGACCCTAAGCACACAGCAAGAGTGGCTTATAGACAACTCTGTGGATGTCCTTGAGTGGCCCAGCCACAGCCTGAGCTTGAACCCAATCAAATATTTCTGGAGAAACCTGAAAATGTGTGTCTGCCCCCGTCCAACCTGACAGAGCTTGAGGTGAAGAGATGAGGAGAAGAATGGCAGATAATTGCCAAATGATGATGAGCAAAGCTTGTCGCATCATACCCAAAAATACTTGAGGCTGTAAAGGTGCTTCAGCTAAGTACTGAGTTAAAGGTTTGAATACTTATGCAATGTACTTTTATTTAATTTTAAATAAATTTACAAAGTTGTGACAGTTCTGTTTTTGCTTTGTCATTATGGTGTATGGATTGTAGATTGATGTGGAAAAAAAAGTAATTTAAAGCAGTTTAACATAAGGCTGCAACATAAAACGTGAAATAAATGAAGGGGTATGAATACTTTCGCAAGGCACTGTACATGCTCAAATACAATTTCATAATACATTAATTGATATGCAATTCACTGCAGATATTTTTTAACTGACTGCATTAATCAAGCTAATAAAAATCTGTATGTGTTAAAACAAAAAGGGTGTTACTGTATTGTTTTCTGGTCACCAACCTCCTCTATGGTCTCATCTTGTGGTGTGGCGGCACTGTCATCTGAGTCTTTCTGTGAGCCGGCGTCTGTGTTCTTGCGGACATCTCGACTCTTCTTGTGCTTGTGTGCAAGTTTCTTCACATGGCCGTCTGCTTTACCACTGCTGAGCCGTCTGACAGGGCTGGTCAGCCACTTGCGCAGAGTATTTCCGGGCCGTTTGGGTCCAGGAGAGCTCTGCAAATGACCCGGCTGCAGCGTGGCACTGCCCGAAAGTCCTCCTTCATTACTGGAGACTGAGAGCGTGTCTTCAAAGAAAGAAGGAGAGAGAGAGAAAGAGAGAAGTAGTGTTTACATGTCTTGCTGGGCCTTTTTCTGGGTATTTCTATTTTATAGAACAGCTGAAAACAGCAAGCATGAGTTCATAGCTGTACAGTCATACAAATCATTAATCAACAATCAACAACTAATCAATAATCTGCCAATTAATCAAACATCAAAAATTCATCAACAACATAGTGTCATACATTATAAGGTGTAATTAATAACATAATATAAAAATAATATTTTGTTTGTAAATAAATAAACAATAGACACATGAATCGCATGTATGTAGGGCCAAGCCAAGTAAAAACTTTCTTTTTGTAAAAGATTTTGCTTGAAAAAGTGTCCTTGCATTATTATTATTATTATTATTATTACTACGGTCATTATTAATATTATGATTTATTATTATTATTTAAATAAATGCCATTTGTCTCAATATTTTTTATTAGTGCTGTCAAATGATTAATCACGATTAATCGCATCCAAAATAAAATATTTTGTTTACATAGTATATGTGTGTGTACTGTGTACATTTATTATGTATATATAAATACACACCCATGCATGTATTTAAGAAAAATATGTTACATTTATATATTAAATACATTTATATATAATATAAATTATATGAATATAAATATATACATCTAAAAATATATGTAAATATTTTCGAAATATATACTGTATGTGTGTGTATTTATATATACATCATAAATATACACAGTGCACACAAATATAATATGTAAATAAAAACTTTTATTTTGGATGCGATTAATCATTTGACAGCACTATATTTTATATCACACAAAGACATTCAAATATTTTTATATCTGGTTTTATGTGTGCAAATATTTTTGATTCCACTGTACATAGCCATTTCTCAAAACAGAATTATTACAATATCACTGCAGCACAGCTTACAGTGTTATAACTATATATTGATGTATGTTACATAACTAAAATCATATCAAGCATATCTGAAAAGTCATATCTGACAGATGCTCTCTTATGCAAATTATTCTGGATTTTGTGGAGAAGTGTGTGAGCGTGCTTTTCTCACCACGAGGTGACTCTATAGTGATGCAAATCGCAGCTCTACTTTTCGCTTCAGAGAGGTTTCTGTTTTCAGCCCTCTTCAAAACTGAAACAACAAAACTTTCTTAAAAGACCTTTCTCTGCACCTTAGAGAATATGTCCTTACATAAAGCTTGCATAAGATATTCTCGTCAGTCTACTGATGTGCAGAAGAAAGGCTTCTGATGAACGGTCTTCACGGGAGGAGTGGAAAAATCAAGAGTGTCTTTCAAGAATCAAGAATCTTTATTGACTCACTATATAAACGTAGTATATAAATCTTTCTTATGTTGTATATATGAATTCTCAGCTGTCTTGCTCTCAGTAGTTTGTCCCCTCACTCTGGGCAGTATATTGAAGTAGCTGACCCTAGTGTGACCCATCTGTCATAGTTCACACTCGGTGTATTTGCCAAAAATACACACTCACACATAGCTACACCTGGTAAACAAACTCCAACAAAGTAATGAACAAAGAGATGAACATATCAATTCCAGTGATGAAATCATATTACTATTGATGTCCGTAAATGAGTCACTGTAAACTGATTACTGCATATTGATTAATTTTAACCGATTCACAAAGAAATTGAATAAACTCTTACTGTGGCTCATTCTGCCCAAGAACTACCCAAATCAAGACTGGCATGGAAAGTGACCAGTCATAGTTAGTTTTTGTTTTTTATACATTCTTAATATGTGTTTTTTGGACAGGTTTATCTAAAACAAGTAATATCTGAGTAACAGACAAACAAAATGAACTCTGAACTGGTTAACAGCAGAATTTTGTATTTAGCCACACTGACACAAGGCACACAATTTAGCAAGTGTGTTTTTGTTACTGTCTTTTTTACAACCTTCATAGCAGGATAGAAACCGTAAATTAGCCATTTTAACACAGACATGTTGGTTTTGCAATGTCCACAACATAATATTTCGAAAATTTCTCTGACTGGAAAACTTTTTGATAATTGAATATGATTTTTGGGTGTTGTTACTAGATATATCAGTGATAAATGTGATGTGTGTTTGCATTTGTGTTACAAATTCATTCCTCCTGCGCTGTCGTTAAATTCACACCTGAACAAACCGAGCCTTCAGCGCTACAGAAATGAGCCCTGTGTTGGACACTGTGTATTTGTCCGACTGTCCCCTCATAAGAACCTTACAGTAATTTGTACATTACACCAGATATAAATCATATATAAATAGATTTGAAATATTACAGAAAACTTGAAGAACTATTTAAAAAAAAAAACACTTTCCATCCCAACTGAGGTAACATTCATTAATTAGGAAGGGGTCCCTGTTTTAAAAACCAGCATATGCTGGTTAGGTATGTTTTGAAGCATGACTGCTGGTTTGAGCTGTTTTAAGCTGGTCCTGAGCTGCTCAAAACATACCTAACCAGAATATACTGTTTTTTTTTTTCTACAGGGGTGTGATATCACATGCTTGAGGTGTGACAAAATGATGCTTTCTCATACTTTGAATCTCTCACTTCAAGGCTTCAAGGACTGAGGGGTAATATTTAGAAAGAGTTTCATTTGTTAGAGACTCTAATTTATGATGCTTTCGAATAAGCGTAATCATCTATTCTGTTTCACGGAGAGCCTCTTATGTCTGAATTAATAATGAAGACTCGCTCACAAACACAAGTACAGGTTTCACAATGTTTTGCTGCATGTGCATAGCAACCTTTATTAAGAGCACAGAGACTTCCCAGACTGTATACAAGCACAGCCCTGACCCAGAACACATAATCACCAACATAACATCTAAATCAATCAGTCTGTGAACAAAAGCACCATCATAAATTCCTATTCCTATGCTATTTGGGTCAATGACAAAACAAACATGTTAACAATAAAAAAGGAAAAATTATTTAAAATGTGCCAAGTTATATAAATGTACTCGTTGTATTCATGTTGATTTCATAAGATTTTGAAAAAAATATATATATATTTTCAAGAAAAGTTAAAATTTAAAAAAGTAAAAAAATAAATAAACAAAGATATTCTATGTGATGTAATTAAGTAAAAATAATAACTAATTGAAAACATATGTGTAATGTACATTTTAACGATTATTTTCAAAAACATTTTACATATACTTTTTTTTCAAGGAAAAGGATATTTTATTTTGTTTTATTTTATTTTATTTTATTAATTCAGTCAGTTTTCAGAGAAAAATGTCACAGCACATGACAAACGTAACTAATTTTGCCTTATCATAAAAAGGTCAAACAAACTTTAAGAAACTTGTCCTTGACACAGTCGGGAGGATCTGTGGTATATTCATGCATTTTTAAAATATATATTTTTATTTAAATTTAATTTAATTATAAAATATCAAATATCACTACTTAATAATATGTTTTTAAAAAAATAATAATTGATTTAATAAGAATATCTAAAAAAAAAAAGGAAATAAAAATAAAAATAAGGAAAATAAAAAATAAGGATTCTTCATTATTATTAAATCAGAACATCTCTCTGATATTTCTGACTTTATGCCTCCCAAAATATTAAAATTAATTTAAATGCAGAAGTAGATACCATAAAGAACATAGTCTTTTTTCCAATTTGTGTATGAATTGCATTTTTAATGTATATTTATATAAATTAATAGATCAAAGTAATGTCATGTCATTAATGTATTCATTTTGGCTCTGCAAACTTAAAAAGCAGACAGCATCCAATTTTAAATGCTGACATCCCCTCAAAATCAACTGCTGTAGAATTTGTTTTACTAAAATGAAAGTGCAGTAACTAAATTAATATGAAGAACATTCTATAGACACCTGGACATCTATAAAATATCTATAAACACAGGAACAAAAGAAAAAGTTCAGACAATTCTGACCAAGCTTTTTCATTTTTAGATGCCACGAGTAATGAAAATTATTAATCAACAAATAGAAAAAAAAAAGATTTTTAATAAAATCTGACAATCATTAAAAATAACTATTTCTTCATGTTGTCTCTGTAGAAGTGCCTTAAAAGTACCTCTTGTGAATCTTAATATAATCCTGGATATGAAATATACATCTGAATATCCATACCCTATCTTAAATACACTGAAACCTCTTAAATAAACATAAACCGCACTACAGGTATATTAAGCTGAGTTACGACTACTGTATTCAGTCCTGACAGTGTTGTTGTCCTGTGAGGCACGTACCCAAATCCAGCAGCCAATACTTGCAGTTCTCTGAGCGTCCTGAAGCTGAACCCATGTGACAAAGTGGCCTGACTGATAAAAATGAGTGTATTCCATGTGCCATACCAAGAAGTGATCCGGACAGAGGAGGCAAACTACACCATCTCCTCTAAACTGAAAGGATGTTACCACATAATGTTGAGAGGAGAGTGATGGACTATGAAAGAAAGGGAGGGACAGAGAGAGAGGGAGAGAGGAAGGGGGATGGAGAAAGAGGGAGGTTTGGTGTTTCATGCACAGCTGTGACTAAGTTATGCTCAGAATGAGAGAGAGAGAGGAAGGGAAAACCGGATGAGAAGGCTCAAAGAGAGGAAAGAGGTGTAACCTACAATTCTTTAATATGAAAGATGTGATTCTGAAAGAGTCAGAGTTAAAGTCTTCTCAAAACTAGGCACTTTCAGCTTTTTTAGTAGTTTTCTAAATTGGCGGAAGCTCACAAAGAATATAAGCAGGTCATATATAATATATTTTGCTTTTATTGCCCTTTGTATTTCATCTTGCCCCCAAATTTTAGTCTAGATTCTCATTAGATTTATCTTTTACAGTATATCAATTTACACACTTTTAATTTTATAGGTGGCACTGTCGCTTTTGCATTCATGTATTAATTTCAGTGACTTTCCCAGGAAATCACGTTTTTTAAAATTCCCTCTGGTTTTCAAGACTGGGATCTCTGATTACGGTTTTACTTGATCTCAGGGAGAAATATGGTATGATTCTTGACAGATTGGCTTTCTGGGATTCACACAGCTTATTAAAATCTCAAAAAACCTTTTGAAAAATAATGGCGATACATATATTTTAGATTCTGTTGTGTGAAGATTGATGAACATGCCATGTGGATGATGGCATTCAGCAAAACAACATCAGTCAAGCTTTGACCTGTTCAAACATTTTCAGCATTTTTCATTGGGAACAGTAATAATACATCTCAGTTGTAAATGACAGTTTTAAAGCGTACAGTACGACTGGGAGGCTTGGCCAATATCAGGTCACAGCATGAAAATCAAGTAAACTATACAAACAACTGCCTCTATATCACCTACACAAATGGCTGCCTCCCTTACAGGCTGCACCGGGGCGGATGGCTACAAAGATCTCCCTGTTTAAGCGTTTTTGGCTGCTTAACAGTAGCTGGTCTGTGGCCAGTCGAACTGCTTCCTTTGCTTTACATACACACACACACATACGCAGATCCGTAACTGCTTATGCCAGAACTAATCAACATTCTACTTAAGAATCTGCTCTGGGCTCATGGTAGCCTAAAAGTTTCATTTCTTTCTGCCCCTCTGGACACGTTGCAACACAGCCGCTGCCTTAAATATACCTTGAACATTTCAGCGAACAAAATAGTCTGGGCAGCAATTTAAAGAGGTTGAATACACTGGCCATCGTGAGTTATGACGGTTCCTATTTCACATTCTATAAATACAGATTGTCCTTGCTGTAAGAGAACCGGCTGTTTGACATTTCCCATGACCTCTGCCAAAGGAAAGGTGCTTGTCTACTTGTAATGATGTCATAAAATGGACATTAATGACAGGTATGTATCCTTTTAACTTAGTAGTTACAATATGAGTGTTATATTACTTTACAAGCTTTTCATTGATTATCTCTTTAATAGACAGACAGACAGACAGACAGACAGACAGATAGATAGATAGATAGATAGACAGACAGATAGATAGATAGATAGACAGACAGACAGACAGACAGACAGACAGACAGACAGACAGGCAGACAGACAGATAGACAGACAGACAGACAGACAGACAGACAGACAGATAGATAGATAGATAGATAGATAGATAGATAGATAGATAGATAGACAGACAGAGACAGACAGACAGACAGACAGATAGATAGATAGATAGATAGACAGATAGATAGATAGACAGACAGACAGACAGACAGATAGATAGATAGATAGATAGATAGATAGACAGATAGATAGACAGACAGACAGACAGACAGGCAGACAGATGATAGATAGACAGACAGACAGACAGATGATAGATAGACAGACAGACAGACAGACAGACAGATGACAGACAGACAGACAGACAGATGATAGATAGATAGACAGACAGAAAGACAGACAGACAGATGACAGATAGACAGACAGACAGACAGATGATAGACAGATAGACAGACAGACAGACAGACAGACAGATGATAGATAGACAGACAGACAGACAGATATATAGATAGACAGACAGACAGACAGACAGATGATAGACAGACAGACAGACAGACAGACAGACAGATAGATAGACAGACAGACAGACAGACAGACAGACAGACAGACAGATGATAGATAGATAGATAGATAGATAGATAGATAGATAGATAGATAGATAGATAGATTTTCTTTCTACATCATGAGGTAAAAATAAATCAGTTTCAGTAACTTCCCAGAATTCTCCAAACTGAACACCACACCCTGCACACACTAATGATCTTCTCTCAGATGCTGCCCAGTCATCCTTGTGTGGGTGACCTCAAAAATCTTTGCCTGGTGACCTTCTTAGTTTTACCACATGCTCGTCCTTTGTAATCAAGTCTTTGTCACAAATCATGGTCCATTCAGAGTTTTCAAAAGCAGTGACTAACCACCATGAATTCCATGTTACACATCCTTGATCATGAGGAACTGACCCACAAATATAACCATTGACCAAACCAAACCAAAATTTAACAGCCAACCATCCACAATTTAGGCAAAGCAAGGCAAGTTTATTCATACAGTACATTTCATACACAATGGTAATTCAAAGTGCTTTACATAAAAGGAAGTAAAATAATCATAAAAAAAGTCACAACAATAAAACAGGGAACTTAAAAACTTTCAAAATGATTTAGAAATTGATTTAAAATGAATTTAAAACAGTTAAAAATAGAAAATGATTATACATAAAATACAGTTCAGACGTAGCACAGTGCTCATTCAATAAATGCACAGCTAATCAGATGAGTTTTGAGTCTGGATTTAAATGTGGCTAATGTTTTAGCACATCTGATCTCTTCTGGAAGCTGATTCCAACTGCTGGCGGCATAATAGCTAAAAGCGGATTCCCCTTGTTTTGTGTGAACCCTTGGAATTTCTAACTGACTCAGTCCTAATGATCTGAGTGGTCTGATCTGAGCGGTTTATATTCAGTGAGTATATCTGCAATGTATTTATTAAAATCCCAGCAGATAAAATCAAATCTCATCTAAATATTGTCCTGCAAATATTCATCTTCTCTTTGAAATAGGTCACATTACAAATGTTACCCATGTTTTAATGCTTTAAATATTTTATTATTATACATAATATTATATAAGGGTGTAACGATACACGTATTCGTATTGAACCGTTCGGTCCGAGGCTCTCAGTTCGGTACGCATTACAAACCGAACGATTCGTTGGACTAATCCTATTACATTTGGAAAATAAAAGAGCTGAAAGTGTGTGAAATATAATGTTCTCAATGCCACTGCGCTCAACAAGGCAGCCCAAACGACGTAACAGGCAACGTGGTGTCTAGTGGAGGGGCACGCAGGGTATGAACTGCGAAAGGCCCCGCGATAACCTGTTCTTGCTGGGTTGCGTCGAAAGATCTTGTATTTGATGATGTTGTATCGACAATAGCCAGGGATATTGTCAAAAACATCAGTTATTGGCAATATTAAGAGGATTTGGCATTTCCAATTAATGTAGGCCTGTTACATTTTTATTTTTATTAGGCCTATTATTATTATGAAGTTACTTTTTTTTAATACATTTTATTATTAAATTAAAATTAGGCCTACCATTAATTTGCCACGCAATATTACCGCATAATTGATGCAGAGGATAACAAAAGATAAAATGTTTTAAAACAGGTCTTTTATACAATTAATTATAGGCCTATAATTAAAATATTAATACTACAGTCATCAATAAAAATCAATGAAATAAAAAGCTTTATTTAACTTATTTCAGGCACCGACTTTCAAAAACAACCTGTTTAACACAAAATACATTTCTTCTCATTTTTTTTTTTTCTCACTATGTAGGCTACGGGCCACAAGAGAAATATTAAGGTAATAAATTAAAACAGTTAGCTATATAGTGTTATCAGCATATGTTGAAGCAGATTTGTCTCTCGTCGTCTCTGAGGGAATATGCGGCGTCAGATGCCGAGAGCTCCGTCATTCCGTTTTTACTTTCACTTTCTGCGTAGTGAACTGATTGAGATTAAGACGTTCACCGGCACAACTCTTGCGCAAAGTTTGCACGTTGCTTAAGTGATATCCATTGGCTCACCTTCATGGTTTAAAACAGAAATATTTCCAACATTGCGACAAAAGCAATTCCGTCCCCCCCACCCCCCCCGTATCGACAATGTACCGAACCGTGACACCACTGTATCGTATTGAACCGAACCATGAATTTTGTGAACCGTCACACCCCTAATGTGATAATAAATGACATAAAATATACTATTTATACTACAATAAATTTATTTAATTAATTACATTTAATTTTTTTGTGATTTTTTTATTTATTACACATTTTTGATTTATAACTTTTTACAGCAGAGCCCGAGATCTGCCCATATACAAAACAAAAAACAAACAAACAAACAAACAAACAAAAACGTGGGGTGGGGGTGGGGGTGGGGGGGGGGGGGGGGGGGGACTTACAATACTATATTAGCAAGATAACAAGTACATCTCAGGATTTCAAGAGGTCTGATAAAGTGTCAATAAGGTCCAACCTTAATTTAATTTTTTTATTAAAATTATTTGAAAATGAATACACTAAAAACTGCAATATTGTGAAATAATATTACAATCTAAAATAACTTTTTTTCTATTTTAATATAATAATAAAGATTCTGATGAATATGAAGTTTATAAAAACAGCATTTATTTTAAATAATTTTCTTTTTTATTTTAAATACATTTAAATGTCTTTACTGTCACTTTTGATCACATTCATGTGTCCTTGCTGAATAAAAGTACTAATTTCTTTGAAAAAGAAATACTAACCCCAAACTTATGTATTATTGTTTATAAAATGGCTGGTTTTAATTGCATGACCGAAATCACAAGATCACATTAACTGTCCTGTGTACATGGATATAATCCTAGCAGGGAAATCCCCAGCAGCCTGGCAACCCTGTTCATCACGTGACACAGCCCATCACCATGGTTACTGCATGCTCAACACACTTCAACCCTAACAAGAAAGAGCAAAGCTGGACTGCAATTAAAATTTGATTTGGGTTCAGGGTGAGTCAAGAGCAGACAAACACCTATACACAGCTTTGAACCATTCCTCCTGAGGGAAAACACACAATATCTGCCACCCATATTAGGATACTCCGATTTCATTTTGGTTTGTATATTTCACGCTTAAGCTTGCACACAGCTAGAAATCTGTATCCATAATTGTTGTAATTAAAAATCAATATTTGAAGTATTTAATAAAAATCAAATGATTTTTAAAATGCTACCAAAACAGATTCATTAAAAAGCTGAGATTCCTATCGAGTCAAATGTGGTTACTTAACTCTTACACAAAGGACCAGCTGGAAACCCCAGACGCATGTGTTGACGTGTCTTTGAGTAATCCCTCAAGCATTTACACAGAAGTTCTTCCCATGACTGGAGAGGAACATCAAACACTATTCCAGATTCTCAAGACCTCACAAACTCGAAACACCGACAAATACAAGTAGTGCAGCCTCTGTGAAGTGTAAACTTAAATAAACGCCATTCTAAATCCTTAATCCATCTTGAGCTGACCCCATATCTAGGAAGGACCAGCATGAACATCCAAAAAAACCCCCAAAATTTTAAGTAAATTCAGTCCAACTGAATCTAACCCAGGAAGGCTGTCCATCTTACCTTTATGGTTGAAAATGCCCTCCATCTCCATGCTACTTCGGGAATGGGCGATGCAAAGCATAGAGCTGGGAACCAGGCCCTCCTGGGCAGGTGAACGGTCAGTGGTGCGAACCAGACACCAGTCGGGCTTGTCTTGGGGCCTTTCTACCAGCTCCACCGTCTGACCTCTGCGTACAGTCAACTCTGATCCATTACTGGCCATGAAGTCGTGGATGACCACCGTCAACTCTGAACCACCAGACAACTGTGGAGGAAGGCATAAAGTCACATTACAAATTCAAATACATGTGATAAAGACAACAAACCTTACAAAAAAGAGGCATATCGAACGTACCCACGGGTAATGTGGCATTGCCAATGAGCTCAAAAGGTGAGCCACTGACCCCGAACCTTTACAAGCCATGTTTCTACCAAAACAACAACCCCTAGTACGTCCTTATGCAGGAAACATCACACAGAAGAATGGTCTTGGTCAAAAAACATTTCCGACAATGCCATATCCTTCAATCTGGAAGACAGAGCGCTGAATAACAGTGTCTTATCAAAATGAATCTCATCTACAGTTCACGCTCAAGCATTCAGAACTCCAGTGAGGTAAAGTGGCAGGCGGTTGAAGGCTGCTGACACATCCTCACATTGCCACGGAGATGGAATCAGTCTGAAGGAGTGACGCCTGGCAGGAGGAAGGGAGAGGAGGCAGAGACGGACACAATGTGCCAAGATTTAAAGGAGCAGGAGGCAAATTAATGCTCATTAGAAGTGACGTGCAGGAACTCGTCCGCTTCTGAGAGCTTCACCTTTTCACCTCACCGTGAACTGAGAGGGCTCTGTGTGCGTTAAGATGTCTAAAACAGTGAGCCTTTGTGTGGGGTCGTCAGGGTACATGAGTGAATTTAGTGACTCTTGACGTGTTTGTGTATGTCACAAAGAGATGGGGAAGGGACCGACATGGAAGAGAAGACAAAGAAGGACTAAGATGTCCAAGTGTGTTTAGATCGGAGAGTATCAGCGAGTAACGTGTGTTGCTGTAGGAGGATTGCAATACATATTGGTGACAAAAACACACATGTGTGAAGGCGTGTGAGAGGAGAGCACTGACTGTGAGTGGGAAGACAAGCGTCTGTGCTGCTAAATCCAAAGCAACTGAAGCAACAAACGTTTCCCAATGAGGAGCCTTCATTACGTCTGTTGGTAATCAGGTTAATTGAATGTTGGAACTACTGGACGCCACTGTGTCCAAACTTCTTGTATGGCTGATTTCATATTCAATTAGGAGAAATTTTCTGTTACCTAAAATGTTTGTATATATAAAAACTTCTCATAAAAATCCTAAAACATTCTAAATGAGAGACTATAAAGAATTTTACTGCTTTATTTACTAATTTTTAACATTCATCCATATGTGACCCTGTACCACAAAACCAAGGGTCAATTTTCTGAAATTGAGATTTATACATCATCTGAATAAATAAGCTTTCCATTGATGTATGGTTTGTTAGGATAGGATAATATTTGGCTGAGATACAACTATTTGAAAATCTGGAATCTGAGGGTGCAAAAAAAAAAAAAAAAAATCAAAATACTGAAAAAAATAGCCTTTAAAGTTGTTCAAATGAAGTTCTTAGTAAAGCATATTACTAATAAAAAAATAAGTTTTGACATATTTACATATTTACGGTTGACATATTTACGGTAGGAAATTCACAAAATATCTTCATGGAACATGATCTTTATTTAATATTCTTTGATATTATTTAATAATTTTGACCCATACAATGTATTGTTGGCTATTGCTACAAATATACCCGTGCTACTTATGACTGGTTTTGTGGTCCAGGGACACATATAATAATTTCATAAAAATGTTTGCTTTGCACTTAAGAAACTATTTTTTTAATGTTTAATTAATTAAGTATTCATATGACACTAATTGCCTTGTTGCTTATAGCTGAACTTAATAATTGATGAACAACATTGACACTATTGAACTAAATAACATTGAGCTAACTAGATTGAGCTGAATAATGGCACTATTGTTTTCTGTAGAGCTGCTTTACAACTGAAATTAAAGTTGTTTAATAATTTATTCATTTTAAAACATTACCACTGATACTACTGTCTGTATTGTATGAAGCGCTATATGAATAAATGTCACTTGACAAATAACTTGACAACAAAATGTCCCCAATAATGCTGTGATTACCACCTCGCCACTGATGAGTCATTTTTTCCACAACTGCATAGTGACAGAATTGTAATTCATTTTAAGATAATAATAATGAGTAGCTTTATTACTGTTAAAGTGTTATGACACAGGTTCTATTTTGAGATTTTTTATTTTATTTAGAAACAATCTAACATTTCATTCATTCATTCATTCATTCATTCATTCATTCATTCATTCATTCAAATTCATCAAACATTACCAATACCAAACAATACCACAATACAACAATACCAAAATCATTTGTCAAGAAGTAGTGAAAGTGGCTCTATTGAAGACGTACCCATATGCGACCCTTGTCTCTAAAAACTAATGCCTGGAATCAACTGTTCTTTAAGATTTGATTCATAATTAAAATCAGTTTTATTGTAGGTGTAGCCTGTTTCTTGAACACAAGCCAGTGTGTCGCAGCCTTTTGTCTGAGATAGCCTTGACAGAGATGAATGAAGCACGTTTTTTTGCTCAGGTACATTTTACTGATTTTCCAGCAGCTCAGTATTATCTCTAAAGAAGAGGGTAAATTTAGGGGCGGGAACAAGATTTTCTTCTTTAAACCTTTGGATCAGAACAACCATGTAACCATGAAGTACTTCAAATGAATGCTCATCCATCTGATATGAAATGCCTATTATGGAATATAGCTTCAAGCATCAATAATGGGGCCAACCAGATAGATGGTACAAACATGGCATGTAAACTTGTTTAGTCATATAATCCTCACCAGCGATTGTAAGATATGCAGTTTAAAGGCAATAAGTATTTCTAGAAGTACTTGTAACTTTTCACCAGAAGGCGACACTGTCATAAAATTGGTAAGATTTTGTCAGGATTTTGTGGTAAATATAACTGTAAAATTTTGTGCTAGTATGACAAATGTTTGCAGATATATAGCACTTCTAATTAGTCACTAGCACATTCATAGTTTTGAACATCAGAAATCCATTTACTGGATTGAAGATGATCAGAATCAATTTTGGTGAAGATTAAATAAACCTTATAGGCATTGCAAATGTCCATAATGTTCCATGAGCACTAAATAAAAGATAAATAAAAGAGATAGTTTACCCCCCAAAATTAATGGAAATTCTGTCATTTACTCACCCTCATATGGTTCCAGACCCAAGATTTCCTTTCATCTTCAGAACACAAATTAACACAACTTTTAATATTCTCTCATAATTTTTGGTGCATGGCCGTTCTTAGTTGGTGGAGCGATTTGTCTGGTTCATTCCGATAACGAACGAGATTCCAACTTGCTAAATAGTTACGCGGCCCTGGAGCGGTCGGCGATAACTTCTTAGAGGAACAAGTGGCGTTCAGCCACGCGAGAAGGAGCAATAACAGGTCTGTGATGCCCTTAGATGTCCGGGGCTGCACGCGCGCCACAATGGGCGGATCAGCGTGTGTCTACCCTGCACCGAGAGGCGCGGGTAACCCGTTGAACCCCGCTCGTGCTCGGGACTGGGGATTGAAACTATTTCCCATAAACGAGGAATTCCAAGTAAGCGCGGGTCACGAGCCCGCGCTGATTAAGTCCCTGCCCTTTGTACACACCGCCCGTCGCTACTACCGATTGGACGGTTTAGTGAGGTCCTCGGACCAGCCTCCGCCGGGGCTCCTCGCGGGCCCTGGTGGGGTGCCGGGAAGACGATCGAACTTGACTGTCTAGAGGAAGTAAAAGTCGTAACAAGGTTTCCGTAGGTGAACCTGCGGAAGGATCATTATCGGGCAATGAAAGGCAAGCCCTCCCCCCCGGGGGGGCAAAAAGGCATTTCCAAGAGAGACCGCCCGTCGAGAAACAAAAGCCCCCGTGAGTTGGACACGGGGGCCAGGGTCTAAGGCCGAGGGTGACCCTGTAAAAAACCGAATGGCATTGGCATGGCATCCAAGGAAGGCAACGGCGTGAGCCCCGTGCTTGACGACCACGGAGGCCGACGCCTTACAAAGACCCGTGTTGTCCCAGCGGGCGGGGGTCACCGCGAGCGAGACATAGCGGGCCCCTAAAGGTGCTTAGGCATCTAAGGAAAGCAACGGCGTGAGCCCCATGCTTGGTGACCACGGAGGCCGACGCCATAAAATCCCGTCCTGTCTCGACGGGTGGGGGTCACCGCGAGAGTGACATAGCGGGCCCCTAAAGCTGGAACGGCTTGGCGAGGGCAATGTCCTTTAGAGAAGCATCATTTACCGAGAGTGTCCGATGTGAGAAACACAAGCCCCCGTGAGGGTGACACGGGGGCCAGGGTCTAAGGCCGAGGGCGACCCTGTAAAAACTGAATGGCATGGCAAAGGCAACGGCGTGAGCCCCGTGCTTGGAAACCACGGAGGCCGACGCCTTATGAAGACCCGTGCTGTCCTAACGGGCGGGGGTCACCGCGAGCGAGACATAGCGGGCCCCTAAAGGTGCTGAGGCATCCAAGGAAGGGAACGGCGTGAGCCCCGTGGTTGGCGACCACGGAGGCCGACGCCTTATGAAGACCCGTGCTGTCCTAACGGGTTATATGCCTTATAGGCATTGCAAATGTCCATAATGTTCCATGAGCACTAAATAAAAGATAAATAAAAGAGATAGTTTACCCCCCAAAATTAATGGAAATTCTGTCATTTACTCACCCTCATATGGTTCCAGACCCAAGATTTCCTTTCATCTTCAGAACACAAATTAACACAACTTTTAATATTCTCTCATAATTTTTGTCCATCCATTGAAAGTAATCCATGTGAATCGAGCAGTTTAAACCAAGTCTTCCTTGCACATACATAGAGCTCATCAAATACGCTCTAAAATATGCTGGGTTAAATACAACCCAGCGCTGAGTAAAATATGGACGAACCCAGCGATTGGGTTGTTTAGACCCAGTGGTTGGGTTAAACATTTAACCCAACTGTTGGTTGAAATCAACCCAGCATGTGTTCTGTCCAATATTTACCCAGCACTGGGTTGTATTTAATAGAGTGTTGGTAAACACATAGGCTATATTACTTGACGTGAGAATGGATGGACAAAAATGATGAAAGAATATTAAAAATATCCTCATTTGTGTTACGAAGATGAATGGGAAGTCTTATGGGTTTAGAATGACATTGTGGCAGAATTTTCATTTTTAGGTGAACTATCCCTTTAAGAACTTGATTTCAGTTGATTTCAGTATTACAAGTTTCATTACAGTGGTCTTTGAATGTGATGGCACAAAGGTTTTTTAACCACAACAGCATGTTAAATCTTGGGTTATTAAAATAATAATAATAATAAATTGTTTTTAGGGTGAGGCTAAAACATTCAGTACAGACATTAATCAGTTTTCCTTGTTCTTAAAATGCTGCAGGTTTAAACATGTCAACAAAACACCAGAACTGAACACTGGGTGCAGCATGGAACTTTTAGACTTAAGTCGACAGATTTTCACACTCACCTTGTCGCTATCCAGTGTGTTCTGGGAGGTGCGGGAGGCGATGGAGATGGTGTCTGGCTGACTGCTTGCATCACCCTGACTGTCTAGGTCCTCTCTGTCCCTGTTACTCAACATAATATATATCATTCAAAAGTGCAAACTGACCAAGGAAAGCCACCCTGGTTAGACAGTCAATGTCAGAGACAAGATACTGATATACATAATACTTGATTCTTCAGTGTTAACATATTCTGATCCAGAGGTTCATACATGCTTATTGATTTGGATTGATGCGAGTTGTTAACGTACCGTTTGCCCTTGTGTTTGGTTGCAGTGGCTTTAGGAATGTGGATTGGCTCTTTGAGTGCCCCCCGTAAATGGACGGTACGCTCCTGGATAACTTCACGTACATGTTTAATCCAATCCTGTTTGTTTTCAATACATGAAGCCTGGGGATACATTGAACACAACAAAATATTAATGAACCTCAATTTACACAACAGACTTAAATAGCAATTGGAATTGTCAAAGCCGACGGATCTGTGACAAAAATAATGACAACATGCAATCAGAGTTCATATGAAGTCAAAACACTGTTTACCTACTTAATGTGTTCCTGGTCTTACTATGCACATAAAAAAAAAAAAAAAACGTTTTTCTAATCTTTTATCAGGATATAATAAATTGCTCTGCTTCTTAATGTACTTTCCTTTAAGGTCCCAAGCCACCTGTCAAAGAATCTCAATCAATGATTCAGTCAATTCCCAAAGGATAAAATCAATTCCCATCCTACTTTTCACTTGGGAATACTGCAGATTACCGAAGTAAAATAGGTGAAAACTATGTTTAATAACTGTAAGCCAGGCTACAATTGCGAACATGAGAGTGTCCATTTTGCATCCATGTGTCTGTCTATTTACATGTGAGAACATATGGAATGGCATATGAGTCATTACATGATTCAATTACGTCTTCATAGATGAAGGGCAACCATTCAGAGACACAAGTTACATAAGTGGTTATTTAAAATGCTTACAAGTCTTACAAAATGATTTCATGCAATGGAATAACTCAAGCCAGAGCTACAGTACTTGAAAATTCAAAACCTGAAAACATATCCACTCATGTGATCTATTTCAAGGATCCTCAGATGAATGATACTTTTTATTTTATAACAAAGACTAATAGAAAAATCAATTTGATTTGATTTTGATTTACCAGTGGCAACTTTTCAGTAATGAAACATGCTTGTATGCTGTGCAAGTTAGCAATGTTTAGATAAAAATAAACTTGAAAGCAAAGAAAACATTTATAAGAAGCCAAAAATAAGTGACAGCTGTACTGAAAAAAACATTGGATGAAGTATCAATTTGGAATGTGAATCATACCTTTAGGACTATTTTGTTGTCTGAGGTAGGTGTCCGTCCAACCCAGAGTGCAAATTTACATGGATCTCCTTCCACATGTTCAGTAACTCCTAGATCTAAGGTCTAGGCAGAGTAAAAAAGCATAGATCAAACGTGAAATAATTCAGTCTATTATAAAATATGGCCATCCGTAACCCAATAAGCAAGCATTTCTTTATTTAAACAACTAAAAATTAAAGTTAAACCCGTACCATGAGCTTGCTCTTGTAGAGGTACTTGCTCCTTCCGTTGGAGTCTTTGACGTCCTTACTGAAGATGAGAGACATCTCAAAAAGGAAGAGGTGCCGCTCTCTGCCCTTACGAATCAGAGTCTTTGGATCCCAAACCTGGAATGACTCCTGCAGAATCAACTCACCCTGAGACTCAATGTTCTCATCAAAACCTGAGCGTGAGAGAGCGCAAAAAGTAAAGAGAGGCTGAACAACGATAAAAGATTAAAGAAGAAGGATTGGGTTTGGTTTATCAGGCTGTGTCTGTTTGTGTATGTTTGTTACTCACCATCCAGCATGCTGAGGTGCATAGCATCATTAGCTTTTTTGGGCACACTAAGCATAACCTCCAGGCCATCTTTAATTTCTCCTTTACCCTCCTCACAACACGTCAATAGTTCCTATAAACAAACATAACAATTGCACTTTTACATTTGAAGATACACATTGTGCTTTAATTTGGATTTTGTAATACCATATTAAACCTTAATTTGAATTTGGATTTTGTAATACCATATTAAACCTTAATTTACCTTTTGGACCCGCATTTTGGTTTGGGTAAGGTGTGTTTAGTCTACTTTGGATTTTTTTGGGTCTGTGGTGAATTTGTGGCCGACCATTGTTGTTCTGTGCTTGGTTCATGTTGGGTCTTTGCTGGGTCTGTGATGGTTCTGTGTTTAGTCTGTCTTAGGTTTGTGACAGTTCAATGTTTGGTCTGTTTTGGGTTTGTGATGTTTTATGTTTAGTCTGTGATGGTTTTATGTTTGCTGGGTTTGTTATGGTTCAATGGTCTATGTTAGTCTATGCTGTGTTTGTGATGGTTCTATGTTTGGATCATGCTGGATTTGTGATATTTTTAGGTTTAGTCTGTGCGGGGTTTGTGATAGTTTTTGGTTTAGTCTGTGTTTAGTCTCAGTTGGATTTGCAATAGTTCTAAGTTTAGTCTGTGCTGGGTCTATGTTTAGTCTGTGTTGGGTTTGTGATAGTTCTAGGTTTAATCTTTGTGGCGTCTGTGATAGTCCTAGGTTTAGTCTGTGCTGGGTCTATGTTTAGTCTGTGTTGGGTTTGTGATAGTTCTAGGTTTAGTCTGTGCTGGGCCTGTGTTTAGTCTCTGTTGGATTTGTGATATTTCTAGGTTTAGACTGTGTGGGGTCTGTGTTTAGTCTGTGCTGGGTTTGTGATAGACTTAGGTTTAGTCTGTGCTGGGTCTGTGTTTAGTCTCTGTTGGATTTGCGATAGGCTTAGTCTGTGCTGGGTCTATGTTTAGTCTGTGTTGGGTTTGTGAAAGTTTTAGCTTTAGCCTGTGCGGGGTCTGTGATAGTTCTAGGTTTAGTCTGTGCTGGGTCTATGTTTAGTCTGTGTTGTGTTTGTGATAGTTCTAGGTTTAGTCTGTGTGGAGTCTGTGTTTATTCTGCGTTGGGTTTGTGATAGTTCTAGGCTTAGTCTGTGTGGGGGTCTGTGTTTAGTCTGTTCGGTTTGTGATAGATTTAGGTTTAGTCTGTGCTGGGTCTGTGTTTAGCCTGTGTTGGGTTTGTGATAGCTCTAGGTTTAGTCTGTGCGGGGTCTGTGTTTAGTCTGTGTTGCGTTTGTGATAGTTCTACGTTTAGTCTGTGCTGGGTCTGTGTTTAGTCTGTGTTGGATTTGCGATAGGCTTAGTCTGTGCTGGGTCTATGTTTAGTCTGTGTTGGGTTTGTGAAAGTTTTAGGTTTAGCCTGTGCGGGGTCTGTGATAGTTCTAGGTTTAGTCTGTGCTGGGTCTGTGTTTAGCCTGTGTTGGGTTTGTGATAGTTCTAGGTTTAGTCTGTGCGGGGTCTGTGTTTAGTCTGTGTTGCGTTTGTGATAGTTCTACGTTTAGTCTGTGCTGGGTCTGTGTTTAGTCTGTGTTGGGTTTGTGATAGTTCTAGGTTTAATCTGTGCTGGGTCTGTGTTTAGTCTGTGTTGGGTTTGTGATAGTTCTAGGTTTAGTCTGTCCTGGGTCTGTGTTTAGTCTGTGTTGGGTTTGTGATAGTTCTAGGTTTAGTCTGTGTTGGATCTGTGTTTTTTTATGTTTAATCTGTGCTAGGTTTGTGTTTCATCTGTGCTAGGTTTGTGGTGGATCTATGTTCCCTCTTGACAAAACGGGCATATTCTGGTTAGGTATGTTTTGAAGCATGGCAGCTGGTTTGAGCTGGTTTAAGATGGTTCTTAGTTGGTCATGAGCTGGTTTAAGTTGGTCCTGGGCTGACTATAAGTTGGTTCTGACCTGAGCAGGAGTTAGTTCACATTGATTTTTTTGCAGGTTTCATAGTAGGTCTGTGCTTAATTTGTGCTTGTATTATGAGGGATCTGTATTTAGTCTGTGCTGGCTTTGTCTCCACTGCTAAAAGGACATACTATCACGACAAAATTAACAATTCGCCTAACTATCGCATGCTCTTTAAAACATTTTACTCCATCCTTTGTCTCCTCCTCCCCCTCCTTCATCATTTCTAACAGCTGACGACTTTGCCACATTCTTCATTAATAAAATTACAAACCTCACTGCACAATTCTCCACACCACAAACTGTCAAACACATTTTACCAGCAAACATACACTCATTCACATCCTTCTCTCTGAGGCAGAAGTCTCTAAACTCATCGCTTCCAGTCATCCTACTACTTGTCCGCTTGATCCTATTCCATCTCATCTCCTTCAAGCCATTTCTCCTGCAGTTGTACCTGCACTCACTCACATCGTTAACACATCCCTTCACACTGGAGTTTTTCCATCAGCATTTAAACAGGCTCGTATAACCCCACTTCTTAAAGCTGCAGTCTGTAATTTTTGCCTCTTTGTCGCCATCCCTGTTTGAAAACCTGGAATTGCAGCTCTGTGCGGAATTATCTTCAGTGCGCGGGGTTGTGATCCGATGTTCCGGCATGGCTCCAGCGCGGATGAATCTAATGTTTTGAGGTGAATGTGTGGCAGTCAGTCACCGCACCGGTGTGGATACTGTATTCAGGATTCAAAGATTCTAGCCTATGTCTTGGAATATATGACCCACATAAAAATTTTCACCATATATTGCCATCTGAACAAGTAAGTAACAAGTCTGCCACGTTTGTTCTGCCCAACTGAGGAAAAAAGAATTACAATAAATCACGCTACCAATGGTAATTAAACCTAACGATCGGTTAGCTCATATCACATCTAACCGTGCAAATTATTATTATTGTTATACTTTATTCTCAAATTAGTAATGTTAACAACATCAGCATTGCGTGACAATGAGTATAGTGTATTAGCGTGTAGATTTCAATTTCTGTACAGTCTAATATCGAATTGTCATACCATTCGAATTTCATGTTAAGAAATTATTTTAACCCAAAAAGCAAACTATGCTCTCTTCGAACTGGTTCTCTTTAAAATACAAATCTTGTGTAATCCCAGGCTATCAGAAGTACATTTAAAACTGGAATATAATTTAATCATTCACATGTGTTTCATAAACACATAATCCTTTCTGGATTACAATCCACCATCAAAATTATACATTTAATTATTGTAGCTGCTGTGAGAAAAGTCTTTAAATGATCATCCACCTGCAGGATCCTCACATGCGATAGACTCGTAACCGGGAAAACTTCTTTATGTTTACAGACATGACGTAATGACGCAGTGCCATGCTCGAATTTCCCACGGAAACCTACCCGTAGCATTCAAATTAGAAAACATTATTATAAGCTAACCGTTGTGAATCGGGCTAAAGTAAGGTAATAGTTTTGAACACTGCCTGGTTATGTACTTGCTCAAATATTGATTTCGGATCATTTTTAACCCAAAAAAGTTACAGAGTGCAGCTTTAAGAAACCCACTCTTAACCCAACTCTTTTAGGGAACTATAGACCGATTTCCCTACTACCTTTCATTGCAAAAACACTTGAACAAGTTGTGTTCAACCAAGTCTCTGCTTTTCTCACACAGAACAACCTCTTGGATAGCAACCAATCTGACTTCAGAAGTGGACATTCGACCGAAACTGCCTTGCTCTCAGTTGTTGAAGCCCTAAGACTGGCAAGAGCAGCTTTCAAGTCTTCATTACTTATCTTGCTGGATCTGTCCGCTGCTTTTGATACGGTCAACCACCAGATCCTCCTGTCAACCCTATTGAGAAAGGGCATCTCAGGAACCGCACTCCAGTGGTTTGAGTCTTACCTCTCAGATAAATCCTTCAAGGTAGCTTGGAGAGGTGAGGTATCCAAGTCGCAACATCTAGCTACTGGGGTGCCTCAGAGCTCAGTTCTTGGACCACTTCTCTGCTTTGTCTACATGGCATCACTAGGTTCTGTCATTCAGAAACATGGCTTTTCATATCACTGCTATGCTGATGACACTCAACTCTACCTCTCATTCCATCCTGATGATTCAACGATAGCTGCTCGCATCTCAGCATGTCTAACGGACATTTTTTGCTGGATGAAGGACCATCACATTCAACTCAACCTAGCTAAGACAGAACTGCTTGTAGTTTCAGCTAACCCATCACTTCATCACAATTTCACCTTCCAGTTAGGCTCATCAACCATAACTCCTTCAAAAACAGCCAGAAACCTTGGGGTTGTGATTGATGATAAGCTGAATTTCTCAGACCACACTGCTACAACTGCCCGGTCCTGCAGATTTGCTTTATACAATATTAGGAAGATCAGGCCATTTCTTTCAGAGCATGCAACACAACTCCTTGTTCAAGCTCTTGTTCTGTCCAGACTTGACTATTGCAATGCTCTCTTAGCAGGTCTTCCAGCCAATTCCATCAAACCTCTACAATTAATCCAAAATGCCGCTGCAAGATTAATCTTTAATGAGCCGAAAAGAATGCACGTCACACCTCTGTTCACCAATTTGCACTGGCTACCAATAGCTGCTCGCCTAAAATTCAAGGCATTAATGTTTGCCTACAAAACCATCTCTGGCTCTGCACCCCTTTACCTAAATTCAGTACTTCAGACCTATGTGTCCTCTAGAAGCTTGCTTTCTGCAAGTGAATGACACATTATTGTGCCATCCCAAAAAGGCACAAAATCACTTTCACAGACTTTTACATTAACTGTTCCTTCCTGGTGGAATGACCTGCCCAACTCAATCCGAGCATCTGAGTCCTTAGTCGTCTTCAAGAAACGGCTAAAAACACATCTCTTCCATCTTTATTTGACACTCTAACTCTAACACTATCTATTCTAATTCTATTTTATCTATCTGTCTTCTTTTTATAAAAAAAAAAAAAAAAACACACTTGACCCTCTATCAGTTACATATTTATTCTCTAACTGCTAGCTTTTCTTGAAAAACTAACACTAGCTTTCTTTTTTCTATTTTATCTATTTGTTTCTTAAAAAAAAAACAAAACAAAAAAAAAAAAACATAAAACACTAGGTTTCTTTTTTCTATATTCTATCTACTTGTTTTCATAAAAAACAAAACAAAACAAAACAAAACAAAAAAAACCTTGCTACGTGTACTGCGTTAGGCTAACCGAGACTTGTCATAGCACTTGCATGTTGTTGCTCTTTTGTTGGTCTTGACTGCTTCTAATGTCCTCATTTGTAAGTCGCTTTGGATAAAAGCGTCTGCTAAATGACAATGTAAATGTAAATGTAATGTAATGCTTTGGGTAAGGTCTGTACTGTAGTTACTGTGCAGAGTTTGTGTTGGCTCAGTGCTGGGTTTGTGTTGTGTATGTTTAGCTTGTATCTGGTCTTTTTAAGTCTGTGCTAAAATCTGATTATTGATTGGTTTTTGTATAATAAAGAATCTGAATTGCGCTGAGTTTATTTAATGCACTGTAATACACATACCTTCAGGAGAAGCTGATACTTGGTGATCCTCTGAACTGGTTTGATAAGGTATGATGAGATGGAATTAGCCAGCCTGTGTCTCTGTTGGATTTCCTGTACACATACAGTAAAACACACTTAAGTCTTTTACTCACTTACATTACATTTACATTTAGGCATTTAGCAGACGGTTTTATCCAAAGCGAGTTACAAATGAGGACAACAGAAACAATCAATTGTAGTATTGAAACAACTAAAACTGATCTAAAACTAAAAGCTAAAACTTTATAAATACTATATATACACACACATTAAAAAAAAAAAAAAAAAAAAAAAAAAATGAAATAAAAATGACAAATGCATACAACAAAATTTCTAAACTTAAAATTTAAATGAAAACAAAATAAAGCTACAAACAATTCAAAATATTAAGAGAACAAAAGGTATGAGTATAATAATGATTCTAACATAACACTAAGCCAAACACCGAAAACAACTACGAATATGTACACACACACACATACACACACACACACACACACACACCCATAAATTCAATATTTTTTCATTTCCATTTAGTTTGTTGAAGTACTAAAATAACTCAAATTAAATAAAACAAACTTAATAAATAACATATACAGACATAATAAAAAACTAATAAAATGACAAACATTACTACAACTGTAACTAAAATTAAAATAGATAACATATACAAATTAAACTACATTAGTTTAACAGTAACCCTAAAAAAATAACACTGAGCCAAACATACAAGTAAGAAATGGTTATAAAAACTAAAACAGAAGTGAAACAATTAATAGGAAATTAATTAAATTAAATTAAATTAAATTAAATTAAATTAAATTAAATTATGTTTAATTAATAGGAATGTTTTTACTCAAAACAAAAAAATATTGATCACACAAACACCTTAAACACATGCTGTAAAACAACCAGCAACCATTTATCCTTATCTTTTAATTCTTAATAGCTTCTTGATAGCAATTTTGCAAAAGCGGATCTCAAGGCTACAGTCATTCATCAGTGCTCAGCCCTGAAAGAAGAGTCCGTCTTTTCTGATTGCCTGGCAACAGTTTGATAGTGAGGCATCACTGGTCTCCCACCCACCCCCAGACACACAGGAAGTGCCCTCTCTAAGACCTCCACCTACCAGCTCAAGAACAGAACTGATTAACAGACCACAGGAGCCATACACACACTCACACACACACGCACGCACACACACACACACACACACACACACACACACACACACACACACCACACATACATTCCAATACATATACACATTAATACACACACACACACACACACACACACTACTACCACAAATACACAATGTCACATACATATTCATATAAACACCCACATTCTCTGTCAAATACACACAAAAAGTGTTACATAATCTGAATAAATAAATGGAACTTCCTTGATTAAAATGTGTAGAAGGAATACTTTCACAGAATTGTATGTCCACAATCAAATTAATTGTATGATTAGTTTGCCTAATACTCACATCAAAATAGGTCCCCGCATGGTCCAGAATCAGCTGAGTGGAGTCAGGCTTGTTCTTACAGTAATTCACATACATCTGAAACTTATCCGCCTAAAAATAAAACACACATACAAAACAAACAAAACATTTTGAACATGACGATGCTCTGTTTCAACTCTAATAACTCTTTTAGAATGATAAGCTATTATCAGAAAGTATTAAAAAAACACAGATTTAAGAGATACTTCATAAATATTGCAATATAGTTGTAATTGTTTTAAATATGAGCTCAATCACTGCTTTCTATTACAGTTTTTTACAATCATTTTTGCACTAATAACAGAACCTTCATGTCATTTTTCAAAACTCTAGACACATAATTCACAACTGAAGATCAAAATGCACATTTTTCAAAACACTTAACACTTTTTCCAAATGCTTGGATGCAATACACATGAGCCAAAGATCTTTTGTTCATTGAACTAAAATCACTGGTTCAAAAAAACACAACTTAACATCAAAGTATTTCTATTTCAAAATGCAACTCACGGATTACATCTGAACTGAGTGTCTATTCATTTCATTATAATGATCTAACTATCAATTGCTACAACTGCTCAAAATGCTATGTAACTGTTGCATTACTCTTGAAGCATAGTTTTATGGAAAATTTTGAACATTACGAAAGTGAAGCAACTGAGGACTGAGTATGTTCAGGTATGATCAGTTTCAAGATCCTGTTGTTGGGAGAGAAAAAAAATCCCCAAAATTCTATATCATTGTTATCACTATTTGTTTTCCCTACAGTAAATGCCTTTTTAGAGTGATAGAGCTGGAAGCTGATGAAAACCATTCATATTTTTGAATGAGGCAGGCCAAGAGATGGAGGAGAGTTTGAGAGCCCAGCGGTTGAGAGGGACCCAGAACGGTGTTCTCTGTGGGGCCACTGAATGTGATTTTGAGGGGCCCCATAGCAAAATCAGTGCAATGGACCCAGAATTCCTAGTGACAGCACTGAGAGCAATCATGGTTTCAGGATCATCCACAGTTTATCACCTTGTATTTACCCCCATACTCTCCTTTCCTTACTGTAACCCGACTGAAGTGTTTTTCTCCACATGGAGGTGGAAAGTTCACAATAGACCTCACAAACAAGTCCCTCTTCTCATAGATGATGTGTGCAATGACATCACAGGAGACCAATGTCAGTCCTGTATTTGCCATACCAGAAGATTTTTTTTCCAAGATCTTTAGCTAATGAAAATATCCATTATGAAGTGGATGAGAACCTGTGGCCAAATCCACAAGACAGGGTTGATAAAAACACAGAAGTGCAGTGAGGCACACTCCATGTGACATTTTACTGTAGGCCTAATGTAGTTTTACCTCTTTTTTTTTTCTTTTCTAATGTTTTGTTTTTTTTGTTTTTTTGAAAAACCTGTTGCGAGTTGATTATTTCATCAATCATTTTCAAATTTTGTTTAATGATTCCAGTGTCTGTACTTTTCTCCCTAGTCTATTACAATGATATATGAATGTGTAGAACCATAATGAAAGCTGCATCATGTGTTTTGAACAACTATATTTAATGATTGTACTAACAACTACACATTGAAACTATAAGTATCTTGTGTGTGGGTGATCTAAAGTAATGTTCCTATGATATTTCATTATAAATTAGTATTTTGAACCAATGCTTCTGCAAATGCAAGGCGTCTTTAAAGATATGAACACAATATGCAAAGTTTTGAACACTGGACAGCCTGTGTTACAAATAATGACTGTTTTGAATTTTGTGTCTAGAGTTTTGAAAAATGACACAAAGGTTCTGTTATTAGTGCAAAAATGATTGTAAAAAACTGTAACAGGAATCTTATTTGATTAAAAATACAGTGAAAACATTATAATTAAAACAACAATAAATAACAATTTTATTTTATTATTTAATATAAAATGTGTTTTATTCATTTGATGGCAAAGCTGAATTTTCAGCCTTTAGTGTCACATGATCCTTCAAAAAAATCATTCAAATATGCTGATTTGTTGCTCAAGTAATATTTAGTTTTATCATCACAGTTGAAAAGTTGCTACTTAATATTTTTGTGGAAACTGATAAAAATTTTTTTAGGATTCTTTGATGATTAGAAAGTACAAAGAATAACATTTAATTCCCAAAGTTTGACTATAATATCAATAATTATTACTATGATAACAAGGTGCTAACCCTGAACCTAAAACTAAACCCATTTAAGTCTAAAAAGTTATATTATATATTATACCTTATATTACTCAGTACTTTCATTGTATGTAAAGTGTAAGTGCATGTGCTGTCAAATACAGTGCAACCCAGATATGTGTTCTAATGATCTGATTTAATGTCAATATAATGTTACATGAGTCTGGTGCACTTCTTGATAAGATTAGCCTATCTCTAGCACACTGACACTCACCCATGTGACGAAACAGTGGCCCACATCCTCTGGAAGCTGCTCATATTTGTCCAGTTCTTTAAGGAAAATACTGAGAAAAGGACAGAGAAGGGCATAGGGAAATAGTAAGTAAAGGAAGTTAGAAATACATAATTATAAGAATTGCAGTTTATAAGGTTCACTGACTTGTGATGGAACTCATATAGGTCTTGCATGTTGCCAAAAATGATGTGCTCTTTGTTGACAATCCCTGGGGGAATCTCCTCCACACCACTGGTCATCTCCCACAGATATGTCTGAAACACACACACTCAGACTTAGAATTTTTTTCAACAATGTGATAACAGACCAATACTATTACACTTTCAAAGACAAAGTCCACATTTCAGTGTTTACACTGTTAGACTTTATCTATCTGGATCTGTTCAGATTGTGGATAGTTGGCTCTGATACTACTGGCTAATACAATTTTTCTTCAAATGCATCTTCAATTATTTCAGTGGAAGTATGCCTGAAGCGAAGAACATTCTCTTATAACTGTCATCAAATGTATTGTAATTTGGTCAAAATGATTATGAAAACAAGAACATGATATTAAAAAGGGTAAGGTTTTACAGTTTTAATTATATTTTCAACTTTCTAGTTTCTTTTAAAATGACTGTTTGACAAAGTCCTGTGGTATTAGCCTGTATTAATCAGAACTTTGGGTTATAAACCATATTATCCATAATATACACTGAAACCGAATATTAATGTTTAACCTCAAACATCATAACAAAAGTAATTCTGGGTGCTACAATAGAACAAGCAGGTCGAACTATTGATGACTATTGATTTCTGTTACAAACCTTAACTGAAATAAACATAAATCAATATACAAATTATCGTGCAAGATGTGAATGAAAATAAATGAGCTGATTAAATTACTGTGCAAAATTACGAAAATGCATCATAATAAATGAATCACAGACAGCTTCTTTTTTTTCCCAGTAGAGAATGAAAGAAAAAGAATGCACATGTATTATATTCGGAATATGATTACATGTGTATTCCAAAGTGCATGAATATTCCAATAGCTGTGGAGCACTTTTTGGAATTTAAAAATGGTGCATGTAAACATGGTCAGTGTTTTAATGACACTCAATCTTTTCATGAGATCAAACAGTAGCTATTCCTGGATAAACTGGATTGTTCTTAGGCTGTACTGCAGTGAATACATTTATAGCACAGGGCTTTTGTGATCTGTCCAAAGTGGACATTGGTGTACCACACCCTCTAAATGTTGGTCCATACGGAGCAAACCGTGACAACAGCACTTACATCCATACACTCCCGCAGGTCTCTCACATATGCCTTCTCTGTCTGAATGAGCTCCGCCATTATAAACCTGAAAAGAGAGAGGCAACAGGGCAATGCAACAGAGACCTATTGTCAACATTTGTTTGAAAGCACAATACTTCTGGGAGGGGTTTCATTCTAGTATAAAAACCTCAAAAATGAAAACATGTTTACTTTAGTATGCATATTTATGGGTGTTTCCTCAAAACACAAAGTAACTAAAGCTGGACTTTCTTCAGATGAAGTATTAACTCCGCCCTTTCAGCACTTCCTGCCATTGGCTTGATATCATATGATCAGGTTTAAAAGACATACTCTTTTCTGCGGGCCGATTTGCGTTTCTCCTCATTGAGTTCATGGTTGGCGTCTCTGAGCTTGATATCTGCACCAGGAGCACTGGCTGGAATGATGTCCAACTGCAGATCTTTACTCTGAAACCCCAAAAGAAATGTTTCGATGGTCAGAAATCACCTTTCTTTCATACATTAACATGGTTAATGACTCTTTGAGCAAAAATACAGTTCATCCACACTCCAGCCATGCAGGCCACATCAACACACCCACTCTCACAGCCCTCTCACCGCTTTGTTGGAGTCAGTGGACAGGCCGAGTGCTTTCTCCAGGCAGGAACGGTACTTGTCCATGCGGAGGGAAAAGTCACGGTAGCGTTTGTCCACCGAGGCGACCCATTTCTGAATCTCGCTCGCATGGGCGTGGCCCTTCTCACAAAAACCATCAGCCAGCTGGATCAACAACTTTACCCGCTCTTTGGTTTGCTAGGGAGAAAGAGAGAGAGAGAGAGAGAGGGAGAGTGAGCTATAGAGAGAGTTACACTGATTCAACAGAGGCACAGATCAGAGTGTAAACATAATCTGAGAGGTGTATTGTGATTTGCTGGAAAGATGATAAACCTGCAACATGCAGACAATCACAGTCATGCAATAACTTTGAACGAACTAAGTAGTAAAATTAAGGGGACAGTTTACACAAAATGAAAATTAATTAATATTTTCCTACATTAATATATAATATAATATAATATAATATAGTAATATTATATGACTATATTACTTATTATTATGAGTAAAATTAATATTTTCCTACATTAACATATAATATAATATAATATAATATAATATAATATAATATAATATAATAAGTCATTATATTTATGTAGCCCTTTTCTAAGTACTCAAAGCCATGGGCGTCCGAAGCAAAATAAATGTGGGAGGATCCTCCCCCAGAAAAAAAATTGCTGGAGTATATGCCATTTTCTTTAGTCTGGTGTCATTTAATTAACAGAGTGTCTATTTAAACAAAGTGCAAATAAGCCGCCTTGTTGACAGGGGCTATTTACACGGCCTCTGCCTACTAATGTCACAACATTACATAAGATGGCTGCTAAATAACATTTCCAGAGGTGTAAGTGGTAAAGCGCATAGTGGAGTGTTTTTGCCGCGAGCGAACCGAGTTCGCGTCCCCCTTTTGCCGAAATCTTTCTTATCCCTATTCACATCTCATATTACATCGGAAAGGCATTTGTTTTCAATAAAACTAAAAATGAAATAAAGCAAAGTAAAGTTGAAATAAAGTATCGGGTAGGGCAAGGCCGTACGCAGGTTTTTACAAATACCGAGGTCCCAAAACGGAGATTGGTAGGGGGGTTCGGGCATGGTCCCCCAAGAAAATTTAGATTTTCCTGACTTACATGTGTGCATTTTACAATGTTTTAAGGCTCATAAATTGGATAATATTATAGGTTTAAAACCAAGTCAGTAGGCAGTAGTGGCAGAAATTATTTTTCAAGATAATAGATTCTTAAACATGAGAATCAGATTAAATGTTGCAATGAATGATCCACGCTACAAACTGGAAATAGAGAAGATATAGTTTGTTTATGTTTATGAATTTAATAAACTCAGTTATAATTATCCTGGTAGTCTTCAGTAAAATCATGCGTCTAAAATGATTAAACATGAATATTTTTTATATTTTTTAATTCACACTGATAGAAATTTAAACTGATTTTTATGTTTTATGGGCATTTCTACCTTTATGAAGCCATTTTTTCTAAAAAAGTGTCCAATATCTTTTGAGTCAAATTCTTACATTTAATCAGTGAATTAGAATAATAAGACATTTGGGCTGTTACCAAGCAAATGAAATCAACACAGAAGCTGCATCTGAAGTGGCATTTAGATGTATTTACACACTGTTTAATGCAAGACATGAATGCATTTAACTGCAATTACAAATGCATACATAATGTTTTGATATATTAAACATAAAACGTTAAATACTGAAATTTGAAATGATGTAAAACATGAGAAAAAAAAAATTGAAAAAAAAAAAAAATCGAAATGTGACATTAAAACCGCCAATAGGTGGCAGCAAATCACTGTTAATAAGTGAGTCACTGCGATTGAAATGAATCATTTAAAACTGGTGATTCATTCAGGAACGAAACACCGTCATGTTGCTTAGAGACGCAAAACAGCGCTGTGGCTGTGTATGGAATTATTTCTGTTGGCAAAATAGCACAAAAACAGGCAATATTGTGTCTAAAATGTACGTTTCTTAATTAACTTTTTGCTTATTGAGCTGTTGGAAAAAATCAATATCACATTTGTAATCATAATTCTTGGAGAAAAACAGCACTCTTCATGTGAAGTTGATTAACTATATGAAGTGGTATAAATATATACATTTTCTGCCCCCATGTCTTGAATTTGTGATTATTCTAAATGCATTTTAATAGACTGAATCATGCACTGTAAATTTGCACGCGCACTAGTTTAGACTTCACGTACGCATGCGCTCTGTAGGTGTGTTTTGAATGGTTTTTGCAAAATACTCGACCATGTCAAATCGCACATCGTTAAAACAACAATTACGATGTTATCACAGGCGATTTATATATATCGTACACCCCTACCACTGAGGCATCTCGGATGAGAAGATCTGTTATCTTGGCTTTTTATCCTTGCAGCACCAAAGCAGATTTAATACAATTTAATACAGTATAAGGTAATTATTTTCCAACTTCAAGGGTTAGGAGTATCTGAGCAGCAGGTACGCTAAAAGATGCTTTGTTTGCTGTGTCGCAGGAGTGCAGCAGGCGCGAGTAACTAGTGAAAACACGGAATGGAGTTTAATTTATATGGACTCTGAACATAACATAACATAACATAACATAACATATAACATGTAACATATAACATAACATAACATAACATAACATAACATAACATATAACATGTAACATATAACATAACATAACATAACATAACGTAACATAACATAACATAATACAACCATGTCTTAATGCCTTTGTCAATATGAAATGTTAATTTACTAATACATTTTTTTTTTATTTAATATCACTCTACATTTCTGATGATCATAGTTCCTATGGTCACACAGGTTTGTTTATTCATTAAACTTGTGGCCATGAGAAAAGGATATAGTTCCCTCAACACAACATCTAGAGGTCATGACTACACATTGTATCAATGTGTATCAATCTGAAGGAAAAAAAAAAAAAAAAAAAAAAAATTCATAATCTGAAGGGGGAAAAAAAAAAAAACTTTTGGCCACAAAATATTATCATATTTCATAATTATAATTATAATACATTTAATCATAATAATAATAATATCATATTTTTAAATATATTTTCAGTTTTTTTTTATTCTAGTTAAAGTTTTAGTAATGTTGCACGTTTTTGTCATTTTTATCATTTTTATTTCTCCAATATGTCTATGTAGTTTCTCTTATTATTATTTCAGTTCCTTTAGTTTTAGTTATTTTAGTACATTAAGTTAAACTAAAGGAAAATAAGAAATACTGCCTCAGCAACTAGCTGACATAAAATCATTTTTTTATTTTATTATTTTAATTTAAAGTTTATTATATTAATAAAAAAGTTTTTATTGTTTTAGCATATTACAAAGTATGTAAAATCTGTTCCCAAGACTCTGAAGAAAGCTGGGTTTGGAACAAGGTGACAGAGAGTAAATGATGACAATAAACAGACAATAGAATATGTTCATATTGATGTACAAGCATTCTGATTCAGTTTACAGGCATGTAGCAAAATAAGAAAGCAAAATGTCCCTATATTGAGACATACCTTAGCTGTAATCTGGAATTCCTCATGTTCTTTCAGCAGTTCCTGTGTGTGGTGTATAGTGGAGCCTGTGGAGGTGTGTGTGGATAGGTAAAACTCTCCTGTATCATGGATCCACTCCAAAGCCTGCAGAAAAAAGTCAAAATGACAATATAAGATGGTTAGAGGATAAAACTTGAATATGTGCATTTTTTGTTGTTTTTTCTAATCTTGTGGGAGCAAAGCTTTTGAAAATAACAGTAAAGGGACAAAACAATGTCTTCAAGGTTAGGTTTAGTTTATAGAAATTATAATTAGCTTTTATTAACAATAGATGTAAAAGGGAAATCCAGACAAGGATATATAAAAAGCCAGCGTGTGGGAACGCATGTGTACATGTAAGACTCTCATGCGTCCACAAGAGGGAGTGAGATCTCTAAAAGTATCTAATTTTGAAATCCATCAACATTTTCATATCAATTTAAAAGTAACTGATTTCAGAATAGGTTGCATTGTATGCAGGTTTGCCACTAATTTTTACTGACAAAATGTTTCTGTGTCAAAGAGGAACTTTGCGGGCCACCCTCATTACAAGGCCTGCGGGACGTCAGGACAAGACTGAGTACTGCAGCAGAGCACTGTGTGGTCAAACTAGAGTTCTTCCTCTCAATTACCAAGCGTTTAAATGCAGAACGAAGAGAGAAACTCCATCCAGTACCACATACTTCCTGAACCCCTACACTGTAATTATGCAACAGACACAATTTACACAACTTCAGAAAATGTGCATTAGGAGAACATTTTCAGTTATTTTTTTAGGCAGATGCTTTTTCACCATAATAGGGCAAAATATAAATTAAGTGCTAGTAAGAGCTACAAATACATACATTTTGTTTTTGTTTTTTTAAGTATGTGATACATGACAGTTGAACCTCTTTCGGGTTATACAGCAGTCACACAAACCACTGAATGCTTGACCTGACATGGTTCTGTTATTTGAGACTCTAGAAATACTTGTTGTGGTCTGTGGCGGCTTCCAGTCAATTGTGTATAACATAAAATAATTTGGTCTCAATTAGACGGTAGGGTCTGAATAATAAAATTCTATCTGCGAAACTGATGTTTGATGAAAGTGAGGAGATGATATATTCCTACCCTCTTAGTTGAAATTTTGAGAAACTTTTGAGATGATACACATTGCACACAAATATGGCACTGCATTAAAAATAGACATTTATCACCATTTCAGTTTTCTGGGAATGGAATTGAATAAATGAGCGTGGCTGAATTACATCTGTTAAAATTAGTAAGATGTTTATGTTTATGTAAGATGTTTGCTTTTACTGTAATGTGTACCTTACTATTAATAAATCTTACTTTTGATGAGTTGCCCAAATTAATAAGCCATTGGTTTTGCAAGGGCTGTAAGGAAATCTTTCTCTTCTTTTTAATTTGTTCATCTTCTGCAAAGCAATACTTACACAGAAATTCAGAAATAACATTTTACACTATATTTTGGTTTTGTCTGTAAAAGGAAGAGAGTGCAATGACATTTTAATCATCATGTCAAGTTACCAATTTGCTTCAATCTCAGCTTCAGTCTCTGGCTAAGTTTACTTGACCAAAACAAGACGCAATTAGAACCAGACTCCTCTAGACTGTGTACACTACTCTGTCTTTTTACTGGTTCAGACCTGGTTTGAACCGGTACTGACCTGTTTGGCGCTGCGTTCAAACACCACATACTGCTGACACTGGTCAAGCCTTCTCTTCCTCATGGTCCAGAAGTGCAGAACCCGGTTCTCTCGCTGCAGCAACTCATTCAGGATGTCTGCAAGACACAGTGACAAAAACACAGAACATACGTGAACCCTGGAGTCATAACAATATGTGACCCTGGACCACAAAACCAGTCTTAAGTAGCTTGGGTGTATTTGTAGCAATAGCCAAAAATACATTGTATGGGTCAAAATTATTGATTTTTCTTTTATGCCAAAAATCATTAGGGTATTAAGTAAAGATCATGTTCCATGAAGATATTTAGTAAATTTCCTACCGTAAATATATCAAAACTTAATTTTTGATTAGTAATATGCATTGCTAAGGACTTCATGTGGACAGTTTTAAAGGCGATTTTCTCAATATTTAGATTTTTTTGCACCCTCAGATTCCAGATTTTCAAATACAGTAGTTGTATCTCGACCAAATATTGTCCTATCCTAAAAAACCATACGTGACCCTGGACCACAAAACCAGTCTTAAGTCGCTGGAGTATATTTGTAGCAATAGCCAAAAATACACTGTATGGGTCAAAATTATCGATTTTTCTTTTATGCCAAAAATCATTAGGACATTTAGTAAAGATCATGTTTCATGAAGATATTTTGTCAATTTCCTACTGTAAATATATCAAAACTTCATTTTTGATTAGTAATATGCATTGCTAAGAACTTCATTTGGACAAATTTAAAGGCAACTTTCTCAGTATTTGGATTTTTTTGCACCCTCAGATTCCAGATTTTCAAATAGTTGTATCTCGGCCAAATATTGTCCTATCCTAACAAACCATACATCAATGGAAAGCTTATTTATCGACCTTTATGACTGGTTTTGTGGTCCTGGGTCACATAAAATAATGGTAATCAAATATCAAATGATGGTTAAATTTGGTCCTTTAAACCAGTCATAAAACTGCTTTTAAAAATGAGGATGTAGTCTTACTCTTGACTTGTTGTTCAGGGGCTTTGACATGTGTGAGCATTCCCGGCATATTCACGCTGTTTCTGTGCAAGTACTTGAGGAAGACATCAGCGTTGCGTCTTGCTAATGTGCATGCCTTCAAACAGAGAAAAAAAAAAAGAGTCAGTTCTGAGTAAATGTGCACTAAATTTTTAATGTCATAATCAGAATGATACTTGAGAACCTGAGTGCATGAGTGTGTGCGCTCGGTACCTTGAGGAAGGCCTCCTTCTGCTCCAGGTGTTTACTGATCATGGGCGTCACGTGATCAGACTCTGAGTTTGGTCCCAGTTTATCAGTCCCTCCACACCAGTCTTCCTCTCGTTTGTATTCCTGCTCTAAACTTTCCAGCACACTACACACCTGCAGAACAATCACATGCAGTTATACATAATAAATATAATAAACAAATATCTAAATGCTCTTTGGAAGCCTATTTCCACCACATAAGAAAAAAAAGTAAAAAAAAAAAAAAGAAAAGAAAAAGATAATTATAATATCTCATCAAAAGATAAAAAGTTAAAATTATACTAGATATAAGAGATACTAGGTCATACTTATTACATAAAAAAAATATATATATATGAGACGCTGAGTCATAATTATGAGGTTAGTCAAAACTGACATTAGTAGAAATTATGACAAAAAGTCATTATTTTAAAATAAAAACAGAAATTATGAGACACCAAGTCAATTAATACAACTGTCATAATTACGACTTTTTCATAACTTCAACTTCTCATAAGTAATTATGTCATGATTTCAAATTTTTATGCATAAATAAAATAAATAAAATTAATTTTAATTTTGTATATATTTTTAATAATAGTTATGACTTTGTATTTTATAAATGTAATCTTTTATGTCATAATAATGACTTTTTATCCCATAATTATTACAAAGAATGTCATGACTGACTTATTTACAAAAAAAATGTCCACGAAATACAGAGAATTAGGAAAAAATAAAAATAAACACAAAACAAACAAACAAAAACAATATGTTTTAGCTTCCTTCATACAAGCAAATCATCAGAAAGGATAGAAAAAAACTGTTTAGCACATTCAGAAAACACCAAGTTGCTGAGGCAAAATAAATATGATTTAAGACTTCAACATTTGTAGCCAATTGTTGCGCTAAACGAACAAGAGGTCAAAAATGACAGAATCACTCTCAAGACAAGCTCACTGACCTGCTCTGATGTCTTGTAGAAAGCCACTGAGGCATTGACCAGTTTGAGGCGGTCTTCCATCTTCAGCATGAGCTGCTGCCAGTGAGACGCCACCTTCTCTGCGCAGTCACGGATCATGTCCATGTCGTAGTGATTGGCCTGTAGCAGAGCCTCTGCCTTCTGCTGCACCTGCAGTGCACTCTGATGGGTTTTCTGCATGGGATGAAATGAGAAGGAAAATGAAAGAGAAAGTGAAAAACAAGAAGAGAAAGTGAAAATGACCAGAAATTAGTAGGACATTTTGGAAAACCATTTTCCTCACTTTTTTGGCCCAAAACCTCACTTTAAAAAGTAAGTGGAGTTATTCATTTGACAAGAAAAACTGTGGCCATCATGAGGACATTTATTTATTTTATGATTTACATATAAATTCCTAAAAGAGACAACAGCAAAAAGAAAGATAAAACAACTAATATTGAATGAGTGACAGTTAAAGTATTTATGGAGCAAAAAAAACAATTACTAGCATAATAAAAGAATAAAGCAAAACAATACAAACAAAACAGGAATGGCATGTCTATGGAACATTCACATTTAAATACAAATAAATGTGTGTTGTTTGGAAAAGATTGTTTGGTACCTCAATAGCGTGCTGAAATTGCTCATGTTCCCGCTGCAGTTGTTCTGCCTCCTGTAGAGAGCTGGCTGTGATGAGACCTGCATTGAGCATTGACTCCCCGTTACGGATCCAACCCAGCACCTGAAACACATACACAAAGCATTAAAATGGGCACGTCATAGAAAACGTCTCGGTTACGTATGTAACCCTCGTTCCCTGAAGGAGGGAACGGAGACGTCACGTCGGATGACCGACGAAATTGGGATCTCGCCAGAGAGACCAATCCACTTCGAGTGTAACTAAACGAGCCAATGGACATTGGCATGCGATTATTGCATCCAGCTGCCGCTGATCACAGCGTGAGCATAAGAGGCAGCTGATGCACCGCATCAATTATGTTTTCGCTGAGGAGCCGAGCCGGCGACCCGGCAGCTCAGCGGTGGTACAGCGACTGTGGCGACGGGACGTGACGTCTCCATTCCCTCCTTCAGGGAACGAGGGTTACATACGTAACCGAGACGTTCCCCTTTCAGTCGGTCACTCCGAGTCACGTCGGATGACCGACGAAATTGGGATCCCTACCAAAGCGCCACAGGAGCTGCCCCTTCCAGTGCCCTGTGTAGGGCTCCTGACCCTTCCTATAAGGCAGACAATAGGACCGGGCTCTACACAGAGAAGGTCAACTACTGGTGTTCCTTGAGCAACCCAAACAGTAGGACTAGGATAACACTGGGAAGCGTGCCCTTCCACTTGGAAGAGGCACACTGCGGAGTCACCTCCTCCCAGAGGGGGTTAAGTGACATTCAAACATGTGAAGTAACCCTGAAGGGCCCTATTGCACATGGAAGTCTCTGAGATGGCTCAGGCTGCATCTTTAGAGATGGCAGAACGTGGTCCGCCAGGGGAAACATGGCTCTAATAAGAATACCGTGGAATACACATATGGGATCCCGACAGGGTCTCTCATATGGGCACTAGCCTCGCACCAGATTTCAAGAATTCATTGGCTGAAGGCCTGGCGCCGGACGCCCCGCCGCGTCTGGACGCCGGAGTGCTGGAGGACTCAACAGGGTTTGCCTGGTTAAGGAACTCTCTGGAGAATTAGGCGTAAGGACGCCGCAAGCCGACTCTGAGCCGGCCCTCTCAGTGCCACTACCCGTTTGAGGTGAGAACACAGGAGGAAACCGGTTCGACACGTAGGCTATAAAACCTAGCGAACGTGTTGGGAGTCGCCCAACCCGCAGCTCTACAGATGTCTGCTAGCGAGGCACCACGAGCCAGCGCCCAGGACGATGCGACACCCCTAGTGGAGTGAGCACGCAACCTGAGTGGGCAGGGCACACCTTGTGCTTCGTAGGCCAAGGTGATGGCATCCACTATCCAGTGGGCCATCCTCTGCTTGGAGACAGCCTTCCCCTTCTGCTGTCCTCCGTAACAGACAAAGAGCTGTTCTGAGGTCCTGAAGCTCTGAGTTCTATCCACGTACTGACGCAGTGCGCGTACAGGACAGAGCAAAGCTAGGGCTGGGTCTGCCTCCTCCAGGGGCAGCGCTTGCAGGCTCACTACCTGGTCCCTGAAGGGCGTGGTAGGAACCTTGGGCACATAGCCGGGCCGGGGCCTCAGTGTTGCACTGGAGTCAGCCGGCCCAAACTCAAGGCACGACTCGTCGACCGAAAATGCCTGCAGGTCCCCCACCCTCTTGATTGAGGCCAATGCAGTCAGGAGTAGGGTTTTCATAGAAAGAAACTTCAACTCGACTGACTGCAACGGCTCAAAGGGGGCAGTTTGTAGGGCTCTTAGCACCAAGCAAAATCCCAAGAGGGAAGGGAGGGAGGCCTCGGAGGATTTAACCTCCTGGCCCCCCTAAGAAACCTGACGACCAGATCGTGCTTCCCCACCGACCTCCCCTCTATGGGGTCGTGGTGGGCAGAAATAGCAGCAACATATACCTTAAGGGTGGAGGGGAACAGCCTACGCTCCAACCCTTGTTGCAAAAAGGAAAGCACGGCTCTGATCGAACATCTCCGGGGGTCCTCCTGGTAAGAGGAACACCATTCGACGAACAGGTTCCACTTCAGCGCATAGGCCCGTCTTGTGGACGGTGCTCGTGCTGAAGCGATAGTGAGCGCTACCTCCTGGGGCAGGTCACCTAGAACCTCCGCGTCCCGTCCAGGGACCACACATGAAGTTTCCACAAGTCTGGACGCGGGTGCCAGAGGGTGCCCCGTCTCTGAGAAAGCAGATCCTTCCTTAGACGAATCGGCCAGGGAGGGGCTGTCGCGAGGAGCATGAGTTCCGGGAACCAGGTCCTGTTGGGCCAATATGGAGCCACTAACAGGACCTGCTCCTCGTCCTCCCTGATCTTGCACAATGTCTGTGCTAGCAGGCTCACTGGGGGAAACGCATACTTGCGCAAGCCCTGGGGCCAGCTGTGTGCCAGTGCATCCGTGCCGAGCGTTGCCTCGGACAGGGAGTAGAACCACTGGCAGTGGGTGGTTTCTGGAGATGCAAACAGGTCTACCTGAGCAACTCCGAACCGACTCCAAATCAGCTGGACCGCCTGGGGATGGAGTCTCCACTCCCCAGGAAGTGCCGCTCGAGACAGCTCGTCGGCCGCCTGATTGAACACTCCTGGGATGTGGATGGCACGAAGGGACCTCAGATGCTTCTGACTCCAGAGGAGGAGGTGGCGGGCGAGTTGCGACATGCGACGGGAGCGCAAACCGCCTTGCCGGTTGATATAGGCAACGGTCGCAGTGTTGTCCGTACGGACCAGAACGTCCCTGCCCCAAAGGCGCCCTCTGAGGCGGCACAGGGCAAGGCGTACTGCCAGCAACTCGAGGCAATTGATATGCCAACGCAGAAGGGGGCCCGTCCAAACCCCTGATACTGCGTGCCCGTTGTACGTGGCACCCCAGCCGGTGGCCGAGGCATCCGTGAATACCACAGCATGCCTGGATACCTGCTCCAGGGGCACTCCTGCCCGAAGGAACGAAGGATCTGACCACGGGCTGAAGGTCTTGCGGCAGGCCGGTGTAATCTGAACCCGGTGAGTACCGCGTTTCCACGCCCACCTCGGGATTCGACCATGGAGCCAGTGCTGAAGCGGTCTCATATGGAGCAGACCGAGCGGAACTATGGCCGCAGCTGCAGCCATATGCCCCAGGAGCCTCTGAAAGAGTTTCAGTGGGACCGCTGTCCTGCCTGATAAAGTCTTGAGGCAGTTTAGCACCGACTGAGCACGTTCCTGGGTGAGGCGTGCTGTCTGGTTGACCGAATCCAACTCCATGCCGAGAAAAGAGATCCTCTGCACTGGCACGAGTTGCTCTTTTCCCAATTGACCCGAAGGCCCAACTGGCTGAGGTGCCTGAGCACCAGGTCCCTGTGTGCGCACAACAGCTCTCGAGACTGTGCAAGTATGAGCCAGTCGTAGAGGTAGTTGAGAATGCGCACACCCCGTTCTCTCAGGGGAACAAGGGGCCGCCTCTGCGACTTTGGTGAAGACACGAGGCGAAAAGGGACAGCCGGAAGGGCAGGACCTTGTACTGATATGCCCGACCGTCGAACGCGAATCGCAGGAATGGCCTGTGTCGCGGGAGAATCGAAACATGAAAGTACGCGTCCTTCAGGTCGATTGCTGCAAACCAATCTAGGGGACGGACGCATCCAAGAATGCGTTTCTGCGTCAACATCTTGAACGGCATCTTGTGAAGTGCACGGTTCAAAACTCGCAGATCCAAGATCGGTCGTAACCCACCGCTTTTCTTGGGCACAATGAAGTAAGGGCTGTAAAACCCCGACCTCATATCGGCTGGAGGGACCGGCTCTATTGCATCCTTCGCCAGTAGGACTGCAATCTCCGCGAGCAAGACAGGGGCATCGACGGCTTTGACTGAAGTGAACCGGATGCCCCTGAACTTGGGGGGGACGCCGGGCGAACTGAATCGCATAGCCGAGTCTGATGGTCCGCAGGAGCCACCGGGACGGGCTGGGGAGCGCTAACCAGGCTCCGAGAGACCGCACCAGCGGGGCCAACGGGCCCACCGACATGCCCGCGGTGGGGCAGCGAGGTGGAACACAGGGACCGGCCCCAGGGCCTGTGACGGCCTGGCCTGTGACGGCAGGGGGCGGGGTCTGGGTGTGTAGTGTAGCACTCACCTGATTTCTCCTCGCGTGGGAGGAGACACAGGAACCCGGCTTGAGGCTTGTGACAGCCCGGCGTTTGACGACTTGAAGCGGGGACTGGAGTGCTACTGCCCTTACCTGGTTCCACGAATGGGCAGGAGGGGTGCTCTTGGGCAACCACCCGCTGCCTGCTGGCGAGAGAGGAGGAGGGAAGCGATCCTGTGATGCACGGATCACCACTCTCCTCCTCTTGAGACCCGGAGATTGAGGAGACCGCTCTTTACTGATGTTTTGGGTACCGCTGGCTGCTGGGCCAGCGGCGGAACAAAATGAACAAAAGATACTCCACCCGGCCCTCCTCCGGGGGAGGGAGTGGTGCAGTCACCATCTCCCGATGAGCAGTCTCCTCCATCTCTGGGTCGACCGTCCCAGGGCCTCTTGCACTTGCGCTTGCCGCCAGGTTTGGCGGGGGCCTGGACGGGCTGGGCGTCCTGCCTGCGACCGGCTCCACGACGCTGCCTGGTGAAGGCTGCTGCGGCTGCGCGGGAGCGGGGGCGGCCGCAGGGGGCGCCCACGGCGACGAGCAGGCTGAGTGGCTGCAGCCGGAGTGGAAGCAGCAGGTTTCCTCCGGCGCATGATGTGTTTGCCTCAGTCTGCTTCTGGGCTGCCGAGAACTGCTGGGCAAAGCTCTCGACAGCGTCGCCGAAAGGGCCGGTCTGTGACACGGGAGCATTCAGGAACTGTACCTTCTCCTGCTCCATGTCAGCGAGACACAGCCAGAGATGGCGCTCCTGGACATCGCACAACCCAGAGACTGTGCGGTCACCTTCGTCACTCGTAGCGCGAGGTCCGTCGCAGCACGCAGCTCATGTAGAACCGCCAGGTCGTGACCACCCTCGTGCAGGTCTTTCAGTGCTTTGGCCTGGTGGACCTGCAGCAACGCCATAGCGTGGAGGGCGGAAGCCGCCTCCCCACAGGCTCTATAAGCACTGCCAGTTAGACCTGACGAATACTTAGAGGCCCGTGAGGGGAGACACGGATCACCCCGCAGGGTGGAAGCGGCTGTTGGACACAGTTGCATGGCCACAGACCGTTCCACCGAGGGGATGCCCGCATACCCCAAAGCGGCTCCACCATCGAGGGTGGTGAGAGCGGAAGAACTACAAGATGTGTTTCGGGCAGTGAAAGGTGCCCTCCACAATCTTGTCAGCTCCTCATGCACTTCCGGAAAGAATGGCACCGGAGGGGGGCGCTGAGAACCAGCGCCACCCCCACCGAGGAACCACTCGCCCAGCCTCGAAGGATCGGGACACGGTGGCTTTTTAGGATTCCACACGAGCCCGACATTCTCGGCGGCCCGGGAAAGCATAGCCGTCATCTCTGGGTCTGGCACGGACAACGCTACCACACCCGAAGGGGGCAACGCAGCCGGGTCGTCATCCCCGGAGAGAGAGGGCCCGCCCTCCGATGCGGTGATCGACATCTGGTCGTCAGAGGGGGCACCGAAGGAAACGCGTGGCCAGCGCGCTCCTTCGGCAGCTCCACCGGCTGCGGAGTGCTTGAGGGGTGAGGAGCTCCACTTGGGGAAGCCCTCACCGTAATCCTCAAATCACCTCTAACTCCACCGGATCCAGTGTGCACGCCGGATCACGGCAGGCAGAGGGACTCTGCCATGTTTGACATAGCAGAGTCGCACTCCGAGATGGTCATGTCCCCGCAAGAAGAACATGAACCATCCACGAAAGCCACCTCAGCGTGCTGAATGCCCAGACACGTGAGGAAGCGATCGTGACCGTCCTGAGGCGCCAGGAAACGACCACACCCAGAAACGCACGGGTGAAAAGACATCTTTAAAAAGACGCGATCACCCGTGTTGCTCTTTTAGAGAAATTGCTCTTTCAGAGAAATGCTCTTTTAGTGCTGAAGCACGCAGGGGAGCTGGCCACCGCACACTCCTAGTGTGGCTGTCAGCAGGAAGACGATCTTTCTCTCCCGGACACCGTGACCACCGCTGCCGCGCCGTAACGCCCGCACTCGCTCGCAGAACACTCTCTTGGAAGGGAGAGCAGTAGCTTTAACCACTACCGCTCGGCTCCGAAGCGAAAGGATAATTGATGCGGTGCATCAGCTGCCTCTTATGCTCACGCTGTGATCAGCGGCAGCTGGATGCAATAATCGCATGCCAATGTCCATTGGCTCGTTTAGTTACACTCGAAGTGGATTGGTCTCTCTGGCGAGATCCCAATTTCGTCGGTCATCCGACGTGACTCGGAGTGACCGACTGAAAGGGGAACAGAGTTTTCTGTCCTCTATGTAAACATATTCTAATTTTTTGAAAAAAAAAAAAAAAAAAAAAAAAAAAAAAGTTGCTGTACACTGGTACCGTTATCGTTATTGTGTTAATTAGGCATTGCAATATACAGGTAAAGTGAATAACTACCACTAACTATATGGTTGACATCCCAATGTAAATAGCAGTATTGCACCTTAACGCTTTTTGACACCTGTCATAAAACAGAAAAAGACACAAAGTGCAGCTATACTGTCTCGGAAAAGCATGTAATTCGATATGACAGACGTTACACTCTACCTACACTTCAAAAAAGTTAGCTTGCCAGTGTGGGAGTTATTTGGATTCTGCGAAAATGACTCGTTAATCACCCCAGTGAATTGAAGATAACAGAGAAAAAGTTGCAATTATTTTGCTGAAATGGGAAATGTAACATTAACTTGTTACATGTTGATGCCTGATGATATATACAGTATATTCATGTCCCTCATTTGGATAAAAATGAATTGATTATCGAATGTAGTTTTTTATTTTATTTTATTTTTAACATTTTTCTATTTTTACCCAGAATTGGATGAGGTGAGCGCTAAACTCCCACATGTAATTTATGTTTTATTCATACTCAACACATAACCTTTATCACTGTATACAATACTAAAAAATAATACAAATTCTGCCTCATTCTGTGATAATAAGCCACATCACTACACAGAAGGAAGTTATTTCATACTGTTGCCATTAAGTGTAATTGCTCCTTTTGTATGCAGTGGTGTAATTAAAAAAATACATAAAATTAATTAAATACATAAAGATGAATTTGACTAATAGCATTATTTATATGCAATATTTTCAATATTTCTAACTGCCGCAATATATCGTTATCGTCAATTCTTTTGGCCATGAAAATCGAGTAGTGAAAATTCTGCTATTGTGAATAACATTATAAATTGACTGGAAAAAAAAAAAAAAAACAGCAGTACAATGCTGCCCTTTACACTAAATTGAAAAGCACTGTTTCATGAAAGTTGAGACGTGTACACTTGTAGTGTGCTGTTAACTGTTGGGTTGCATCAGTGGGGAAAGTGAACATATTTGATATTGACAGATGACAGTGTTCTTTGACTCCACCTTTAGGTCTAAATTCCACGCCGTCTGCTGACACACTGACTCACACTTTACACACCTGCTTTAGTGCTGATACACTGCCAGTGACAGATAACACAACTATGTTCCTTGCATAAACATAAATAAACACACACACACACACACACACACACACACACACATTTTCACTGTAAAGTCAAATAGATGATTACATGTCTATTAACCACCACACACCCACTCAAATACTCTGTGGCCGTATCAGGCCTTAAACCACACGGGCATCCCAGCTCCTCGACATCTCTAATCACTCTTCTCCTCTAGAGCAGTCCAGACAAAAATAAATATATAAATAATAAAATAAATAAATGAAAGGATGAAATGAGATTACCAGCTGCTCCTCCTGGCCTAGTTTTTCCTTCTCATTTTAAGCGTGCCCAGTGCTATAAAACTGCTCTGTTTCTCATCAGCTCCTGTATGTAGTCAGAGACGCTATTCAAAACTATTAACACTGCACTTCACTCAGTATTAAAATGCCTACATTAACAAATTGTTAGCAAAAATTATATAATGCTTAAGAGATCAGTAGTTATTTAGTAATTTTAGTAGTTATTAGTAATTTAATATTTCAAATGCATATTTAAATATAAAATCAAGCTTTTAGCTATTATACTAACAAATTACATTTTGGCCATAATGCAATGTAATAATGATTGTTAATGCAATTAAATAAGTTGTAATTAAATTAAATTAAGTTAAATTACCAGGGTAAATAAATTTAAATTTCATAAATGCCGTAAATTAAAATATGATGAATATATGGTGATTATCTCTAAGGAAGACACTTGCAATTGCAACTGCAATTGCAATAAAAAATAAATAAATAAATAAATAAATAAATAAATAAATAAATAAATAAATAAAATAAAATAAAATAAAATAAAAAAGTTAAAAGTTAATTAGTAAATTAAATTAAGGTGTCTACCTTAGAGATAATCCCATATTTAACATTTATGACATTTATGAAATTTCAATTTATTTACTTATCTGAAAACTCATCTTTTCTGTGAGCATCTAACTGCCTCCTCATTAAAAAAAAATATACATACACACACACATATATATATATATATATATATATATATATATATATATATATATATATATTCTATTCTATTCTCCACTTTTTCTGTTTTCTTACTATTCTTATCTCTTCCTGTCCTAGCATTTACTACTTTGAACGATGACTGAAACCTTGTATAACAGGCACTTCTCGAGTTTATTGCCATCTTACGATAAATCACTTGTTTTATTCCTCAATTGTAAGTCACTTTGGATAAAAGCGTCTGCCAAATGAATAAATGTAAATGTAAATTTACCCTGGTTGCCAGAGGACCTCATTGCCATCTCACACATTTATAATACAATCTATACACATTTTTAAACAAAACAAACTACTTTTATGATTCCTTTCCCCACAAAATGTGTTGTTCCATCAATTTTCAATAAAAAAAGATAAACTATGGGAGTACTGAAAAAAGTACACATTTTCCTTAAGGTGTGCCTATAGCCCCATTGAAACCTACATGTATCATTTTTTGTGAAATAATGGCACTGCCTAAAATATTATGAGCTTAATTATTGATTACTGGAAGAAGACAACTTATCATAGTTACATCACAAAAAGCTACTTTGTGTGATAATGTAATAAACCCAAGATATGTAGCAAGGTGTCAGAGGTATTAATGTACAAGGTAATGTCTGATTTTCAACTTCAGTTTAGCCTACATTCACTATGCATGAGTCACTGCTCAGGTACAGACAGAGGAAATTCCCACCTCAAAAATAAAATCTCTACTGCATAATTAATCATGACACTTATTAAATATGGAGGTGCGCTAGAAAGAACCCATCACACAGTGGTTGTTTTGTTCTTTGCTGACAAAGCTGTATCATTATGATCTGAAATTTAAGTCCATGCATGTACGCATGTCCCCTGAAGGAGTTTCTGCATGGGTAGACAGAGACAGACAGTCAGTCAGACAGACAGATGTTACCTGTTTGACCTCGGCCTGTAAGTGACGGAGCTGCACACACTGCTCCAGGTGTCTCCTGTGCTGCTCTGCGGCTGTGTCCAGCTCCTGCTGTTTCTCATGCAGGAAATCCAACAGGTCCTGCACCCGTGTCGCCATGTCAACATCACGGTCGCACAACAACTCCACACCTAGATAGAGAAAGAAAAACAGAGAAATGTAGAGGTGTAACGCAAGGGCGTAAATAATCTCCCCGACACCAATAAATCCAGCTTTTGTCATAATAGACTTAGTCCTTGTCCTTTACTGACAGCTTCAAAAGCCTGGCATAAACATACTAGGTCATATATTATAAATCAAAAATACATTAAATATATATTATATTAATGACAAGAGATTTGGAAAATGGATGTTTATATTATATTATATTAAATTATTTACCTTTTTTGCACTGTGACTTTATTTTCAAGACAATTATGCATAAATTCCTATTCAATTCTAATTACCATAATGCAAAAAACAAACCAGCAAACAAAAACACATTTTCATTAAGGTAATGTGAGAAAAATAACTCTTTTTTTTGTTTTTTTTAAATCACAACATATTTACACACAATTGTAGTGTTTTTTGTATTGATTTTAATTTATGCTGGTTTAAATTAAAATATAACAATTTTATATTTTTCCTGACTTGACTTTTGATTGAAAAAAAAAAAAAAAAAAAGACTTCAGAAAAAACTTTCACAAAAAAGAAAACCCCAACTGGATAAATAAGAAATAGCATCACATGCAAAGGCAGGATATGTAGGTAATCCGTAAGAAGACTTAAATACGAAGACTTTATTCAGCCTGTGATTTTTTGCCAAGACAGCAATTGGACAAGACAAAGACCTGATTACAGAACACAGGCATTAGAGAGGCCACAGCAAACATTAAAGAAGAAAGGTGGAGGATCACACATATTTGATTTATTTTAACTGAACTCTATTTAAATTATGGGAATTTCACAAAGAATCAGGTGAATTATTATCCTAATTGTTTTTTTTTTCTACAATCCCAGCTTAAAGAGATAGTTTACTCATAAATGAAAATTCTGTCATCATTTATTCACCCTCACTCCAAACCTGTTTGATTTTCATTCTTCAGCGAAAAACAAAAGAAGATTTTTTTCCATTGACTTCCACTGACAAAAACACTGATAAATTGTTAGTTTGGGGACCAATTCTCACTATTAACTAACTATGACTTTTGCCTCAATAAATTCCTAATTTGCTGCTTATTAATTGTTATTAAGGTAGTTGTTAAAGGCATGGTAGGTGATTTGGTTCCAAAACATTTTTTGTTATGCTGGTTGAAAGTCTCTTCAAATCCCAATAGCAATCACAAAGTGAACCTACCATTAGGTTTAGGTATAGGGTAGGATTAAAGGATCTAAAATATGATATGCAGAATGAGGCGTTAATATGTGCTTTATAAGTACTAATAAACAGCCAATATCCTAGTACTATGCATGCTCACATGCAACTAGTTAATAGTGAGAATTGGTCCCTAAAATAAAGTGTATTCTAATTTCTGATACATTTCTCAAAATATCTTTTGTCATGTTTCATAGAAGAAAGTAAGTCATATAAGTTTAGAAGTACAGTATGTAGCACAATATCTCTTTGGCAGCATCAAAACTCAGTTTGTTTTAGCATCCCGACTATCCAGACGCAGCGACATTAATTCGATACAAAATCACAAAGTTATTACATTCTGATTAACATTTTTTTCTTTAGAATAATGTGCACTGATGAATCATGCACAACGCAACCTGCAATATGCATGATTTCAAACTGTCTTGATAGTAAATATTGCCAGAAGTAGCATGACTTTTGTTTAAACTAAACCAACCAAATCAACAAAAAAGATAGCTGACCTATGACTCAAACACCATGTACAGAAGTGCAGATACCTGGGTTTGTTAGCACACACGTTATCACACACACAAACATACTCACATTTTATACCCGTAGCCCAGAGCTGCATTGGGCTAAAGCTCTGAGAGTACTCCAGTTTTGCGTTTGTAAATGTGCCTCCACAAAAGGATGCTGGTAAAATGAGGATTCGTTTTACTCTCTGCTATCTGTGCGTGCTGACAGATGTCAAATCTTGAGTGTGTGTGTGTGACCAGTGATTTTGCTAGGGAGTGTGAGTCTCTAGGATTACAGGGTCGGATGAGAGGAAGGGAGGGCTGCTGGGTGCCTGGATGGACCTGATGTGTTTGGCTTTAGAGTTTAGCGTTTAGCTGCATCCACTCCTCCCCCCTTAAGCCTGCTCTGGACTGACACACTAACACACACACACGTGCACACACTCACACACACATCTCTGATGCCTCATGACAGTGATCCTGTGACCGCAAAGGTTGGCTTACAAAAACATCATATAAAGTCATGCACTCTGTTTCTCTGCAGCTTGTGCACAGATCTCAAATGCATTATTAGCTCACAAAAAACATTTAGACGTGTTATGGATCAGATATCTTGATTTAGTGCCATACTGCTTGTGTGTGCATGCTGGATAGAATACACAGTCACCTGACCACCTGTAATGTACTGCAAGTAGACTTTTGTGTGTGCGCCCTTACAAAAAAAGTACTGTGGTGGCTACCAAACAATGGCACTATCAAAGTGCAGTTGCATTTTTCTGTGCTCTGCTAATTTTAAGCAGCAAAATACAGTTATTTTAATAGGAATCCAAGCAATCTGGAATTTCATGTGAGGTTGAAAAACATTCCCCGTGCACATTTTGCAAATTCGCTGTATTGACCAATAGAAAGCTGCTTGTTCTGAAAGTTTTGCCGCAAAATTTCACCAGAATTCACTAATGTGACCTCACCTTCAGACCAGTTTTATTTTAGTATTATTTAGGTACTAAAACAGTTTTAATATTTTTTATTTAGATTTTATTTTTATATTTTCATTTTTATTTAAATTTTCTGTGCTTTTTAAAATTTTATTATTATCATTTTTTTTTTTTAAATATTAATATTTAGCTTCAATTTCTTTTAATTTCGGTTTTAATTTTAGTTTTGTACATCTTCCAGAAATGCGTTTTTGCAGTGATGTCTGTACACGGTTTGATATACCATTGATTATCATGTTCATATAGCACGGAATTTATGGTAGCACAAGGTATTTCAGAAAATATCACGGTACTACTATGAAGCATGCCCAAATAACTATAATAAACAAAAAAAATATATGTTTCTTTCTCTAAATAATTAAATACCATTGTATTCCAAAAATCATAGTATTTCCAGTGAACTCTGTCCCAAAACAACATTAAATTATATTAGTGCATTCTGGGACTTTTTTGTTAGTGCATGTGCTGCTTTACATTTTAATGCAGTGACAGAATCTCTTAACCTAGTATAGAAATGTTTGAATGTGTGCTCACCTGAGGCCTGAACTTCTGTGACGTACTGCAGGAGTTCCTGTCCCTGGTGTATGACGTGGAAGGTGAGGTTGTTCATGGTGAGAGCTTTATCTGCGTGATGCTGCAGTCTCTGCTCAGCTAGTGTCAGATCCTCAGTGTCAAACTCATTCATCTGCTGAGACAGCTCCTCATTCCATGACTCCAGGTCTGAGATGACCTACACAAGACATCCACACAAACAACACCATAGTAAGCCATGTATCAGTGACCATATCTACAGTAAATGAGTGAACAGGTTTCTAATTCTATTATTCTGAAAATGCAAATATTGGATACAGAAGTTAATTTTATACTTAAAAAAACATAACATTTAGTATTCAAAATAAATAATATTGTATTATAGCTGTATAGACCTTAGTCAAGGCAAACACCATATTATAATTTTAATTAGTTTGTTTAATGCAATTACTTTTACATAATTTGCCCAATAGTTTTTCATTCCAGTGGGAAAAATAAAATAAAATAAAATAAAATAAATAATAAATAGATAAAGAATAGGAATAAAAAGTATAAAATATCCTTATTTCGTTCATTGTTCATTTCGTTCAAAAATGTAGCCTACTCTGACTAAGGAGAAATATTTTACAAATTAGATTTTTTTATGCTTTGATAGTCCAATTTAGACATTCTACTAAATATAAGTAACTACAAATCATTAGAGTATTAGTAGACTGTCTGCTTAATATCTTTATTTGGATGGTTCTGCTGATTGTAGGTAACTTTGCAAGTACATGTCAACTTATTCTACTAACCTGAACACTAAAAGTCTACTAATACTCTAATGAGAGTTAGCTGACATGTAGTTGTAAAGTTACTTATAGTTAGTAGAATGTTAAAATATTAAAATTAAAATAAAGTTTATTAAAATAAAGTGTAACAGATTTTTTTTCTGTGCATACATTGCCTTCAAAAGGTGACTAATACATATGTGACCCTGGACCACAAAACCAGTCATAAGTGTCAGTTTTTCGCAATTGTGATTTATACATCATCTGAAAGCTGAATAAATAAGCTTTCCATTTATGTATGGTTTGTTAGGATAGGACAATACTTCGCCAAGATACAACTATTTGAAAATCTGGAATCTGAGGGTGCAAAAAAATCAAAATATTGAGAAAATCGCCTTTAAAGTTGTCCAAATGAAGTCCTTAGCAATGCATGTTATTAATCAAAAATGAAGTTTTGATATATTTACTGTAGGAAATTTACAAAATATATTCATGGAACCATTATCTTTACTTAATATCCTAATGATTTTTGGCATAAAAGAAAAATTGATAATTCTGACCCATACAATGTATTTTTGGCTATTGCTACAAACATACCCGTGTAACTTAAGACTGGTTTTGTGGTCCAGGGTCACATATATAAAAGCACTTTCATGTAAAACGTTAAAATTTTAACCAACAATACTTGTATTATTTAATATCTCCTTGTATTCATTCCAAATGTGAATACTAAACATCATCTCTTTTCAATGTTTGTTCAGTTTTGTTTAAAAAAGTGAGTGTTTGATTCCAGTAATTTTTGTATGTCTTATTTGTCATCCTGGATTTGTAGTATTATATATCGAATCAGCCACCGGCCAGTCTGCTCACTAGCTACCAGCACTGGCCATTAAACACACATATTAGTTGACTATTAAAAATGAATATTCACAGAATTTATGTCGAACATGCAAGAGAAAGTAAACAACTTAATAGGCTTTAAAAAGTTGCCCTGACAACAGGTTGGTAAAACAGGAGAAACATGAATCAGAGAACAAGCTCTTGCAAGCAGTTAACTTCAGCCACGTTTAACATCACACAACATAGAGCATCTAATCAAAACTTCACAATGCAGCTCAGTAAATTATTCCTCAATAACACTACAGAAGACATTTGTCATTGATATAGCAATTGGCTTAAAATTTAAAGCCATGATTTGAACACAAAATCCTCCCATCAAAAGTCTAAAGCACTCACTCTGCACTGCTGTGTGGTTGAGAATTCCTCCTCTAATGAACATGAGCATTTTCCCCAGCTTTTCTGAGTGAAGCACTGATAAAGACAGCTGGTGATGACTAGAACGGGAACACAACCATTTTCTGTAAGAAGTAAATGTGTTCTTCAATGTGTGGGAGCAGCGTTTGGGAAATCACACACCCACTGCTGTACCTTCTGGCACCCTGCCGCCTTGACTGACAGTGCCGACCCGCCCTGCGATGAGTAACTCCCTCACATCCGATGTAGGTGTTCACCTACAATCGTCACCCATATTGGAACTTATACATGTCTGTGTACGGTTTTCAGGTTGTTCTTTCAGGTTTGCTTTTTGTCTATACAAGGTCTTCTCGGTTTTACCTTATCTATCAGCAAAGTATCAGTGGAACATGAGCGCCTTCAAAACTCCCTATGGAATCTGATACTCCTTGATCTGTATTGGATTATGTTACAGAGAGCGATATCACTTTTACTACAAAAGCCAGCTCGTTTTGTGGACTCTGATTACTTCATATAGGGTTTCCTACAAACAATACATTTAAAACAGCCACCAAAGGTCAATCGCACAGCAGGATGGGGTTTATGCAGGTTTATGCAAATGAGCAAAAGAATGGCATCTCATTTAACGTCAACACGAAACTGTCCATATTTATTGTATTGTTTCTGAACTTCTTGTGCATGACTGATCAGTGCATGTTATTCAACAGAAAAACATTTTTTTGTCTTTTGTAACTTTGCTCCACCTCTTAAACAACTTGTATTTTGGGAGACATCATCTAGGCCATTAGGGAAAACATACACTATATGGACAAAATTATTGGGACACCTGACCATCACACCAAAAGGGACTTTATTCATAGACATTAACATGGAGATGGTCACTCCATTGCAGTTATAACAGCTTCCACTCTTCTGGAAGGGCTTTCCACAAGATTCTGGAGTGTTTCTGTTGGAATTTTTGGCCATTTATCCAGTAGAGCATTTGTGATGTCAAGCACTGATGCTGAATGAGAAAGCCTTGCTCACAATCTCCATTCCAGTTTATCTCAAAGGTGTTGGATGGGGTTGAGGTCAGGCCTCTGTGTGGGCCAGTCAGGTTCTTCCACACCAAACTCATCCATCCATGTCTTTATGGACCTTGATTTGTGCACTGGGACATGCTGGAAAAGAGCCCTCCCCAAAGTGTTGCCACAATCTTACAAGCATAGCATTGTTCAAAATGTTTTCGTATTCTGAAACATGAAGACTTCCCTTCACTGGAAGCAAGGGGCCTAGCCCAACCCCTGAAACCCCCATACCATTATCCCTCATGCATTATGCGCTCAGGCAGGTAATGTTCTCCTGGCATCTGCCAAATGCAGACTCGCCCAACAGAAGCATGATTCGTCACTCCACAGAACATGTTTCCATTGCTCCAGAGTCCAGTGACGGTGTGCTTTACGTCACTCCATCCGATGCCTGGCATTGTACTTGGTGACGTGAAGCTTGCATATAGCTGCTCAGCCATGGAAATCCATTTCATGAAGGTCTTTCATGCCAGTGAATGTGTGGAACTCTTCAGCTATGGACCCAGTAGAGAGTTGGTGACTTGGTGACCCCACTCTGTGATTTCACATGGTCTTCCGCTTCGTGCATGAGTTGATCCTAAACACTTCTACAGTGCTTTCCAATAATACCACTTACAGTTGAACCATATCAAGCAGGGATAAAATTTCACAAACTGACTTAATGCAAAGATGGCATCCTACACAACACTTGAATTTACTGAGCTCCTCAAAACAACATTTTTTTTTTTCATAAATGTTTGCACTTGCAGACTACATGGCTAGGTCGTTGATTTTATATACTTGTGGCAATAGGTCTGACTGAAACACCTGGATCCAATAATTAAGAGGTGTGTCCCAATACTTTTGTCCTAGGAACTAGGACCCTTCACCAATTCCACAGCTGTACTTAATGCTATATATTCAAGGATCAGCACTATTTGACATATTCCACTCTCTTTTTTTACATTACTCATAACATACAATAATATACTTTTTATTTGATATATTTACTTTTTGCTTATCTGTAAATTTGTGCTAAATTTATTTACTAGGCATGTACAGTATGTGCCCTGTTTATTATGTTTATAATATAGTTTATTGTCCATTGTCCTGTGTTTGTAGTTACATTGAGCACGCTATTTTGAGTACTTAACTCTCGTTTGTATTGCTGCTAATGTAATTTAATTTCCGATATGGGATCAATAAAGTATCTATCTAACATCATCATCATGTACAGTATTTTAAGTCCCTTCACAAAAAACTGTCAACATCTAAAACTGTAAAACATCTATTAAATTATAAAGAAACACTGACTTGAGAATGGCGGTCAATGGGGAAACAAGTGTTTTGGCTGTAAAATGATGCAGTTACAGCATCTACCAGCAGAGGCTAACTGTTCACGCTAACCAGCCAAACCTTAAGCCTTTGGTGACATTAAAAAATTAAATAGGTTGTTTCATGTTGACTTTAAGAGCTTTGAATCAGAGCAACCGTGAATGTGATATTTATTCGATAAAGCTGTTAGTTTCTCAAACACCCTTTTGACAAAAGTGTGACTCACTTTCACATGTCCAGAGACACAATTCTCCATGACTCATAGCGCCGGCTGTGAAAAGAGCATCCATGATGGCTTTATCTTTGCTCAAGGCTTCCGCTCAGAATCTCTGAGATCAGTGGATTTTGTCTTTTAGCACTTTGTTCCTTTGATCGGATCAAAACCGACAAGAAATATAGAAGCAACAACACATGGTATAGCCTTCTAACTCACAACTGATGTAGAACTGAAACTTTAAATTCATGTAATCAAGCGGTGCCTGCCTGATGGCCATGAGAAAAAAAAAAGAAGAACAAAAAATTATATATATATATATATATATAATATATATATATATATATATTATAATCTATATTGTTTTAGATTATAATTTAAAAACAAATAGGTTTCTAAACTCAAATATTGAAATTTGTTAATATAATCATGAACTGTACTGGCTGTGCAACATGCAAAATGATTAAACACAACATAAGTTAATTAGAAAAACGGACTATTTTGGTTTGTAAATATCACTTCTACGAATTGCACAAAAATAGAAAGCAGTATGAGTTGCGTACACAAATGCACTGCAAAATGTTAACTTTCATGAATGCAACCAGAATACTATACATGCAGCTAATGGGAAGACATCTCTACCTGTGTGTGTCCTTATAGCAACAGTCTCATTACAATTTAGTCTATTTAGTAACTTTACTTAGACTATTTTGAAATCCTCTGTTCATATTTTTTTATTTATTTATTTTTGACATTCAGCTAGCTAAGTAGTACATCCATGTTTATGTTCATCTAAATGTATACCATATTTTTTCCCTATTACTATAATTCAGTGTTTGAACTCCATTTGGAAAATTGATCAGCTAATGTTGATATGAGCTTCAGCTATTCATACTCGAGTCATCTGAAAGGGCCCAAGAATGATGATTAAAAAAATACCCCCTGACTTCCCAACACAATCGAGAACCACTTGTCTTAAGTGTTATGATGCATTATTTACAACAAAAACCAGTGGGTTATCATTTGAGAATAAACTGTCAGACATGTCATAAATTGTGGACTCACATCAATGGCATCTCGTTCAAAGATCCTGAGTTGGAGAAAGAGCTCCAGTTTGATCTTCCGTTCCTGAAACAGTTCCTCCATCTGAGCCTGGGCCTCATCCAGCTGCTGCAGGACGCTCTCGATGTGAGCCATAGAGCTGTTATGAGGAGTCTTATTGTTGGAGATTGCAGAGTCTCTGCAGTCAGAAAAAAAAGAGCATGCACGAGTATGAGAGACAACATCTGCTACAGAATATATATATATACCATACAACTTCAATAAAGCATCTTCTTACTACAGTTTACTTAGTCTATGCAGATTAGGACATGGGTCATAGATAAACTCCACAATATCAACAGTGATTGAAGATATAGAACTGTAGACATATAACTGAATGGTGAATGTGTAGTAAACACATTTACTGATGTTTCAGGATGGATTTTCCAAAACATTTGTAATTACACATTTGTAAGGTGTTCGTGGTGTGCATGGTTTTGTAGCCCGCTAAATTTGCTCTGTAATAAAACCTGAAAAACTGCATTGGATTTCGGTCCCCATAAGGTCTCTAATTTCATAAAATGACCTAAATAATTTGACAAAAATGCAAAAAGTGTCTGCAGGGTTAGGGTTTAGTAATTGTAATTAATGCAACAGACGTCAATGGGATGCTAAGGCTATTACGTGTGCATATGTGTTTGTGTCAGAATTCTCATGTCAACAAGTCAGCATCATCATTTTCCACTAAACCGATGCTTTCCTCATTGGGCAGTACCTGAGCTGCTGGATAAGATCCTCCCCTTCTTTAATGACGTTGACGGTGACCTGCAGGGTGGTTTGCTGCTGCTGACCGAAACGTTTGATCAGCTCCTGCACCGCCTCTACTGACTCAGCATAAACATCATCCAGCAACTCCTTCTGAAGCTCCTCCAACCATGTCCACAGCTGCAGAGAAATAACGTCATTACCAGCCAATCAGAACCTCACATTATGAAGCAGTCAGTGACCTATGTAGATCCATGGGTCTTTAAACAAATAACATTTGTTCCATAATCTAAAATATCCAAATGCACAAACGTGAAAGGCACAAACAGCCAGACGGAGTTTGGCTGCCACCGAACGGCTGGTGTTGTTATATCCTGTGAATGGCTTCGTCTTATGTGAGCTCAGGATTAGCCATCTGCCTGTGTTGGCATGTCAAAAAGTGTATCTCCTGCCACAGCAGGCCATGCCTGTCCTTCCACACCTCCCCATTGTCTTTTTCCACCTCCACCTTTCTCTACCTTTCTCTTTTTCCAAAACTCCATCCTTAACCCTTTATCATTACTTATAACATTATAAAACACACTCTCAGAAACAAAGATGTCTATATATGCCAGCCCGCTACAGATAGCAGATGGCTAACGTTATGCCATATGGAGACATTAAAGAGAGCATTGTTTGCTTGTATTAAGTATATCATGAATCATGTACACACTACTACTCATTATCACTCACTGTTTGTGGAATATAAATGGGCCAGAAGGCAAGAGTTCTGGATTTATAAGCAGACTAATTGTAAAAATTTGAGGTCCAAAAAAAGTTAACCACTAGTTTGGCTTTAAAGCAAATAATGTTTAATTTCCGAAAGTGAGAGGCTGCATGGGATTCTTTTAGCATGTAGGACACAGTTCACACTGACTAGTCAATTAGTTCTGCCACTAGTGAATGTGTGGGGTCTGTCAACTAGTTGTGAAACACTGTTTCAGTTGTGCTCGTTCTATGTAGCGACAGCAGGAGGAAAATTCCTCAGTCCACAAACTGTATAACATTAACTTTGTATCATAATAACCTAATTGGAAATATGTGAAAGTGAAAATTACTAGAACTGGAGTGGTTTTGTGTTAACGAAGCAGTTTACGCTGCAGACATTTGAGATGGCCTGAGTTTATTTTGCATGATCATATACAATTTTTTTCTAATTCTTATGTCATCTAAAGGCTGACATTAACTACATTAGCATGAATCTTTTGATCATGCATTTTTTACATTCTTACCAGTCTGGTATCATCTCATCTGTGACAGTATCTCTCCATTAACACACTCTACATCCATGCATCAAAAAGTGCAGAAGCTGCAGAACTTATAGGAATGTCATTTACATAATATAAACAGTGACCTGTTGACTAGTTGACTAGTAAAAACGTGTTGTGCGAGACCTACAGAGAAATGTTACCGCACACTTAACAATATGGTGCAGAATCAATGGAACACTGGTAACAAGATATTGCTATATTGTAAATATATAAACAAATGATTAAATAAAAAAATTAATAATAGTAACAACAACAACAACAATAAATTCAAGTGCGTTTTCAGAAATTGTGTGTACTATACCTGTTACATAATATTCAGGAACATAATTATGTCATAATTTTACTTTCATCTCTGAAAGTAAAGACCAAAAAAAAAAAAAAAAAAAAACTTTTTAACAAAGTACTTGTTACATCATATTCAGGAACACATTTATGTCAAGTACAACACATGTAAACACTGCCAAACCCAGACATATCCACACCCACCAACACCCATTCTTACTTTCTCATAACTTACCTCTTTGCTGTGAGTGTGGAAGGCCACAGACATGTCAAGCAGGACTTTGCGTTGTTCAACCCGTCTTACGAAGTCCTGGATACGATCTTCCAGCTGGTGTGCAGCCTGGTAGATCTCTTCAGGGTCACACTCGCCCGTCTGAGCCAGCTGCTCTGCCGCCTCCAGGAGTTTGTCTGCATTTGTGTAGGTGTTCTGAGAAACATGCAGAAGTTAATATGCATGTGACTAATTTCTGAGATGGCCTAGTTTTGATTATGGGAGGAGAACAGTAGATATCCAGGTGGACAATAGCCAAAGCGATGATCTTACATCCGTTTCTCCTTACCTGAGCCACTTCTTCAAAGTCCTCATGACGTTTCTGTAATGCTCGAGCCCTGTGCAGAGACTTCCCCACGCCTGTGTGTTTACTCAGGAACGCCTCACCATGGTTTTCAATCCAATCTAGAACCTGTGAGAGAAGATATTCACAAAGAAGAACATAAACAAAGGTTCAGAAGGTCAAAAGAACCACCAAATCACTGTAAAAGAACCAAAAAAGTAGTCCATATAATTGTAATAGAGTCCAGATTCCATATGGAATAATTTTATGGTGGTTTTTGTCCTTTTCATATATGGAGATTTTTTTAAATTATTTTTTTTTTATTTGTGCTCCACTGGAAAAATAACAGCATACAGATTTGGAATGACATGCAGGTGAACAAGTATTATTAACAATTTAAAAAAGTGGTGTACAAAATCTCCCTTTCAAATGTATATTCTGTTCTCAACTGGGAGAAGGATTTTGTCGAACGGGAGTGAGAAGACATTCACAAAGAGAAAAATAACCAAATGTTGCTCAGAGGGTCAAAAGAACCACCACCTGAATTATAAAAACGAATCATTAATGAGACGCAAGATATTTATTTTTTAAAAATAAAAATATACAAAATAAAACATTTGTTTGTCAGTACTGCAAAATGTAACTACAATGTATATATTTTTCAATAATTAAACAACTATAACTCCATCCATTTTTTTTTCTGTCATTCATTTTCATAGGATGAGGATTTTTCAAAATCAAGCATAAACATTGGCACAAAGAGCAGTTTCTGTATGATGAAAATGTTCATTACAGAAATTTCCATAACTTTTCAAAGCCCGGGAAAGACTTTTTTCAGGTTTCATGTGTCTGTTGGAACAATTTCCATATTTGGTAACACTTTACAGCAAGGTGTCATTTGTTAAGATTAGTTAATGTATTACAGTTCTTCTCAGTCGCTTTGGTGCATTTCTCAAATCATCCTTAATATTTGCAAAGAAATATGTGCATTTCTCAAAACAATTCGTACAAACAGCACCACACAATGGATTACCTGCAAAAGCCTGTAACTTACTCAAAATCTTTAGTTCATCTCTCAAAAGTAAGTATTTATGTCAATGAACATATCAGTGCCATCAGAATGAAAAATCCTTGTGTCATTGTTCACAAACAAGATAGTCAAAATGCTTAGTCATGTTGTCAATATAACAATGCACTCTGTTAGTATTACCTGCTGTCAACTATGGCAACAGTTTGGATGACAGTTACTGTATTGAAATGCAGAAGGGTGCACTTCTTATGTATACCATATATCCATTTCAAACTTACAAATGTACACATTACTGTATGTGTGATATTGATTGAAAGACTGGATAGGATACAGTCACACTTATACTAGTGGTCTGACAAAAAATAAATAAATAAATAAACCTTACAACATCATTGTGATATAGAAAACAAAAAGAAATATGGGCACAAAGGCGAAAATAAAATTAGAAAGTCCACTGTCAGAATTTGTAACTCTTGTGTTGTCCTCCGTCTATATATGCTTTCCAATTGAAGGTTCATGAGATGTAGCTCTGAGCTATTTCAGAGAACTGGTTTGTCATTGGTTGATCTATATTCTCTTCATTAGTGAAAGTCAAGATTCACTTGCACAATTCATGTCAAATTTACAAAAAGTCTAATAGAAATGTGTTGAACATATGCTTGACAGTTTATGACAACTAGATCAACCATTTTGCATTTAATGACTTATACGATGAACTAATGACTAGATGTTTTGAGGGGTAAGACTATTGCACAGAGAACTATATAATACATTTTGAGCAATGTGACAATAGCAACTGATAATGTAGGAAAGCACAGACAAATGTACATAATCAATTGCATGAATGTACCAAAGCAATCACAACTTGTTCAAAAGAATAAGACACTGCTTTTATGATGTGCACATTAAGTGACTAGATGATGTGGAGGTTGAACAAGTAGTTTTGAGAATTTCATTTCTGATTCGAGAAATGCACCAAAGCGACTGAGAAAAAGTGTAACTAACATGAACGGACAATGAACAATATATATATATTACACTACTAAAAATACAGTCGTTCATTGTTTGTTCATGTTACCTAATGTAGTTAACTAAGTTTAACTAATGGCCCTTATTGTAAAGTGTTATCCCACATTTTTTGTGTTGCTTGTTAATATGGGAGAGGGAATTTTTTTCCTGGGTTTTCCATGACAGCTGGAACCTTGTAAATGTTCAGTGACTGACTGACTGACTGACAGACAGACAGACAGACAGACAGACAGACAGACAGAATTTAAATGCATTGTATGATACTTTGGCTAAACGCATCTATCTGATTCAAAAATGTAAAAGAGTTCCACTGCATTTCCAATGTAAAACCAGCAGGGGTCACCTCAAAGCAGCAGGATTCACTGCGACAGCTCGACTCCACTATAAACATCAGCACCAAACACGCAGTGAGGTCATCCTGCAGATTAAGCGAGCAAGACTCTGGTGTCTGCTCTGATGGTGTTGTCGGAGAGTACAATAACTGTGTTTATTATGGATATTTGATTAATGGGGTAGTATCTATTGTTTCTCACAGGTTTGCATGAGTATCTAAACACATATGCAATATTTTACTAATAAAAATGTATTAGAAAAGGTTTAAGTTAATATTAAATATTTTCTTAACCCTTTGAAATCTACAAGGTGGAGCTGCTAAGACAGACACCTCGTATCTGAGTTTGAAAGCTTTCTACCTGCCTCAAAAGACGCCAGAGCACACTGCGAAAACACTGAGTCCTCTACTCATGCATATTTCATTATGCCACCTTTGATCTGGCTGAATGTGCCACACACAGAAACATTCAGAGCTGTTTGTGTGGAGGCATCTGTCAGCACATGTGTGTGTGTGTGTGTGTGTGTGAGATTAGAAGCAATCATTTGTCGTGCAGATGTTGAGTCTCCTGCTCATATGGCTGCTTTCTGATGTCTGGAAGGTTTAGAGGTCCCCTATGCCTGCATCATTTTATGGGGCAAACCCTCAACATAATGAGGCTGCTGAACACAGTTACCATGACAACTGATACTGAATGCGTCTGAGAAGGAAGAAAAAAAAAAAAAAAATTGGGAACATAGTGTGGGACAGACCATGAGAGTGAAAGAGACAGAGAGACGCATTTGGATGTTGTTTTGAAAAAGATGACAGAATTTTTATCTTGTGGGGTAACTACTCCTTTAGAATTTCTTAATTGAAATAGAAAAATGCAAATATTTCATCCAAAAATTAATTAATTAATTAATTAATGATGCAGTGGTGCCTAAAATTTCACTTTCAAATTTATATTCTGTTCTTAAGTGAGCAGAGAAATCCTATTTTAAACAGACTAGAACTCACTTTATATATCGTTATCAACATAACGATGCTTCACAGTCTTTTAGATGCTGCCATTTTATTCAGACAAAGAGAAGAAGAGATTAGAGATTCACCTCATTTATTTGAGCAGGACTCATTTTAGTGTCACACTGTCATATTTATGTTCATTTATCAAACTCATTAATCATTTTGTGTTTTGCCACGTCAATTTATATTAAGAATGTTATTTGTGGAAAATTCAGCATTGTCATCACAGGAATAAATTACATTTTAAAATGTAACTTGAAATATATATATGAAAATTAAAAAAAAAAAAAAAAAACCTTCTGACCCCACACTGTATTTGTTTAAATAAACTATTATTTATTTATTTATTTTAGCTCGATGGAAGAAAATATGTCCTAAATCAAACCAAAATTAGGGGGCGAAAGCAGGCAGATCAAAATCACTGCGACCAGGAAGTGAAATTCAGTGAAAACAGGCATGTGCAAGTAGAAACTTGTGGGAAGTGGGCGAGAATGAAATGAAAAAATCTGTCCCGCACAGATGTCTCCTTCAATGTTCTGACACCTCTTCCACCCTGCACATCTCTCGCTTCACAAATAACAGTGATTAAATAAAATAAATTGAATCCACATCCACATGGAAAAAACAGTGTTTACAATAATTTGTGTATAAAGTATTGTTAGTTAAGAATAAGTGTCTGACCTGCTGGACATCCTGCTGGAAGACGCAGAGCTGTAGCCGTTGGTGAAGACGAAGTTTGCGGTGTTGCCAGATGTTCTCCAACTGCCTCTGGTGATGCAGAACCTCATGAATGATATCCAGAACATGGTGCACCGCCTTGGAGTAGTTAGCCGAGGCTGTCAGTGAATCTGCACTTCCTGGGGTCAAAGGCCGCTGTAGCTTATCTAGTAGGGCTTTGCCATCCTGACTTACCTGGGGATGTACAGATAATACACATCAACAACCAGAAATGTTACTTACAGAAAAAAATCCCACTTTCATTTGAAAATTTGGTTCAGTTCAGTTCCTTTACATGCAATCACATCATTTACTAGTCTATACAGCACAAGATGATCGGCCTCTGCTCTGCAGCCAAAGAGCTTGCTTGCTCAAAATTTAAATAGTCTGGTTCAGTGTTTGCTGTAAGTTGGTCCTGCAGTGCACTATCAGAGTTCCTCTGAAACCCTCCACATCCCCAGCTCCACTTGTCTAGATCTGCTAGGGGATTTATGTGTGTCTATCCATGCAGCAGTAGCAGCAGCAGCAGCAGCATATCTTACAAGCTCACAACAACATGTCTGTGTATCAGTTGGCAACAGCAAGTCCATATTTGCCTTGCAGCAGCAGCGGTGTGCGTAGCAGATCTAGTTCGCAAAGATCAAATGCATTAACACTGTCATATTCAGGAAAAACTATTACAAGAGTTGTCATGACTGAAATACCTTTTTTTTTTTTAGCTCTTGCTCAGCTTGGAGGTATCCTGAATTTAGTCTTTAAAGTGAAAAGATTCACAAACACAAGCAAAAGTTTTTACTTTAATGGAGATTTGTACCTCAGAATAGGCAGCGGTTATGTGTTCATAAAGACCCTGGTGGTGGTGGATGGTGTCTTCCAGGTCCTGTAGCTCAGAAGGAAGTTCTCCCTCTCCACAGGCTTTACACCAAGAGTCCATGTTGCTCATATACTAGAAAAATAATAATATTCAAATATTGGTTGTTAAAACAGCCACATGCACATCTGTGATCTGTTACCACATACAGGAATGATTATAAAAAAAAGTCCCAACATAGCAATTGTTGTTAGGGAGGCTAACTTTGGTCCATCCACCACTGAGTGATTTACAATAGTGTCTTATTTAGGAAAAGATTAAATACATTGCAATTTGTCTGTACAAATAAAGACTATTTTTGCCCTGTCTCATTGGGAGCAAAATATATTAAAGCTGACAACAGATATTAAATGCTCAAAGAGAAAGATAAAGGACAGAAAGATGAAAGGAATGGATTTCATTCATCCTTTTTCCAGCACAGTCCTATCTACATAAAGTATTCAACTAAAGAGTCTCTGAACAATCATTAATGATTCACTTACAAAACAAGAGATAAAAATCCAAGATTTTACACTGACAAAAAAGAACAAAAAATACACACACAAACATAGTTTAGTCTGCCTTTGTATATAGGCAGACTGCCTGAGAAGTGCCATAAGCATGGCTTGCGGTGCTTTTAAAACATTTGTAAGTGGTCAAAAATGTCAACAAATGGATCCTAAACCTAACCTTAGCCAGTGATGTGAGTTTGAGACAACTTGACCACTTGTTTTTCTGAAAAACAGTAAAGGGATGAAAAAGTGGGTATGAGTTTTTGTGAACAACATCATTCTCTAAAATCTGAAAGCCCTTCTAGCATACAGTACATACTTACTCGGCAACTCGATTTGGCTGAATATATCAGCATTTGAATGATATGTTGCTTAGAATTTTGTTTGTAATAAGTTGTTTGTAATTAACACACACACTGCATCATCATCAATCCATCAGTTTGTTTGGCCACTCAATGTATCTGTAGGTGTGCGTCTGCACATTTAGGCCTCACCTGGTCGGTTTTCTGGTGGAAGTTAGCAGACATCTCCAGCAGCGTGCTCCTCTCATCCAGTGCAGCGGCAAACGCTTTCCACTCCTGTTCCAGCTGGCCTGAGATCTGCTGAATCTGCTGGGTTGCATAGTGACCCGACTCCAGCAGCCTGTTCCCCACGGACATGATCCGACTGATGTTCACATACACATTCTGCAAGAGACCACAAAAACACTGAGTGCTATATACAATGCATCAATTCCTGAAAGATTTTTATTTTTGGTTATGATAACACATTTATACTGTACAAGGGGATTATGGTAGTGGCACAGCTAAATCATATCAAAACGTAAAGATTCTTGTCTTTGATTTGATTTGATTTGATTTTTTACTTTAATATTATTGATTAAAATAGAAATGATGAGGGGATGTGACAGATCTTCTCGGAAACCGTATAAACAGCAGTTCACTCATAGCTGCTCCTGCAGGGAGGAGTAGCTGTTGTCTGACCACAGACACACATACACAGCTCTGGAACATGTGTGACAGTGAGTGTGTGTGAATAAGAATGGAAAAGTATCTTAAGCCAAGAGGAAGAATTATGGATAGAGTTCAGGACAATTAAATAAATGTTTCAGTGTAATTTAACAACTGAAACTACAACATATGAAAATACACTGTAAACAAACATTTAGTATGCTAGACTGCTAATAGCTCTGACATAAAATATCTAAAAAGATATAAAACAATGACCCAGTCACAGTAAACCATAGTATGAAATGTGATGGTTATCATATCAAGTGCATTTGCTTTTCTATAGTACTTTAGTTAATTAAGAAGTTAATACTTTCAATTAATTGTTGCTGTGTTAGACAGCTAGATAGCATAATATTTTTGATAAATCAGCACAATTTGCAATAAAAATATAGAACACATTAAAAAAAAAAAAACACATATAAAGGGATAGTTCACCCAAAAATGAAAATTCTGTCATTAATTGCTCACCCTCATGAGTAGTTCCAAACCCGTAAGACCTTCGTTCATCTTCGGAACACAAATTAAGATATTTTTGATTAAATCTGAGAGCTGTCAGACCCTCCATAGACAGCAACACAACTGCAATGTTCCCAGGTCCAGAAACGTTTCAAGGACATCGGTAAAATAGTCCATGTGAATTGTTGAACAAAGCCGTTATTTTTGTTTTCTTTGCGCACAAAAAGTATTATTTTAAAATTACGGTTGAACCCCTGATGTCACATGGACTATTTTACTGAAGTCCTTGCTACGTTTCTGGACCTGGGAACATTGTAGTAGTGTTGATGTCCGTAGAGGGTCTGAGAACACTCGGATTTCATCAAAAATATCTTAATTTGTGTTCCGGAGATGAACGAAGGTCTTACGGGTTTGGAACGACATGGGGGTAAGTGATTAATGACAGAATTTTCTTTAAATTTTCAGTGGCTGGGGAAAAACAGTATTAACCAGCAACACCACACAGCATAACTTTTCACAATCCAATCAAATGTCTTTGGATAAAATCAAGCTCCCTACATTATTTCCACCTAAATCTTCTGTTTCACCTGGAAACACGTCACATAATCAGAGAAAGCAAGAGTGTGCTCTCTGACGGAATGGGAGCATCTGTATGTGCGTTCTTTAGGGAGAACTAAAGTCTTGTGCATGAGAGTGCTGGTAGAACGTCGAGCTCTGGTTACCACGCTGTTTCCTCACATGGGGCTAATTACACAGCCCAGAGGCATTCAAAAGGGAATAGGATCAATACACAGAGAGCTGTCAGATAAAAACCTGATGGGGATTCGGTATTGGACTGCGTGCAACAATAAACTGCAGCAGTTGTGTCCATGCACGTGAAAACCTGGAGCAACACCATAGTCACATGCATATACGAAAACACACACTCAAACTCTTGAACCCTTAGCTTTAAACCACATCCCAGTATAATGCAATGGATGCACAATACTAAGGTGACTATGTCAGTAATTTTATCATTTTTTATTTTTGATATTGATGTGAATCTATGCACCCATCTGTTATACATTAACATAAGACACATAAACATATGCACTCACCTGTGGATAATTCTATAAACCCTGGAAGATGTGCACACCCACTAAATCTGTTGTCAATTTTACCAAAAAATTATATTTAAAGATGACCATTTCTAAATAATCCAGCCTGCATATGTAGATAAGACAAGCCACTGGTGCTCGCACGAGCAAATGTATTTCCACCAGATGAAGTTAGGATGGAAAATAGGGTTACTAACTCTCTATATCACTCACCCCGAGCTTGGTTTCAGAGCTGCTCTGAGAAGATAGACATGCACCAGTAAACACAAATTCATCAAATCCCTCTGTTATGTATCACAGGCCTCGTGGATCGCATAATGGAAACAATTAAGAGCGCCTGGTATCTCCTTTTCATGTAAATCTAAAGAAGCTTAAAGAAACCTCTTGCTAAATATATGCTAAATATAATAGGTGCTATTTTCATGCCAATGACCAGCATGTGGTTTATTAGCAAAACTGACTTTCACATGGAGGGCACATCAAAGAAATCAGTTTGTATGATTTACATAAATGTACACAACTCAAGAATTATGTTTGTTGCAGAAATGAGACCGGACAAAATGCACATTTCTAAGTATATATACATATATATGTTATGTTTTTGAAAGATGTCTTATACGCTCACCAAGGCTGCATTTATTATCAAAATCACCGTAACATAGTAGTATTGTGAGATAATAGTAAATGATGTGTATTCACTGTTGACTATGACTTTTCCCTCAATAAACTCCTAATTTGCTGCTTATTAATAGTTAGTAAGCTAGCTGTTAAGTTTAATTATGGGGTAGAATTAAGGGATCTAAAATATGGTCATGCAGAATGGCATTAATATGTGGTTTATAAATACTAATAAACAGGCAATATGCTAGTAATATGCATGCTAATAAGCAACTAGTTAATAGTGAGAATAGGTCCTTAAAGGTCACCTATTATGCAAAATCCACTTTTACATGGTGTTTGGGCATAAATGTGTGTTGGCAGTGTGTGAACACAACCACCCTACAATGATAAAAATCCACCCACTCATTTTTTAATCCCTTTTAAACCAAGTCAGTTTCACTAGGCCTGCCACCACGGGGGTTGATTGACAGCCCTGCATTGCTATAGTTTCCGCCCTCAGCGGTTGCACGCTGTCCTCCATTTTCTCCACACTTGAGCGGCTGTAAAGTCAACAATGTCTCGTAAGCAATCCCGGTGCTCTGTGTTTGGATGTAAGACTGAACATAAGAGTCTTCATTTTCTCCTAACATCTGAGCTACTGAGAACGCAGTGGATTCCTTTCATTTTTCAAGGTAATGCGCCTCAAAATCTACCTAAATACGTGTATCACTCCAGACTCCTTTGTGAATGTCATGTCGTTATAGTGCTTAGCGTTTTAACCGTATTTGTGTGCGTACATGAAGTATTTTTTAACTGATCAGCGCCGCGCTTGTTTGATTAGTTCGCGCCTTTCGTAGCGCAAGAGCTCTGTAACATCGCACTGTTTCGTCTCACTTTCAGTGCATTTGGCTTCCCATATGTACGGCTAAACACTGGTTCTCTTGCTTTCAGTTATGTTGCTTCTACCGGCTGTTTATTGCTGTAGATATGCAATGCAGAGAGACGTATATGTGATGCTCTCTTCTGGAGACGGGGCGGGAATATGCAGCTCATTTGCATTTAAAGCGATACACTCCAAAACAGCTCTTTTTTTAGACACACCCCAAAAATTACATTTTTCCAGATGTTATAATAAATGATCTGTGAGGTATTCTACATTCTGGAGACACCCAAGACCAATATTACATCTTGTAAAAAGGGGCATAATAAGTGCCCTTTAAAATAAAAGTGTTACCATAAAGTGTTGCCAAAAATCATTCTTATATGCTCAAGTAACATTATCACAGGTAAAACCCATTGTGCTGCTTAATATTTTTTTGGTACCTGCAACTATTTTTTTTTTATGTAAAAGTTTCAATGTCACTTTTGATCAATTTAATGCATCCTTCCTTAATAAAAATATGCATTTCTTTCAAAGACAAAAATCATATTGTCCCCAAATGTGTGAACAGTAGTGTCTGTGTATATATTTTAAATACCTAAAAATAATCAGTTAAAAACACATCTCTTCCGTCTTTATTTGACCCTCTAACTCTAGCACTCTCTATTCTTATTCTATTCTTAAAAAAATGCCCTTTTTAGACTTGCACTCTATTCATTTAGTAACTGCTTGTTTTCTTAAAAAAAAAAAAAAAAAAAACTAACACTAGTTTCTCTATTCTTTTTGTTTTCATTTTATTTATTATACAATTAACAAAAAGCAAATATTATTGCTCTTTTGTTGATTTTGATTGCTTCCATTTGTAAGTCGCTTTGGATAAAAGCGTCTGCTAAATGACTAAATGTAAATGTAAATACCTATGTTTCTGTTTATTTAATTTTACACGTCACATTTTTAAATTTACAGTTCATTTTCAATTTTCTTTTTCTGTTACAAACACACACGTACACTGCTCCAATGAGGAGAATTCAGCTTAACTTTTTTACATTTTTTCCCCCTATTAGTATTCTGGTCAACACCTGTAATAACTACATTTTGGACAAAAATAACTTTTGCAATACGATAAGCCATTATCTCACCCCAAAACAG
>CM077226.1:13552459-13682459 GCA_039654775.1 Spinibarbus caldwelli | reverse complement strand
AAACATGGTAGTCATTTTTTTTTTTCCCTCAATAAACTCTTTGCTGCTTTCTTTTGCTGCTTATTAATAGTTAGTAAGGCAGTTGTTAAGTTTAGGTATTGGGCAGGATTAGGGATGTAGAATATGGTCATGCAGAATATGAGCTTTATAAGTACTAATAAACAGCCAATATGTTAATAATAGGCATGCTAATAAGCAACTAGTTAATAGCGAGAATTGGTCCCTATACTAAAGTGTTATCTATTTTGTTATGGTCCCAACCCTATATTATATGTAAAACTATCCAGTTTTCTCTCCATTAGACTTCACATATAATTAATGTTCACACCTTCTCTGCATCCTGCTGAAAGAGTCTCAGCTGGAAGCACTGATCCAGTTTAACTTTGCGCATGTGCCAGGATTGGTGCAGATGTTGGCGTGTGGCGTGAAGTTTATCCAGAAACGCCTGGACTTTTGGAGCTAATCCTTGGATATCTCCTCTGCCTTTTTCCCCACACTGGATTCGCTGAAGCAGGCGTTGACCCTCAGTATCTAACTCCTCCACAGGAGCTTTAGTAACCTTTTTCTTCAGGGAGGCGTGTTCCTCCATAGCACGCCGAGACCCGTCCAGGTCTGACGGCAGCTCCCGCTGGGAAACCAAGTCCTGGAGTTCTTCCAAACGGGAAAGAATGCGAGCTGCATTGCTTGTGAAGTCTTCAAAGGCCACTCGAACTTCGATCCACTCCTCGTGGTCATAATCCAGACTGCCCTCGAAGTCTGGAGTCAGCTGGGAAGGATCAACCACTTTGGTCAAACCCTCGAGGGACACCATGATGGTCTGAAAGGATGAAAGTAGGACACTTAGGTTCATTTTCTGAATGTAGCAGGTTTTTAGATCTCATCTATTGAACATTTCTCATTTTAATTTAGTTTAACTGCATCCTAACTGAAATGGAACCCCATGGAACACTCTACATATCTACATATGCATTTCCTCTGTATGTCACAGAATTAGAACTCCACATTAAAAGACTTAACTTGCAATTGTTTTTTTTTTTTTATATTTATTTTGAGATTTTGAGATTTTATGTCTGGAATGTCTCTATAATGCCCTGATTAAATTATGATAATTATAATTACTAGCGGTGTAACGGGTATTGTCGGTATGGGTCTTTCGGTTCGGTACGCATGTGTAGCGAACAAATACAGCATTGTTTTAACCACTGCGTGAGTGAAACTTCATTGGAAACTTACAGTTTTATACTTTTGATAAGAAGAAAAGTATCATCTTACAAACTGTGTCCATTTTTTCCAGGAAATTAAAACAATAAATGCCATTCTGCCACTCTTTGACGTGGCAAGACAGATATAGTCATCATGTAGTCAGCGTGATCATCCCTTCCTCCTTACTACTAGTTTTAACATGAAATAAACATGAATGAACATCTCATGCCTCACGTAATTGCTCAATCAGAGTTTCAACCACGGAAAGGTATCAGTAAAACAGCTTGTAAACAAAATGTCTCGTAGCATTTCATTTACCTCAGGCAAGTCATCAGTGTCCAGCTCGTTAGTTCGCTAGAGAATTGAAGTCTAGAGAAGAGTATTTTGCGAAATATTAGACTATATGCACATTATATTTACTTTACCTGTTAGTAATGTCTTAATTATTTAATGAATGTTTAAATAAATCTGTTATGAAACAAGTTATGACAGCCACTGTGTAAATGAATATATTTCAACCACAACAACATATAAATTTTATAATTTATAATTTAATTTAAAAACTGCATTATGTGCAATTCACGCTTTCATACACGTGTCATACAAAACCGTCATGTTTGTGAACCGTAACACCCCTTATATTTACTAATATTTTGAATTAGCATTTTATTTTAATTTAATTTAGAAATATACATATAAGACATATCGGTATGTTCAACTTTATCCATACTCACATAGGGCATATACTGTATATTATATAGAAAATCTCAAAGGCTCGATTGCTTGTATTGACTAAAATTGAAACTATATCACTGCATGGCTCTAATCTGTTGAATGTGACTATAAGGCATGGAAATATTAAGATATTATGAATATTAACATCATGATTTTTTTAAAACAGTGAAAAACACTAGATAAATCTAATTTGACTTGAAATTTGACAATAACAACACAAAATTGCTGCCACGGTAAGCAATACACTAGGTTTTAAAATAATATTTGATAACTGTTGAATTCTGTTTTGATATCTGCTTGACTATTAATAGTTTGTTATCATTACACTGTTTCCGCATTTTGGCGATATGTCTTCATTTTTGCAATTTAATATTAAAATATAATGTTTTATATGTGGGTGAGGCATCTTTGTGACATCTTTACAACAACCAAAACAGATTACTGCAAAGTATGACAATATTTTGGCAGTTCTGGGTTCTGAATGGAACGGTTTTGTCTGTGACTCCGTGGGAGGTTTCCAAGAAGCTGAAGTTGTTATTTCAAACAACAATGCAATTAAACACTGACTGGATGATGAAAAAAAGCCTATTAGATCAGTTACATCGAACACTTTACTTAAAGGAGCCAGAAAAACATTCCAGAGATTGCAGCTCAGGTCATGTTATTAGAGACAACAGCAGACACATGAGGGGAGACTTGGTGGTGGACAGAGACCAGAACTTCAAGACAGCTTGGTCTGCATTACATCAGTGCAATTTGAAGTATTTTCCAGTATTTCGGTGTAAACAACTTCAAATAATATTTGTGATGCAGTTATAAACACTTAGTATAAGTCAATTACACATTTATTACAATGTAATAATACATCTGAATGTTGTGCCACACTAGATGTGTTAATTTAAGAAACCTCCTTTGGGAGATTAAGCCTTCAAGATTAAATATAACACTACTGCATGCATCTTCCTCTCAGTTCTAATGAAATAGGTCAGAAGTAATTTTGACAGCTCTACTTTCGCACCACCAATATGGAATGTTCTAGTAAAATATAGACTGTGCTTTCTCTTTAATTTATTTCCCTGAAAGATTCTGTAATCTCACACAACAGATTTTAGAAAAAAATTATTGTATCTACCAGAAACAGAACTTCTTATTCACTGTCACATTATTAAATGTAAATTCACAACGCACAAAGTCCTTACCTCAAATTCAAACTTGGAACTGCCGAAATTCGTCCTCTGTTTCTGCCAGAAGTTGTCAGGCTTGATGATGAGAGCGACGTGGATGCAGGAAGGAAACGATTCCTGTAGGATCTTCAGCAGAGGTTTGATCGAGTCCCATTTGGATCCTCGCATATCCACGATGACCGTGAAGCCATGTCTGCTCACCTCCTCACTACACAAACAAATAAAAACACAGCATCAGCTCTTCTGCACCGCTGACACTCACATCATTAGGGAGATGTAAATTAGAGCTGCTGCTTTCAGACATCTCTACAAATTGAAATACATTTTAGTGCATCATATATAATGTGAAGGGACCATGCATGAAAAATAACACTTACCCAAATATAGCATATGCAAGACAAAGAAACCCTTCTTGCTAAATTTAGAGAAAACTGCCATAGAACAAACATAAATAAATGGATAAATGTAAAATAAAAAAAGCTATCTAAAGAGCTCTCTAGCTCGAAAAGTAGCCTGCTAACTCAAGAATGTTTTCATATCCACAGCTGCACTCCTCTAGTCTGACTCTTAAGAGGGAATGAGCACTGAACAACTCTAAATCATTCTGACCTCCGTCTCTGAGAGAGAGAGAGAGAGAGAGAGAGAGAGAGAGAGAGAGAGAACACAGAATGAAGGATGAGATGAGTGAGACAGAGAGAAAACAATAGGAGGGATAACAATGTGAGGCGATTTACACTACTGTTCAAAAGTTTGGTGTTAGTAGGCCTACTTTTTTAAAGACATTAATACTTACATTGCGAGATACTAAAGTGATACTAAAAATATTGCCAATGTTACAGGACATTTCTATTTCAAATAAATGCTGTTGTTCAAACTCAAAGAACATCAAAGAAATGGTTTCCACAGAAATATTAAGCAGCCACTGTTTTCAGCAGAATGTGAGAGAGTATGTGTGCCTGTGAGTTTATTTACTTCAAAAACAGTGGCATCACCACCTCATTGCTGTAAATTAATAAACATTACGGGGCAGCATTGACAACAAGATGCTCCTGAGTGTTTCTGTGTGTTCAGCACGATCTCCAGTCTTTGTGTGCTTGTATCTGCTTTAAACGAAGGCTGCGTATTGGAAATACCTGCGCATTACACGGTTTAAACACACAAGTTCCAGCCATTCAGAATCAAGTATTTAGATCATGGTATAAATGGTAATATCAGGAGTTAAAAACTGAATAAAAGTGATTTTATCATATTAGTCAATATTAACAAACTAAAAGTATTGTGGGTATACTTCCAAAACAGTGTGTGTTTAAACATTTATCCTTGCACAGTGCATTGCCTCATAGACTTGCATTGTAAGTAAATTAATACACACACACGTTAGGTTTGATTTCAAGAATTGATGGATGTGTTATAATTATTTTATGTGGTGCTTGACACCATGTGGGTTGGATTGAGTCAGGAACATTTCTTTAAAGTGTGAAAGAATGACAAATCTTCTCAGGAGTGAAGAAACAGAAGAGACGAAGATGAAATAGTGATGGAGGACAACCAGTGTGGCCTAAAATCTGCAGTTTTAGGCCAAACAACATATCTACACCCCTGGCTATCTGATACACACCAGACACCAAAAGCAACAGCCGTAAGCGTCTATACACTTCCTCACTAAACCACTTGTTTTCCAAACCAGGGGCCACATCTGGGTCTCCAACATACTGTAATACTGAATATCTGTGTTTCCGGGCAAAGGGTCAGAAGTGCATTATTTATTTTCAAATCACCATATTATTCTGTGCAAAAGTGGAGAATGTGTTTACAGCTATCCAGAAGATGAAGTTTAATTTCTGTATTATTCAGTTTGGCTCAAACAGAGTGATTACAGACAACAGAACAGAAGTAAAGTTTTGGAGAACCCTGCAGCAGATGATAACCTACATAAAGTTTTGAACTGTGCAGAGCTGGAACCCTCTGGCTGAAAGCAGAGATTCACGTGGAGCTGGTTGGTTTCACTGAGTCAAATCAATGCTAACTACAGAACGACACATCAGGGAAAAGACAAATTGGCCATGTGATGTCTAAACAAACCAGAAACCTGGGAAAACAAAACCAGGACTTGACAAGAGTACATAAGCTAGACTTGAAAGTTTCCTGAAGAAAATGCAAATGAGGATCACTGCAATGCTTAGGTGTAATGCTAAGGTGCATGGCAGTTGTTAAGTATGTTAAAGTGTGTGTAAGGGAAATCTTAGCCATAGGCATGACTTGTATATGAATATAGATATGAAAAGAAATTATTGTAAATTAAACAAAATGAAAACTTGCTTGTGAAAATGTTTTCTTGAGCAGCAGTTTTCATTTCATTAGAAACATGTTAGTAACCCATCAGAACACCTAAGCAACTGTCTCAATGCCACAACAACCACCCAGAACACCCTAGCAGCCAACCAGCAACTTCCTTACAATTACAGAAAGAGAGAGGAGTTTCAAAGATGGCTGCAGAGTGAAATGACTTGCCTTAAAGGGACTTTGATGGCCTAACCCTCTAAAACACCCCAGCAACAGTCTAGTAATGCCATAACAACAACTCAGAACACTCTAGCAACCACCTACCAATGCTCAAGCAATCCTCCTCCTGCAGCAACCCTACAACCACCCAAACACTCTATTAACAACCTAGAAACACTTCAGCAGACTGCCCTAGCATACAATTGAACAACTCACAAGTCTCTATGACATTCTGATTATTATATAATATCTTCAAGAAAGTGTTATGGCATTTATGGCACTTGGTAGAGCAATGTAAACAGAGTGGTAACTGTGTTTACATGATTAATGTCACATGATCCTTCAGAAATTATTACATTATGCTGATTTGGTGCTCAAGAATAATTTCTTATTATTTTCAATGTAGAAAACAGTTGTGCTGCTTAATATTTTTGTCGAAACCATAATACTTTTTTCAGGAGTCTTTGATGAACATAATATTCAAAACAACATAATCTATTGTAAACAAATATCTTGTAACAACCCTACTGAAATATAAATATACTAAAATGTATTTGAAATACATTTAGTTCATGCTAAGTATACTACAAATGCATTTACATATTATGTACTTAACATAAATACCCTGGTGTTGTACATTTGGTGTACTAAACTGGTATACTTAAACTCTGCTAAACTGGAACAACTAATTTTGTGTTTAGTGCACTTTAATTACGCTGAAGTAGCGATGAAGTAAATCTAAAGGTATACTGAAGTATATTTGATTTTGCTAAAGTGGAACTATTGCAAGTGCACTTTAGGTATTCCTCAAATATCTTGCATTTAAAGACAATATTATTCAAAGATCACATAATCCTCATCAATAGTGACATTTAAGGTTTAATATTAAGAAATGTGCATTGTGCACAAGTAGTACTCCAAATAAAGTTTAACGATAATTTTTATAGCAGTAAGTCTCGAGTGATATGTCAGTAAATATGTTAATAGATTTGAACTATACTTAGTATGAAATAAATTAATTTTAAATATATTACTTTTTTAGGGAATATACATTTACTGTTAACTTTGATCAATATACTGCATCCTAAAAATAAAATAAAATAAAATAAAATAAAATAAAATAAAATGCAAGTCGTGACTGCACCTTTATTGAATGGCTAATTTTAAATGAAATGGCCAAAAATAGATCAACCACTGGTCTATATTTCCTTGAGCAGCTAGGATGAACACAATGATGAGTGAACTGTAACTGTAGCAGCTGGCTGACTTCCACACCTGTGCTGCCATGGGATCAATCTTCAACGTTTCAACTGCCTCAACCTGATCTATTACGACTACGAATTTAGTTGCATAATAATTTTCACACTGACACACAGACAAAGACACGCACACACACACTGCATACCTGGGAATGCCTGCAAGGTACGCAATAAGTCGTCTGAGGTCCTCCTGTCGTATTCTGTCATGGTTACTCCTGGCTGGAAATGTAAGGACTGGCCCTCCACGACGATCTCTTCCACCTGCAGGCCAAATCAACACACTATATATTTGGCTGGAACAACAACATCTGTGTCACTCAAGCATTAGTAATATAGGGCAATGGCTAATCTTAAGAAACTTCAACTAGCCTACCTACTGTATATAGTGATGCTTTAGAACAGCATGGCCTACTTAACATAGCCAACCATGCCAATTTGTGTTTAACTAGCTTCTGTTTTTGTCTAATACAGAATATGATGTCTCATATCATTGCTAGGGTAATATGATTGCTTCATATCGTTATTGCAAACCAACTTCCATTACAATTTCTTTGAAGAGCAGAGGTGGAAGAAGGGCAAAATTGGAAATGAGTTATATCTCTACTTAGACAAGCTGAGCTGATGATAAGCAAGTTGGCCTGCCAAAGATTAAGATGTTCGTAAGCTATCTGGGTCAGCAGCCAGCTAAACACTCACTGCACTTCCCCAGCGATGCTGCTCTGCCTTTGAGTTCACATATCTGAGAGTATTAATGACTGTCACTGCAAATAAGTTTTCTCTCATTAATATTCATAGAAATCTGGGCCTTTGGATAAGGAGCGAACACTTCTAAATAAATGGCTTAGAATGGAGTGGGAAGCAACAGTTTCTTTTTCACTCCTTTCTTAACTGTGATGGTTTTTTTGGACATGGGACCATGGTTTATAAATTTTGGGGTCGGCAAGAGATTGAAATATTTTTAACAAGCCTCTTAGGCTCATCTGGGCTACATTAATTTGATCTAAAATCCAATAAAACGTAACAATGAAATATTTTTCCAATTTAAAATACATTTATTATTGTTATTTTAATTAATTTTAAAATGTAATTTATTTATGAGATAGCAACGCTGACTTTTTACATTTGTTACATTTGATTAATATTCAGCATCTTCTGTTCTGAATAAATGCATCAATTTTCTAAAAAAAAAAGCTTACTTTTTGTAGAATTTACATTTATGCATGAAGCAGACACTTTTATCCAAAGCAACTTACAAAAGAGGAAAACAGCAATTCATCAAAAAGCCAACAATCATTGCCAGATAGACAACTAGATTAGGAAACCCAATGCATAGAATAATATATAGGCTCACCTGATAAGAATGCCACCTTTTCTTTAAGGATGGGAAGAACTTCAACAGCCTTCATGTCTTCATTTCTGTGGAACCCTGGAAGGATTCAAAAACTGGTCAGTCTCCAAAGCACATGATGACAAACACATTCACACAACTTGTAAACAGGAAAAGCAACACATGATATCATTTATTCATAGGTTGATTAGCCTACATTTATGAAACAGCACACTATAATTGTAGCAGGATACTAGCTAAAACATGCAGAGATTTATTCCATTCATATTTTTTTGATTTACTTCAATGTGTTTAAAATATGTTTGATTATATGGTGTGTAGTTAATAACATATTTAGTTCTGTATGTCAAGACCTCCCGAGTCAGAGATACATGCCCGCTCCACCCTCTCCTCCTGAACCCTGATCCTCATTCTCTCTCTCCCCCGCCTACTCAACAGATGGCAAGATCTTAATTCATCAACAGCTTCGCCAAAGCATATAACATGTTAATGTGCACTCATTGACACCAATCTCCCTCAATACAAATAGTGTCAAAATCTTGCATTAAACCAATTCGCCAATTAAAAATTCAAACATATTACCCGTCTTAAGAATAACTGGGTTATAAAAAAGATCAAAATTTCAGTACCCAGTGAGCACATAAAGGTCAATCAGAATTCTGTGCTCAGGAAAAGTATTGTGTTCTGCTTTAAACATCTTGTTGAACATCTGATTAATATCTTCTATACAGACACTTTTAATGTTTTTAAAAGAAGTCTTTTATGCTCACCAGACTGCATTTATTTGATGAAAATGCAATTTACTTCTGTGATGACAAAGCAGAATTTTCATTACTCAGGTCTTCAGCACCACATGATCTTTCATAAATAATTTTAATATGCTGATTTGGTGCTTAAGAAACATTTCTTCTTATTATCAACGCAGAATATTTGTGGAAACTGTAATATATATTTTTGCAGACTCAAAAGAACAGCATTTACTTAAAATACAAATATTTTGTAACTGTCACTTGTCACTTTTGATCAATTTACTGCATCCTTTCTGAATAAAAGTATTATTATTTATATTTGTATATATATACAGTGCCCTCCAAAAGTATTGGAACAGTAAAGACAAAATTGCTCTGTTGGCTGTGGAGTCAAGACATTTACAAATATGATTAAAAGATGAAAGATATGAGACAAAACTACAGAATGTCACATGTTATTATTGGGTGATTCAACACATAGATGTTTTACCAGCTAAGAAGTTCAGCACTTTTAGAGTTTCATCTCCCTATCTGATGTGAGCATAAGTATTGGAACAGTTGCCTCACAGGTCTTTCAAAGTGATCAGCTGTGTCCTGTTGCATTCATTCTTCAGATATTAAAAGCAGGGAATGTGTCGTATCAGTTATATCCATTACTTCTCCATTCTGAACCTTGCATTCGATGATGACACACACAAACCAGGATGAAGATGAGGGAGCTGACTTTGAGAGAAAAGCAAGCAATTTGGATGCTAAAAGAAAAGAGGAAGTCAATTAGAGGTATAGCAAAAACAAACGGCATGGAGAAATCAAGAGTTTGGAAACCACCAGCGACACCAGCAACCAACAACTACCTGATCGGCTGAGAAAACAACAGTAGTTGATGACAGACAAATCATAAAAGCTGTGAAAATGAACCCTAAAAGACGTGTCTGTAAAATCACCAACAACTTCCAGAAAGCTGGGGTGATGCTCTGACAATCTACTGTCCTCAGGAGACTTTGACACAGAATTACAGACGCTACACAGCAAGATGCAAACCTCTGACCAGCACCAAATATAGAAAGGCAAGATTAGAGTTTGCAAAAAAGCACAAAGGTGAGCCAGAAGAGTTTTGGAACTGTGTTTATGGACCAATGAGACAAAGATGAACCTTTATCTAAGTGATGGGAAAGCAAAAATGTGGAGAAAAAAAGGGAACTGCAAAAGATCCCAAGCATACAGCTTCATCTGTAAAGCATGGTGGAGGTGGTGTCATGGCATGGGCATGTATGGCTGTCTCTGGAACAGGCCCTCTCAACTTTACTGATGACTTAATGTATGATGACAGTAGCAGAATGAATTTGGAAGGGTACAAAACCATCTTGCCTACCAATATTCAAGAAAATGCCACCAGATTCATTGGGAAGTGCTTCATATTGCATTAGGACAATGACCCAAAACACCCTGCCAGTTCGGTCAAGGAATTTATAAGGGCAAAGAAATGGAAAGTCTTAGATTGCCCAAGTCAGTCTCCAGATTTAAATCCGATTGAACATGAATTTCACCAGCTGAAGAGGAGAGTAAAGGCAGAAACTCCCCAAAACAAGCAACAATTGGAATTGGCTGCATTAAAGGCTGGGACAAGTATTTCAAAGGATGAGACCAAGAGTCTGGTGATGTCTATGGGTCACAGACTCACTGCTGTGATTGTGCGCAAGGGATCTACAACTAAATAATAGCTTTTAATCTTTTATATCTGCCTTATGTTCAACTTTCCCAATACTTATGCTCACATCAATGAGTGGGATGAACTCTAAAAATGCTGTTCTTTTTATTTCGTAAAACATGTATGTGTTGAAACGGCTAATAATAAAATGTGACATTCTGTAGTTTTGTCTCATATTCATCTTTTAATCAAATTTGCAAATGTCTTGACTCCACAGCCAACAGAGCAACTGAAATCTATTTTCATATATATATGAAAATAGATGAAGTGACATGTGGCCAAGTATGGTGACCCATACTCGGAATTTGTGCTCTGCAATTAACCCATCCAAAGTGCACACACACAGCAGTGAACACACACACGGAGCAGTGGGCAGCCATTTATGCTGCGGCGCCCGGGGAGCAGTTGGGGGTTCGGTGCCTTGCTCAAGGGCACCTCAGTCATGGTATTGAGGGTGGAGAGAGCGCTGCACACAACTCCCCCCACCTACAATTCCTGCCGGCCCGAGACTCGAACCCGCAACCTTTAGGTTAAGAGTCCAACTCTCTAACCATTAGGCCACGACTTCCCCACATATACTAGGGTTGTCAACGTTAACGCGTTAACGCATGCGATTAATCAAAAAAATTTTACGCGTTAATATTTTTTAACACAAATTAATCATATGATAAGGTTTGGCCCCAACTTCTTCCCGTCATCGCAGCACGGAAGGTTATCTATCTTTGTGTGATAAGGGTACAGCGAACCAGTGTTGCCAGGGTAGCGGAGAAGGGTATAACTGCAGCCTGGAGATCTCCAAATGGGGGCGGGAACTCCAAAACGGGGTGGGAGCTCCAAAGTAGGGCGTGGTTTCCTCCCACTGACAGACAGGCACGTGACACGCATGCGTATTTTTTCTCCCAATCAACTTCAGTGTAAACTCCGCCCCACAGACGATTCTAAAGATTTTATTGGTTGTGTCAATCACAGTGTTAATTTCCTACACTATGCTACAAAAACAACCCTAAACCTACCCTACACCTGACCCTAATCTTAACCAGTGAATTTGGCTGCACGGCGGGATTGGCGCTGAATAGCATGGTAAAGGAAGTTACAGTTCAGGAGATAAGCAGTTAATAAGATTATGCGATATGAAATCGCCGAACCGGCCATTCCGTAACTCCCCAACCGGACCTCACCGGATAATGGCACCTTTTTAGTTACACCCAGCATCATGAATGTATCCCTGGCAACTTAAGAACGGAGAGGCGGTTGTAACATCACAAACAACGTGAGTTTCAGCCAGAGCACACGTTAAAGCTTTTACACAGCAGAAATAAACATGACAAGAACAGCCACTATAGATTATATAATATAATAAACACACGATTACGATAGGATATGGTTTCTATATGATTTTCTAGAGATGAATGTGTACATCTGAAATGCTAATTTGTGCAGCGATATAAAAGGCTATAAATAGCATATTTTAACAACAGTAAACGACCAAATTCCACGTGATCGCAAAAGGAAGTTATTACAAACACTCGATGGTGGTTTAAAGTGAGTTCTGAGTAAAAGTGTACTATTAATCTCATAAATTGTCTTATGAAGCATGATGCTAATATTAGCTCTAATGCACCTGCAGAACAGGTCCAATTCTTCTTCATAATGCATTTTGTCATAATACTTCACGTAAGGTCGCAAGAAAATGTTTTGTTGCATTTATTCAGAAATACTTTTGATAATAGTTGGGTAAGTGTATACTGGGATTGAAGAGATGTGGTTTGGTAAACGTGTTATTGCCAGTTTAGGCTGATAATGGCTGAATAAAAACATGAATAATGATAAAAGAATAATAAGGATTATGTCTCATACCTGGCGGAAGTGTGAAAGGTTCTGTTTCCTTAAACTAGTTTGTCATGCATTTCTTTATTTCAACACATTTACAGGTAAATCCTAGTATTTTAAATATGTGATTAATCCTGATCAATCACAGTCCACAGTCCATGACTGTGATTAACGCAATTAATTTTTTTTAATCGATTGACAGCACTAATATATACATATTGTCCCATCATAACAAACCATACATCAATGGAAAGCTTATTTATTCAGCTTTCAGATGAAGTATTTCAAAAAATTGACCCTTATGACTGGTTTTGTAGTACAAATATAAATAATCACAGAATATAATCACAGAATTCTGGAACTGACACAAGGACAACTACTTCTGGCACTTTTGGTGGTCCATACGCAAACAAATAATCTCAAAATTGCCAAATATTCACTGGTTAATTGGCCTGTACAATATTTATCTAAAAATATATAATAAAAAGTAGCCTAAATGTTCCAGACATAATATATACTTCACCACACTTTCAGAGCACAGCCGAATAAAACACAAATGGATAAATAAATAGGCTATACGTCAACCTAAGTAGGTGTTAATTTTTTTTTGTTATTGAGAGTAGAGGTTGGGTTTCACAAAGGCAGGGCTTGATGGGTGAATAATAATGTGAATGCTAATAGGAGGTTAATCTCCACAGGAAGCAGCAACTGGGTTTTTTTCCCCCCCACTCATTTTTCCTTTAAACCCACAGGCATACCATTACCATATCAAACCCAGCACAGTCTGACTCCACACTCAATACGATGGTACAATTCACTGTAAACCACACCATAACATCTTATGAGAGAATTTTACCAAAAAAAAAAAAAAAAAAAAACAAACATTCACGATAGAGTGATTAAGATCACTATGCTGAAGATTAACTTATATTTTGACATCGAAAAAAAAAATGGTGTAGAGACAATTTTCACTCAGAAATTGCTAGTAAATTTCACAATTAATTATAAAGAAACAGTTAGTAAAACATGAACTTAAAAAAAAAAGAACTGAAATCTATTTTCTTGTATGCATACTCCAACTATTTTTGTTTTATTTACAATTAAAAAAACAAAATCTTTTTTTTACCGTGTATGCTTTATATAGAATGCTAACAAGACCGTTATAATGATTGTGCTCTTCTTGAAGCATAAAAGAAGTAAACAAGACTAAAGCCTGGTAAATATAAGCACAGTATCTGGGTCAACATATTGCTATGCAGCTTTAAAGGCCAAGCATATGCAGTGTTTGTCTAAAATTATTTATTTATTTTTTATGAAGCTGACTGTCATATCCCAATATGGAAAGTCATCATTACTAAACCGGTTCCTCGTTCAGTTATCTACACTTTTTAAATTGCTGGTTAATTATATTGAGACAAATACATAAACTGTGTATAAAATTATTATCCTGAATAACCAGTCTTACTGAAGGGCATAAATGCGCAGTGCACGTTTCCACACTGCTATTGATTTCATTAGCTTTATGAGGTAGTCAGCAGAAGTCAGGCTTGATTGCCCATCATAACACATTATGTCACTAGGCTAAATTGGCCACCACTACCTGGCGTAAGGTTATGGCTGTCTGCAGGGAGATATAATGACTGGGGCATGTGCAATAGTAGTCTCTAGGGACTTCACGGGGCGTGTTGTATGTGTGTGTGTGTGTGTGTTTTTTATTCCCCCCACGTCGATGACCTCATCACAATCCAATATTCGCATAACCATTACACTGTTTGTACGTGTGTGGGCTTGTGCGTCACTCCTTCTTATTATATCTTTACTTATACTTCTTTAGTGACTGCATCTTAAGCCACTACCCACATAAAATGGTTACATACATATGTGTGTGTGTGTGTGTGTGTGTGTGTGTGTGTGTGTGCATTGTGGGTATGCATTGTATGCAACTCATTTACATTTAGCTTATACATGTCTGCTGACACTCTGGTGTTTTCAGTGGCCCTAACACAACATGAACCGTACATACCTTTGCACGTACTGAGTTAAAATGTTTTGAACTTTTAGCAAAATGAATTTCTATGACGATGATCCATCAGCAGCGGATCAGTCCTTAGGCACATATAATTATACATTATATATAACATATAGTAAAAAATGTGCTTTTTGAAAATGGTGTTTTTGCGTAATGTGTACCGGTATTAGGGTGTTTGAAATTGTTTAGTCATGCAACACAATTTATGAACATTATATCACAACCAAATTTCATTGTGTTCAGTCCACTTATGTAAAACTAAAATTTGCTTAATTTGTGTTGGGCCTACATTAACCATTTCTGTTGCATTAACTGAAAAAATGCATGGGTGGATTTTTGGTACTTTAGTTCCCAGCATGCTTTGCATATAGGACTATATTGAGACAATAAATACTGAAAATGATTCATGTATTTTTGAGTAAAAGGAAAGATCTGTTAGTGTTTATTGTTCATTTATTTTGTACATTTACTGTAAAAGAGCTTGTGGTTAGGATTGTTAAATAAGGACTATGGTGTTCATTGCTTCACTTATTGAACATAGTTGTACAAACACTTACATAAAAAAAGTTGAGTAAAAAAAAAAAGTATATACTTATTTACTTTAATTTTACTTAACTTAACTAGATTTACTTAATTAAATGTGTGAAATTTACGTGAAACATCTAAGTGCACAAACAAAAATACAGTAAATTTTACTCATTATTTCAGTGATGCAGTCAAGTGAACCATTCAACCGAACCAAAATGACAGCTTGTTTATTAGTCGTATTTCCCCAATTTTTCACTTTACTATAACCAGCTTAACAATCAACAACACAATAAATCAACCAAATATAATAAGCTGCCTCTCCTTGTACGTTTTTGTCCAAACAAGCAACGAGATTCATAGATGTGTCACAGGACACTTTGTTGATCTCTATTTTTATGAGTTTCTTTATAGCTCTGCCCACTGTAAAAACCTTCAAAACCTGCTCTACATAACTGTATAAAATACCATATTATTTTTGCTTCCAAACGATAGACAAATGACTTTGACTAGGAATTTCAAATGGTAGGGCACTAAAAACCTCCACTGCTCAGACATTGCTATAAAAAGTAAGAAATTACCCTCTCAAAAAAAAAAAAATAAATAAATAAAAATAAATAAAAATCTCTTGCTCTTACATAATCAGCATTCATTATTTACAGTATTCGCAGGAATGTTACAGAAAGTGTTGATCAGTAATAGGAGACACTGCAAGCTGAGCACAATCATAATATTTAGTTGCCACCAGTGTTCACAGCTTAAAGAACACATGATCTGAACAAAATCTATATCTAATCCTGCAGAAAAGCTTGTGTGGCTCAAGGAAATTTAAGCCTTTCCCACTGTCCAAATATCCTCCAACAATAGAACCAAGGGATTACCATCATATCACTCAGAAGGCAAGCTGATTTAATGACAGTGTCTGATGTGTCCAAAAACACCTGACTGTCCTCTAAAAGTCTGGGGCGGTGTTTGTTTCATACATAACAGAGTAAAAATAATAATGAGCTTTGCCAGTGCTTCCTAAATTAACTGGTCTGCCAAGCGTGAAATACAAGTGGTCAATCAACCCTGGGGTCCAGTCATGCCTTATTAATGACACAACTGAATTTAAACACCATTAATGCACAGCTCAACAAAGGAAGTAATACTGGAGCTATACACAGGGAAGTGTCACTCTTCTAAGTAGAGCAAAAGGTGTCTTATGATGCTCAGAAGCCAGCTTTTCTACCCAAAAGCCATACATTTCGACCAGGTCAATTACTCAGACAGACATGCCAAAAGTAAAAGACGCTGTTAATATTCAGTTCACAGGTGGAATTCCCAATTGTGAACAGATGATATCCTGGTGCTGGACAAGTAAGTGTACTTGACAAGCATTCAGTGACATGGATACAAGCAGTGCATGTAATGAATAAATGGTGTGGTGCAGCCCAGCAGTTAATTATTTCGACATAGTTCAAACTATTTAAATTTTGACCCTGTTTGACAGGTCATGACAGGTCATGCAAAAAACAAAAACAAAAAAAACAATTCTATGCCATTTATGGCAATGGTGTATCTGTAAAAATGCAGTTAGTTGCAGGAACAATTTCTACTAGCTTGTATTTATGTGGCAATAAATAGGTTCTAACTGATTAGTTCATTGCATTTTATTTATTTATTTATTTATTTATTTTTATTGGTGGTAACTCATTTTGGCAGTAAGACTGACCCAAGCATTTACCTAGTCATTGTGTCCAGTTTAGGCAACCCACACAATCCACTGTAAACTAATTTAATGTAGCAAAATACATTGTCTGTTCCCCTGATTCAGATACAGCAGCTCGATTTACAAAACTGTGGGACTGATGATTCAAATGATTCGGCTAATTTAAGCCACAATGAAAACAAAATAATTGAGCAGTGTATATTGACTGAAACTGACCAGCACGGTCGGAGGGCTTCTATATGAGAGACTTCTCTTGCTCTGTGAGGTTTTGGCAAAACAAGGCAAGCAATATGGGCCTCCACTCTAATCATATACGGATGGAAACTGTTGGCTGTGTGTATGTCTGTGTATGTTGGCTGGTGCTAGGCTACATTTCCTTTTTTTGGCTCCTGTCTAAATATAGGCCAGTCTCAGAGGTAAGGATGTGCCACTTTCTCAGCTTTGGGGATTGTGATTAAGCAGGCCAGTCCTCGGCCATGCCTCTGCACACCAGGCCCAGTTCACATCTCATTCTGTCAGTCCACATCAATCACGTCAAGCCAGAGACATACCTGATGGAACGAGGTGAGACGTATTAGCAGGCAGCAAAGGGGGTTGGAGGTAAAGATTCAGTTTCTAGATCAGTAGACTACTTGTATACTCCAATGTATCTCTGTTGATGCAGTCTGTTTAAAGTATCGGCTGATATATCAGTCATTCATTTATTTTTATTTATCAGCCAAATTATAAGCCTTGGCATTATTACTGTTAACCACTAAGTTAAAACTAGTTTCTGCTACCACACATATGTATAACCCTGTATAACACCCTATAACCCTGTAACAATATTTATCTCAATGGAACTGCTTACCAGTCAAGTTCACCCATTATTTACTTGAGCAAACCAGGCAGCTGCGTTCCAAACCATTTGTGTTGTGGCTAGTGACACATTTGAATGATCTTCCTGATGACAAGGCCATCATATGTTGATCCTGCATATGTTGGATTTTGGTCTAGTGAAGCACTTCCTCAATTATAACATTAGCTTCCCAAATGTGACATAGTTGTCATATTAGATGTAAATGTAGTTATGAATCTTCTCATCAGTCTACTGTTAAGGATTTGCATGCAGGTATACTATCAAGCCATATTAACCATATTTTCCAATTCTAGTTATTGGTATCAACAAAATCCACTATACACAGTTCGCTTAAATCTTGATTTACTGGTATTAACATTTGTAGTGGTCTAACCACACCTTCAAAAGTATTTACCGACATCCAGCGAAAGAGAAACCAAGCCATTTTTTCATTCTAGATGTGACCACAATGTTCTAGTCACACACTATAAAGACTACCCAATCTACATCAGCAATTCAGTGTAGAGTTCAAGCTGCCATAATGTGAGCCAAATGAGTTGTCTGCCAACAATTAATTATACTGCACATTTATATTTTGGATTTTCCGTGGTTGTAAGAGATGGCTGAGAGGGTGTCTGAGCTAACGCCAGCTCATTTTTCTCACACATCAGCACCTCCCAATACAGTCCCCACCTTACATGAGTTATGGATCCCTCAGCCCATTCTCTCGTTTACAGGCTGCATTTCTCTCCTCTCCTCTGCCTCTCCATTGGCAACCTTTACCGACCCATTCCCATCCTCGCTTTTATGGACCTTGTTCGCAAGTCTTGATTGCTTTTTGTTTTACAACCAGTGAGAGTCTACAATGGCTCATACAGTCTCAACAGGGGAGCACCAGGCATGTTGAGACAGGGTTGCACAATCACATGTCCCTTAGATATGACTTTGAACACTGAGGAAAAATTCTCTAGACATGAATTTATTTCATACTGTCATCCTTATGACGAATGGTCTTCATTTCCCAAAGCTGGGCAGCCACTGAGAGGCTGGAAATAAATTGATATCTGATCAGCATGGAAAGCCAGACTTGCTGCAGAAGCAAGTCACACAGACCGTAGAGTATTTTGATTCACATTTGTTGACTGAAAGGAAATCAATTGGAGCAGTGTGAAGTAATGTTAATGTGTTCAAGTTAGTCTGAGTCAAACCCAAAATTTTGGAGAAACTACAAGAGAGCTCCACATTGGTTTGCAAAAAAGCCAAAGTCACCTTTTACTTCTGTAACAAAACAGTTCTACCTCATTAATCCAGAGCTGCACTTCTAGAATAATGTCCTCTTATGCCTCCGTGATTTTACAATAAACAACTGCCATATTTCAGTCTCTACAAATCACATTTCCCAATGCCTTCAAATCCAATGACTGGCTAATGATATCATTTCTATTTTTATTTATTTTTTTAGTTATTTATTGAACTTTTATTAATAGGGTTGGTCCCATTAAGAGAGACCTGGCCAATAAAGGTAGCTACCAAATTCAGACAGTATAAAACGTACTACTTAAAAGCATAAAACAATAATGTAAATAGGTAAAGAAAAACCTTTTACATTAATTTGAATGAAAAGACTCATATTCTTTAGAATTAACAAGGAAAGAAACTGTTCCAATACAACACCTTGGCTTTTTACACATACAGAAAATTCAGGAATAGTCACACAAGAGACCATAGAATATCTACACCACATCTATGCATGATAAAAACAGAAATAGCCTTATAAATAAATATATACCAATGGCTAAGTTGTATATGTATATAAAGGAAGAACCAACCAAATTTGCAATACTATATGGTAAACCTAGAAATAAACTAGACAACATCTACCATACGAAAATGGTGAAATGATGCGTTCTCATACAACAGATAACTAAAGTCAATATAAAAGTGTGAGGAATAAAAAAACAAGTGTGTTGTCGTCCCTCATCAATTCAGTCATTAAAGGAAAAAAAAAGTTTGAAGTGCTACTCTACAATAACAATGGAGACAATTGGATGATTTTAGGCAATAAGCGACTCTCATACTTCAATCTTTAGGCTACTTCAACAAATCACATTTATAAAATTTTAAACAGAAGAATACCTGAGAGTGGGATGAGTCTCAATCCCGCTTGAGCATATTGCCAAGAGTGGCTATTCACAATGGTTCCCATTTTACAGGCATAGCCATCAAACTACAGATATTGCATCTGCTCCCTGAGTTTTTGGGAAAGAAGAGTCAGTCGGCAAAGCAAGCTTTTAAACTAATGGTGTAAACAACACAAGAGGGCGTTGCCAGGCTAATTCACTGCTCTCCACTGCAGCTTTTCACTTTGTGTTCCCTAGAAGGCAAGATTTACTGGTGTTCTAGTGTGTGTTCTAAAGCTCTGGGGCTCTGAAGCTTGGCGAATGCTCAGAGTGTGCAGATTTATGATGGAATACATTTTGCTGATGGCTTCTAATCCACCTGTTAACTCCCAGGCCCCCTGTGCACACGCTTGCCAAACATCCTGCAGCAGTACTGCTTATGAACAAGATTTATGTACAAATTTGCTCCTTCATGTTGGAGTATTTGCTTTGATTACAACTAACTTTAAACTTTAATTAGCTACATAACAACTTAACTCACTTAAACTCCTTAAAATGAGAGTTAATTTCATCACCCAAAAGGACTAGAACAAGGGTTTACACATCATGAAGATTTTAGGTTACAAGATTTTAAGCTTTGTGAAAGGCATGATGAGGAATTCCAGCAATATTTTCCATAATTACTGGAGGAAGAATATAATGTTGTTGTTTAGTTGTTGTTTTTTTTTTTTTTTTTGTGATCGATTGTAAAGAAATATAATGACAGACAAATGGGTAAGATGGCATGCACTTACAATCTTGATGTTTTATCTGAACAGTAACTTTACAAAACAATGTTGCTTTTGTCTTGAAATTAAATGTATAAGATATATGATATTTGAGCAGAATTATTCAACAGCTATGTTTACATGCACCCAAATCAAGTCGTCACACTTTTTTATAGTACTTCATACAATAGAGATTTCAAAGCAGTTTCACAATATTAAACAGCAAAGCAACAGAATCAATGATGCAAACTTCAAAAATGAGGCAAATCCAAAATTCTGCTATAAAGCAGCTGTAGCAAGACAATAGTGTCATTATTCAGTTCCACTCAGTTGGATGTTGGTTCAGTTCAGTAACTGTGTAAAGTTCATTCATTATGAAACAAGTTCAATTCAGCAATAAGCAGCTTTAAGACAGTAGTGTCATTATTCAGATCAATTCAGTTCAAGTTTTGTTCTCATCTGATAGTGTCAGTGTCATCAAATCGATGACATTGCTGAATATTAATTATCTTTAATTTAGACCCTAACTAAGCAAGCCAAAAGGCAACAATGGGAAGAAAACCAAACTCCATCAGGTGACAGAAATGGAGGGGGGAAAAAACCTTGGGGTCTCAGTCTAGTTCTCATCTGGCCTAATTGAACAAGCACGGTGTGATATTGCTCAGAATACATCACATCAGCATTACGTGGGAAGGAGAAATTGTAGTCCATTTATATTGGATTGATGCCTTAATCAAACTGAAAAGCCTTCATGTAAACACCTCAATCATTTGAGCTCGATCCAAATGAAATTCTGATCAGATTGAAAGGGGTGATGTAGACCTGAAATTATCCAATCAACAGGAAAAATGACTAAGTTCCTACTCGGATTCAAAAACAGCTTGCACACATGCACTGTGCTATGTGCACGTTTACATAAAGTATGTTTTACTTCATACAAACGTGTGTATGTTTTAAATCTTATGTCTTACATACTGGTCAATTTTAAAGCTGACATTTACTCTTCTGACAGAAATGTCAGCTTTATTTTTAAACAGAATACAAGTAATGCACATGTAAACAAATATGGTAACACTTTACTATAGGGACCAATTCTCACTAATATTAAATAGTTGCTTATTCACATGCCTATTAACATATTGGCTGTTTATTAGTACTTATAAAGCACATATTCTGCATGACCATATTCTACATCCCTTATCCTACCCAATACCTAAAGTTAACAACTACCTCACTAAGTATTAATAAGCAGTAAATTAGGAGTTTATTGAGCCAAAAGTCATAGTTAATGGTTTGTTAATGGTGAGAATTGGACCTTAAAATAAAGTGTGACCACACATATGTGAATTATATTGCAACATTTAGGGCTCATATAAACAGAACTTTCAGAATCTGAAATTAGACTGGATTCATTCCGACTGAGGAAAATTACTGCATGTAAACACACCTAATGTGAATTAAAGACATCTCTTTCCATTAAACATACTGGACTTTCCATTAAACATATAGGACTATAGTCATAGAATTGTAGTGAAATTCAGATTTACCTTTTGACGAGGATTTCATTATGCGATTTGCCTGTCATTGTTCAGCCATAAAGTACATAAAATAACATACATAAATACATAAATAATACATAAATTTAGTATTTTACATTAATAACATCAGAAAGTCTTGCTATGTCCTGTAAAAATCAAATGATAGCTGGTGCAAGTACACTTTGGTTAAATGAGCAAATCGTGTTTTTCCCTTAATAATATATTGGATGATGCATCATCATATGCTAATCATCTCTAAATATGTCACAAAAAATGCACACTGTTCTTAAGGGAGCACATTTTCCCATAATGCTCTATTTGTATATAGATATCTATCATAGAAATATACTGCTTAATTCTAGTGGTTAACCGATGTTGCTTTCTTAGTGGCTGATGCCAAAATTTAGAGAGCAGTGTGGTTGATGGCCAATATACTGTAGATACACATGCACATACATTTACTGTATATAGACTATACAATGAATTCTGCACTCTGCATATTGTTAATCAACCAAGTTGGCATAGCTGATACGATAATTTCAAAATGCTAATGCTTGGATTAATTAGGCACTTTTTTTTTTTTTGTCAGGCAAATATATTGATCTTCCACTGCTGAAATCATTACATTTCATAGTCCCTAAACACTCCACTCTTAACTTATACAAGTTTCCACGTTCAAAACCTGTTGCACTAGCATGTTCAAAACTCACATGTACATAAGCTTGTTGTAACAAAGCTCTGACGTACCTTTATCAAATGCTGGACACCACTCAGTGAGGCGTCCTTGCCTGTTTCTTACAAAGCCCACATAGAGAAAGCGAAAGAGAACTGTGAGGTTTGCCATGACTCAAATCGCCTCATAAATCATGCAATTTCTACAATATGACTGTATCGTTGTCTTAAGGTACGAGAAGTGAAGTTTGGCACACGGATATGTGAGTGTCTTCCTGTGCAGTCTGAGGTCACAAGTCCTGTGTTTAAAATAACCAGAGAATGTTGGCAGTCACAGGCTGATTTAGCTGTCCAACAAAAAGAAAGTGCGGATGAATGACTGCTGAGCTGAGAAGGGTTACAATGTGGTTAAAGCAAAATGAGCACATGAACACAGCTGCACTATTCCATACCGGGAGGTGCTACTTATCTGGCCTTTGGTTCTAATCCCCAAAACGCCCCCTAGTCCACTTTAGTATCACTTTAAACATAGCACTCCTGCCCCCCGTTGAGCAGGTGACCAAGTGTAAAACCCACTATTGTTTAATTATAACCACTACAATGACACAATGGAATTGGTTCATTCTTTTGCACCCAAATACCCCATCACATGATGATACAGTTACCAACTTTCTCAGAAAGAGCTCAATGAGTTGCCAGTGACGAAAGGGCTCACTGTCAGAAAACACTGAACCAAGTCTTCCTGCAAAGCCATCTGTGTATATCAGTAGACTTTTCAGCCAAGGGTTAAACTTCGATATTGACTTTCTACAAGGGGGGGTCCCACAAGGCTCTGTCTTAGGAACCTATATAAAATCTCCAATTGTCAAACAACAACAGTATCAAGTCTCCAAATTGCCATGGATAAACAGCTTAAGCACTAACAGAAAAAAAGCTCATTCTGAGAGGAAGAACATTAGCACAGCATAAATTTTGCAGCAGAATACCAGGCCGCTGACACTACAGAATGACTTTTATTTTCACAAACTGCCAGCTGCGCGTAAAGGAATACATTTAAACAACAAGCCCTTGTGGCTTTTGCTTCTACTTCACAGTTCTTCTCACAGATGGGCAAAGTAAACAAGTTAAAAGTAATGTATTTCCCTGCTTGGCTACTGCATTTGTAGTTGTTTCTGTTTGTTTGTTACTTCTGTGGTGTGGACTGCCCTCATTTGCTACTTAGACAACAAAATGTATTGTCTGAAACAAATTTGTTGAAACAAGCACATACATAAATACTGTGACAGGAGCCTGGACAATTTAATGCATCATAAGAATTAGGCCATCTTGCTCACTTTAATGTCAGCTTCTCTGTAAAACATCCTGTGATATCCATTCATCTCAAATTCACTGGAATACATCACATCACCCTGCATCCTATCTCTGCATTCCAGTATGACAGGAGCTGCTAATATTCCTTCAGCACATATATAACGGTACCACAATGCGGAACTCCATTACAACATACAGCGACACATTTCAGTTTCAATCTCTCACTTGACAGACATGTATGTAACATTACCCTGGGGTCATGTCAGGCGGTAAGAGCAGTGATGGTGTTGAACGTGCTGCTGCCCTGGGAGAAGGAACACATTACGCTGGCCTGACTGAGTTGCATGTCATTTGTTGAGCTGTCCTGTCATTGCAGTCCAGCCAGGGAGGGCAGAGCATATATTGCCTTACAGTCAATGGAGAAGCACAGGACAACAGGGGTGGCCATTGTGACGTCAAAAGAACAAAAAGAAAAGAATGAAATTGTACCAGAAAGACAAGAGACAGGAACAAAAATGATGGAAGGACAAACACACAGATTATTGTTTCTACTATGCTGTCTTAATGTTTGCTTTCAAACATTTAAACATTTTGGAAGAAAACCGTAGGGGGACCTTTAAGCTTTTTATTCGTTAAAAACTAATTTATCAACAATTCGCATTATAATTTTTTGGTGCAGAATTTTCACGTATTATGCATATTATAAGGAATTTGTAAAATGTTTGTGTAGAGCAGTATTTATTGCAAACTTTATTGCAAATTTAAATGATCATGAGTTGTATATATTTTGCTTTCATTTCACTTTTTTTTTTTTTGTTTATTTTCAACATACTCTGATTTGAAATGTACTAACCCTTTCCCCCCCACAGAGTATGTGCAGTATGGGAACTGAACTTGAGCCAACAGTAATAGAAAATGTATCAGGATGAGCAAAAGTTGCTGAGGGTACAAATATTTTATCAATCACTACTGTCAATGAATATGGAATATTGTTCCTTACATGCAATCTTAATGCAATCTATGTCAGACGATGATTCATATCTAGCAATTACATGGGTAAAAAAAGATTTGCTTCTGCAAGGGTGTCTCTTGATTATTGGATTCCATCAGAAGTGTCAATCTTTGCACATCATTTCCACATTTCAGTACACATTTGTGGGAGCAAACATAGCACAAATGTCATTACCGATACAATGCTCTCCATCTCAGGGCATATACCTCATAAATAAAGAAGAGGCTTTTGTAGTCCTGAAGGAGCCTTGAGGCTCAAGTTCAGTTAAAACCACTGATAATCTCAATAAAGTAAGCGTTGACCTAAGGGGGCTCTGTCAACTCAAAACCATAAAGATCAGATGTTCCAAATAGGTTTTAATATGTTTGTGTAGTTGTTAACGTTTTCTGGGCAGATGCTAGGAGAGTCCAAATGAAGGGTCCACCACCATGTCTTATGATATTCTAGCCTCTAGTTATGGCTCAGGTCCCTCCTTCAGTGTTCACAAATGTTTGGGCTCAGAAAGTTTTTGGAAGGAATTAATTATTTTATTTAGCAAGGATGCATTGAATTGATCAAAAGTAAAGGTCCTTGCACACTGAATCTGTAATTTTTGGCAGTGTGTAAACGTGACTGACACAACATGAGGTCGTATTTATTTTTTAACGTGCGAAAATTTCAGACTCAGTGTGCAATGACCTTAACAGTAAAGAGATTAAAAATAATAAAAAATATTACTATTTTAAATAAATGTTGCTCTTATGAACTTGCTTTTCATCAAAAAAAAAAAAAAATGTTTCAAGGTTTCCACATATTTATAAAGACTTTATTTATTTTAACTTTGCTAAATAATAAGAAATGTTTCTTAAACGTGAATCAGCTTATTAAAATAATTTCTGAAAGATGATATGACTCTGAAGACTGGATTAATGGCTGCTGAAAAGTCAGACTTGCCATTAAAGAAATATATTAAAAATATACTATAATAGAAAACAGTTATTTTAAATTGTAATTGCCTATTTAATAACGAAGCAGACAAAATTGCAGTCTGATTGCTTAAAAACACACCATTTCTAAACAAGCCACATAATTTGTGGCATAGTTCATGTCTGCAGCACAAACAAGATTTGCTCAATTCTTTATTTCTGAAGGATGAGGAAGGTACAGATACATATGGGGTGGGTGACATCACTCAGTTGTCAATCAAGTGATGTCACTCAATTTCTAATGCAGCTGGTGAGGTAGCTGAACTCAATTCTCAATGGATTTGAGGTAAATCTATCCAGCTGACTAAAGCCTTAAATCCATGTGTCTCATCTCATTTTCACCAAGTAGGGGGTCCACAGTGTTCTATTTCCTTCAGTCTGTGTGTGAGTATAGAGTCACGACGAGAGAATAGGCAGCAGTAATTGTATTCTTAAATCCAGTCCTTAGGCTGTGTATGGAATGTCCTCTCAAGTGACACTGGGAATAGATTGTCACTCAAATGTGTGTCTACCGCACACACACTATCAAGGTGGTCTTTATTCCCAATATACAAATAATTAATTCCATCTGATCCATGCTATTTTTCACAACTATATATTGTTTCTGTCCGGCATGTTAGAAATGCATTGCTGAAACATGTTAGAAAGACTGTGAACTATGTAGTACGTAATTGTGGAGTTAGACCGTTAAACAGTTTTTCAGCATTTTCGTGATCGGGATTTTTTGGGCGGGGCTAAATCATGACTCGATGACGCAATCGAGCGACCGAGCACGGCCCCTTTCCCAACACTATAAAAAAATGAAAAATATTTTGAATAATTGGTTACAAAGGGATCTTACTATTTTTTGGAGAGTTTTGCTTTCCAAAGCTGAAGGCCTTTCTAGGTTTGTTTATCCTGCTCTCTCTCTCTCCATGTCAGTGATGAAACTTCTAAAGAAATCAACAAAACCTTTCTGGATTTTATTTGGAAAAATAAACCTTATAAATTGAAAAAGGATATTTTATCAGGCAAAACATTAACAATACCTTCAAATTAAGGTTAAGAACTGGTTAAGAAATTGCCAAAGAAATGAACTGGTTAAGAAATTGCCAAAGAAATGAAAACTCAATATGGTTTTTTATTCCGCAGTGCATTTTCAAAAACCTTGGAGGCTTACCTTTTCTATTGAGATGTAACTATCTGCCTGGGAAATTACCAATTAAACTATCCAAATTTTACCAGCAAGCATTATTGGCTTGGGAAATTTGTTTCCATAACAATTTCTCTCCACATAAAATGCTTCTCTGGAACAATTGTCTCATTACCTCTAGGAACAAGTCTTTATTTTTGCGTAATTGGTTTGAAAAAAATATTTACTTTGTCATGGATCTGTTTGATAAAAATGAAAACATGTTGTCTTATGAAAACTTTATGTTCTCAAATAATTTCCCTATTCCATTTAAAGAGTTTCAGAAAGTTGTTAAAGCTATTCCAAATGGGTTAATACACTTAATGAAAAGTCACCTAATGTTTGGAAGTCACGAAAGGAGACTTCCTGAGCTAATAGTTGATGGTATTAAAATATTTTCTCATTCCTGTAATAACAAAAATCTTAGATTATTTTTTTAATCCAATCATAAAATCTCTCCTAGACGAATGTTTTTGGAATACACAGATTGCTGATATTCACTGGAAAAAGGCATGGTTAAATTCATATAAATTCTGTATATTGAATAAAGTTAAAGAGGTACAATTTAAAATACCCCACAAAATCTACCCATGTAAAGCTTTCTTATCAAAATTCATGGACATTGAAAACAAATGCAGTTTTTTGTAATGTACAAGAGGAAGATCTGGACCATTTGTTTTACAGCTGTGACTTATCTTTGAAATTATGGTCTGATGTTAGTTTTTTTCTATTTGACCCAAGTGATATTAATTATAATTTATCCTTAAAAGATGTTATATGCTCTTACACACACAAAAGCAAAATGTATAAATATGCTGTGAACTTTTACATTTTGCACAGTAAATATTACATCCATAAACAAAAATTTGCCAACTGTATACCCAATTTTAAATTATTCTTAATAGAGATGAAATCGTTAAAAAAATTGTTAATGTTAATTAATAACAAAATGAATGGAATTTTGTTAAATTTCATGGAGAAATTTTTTGTAAAGTAATGTCCCCGCTTTGTAGCTCAAATTTAATGTATCCTTTGAATATGTCTTCAGGGAAAGGAAAGAAATATCAGTTTTTTTCTTTTCTTTTCCCCTTTTTTCAGATCTCTGAATGTTTATGGTCATGTTATAATGTAATCATTCTTTATTTATATTTGTTGAAATTTGATTTAAATTTTGTCTGAATTAAAAAAAAAAAAATTCCCAACACTATAAGGTGTGTTTGACTTGAAGCAGCACTGCAGACCGACCGGTGAGTGACATCAAAGTACAGTGAGAGCTACAGAGAGCAAACGCTCCTGATGCTTACGAATCGCTCTCGTGGTACTTTGACGTCAAACACTGATCGTTCTGCAGCACTGCTTCAAGACGAACACACCTAATAACTAAAGCGCATTAGCATCAGTGGTTCATGGCTCAATCGCGAGTTACTGTCATTACCGTTAGTTACTACAGCCTACAGTTTGCTAGCTAGCTATGCCTTCGTCAAGTAAATGCATAATACCTGGTTGCGATCATTTACAAAACAGCTCGGTCTCCTTATTAAATAAGCTGCAAGAGGAAGAAAGTTGAGAGAAACGGCAGCTTTCCCGCGACTGGGCGTGGTTTCAGCGCAGGCAGTGGACACGCCCCCAGCGTATGAGAGCAGAGAATAATGCTTATTTTTTCAAGATTTTGATAGCCTACCTTATTTTATTTACTTGCCGTTTTTTTTTAGCATTCAAATTTGGCTGGGTGGTTAATAACACATTTTTCTGTGGTGTGACAAACTCAGAACACACATTTAATATTGACTTTACACGGACTTTAAACTATATTAAACTTATAGATTACAAAATTTATAGTATCTATGTGGGTGCTCAGTTTTTCCTCTAGCTGAATACATTTAGCCAAAATCTCATGTTATATAATATAAAGTTATTATACTGCTAAGACAGTATTTTCTATGACTAGATGGCAAATGCTAGACTAAGACACTCTCCTCCACTCATCAAGATACAGAGACTGTGGCTGCGTCCACAATCGCATACTTTCTTGAGTAGGTACTTATTTTTAATAAATAATTACTTAGTGGTCACTAAAAATTATGTTATATATTTGAATAGAATCTGGACAAACTATGTTCGCCATTTTGTCATTATCACATGATCTAGCAGTCTCAGTTGTGTCATTTCATTGCCGTTCACAAATTCTCTCCCGTGGCCTCTTAAGATAGAGCCCATCGTATGCACACTTCAGATTCTCACTGGAAATACAAGAAAATAGTAGTTTTGCATACTATATAGTAGTAGTAGATTTTTTCGCCTACACTGTAAAAAATCAAAAGTTGGTTGCCTTAAACTTTTATGTTTTCTCAACTTTTTTGATTTTTTACAGTGTACTATAGAGAAGTATGCGATTTCAGATACAGCTGAAGTGTGGTACTTAATTAACAGTTTGATGATCCAAATTAAATATATATATATATTAGGGGTGTCAACGTTAACGCGTTAACGCATGCGATTAATCAAAAAAATTTAACGCGTTAATATTTTTTTAACGCAAATTAATCATCTGATAATGTTTGACCCCAACTTCCCGTCATCGCAGCGCGGAAGGTTATCTATCAGTGTGTGATGAGGTCACAGTGAACCAGTGTTGCCAGGGTAACGGCACAATTGGCCGTGTGCTATTTTGAAAATACAGTCGCGGGAAATATTACAGAGCCGCGGGTTTTTGGGCTAACGTTACTTTTATAATGTACAGCGGCCGCCCAAAGTGTATATAGACAAATAAAAATGAAAATAGATCCTTTTACGAATGTCGGAATGTATCCTTGGCCACTTAAGAACGGAGAGGCGGCTGTAACATCACAAACAACGTGAGTTTCAGCCAGAGCATACATGTTAAGGGTTTTACACAGCAGAAATAAACATGACAACAGTCACTATAGATTATATAAGATAATAAACACACGATTACGATAGGATATGGTTTGTATGTGATTTTCTTGAGATGAATGTGTACATCTGAAATGCTAATTTGTGCAGCGATATAAAAGGCTATAAAGAGCATATTTTAACAACAGTAAACGACCAAATTCCACATGTGATCGCAAAAGGAAGTTATTACAAACACTCGATGGTGGTTTAAAGTGAGTTTTGTGTAAAAGTGTACTATTAATCTCATAAATTGTCTAATGAAGCATGATGCTAATGTTAGCGCTAATGCACCTGCAGAACAGGTCCAATTCTTCTTCATAATGCATTTTGTCAATACTTCACGTAAGGTCGCAAGAAAATGTTGTAATATTTATTTGGAAATACTTTTGATAATAGTTGGGTAAATGTATACTGGGATTGAAGCGATGTGGCTTGGTAAATGTTTTATTGCCAGTATAAAGGCTGATAATGGCTAAATAAAAACAAATGAATAATGATAAAAGAATAATAAGGATTATGTTTCATACCTGGCGGAGGTGTGAAAGGTTCTGTTTCCTTAAACTAATCTGTCATGCATTTCATTTCAACACATTTACAGGTAAATCCTAGTATTTTAAATTTGCGATTAATCATGATTAATCACAGTCCAGGACTTTGATTAACGCGATTAAATTTTTTAATCGATTGACAGCACTAATATATATATATATATATATATATATATATATATATATATATATATATATATATATATACTATAGAGAATATAGTATATATATATATATATATATATATATATATATTAGTGCTGTCACAGTTAATGCGTTAATAACGCGTTAACGCAAATTCATTTTAACGGCACTAATTTTATTAACGCGCGCATTTTCTGTTTGACCCGTAGCCTAACCCGTATACTATAGCTGGAGAAATGGAAATGGATGGAGATGCTGACAGTGTTGCCAATTTAGTGACTTTTCAGACCACTTTAGCGACTTTTTTTTATTTTTATTTTTTTTAAAAAGCGCCTAGAGAGTAATCTTTATAGGGTTTGCCCAAACCTTATTTAGTTTCTGAGACTCGCCGGTACTGCCACGCGATATATATATACAGTGGGGGAAAAAAAAAAAAACATTTGATCCCCTGCTGATTTTGTACGTTTGCCCACTGACAAAGAAATGATCAGTCTATAATTTTAGTGGTAGGTTTATTTTAACAGTGAGAGACAGAATAACAACAAAAAAATCCAGAAAAATGCATTTCAAAAAAGTTATAAATTGATTTGCATTTTTATGAGTCAAATAAGTATTTGACCCCTTCACAAAACATGACTTGGTACTTGGTGGCAAAACCCTTGTTGGCAATCACAGAGGTCAGACATATCTTGTAGTTGGCCACCAGGTTTGCACACATCTCAGGAGGGATTTTGTCCCACTCCTCTTTGCAGATCCTCTCCAAGTCATTAAGGTTTCGAGGCTGACGCTTGGCAACTCGAACCTTCAGCTCCCTCCACAGACTTTCTATGGGATTAAGGTTTGGAGATTGGCTAGGCCACTCCAGGACCTTAATGTGCCTCTTCTTGAGCCACTCCTTTGTTGCCTTGGCTGTGTGTTTTGGGTCATTGTCATGCTGGAATACCCATCCACGACCCATTTTCAATGCCCTGGCTGGCTTCAATGCTCAGGCCCTGACGGTACATGGCCCCGTCCATCGTCCCTTTGATGCGGTGCAGTTGTCCTGTCCCCTTAGCAGAAAAACACTCCCAAAGCATAATGTTTCCACCTCCATGTTTGACGGTGGGGATGGTGTTCTTGGGGTCAGGCAGCATTCCTCCTCCTCCAAACACGGCAAGCTAAGTTGATGCCAAAGTGTTCGATTTTGGTCTCATTTGACCACAACACGTTCACCCAGTTCTCCTCTGAATCATTGGCAAACTGACGGGCCTGTACATGTGCTTTCATGAGCAGGGGGACCTTGCAGGCACTGCAGGATTTCAGTCCTTCACGGCGTAGTGTGTTACCAATTGATTTCTTGGTGACTATGGTCCCAACTGCCTTGAGATCATTGACAAGATCCTCCTGTGTAGTTCTGGGCTGATTCCTCACTGTTCTCATGATCATTGAAACTCCACGAGGTGAGATCTTGCATGGAGCCCCAGTCCGAGAGAGATTGACAGTTATTTTGTGTTTCTTCCATTTGCAAATAATCACACCAACTGTTGTCACCTTCTCACCAAGCTGCTTGGTGATGGTCTTGTAGCCCATTCCAGCCATGTGTAGGTCTACAATCTTGTCCCTGACATCCTTGGGCAGCTCTTTGGTCTTGGCCATGGTGGAGGAGTTTGGAACTTGATTGATTTATTGCTTCTGTGGACAGGTGTGTTTTATACAGGTAACAAACTGAGATTAGCTCCCTTTAAGAGAGTGCTCCTAATCTCAGCTCCTTACCTGTATAAAAGACACATGGGAGCCAGAAATCTTGCTGATTGATAGGAGATCAAATACTTATTTGACTCATTAAAATGGAAATAAATTTATAACTTTTTTTGAAATGCATTTTTCTGGATTTTTCTGTTGTTATTCTGTTTCTCAATGTTCAAATAAACCTACCATTAAAATTATAGAATGATCATTTCTTTGTCAGTGGGCAAACGTACAAAATCAGCAGGGGATCAAATAATTTTTTCCCCCCACTGTGTATGTATATATATATATATATATACACATATATATATATATATATATATATATATATATATATATATATATATATATATATACATATATATATATACATATATATATATACATATATATATATATATATACATATATATATATATACATATATATATATATACATATATATATATATATATAGTTGTCTGTATATAGTATATCCTAGTTGTCTATTAAACTTGCCATTGTACATTACAACTATTATTTGCTCTTTAACAAACTGCTTTTGTCACTTTGCATAAAAGCATCTTTTAGATGCATAAATATAAATGCAAATATTTAGTAGAAAACAACTGACAACAAAAACTGCATTGTCTGCATGTCTATATGAAATCTCAGTAAGGCTTCTTCATAATGGCCATCCATATTTGATATTGATATCATTATTATCCAGCTACATTTAACCAAAGCGTAGGCTGAACAAGTGTTTTCCTCTAGAGTGGAGTGTACACACTACATTAATATTCTCTGTTGTTTTCATAAGCATGCAGTGCAATCAAAATGAGACCTTCAGACAAGATACAAATCCCACAGAATATTCAATTTCCAGGATTCTCCAAGCTCTAAGTTATTAATGAGCTCAGCAATCCTATAAATCTCAACCAGCATCATCAAAGAGCAAAACTTCCCTTATAGATTTCTTGAAAGACTCTGAAAAATAGGACAAGAGAGAGAGGAGTGTGGCTTCTGCTCCTAATTTTGGACGCACTGCTCTTATTTTGCTAATTGCAGGTCTTCCAAACTGGGTTTCCATGCAGGCATGCGGTGCACAACCACAACTGCCCAAACTCCACCCCAAAATCCCTCCAAAATATAGACTTCAAGCAGAAGACACTCCTTTAAAAACTTCTGTAATGCAGACATATGTTTGACCATTGCTTATAGTCTAGATTTATTTTTAAATACCCTCTTGTTATGATATTTATTATTATGCCAACTATAATATCATAAAGAAATTGCATACATGCATGCATACATTGGAGTGCAACATTATGTGACAGTTAAAAGGCCACATGTTATAAAGTCAGCCTCTAGTTTTAAACAAGGTCCCCCAGCAGGTGTCAGCATGTACTGTATCGCTCCATATTTTAAACTACACTACCCACAAGCCTCTTCTGTTGCCTAGATAATAAAAAAGACTAAAATAAGCAAAGTCTCTGGGTTGCTAAGCACACTATAAGTTGCTAAGCACACTATATTCCAAAAGTGAAAAATCTTTCTTTCAAAAAGCATAGCTGTAATTGAAGTGATGACTCAAGGGAAGGCTGTATGGAGACTTGCATTGGTGTTGAACAGTCGGACAGCTCATGAATAATGAAAACATGTTGCTGGAAAAAACCTTTAGGATTTTATTTGCTTCCTCATTGACACTGAAGTCTCTATGATACTCGGGTCCCTTAATATAACTTGAGTCCTTCTGTCAACAGGGATTTTTCATTATTTATTGTCTAGCTGGCGGAAATCATAAGACCGACCACTTAGAAATGTGTTAGCACACTTCTTTATGTCTGTAGCACAAACAGACCTAGACGAGTTATGTGCTGAAGGGGTAGTGGTCTTCAAGTCATCAAACTGAGGTTTAGGAAATAGCAATGCTTGCCTTAGGAGGATAAGGAGGATATATTACTATATAACAGTCTGAGCTGTGTTCAGGAGTTGTTGTCAGATGCTGGCTGAAAGCTAATCTCTTGTGCGACCAAAAGCTGTACATGTTAATTCTTTTTAACCCAAAAATAATTTTTTTGCTCTCTTATTCTCTGCTTTGTATTGCTTGACTAATAAAATAAAGAATAGAAATATTTAGCAAATTTCTATTGGAGTGTTGTGCCATGGATAATGTGTGGGTTTAAAATAAAATAAAATAAAATAACATAATATCTAATATGAAGTCAGCCCATCATTAAACCCATCATTACAATATATCCCAATTCTTTCTATGAATAGGGACACTACTGGACTTATAACACACTGTATGCTGGAATTATAATATTTGATTTATGACATGGTTAAAATGTAATATGTTTTATTCAAATGTTTAACTTATTATTACCTTTTATGAATTTACTGTTCCCCTTCAGTCAGTCACATTCGACGTTACGTAAATGGGATCTCGCCCGAGAACCCAATCACCTTCGAGTGTTAACAAAACAAGCCAATGACAGTTGGCGTGCGTTCTTTGCCACGCGCACCCCGCCCCGCAGCGCGGGTATAAAAGGAGAGCGCGTGCAGATGCACATCAGCTTTTTGCTTCAGAGCCAAGCCTTTCAGCGCAAATCTCCGAGAGTGTCTGCAAGACAGCAAACGACAGTGTTGGTGTTACGGCACGTCAGTGCTGCTGCTTCTGACGGCATGCTGCAGCTCTTCATGCTGCGACCTTCCCTGGGCGCTTCAGCGCTTTCTCTAAAAGAGTATTTTCTTCTAAAAGAGCAATATCTAAAAGAGCTCCACGAGCGACGTGTGTCTTTTTAAAGATGGCTTCCTGTTTCTGGATGCGGTCGTTTCCTGGGCTCATGTGACGGTCACGATCGCTGTGTCTCGTGCTTGGGATTTCAGCACGCTGAAGCAGCGCTTGAGGATGATTCATGCTCTCATTGTGGGAACATGACCATCGCGATGTTGCGGTCCAGATACCTCCTCGTCAAACGAGGGGGTATCCCCCTCGTCATGCCCCGTTCTAGTTCCTCCGTCTCTCGGAGGGCTACTTCGCCTCATGGTCAGGGTGATCTGAGGATTATGGTGAGAGTTTCCCCGTCGAGCGCGTCTCTCGACGATTCGGCCGCGCTGCTTCCGTCAGGGAAAATGGCGTTGCCCGAGTCAGATCCAGAGCTGACTGCTATGCTTTCCCAGGCCACCGAGAGCGTCAGGCTGCACTGGAGGCCTCCTCCTTCTCCCGAATGCTCGAGGCTGGACGATTGGTTCCTGGGGGCGTGCGGCGATCGCCGGCAGCCACCTCCAGTTCCATTCTTCTTGAGGTGCATGAGGAGGTGACTAGGTCTTGGAGGGCACCTTTTTCTGCCCGAAACAGGTCTGGCGCCTCCTCTGTCCTCACCACCCTCGACGGTGGGGCGGCCCAAGAGTATGTGGAGATCCCCCCAGTTGAGCGCGCTATTGCCATGCAACTCTGCCCGCAGAGCACTGCCGCCTGGAGAGGTAATCCACGCCTTCCATCCAGGGCCTGTAAATTCTCGTCCACTCTAACGGGCAAGGCTTACAGTGCTGCTGGACAGGCCACTTCTGCCCTGCACGCCATGGCCCTCCTGTAAGTCCACCAGGCCAAGGCGCTAAAGCAGTTACACGAGGGTGGTGCTGACCCAGGTGTGATGCAGGAACTGTGCACAGTGATGGACCTCGCCCTAAGGGCAACGAAAGTCACAGTGCGGGCCCTGGGTCAGACGATGTCCACGTTAATGGTCCAGGAGCGCCACCTATGGCTGACCTTGGCGGATATGAGGGAGGCTGACAAGCATCGTTACTTAGACTCCCCGATCTCCCAAGCTGGCCTATTCGTCGAAGCGGTGGAGGGCTTTGCCCAACAGTTCTCCGCCACACAGAAGCAGACGGAGGCTTTCCGTCATATCCTGCCCCGGCGGTCCGCTGCTGTCTCCACCCCACCGCCGGCTGCAGTCCCTCCGTCTGCTCATCGCCGAGGGCGCCCTCCTGCTGCCTCCACCTCCGCTCCAGCTCGGCCTCAGCAGCAGCCTTCACAACGGCCATAGCGTGGAGCTGGCCGCAGGAAAGTGGCGCAGCCCGTCTCCGCCCCTGCCAGGCCCATGAAGCGCCAGGGCAAGCGGCGTCTCTGAGACGGGTGACCCGGAGTCCTTGGATCCTGCTCTTCAGGAGATGGTGACCGCACCACTCTTTTCCCCGGAGGAGGGCCGAGTGGAGAATCTTTTGTTTCCTTTTTGTTCTGTTCCGCCACTGGCTCCCCAGCCAGTGGTACCCAAAACCTCAAAAAAAGAGCAGTTTCCTTTCTCACCAGGTCCCAAGAGGGCGAGGATGGCAGTGCACGAGACACAGTCTCCATACTCCCGTCCCCCTCTTCTTTCGCCAGTGGGCAGCAGGGTCCAGTTCAAGGACACGATACCTCCTCACACGCCCCCTGCCCAGCCGTGGAGGACTAGGACTAGGACCTTTAGGACGCACTGCCTCCCGGGTCAGGTCCCTGTATTCCACCTCGCTGCCCCACTGCGGGTACGTCGGTGGTTCCCCTAGTTCCGCTTGTTTGGTCGCTGGGGGCCTGGCTAGCACTCCCCAGACTGTCTCGCTGGCTCACGAGAACCATCAGACTCGGTTATGCGATTCAGTTCACCCGGCGCCCTCCCAAGTTCAGGGGCATTCGGTTCACCTCTGTGCTGAACAAAGATGCTCCTGTCTTGCGTGCAGAGATCACGGTCCTGCTAGTGAAGGACGCGATACAGCCGGTCTCCAGCCGAGATGTGGTCAGGGTTTTACAGTCTTTACTTCATTGTACCCAAGAAAGGCGGTGGGTTACGACCAATCTTGGACCTGCGCGTTCTGAACCAGGCTCTTCACAAGCTCCCGTTCAGGATGTTGACGCAGAAATGCATCTTTCAATGCATCTGTCCTTTCGATTGGTTCGCAGCGATCAACCTGAAGGACGCGTACTTTCATGTCTTGATCCTCCCTCGACACAGACCGTTTCTTCGCTTTGCGTTCGAAGGGCGAGCATATCAGTACAAGGTCCTCCCCTTTGAGCTGTCCTTGTTGCCTCATGTCTTCACCAAGGTCATGGAGGCAGCCCTTGTTCCATTAAGGGAAGCAGACATTCGTGTTCTCAACTACCTCGACGACTGGCTCCTACTGGCCCAGTCTCGAGCACAGTTGTATGAACACAGGGACATGGTGCTCATCCACCTCAGCTGGTTGGGGCTTCGGGTCAACTGGGAAAAGAGTAAACTCTCCCCTGTTCAGAGGATCTCTTTTCTCGGCATGGAGTTGGACTCGGTCAACCTCACAGCACGTCTCTCAGTAGAGCGTGCTCAGTCGATGCTGAACTGCCTGGAGTCTTTCCAGCACAAGAGGGCGGTTCCACTGAAACAGTTTCAGAGGCTCCTGGGGCATATGGCATCCGCAGCTGCTGTCACGGCTTGCTTCATATGGCTTCACTACCAGGTCCCGAGATGGGCATGGCGACACGGCATGTACCGGGTCTTAATCACTCCGTCCTGCCGTCAGACCTTCAGCCCGTGGTCGGATCTTGCTTTTCTTCAGGCAGGAGTTTCCCTAGTGCAAGTGTCCAGGCATGTTGTTGTATCAACAGATGCCTCTGCCATGGGCTGGGGTGCCATGTGCAACGGGCATGCAGCTGAGGGGCTCTGGACAGGGCCCAGACTGCAGTGGCATATCAACTGCCTTGAGTTGCTAGCAGTATGGCTTGTTCTGCGCCATCGCTGCTACACGACAAGCATGTACTGGTCCGTACGGACAACACTGCGACTGTTGCGTACATCAACCACTAAGGCGATCTACGCTCCCGCCGCATGTCGCAACTCGCCCGCCATCTCCTCCTTTGGAGTCAGAGGCAAGCTCAATCGTGCAGCCGACGAGCTCTCACGTCAGCCCGCCCTTCTGGGAGAATGGCGACTTCACCCAGAGACAGCCCAGCTGATTTGGAGACGCTTCGGGGACGCTCAGGTTGACCTGTTTGCCTCCCGGACACGTCCCACCGCCAGCTGTTTTACTCCCTGTCCGAGGGGACCCTCGGCACGGATGCACTGGCACACAGCTGGCCTTGGGGCCTACGCAAATATGCATTTCCCCCAGTGAGTCTTCTCGCACAGACCCTGTGCAAGGTCAGGGAGGACGGGGAGCAAGTCCTTTTGGTGGCACCATATTGGCCCATTCGGACTTGGTTCCCAGAACTGATGCTCCTCGCAACAGCCCCTCCTTGGCAAATTCCTCTGAGGAGGGATCTCCTTTCTTAGAGAGGGGGCACCCTCTGACACCCGCGTCCAGACTTGTGGAATCTCAACGTGTGGTCCCTGGACGGGACGCGGAGGTTGTAGGTGCGCTACCTCCAGCGGTAGTAAATACCATCACTTCAGCTAGAGCCCCGTCTACAAGACACACTTACAGGCTGAAGTGGAACATGTTCATCGATTGGTGCTCTTCCCGCCGGGATGACCCCCGTAGATGCCCGGTCAGGGTCGTGCTCTCTTTCCTGCAAGATGGGTTGGAGCGAAAGCTGTCTCCCTCCACCCTCAAAGTGTATGTTGCCGCTATTGCTGCACATCATGATGCAGTAGACGGTAAATCTGTGGGGAAGCACGACTTGGTCATCAGGTTCCTCAGAGGGGCGAGGAGGTTAAATCATCCACGCCCTCATCGGGTACCCTCTTGGGATATCCCCTCAGTCCTGACGGCCTTGAAGGAGGAGCCCTTCGAGCCTCTGCAGTCAGTAGAGCTTAAGTTTCTGTCGTTGAAGACAGTGCTTCTCACTGCATTGGCCTCAGTCAAGAGGGTAGGGGACCTGCAGGCATTTAGGGATCAGGTGGTGAACTTGCAAGTGCTGCCCCAGGAGGAAGCAGACCCAACCATTGCTCTGCTCTGTCCCGTTCGTGCCTTGCGCGTTTACGTGGACCGCACGCAGAGCTTCAGGACCTCAGACCAGCTCTTTGTCTGCTTCGGAGGACAGCAGAAGGGAAGGGCTGTCTCCAAACAAAGACTTGCCCATTGGATAGTGGAGGCTATAGTCTTGGCATACCAAGCCCAATGTTTACCATGCCCCCTCGGAGTGAGCGCACACTCTACGAGAGGCGTGGCATCTTCTTGGGCATTGGGGCGGGGCGCCTTGATAGCAGACATCTGTAGAGCTGCCGGCTGGGGGACGCCTAACACGTTTGCGAGATTCTATAATCTCCGTGTAGAGCCTGTGTCCTCTCGTGTTCTTGCCTCAGGTGGCCAGTAACACCGGACCTGCTCAGTGTCGATCACGCTTTCTGCGCCATTCCCCTCTACGGACCAGATGCGTGCACTTATATTGCCTCTCAGTTCAGTTCCCCTATGGCGAACCCTGTTGAAGTTCCTCCTGCACCCTCGACGGTCAAGCGTGGCGGAGTGCCAGACGCCAGGTCCAGCACTCGTGTGTATGCCCAAGGTCAGCCCTTGTGCTGGGCTAGGTGCCCGTGTGTAGTGATTCCACCTTCGGGTGATCCCACATGTGTGTTCTTCCACGTTGAGCCCGTGTCTTTCCCTGGCAGAGACTTCTGCCGTCTCTGCTGTGTATTGATCTCACCCCAGGCTGGCTGAGTCTACCTCAAAGACTTATGACTATATGTAGTACTGCCCTTGGCCAGTCCATATGTGTAATCTCCACATCGTACCACCTTTATGCAGGATGTGGCTTCTGTAATGTTCCCCTACTTGGGTACGCTTTCCCAGTGTTATCCATACCCACTGTACGGAACAGCAGTGGCTGTCATCTCTGCCTAAGCCCTGACCTATCTTCCGTCTCAACTGGTGTGGGGGGACTTGCCGGCTTCCGCAGGGCACTAGAGTGGGTCAGCAATAGTGGCGTTTTCATAGGGATCCCATTTACGTCAGTCACTATGACGTAACGTCGAACGTGACTGACTGAAAGGGAACGTCTCGGTTACGTATGTAACCCTCATTCCCTGAAGGAGGGAACAGACACGTTATGTCCTGTCGCCACAGTAGCTGCACCACCGCTGTACGGCCGGGGCACACAGTCTCGGCTCCTCAGCAAAAAACTGATGTGCGTCTGCATGCACTCTCCTTTTATACCCGCGCTGCGGGGCGGGGTGCGCGTGGCAAAGCACGCACGCCAACTGTCATTGGCTTGTTTTGTTAACACTCAAAGGTGATTGGGCTCTCGGGCGAGATCCCATTTACGTCAGTCACTATGACGTAACGTCTCCGTTCCCTCCTTCAGGGAACGAGGGTTACATATGTAACCGAGACGTATTTGATTACCTGTGATATCTTTTTGATTGATTGCTCTCTCTCTCGCTATCTCTCTCTCTCTCTCGCTATATATATATATATATATATATATATATATATATGTATATATATATATATATATATATATATATATATATATATGTATATATATATGTATATATATATATATATATATATATATATATATATATATATATATATATATATGTATACATATATATGTATATATATATATATATATATATATATATATATATATATATAGGCGGACAGTAACTAAGTACATTTACTTGAGTATTGTACTTAAGTACACTTTTTGAGTATCTGTACTTTACTTGAGTATTATTTTTTCTGGAAACTTATGACTTTAACTTCACTACATTTGAAAGACAAATATTGTACTTTTCACTCCACTACATTTCTATCAAGGTCCTTGAAGTAGAAAGTCATTACTATGTAGCAGCTTTGAAAGTCAGTGGGTGATTTATTTTTCTTCTCTAAAACATAAGACTTTCTTTTTTTCAGACAGTTTATCAGTAATCACTCTGGGCTACATGAAGTGATTTCCCAGCATTTTTTGAACACTGACCAGCAAATGTGATATTTATTTACAACAATTCAATAATAAGAAGTTAAAATTGTGGTATATATTAGACACAATATTGTCTGATTTTGCTAAATTGTGTAAGTGAAAATATTACCTATAAAGCCACAGAAGAACTGTTGTGCGTCTCCTAATAAAACACAATAGGTGTTGAACTTGAAGCAGCACTGCACAGACTGTTCTGTGTGTGAAATCAAAGTACTGCGAGAGCGATTAGTCAGCATTTTTAAAATTTTTGTTTTGATGTCAAATAATCTTGCTGTTTTGCTTTTTTGTTAAAGCAGTGTTGCTGTTGTAAAGTTATACAGCTACAGTTGTGTTGCTGTGTTTTAAAGCAGGTTTGATTTTTTTTTTCTTCCGTATTACTCTGTATTTACAGGATTTCACTGTCCACTCTGTTCAAATGTGGATGAATGCCTGCACATAGACGTGTGCACACACTGTCAGAGCAGTGTGAGATCACTACCATCCTGCTTTTGTGGGGGTGGGTAGGGGTGTTAAATAATTTTGTTTTGTTTTTTTTCCCATAGGTTTTTAACATTCCAAAAGCTCTTTATTCCAAAGATACTACAATCTAGTCAGTGTATTCAGTAGGTGTAATGTATTGTAAGTTGCTTCAGAGGTATTGCAAGTATTACATACAACAATAATAAAACAGTGCATTGACATAAAAAAGGAAATTTACGTTTGGTACTCAAGCACTTTTAAAAGCAAGTACTTCTGTACTTTTACTCAAGTAAAAATCTGTCTTTACAACTTTCACTTGTAATGGAGTAATATTTGACCAGCAGTATCTGTACTTTCACTTAAGTAATGGAGTTCTGTACTTTGTCCGCCCCTATATATATATATATATATATATATGTACACATCAGAAAAGTATTTCACATAGGCCCAACTAATTCAGTGATGACATCATAAAGTCTGGAGCTCCGGAGCTCAAAGACAAATTTATTTGTAAAGTGCTTTTCACAATATACACTGATCAGCAGCAAAAAATCATGATGTTAATGTTCGTAATATCTTAATATCTTTATGTCTTATATAGTTGCATTTAGCAGATTTGAGCTGAGTGATACATGGTTTATAATTAAAATGTTAATACAATCATTCAAGTGTGGTTTTTTTTTCGCAAAGGTTAATCTAAAGTTTGCAAATGGTGATCTAAATTCAGCAATACTACTGATCAATAGAAATCAGAGGACGCGACTATGTACATCCCACTCTATTCTCTGTGGCCTCTTCTAAGGTCACAAGTCTCCTAAGTGACCTTGTGAAACATAAAACACACCACAAACCAGCAAACACATCCACCTATGGCTTCTCTGATTGATAAGAGAAAGAAGAAGAAGGAACTACAATGGTCTTATAGAATGAGTTTTCAGCAGCGTTACCCAAGGAGTGCTGATTTGGCAGTTAGTCTCTGTGATTTCTACCATTTCCTCTAAAAGATGGATGAATATTGACAACGTCGTAAAATATTTAGAGCCTGCGAGGTTGTGAGGTTGTGGGATTTCCTGGGATGAGAATTCAAAATTAACCCACAGTTTCCTGAAGCACTCTCTACCTTTCACTCCAGCATGATAGAAAGCGCATGAAAATTGATTCATCATATGGAAGAGTTCTCTTTGGTTACTTCATAGCTCTAATGCAGGAGTAAAATTATGATGTGGTGAATATTTTACAGCATTAACAATATACAGTATATCTGAAATATGAAAGTGTATCAACCTTCTGTCTTCCCAGCTTTAATGAGATGCATGCATATTCACACATATAACATGTGAGAGTACGTGCAGATGGATGCACTGTGTTTTTAACCAATTTGCTCTCTAGGGCATCTCAAGATTTGCCAAGACATCGGTGCTGTCAACAGGGAGTTGGAGTGTCTCCAAAGAACCACCTTGAAGAACAGGTGCCAAGATAAGGTCTTATTTATAAAAATAAAATTCGAAATGTCTTAACGACAAATAAGAAAAAAAAAAAAAAAAAAGATTTTGGGATTTGTTACTATATCCCCCCTTTTTATTTATTTATTTATTGGAAAGAGTTGTACAGTTTACAGCAGGTATATTTATATTTAATAAATTAAATTTATAAAATAATTTATATGTAAACAAATAAAATAAACATCTAGGCCAAGTTACTTCATGTTTATTAGCTTTGAGGTCCTCAATATGCTAGTATTATCTACAAAGTTGATACAATGACTTTCAGCATGTATAACATTTAAAATGTACAATCATTACAAAACATTCCACAAAAATTAAGTAATTTTGTATGCATGGGCATACACAAATTTTTGTTCAATAAAATGCTTTGTACAATGAGAACATCCCCTGAGTCTTATAAACATAAATATTACTGGTCTTGTTTGCAACTGGTCTCTTTGGTTGCACTAACGCTCATATTTTATTTTATTTTTTTTCTCAATTATTAATTGGTTTTGGAGGTGGCTTGAATTTATTCATTATAAAACACAGCTGTTCAAATCATAGTCCAGTTCCTATGGGGTTTTAGAATAGCATATTATTATTTTATTTAAATTTTGTATCAGTAAAATCTGTAGGTCTGTAGTTAATAAATTACTCACAGTGACAGCTGAAATGTATATACTTCAAAAGCTGGGGGGATTTAATTTTAATTGATGAGTTTATGTTTTTGAGGAACCAAACAACCTGTGTAGTCGTTATATAATAATAATAATAAAAAAAAAATGTCTTTGTATAATTTTTGCAGACCAAAATTTGAAAGTTTCTTAAACAAATAACAACAAGAACAGCAGCTATTCTAAAAAAAACAAAAAAACAAAAAACAAACAAACATTGACTTCCAGAGGGAACCCAAGGTTGAAATAGCCGTCAGGTTGGCCTACAATTTGACATCAAGATTGAAAGATTAAACACCAATAGCATAGACTACTAAACTTGATTAACCCCACCCCAACTTCCTGTTTCAATAAGAAGAGCCTCAACACAGCAGAGAAAACTGTACTTGTCAAGCATTTTCAGTGTTTAGGAACCTATAAACCTATGTTTCATTTTGTATAGAATCAAAGGCTTGAAATTGCATTGCTCGACTGAAAACACATGGCACTGAGAAGATGAAATCACATTACTCTAACGGCCTCTAACCACACCGCAGCAAACCGTACAGGCATCTGAGGCCTGAGCCAATGAAAACACAGAACCCAGCAAGGACACTCAGGGAACCAAAGACCAATCCATGCTCACTAGTTACTCACAGCAGACTGAGCATATAGAATAATCTGGCAGATGTAAGAACTGCTACATCACTGTGAGATGAAGATAATACTCATGCTATAATGGTGATTATATATAGGCTACATACACAGCATGAACACAACAACACAACATTTTAAACAAGAGCAATTCCAAATCTTATCCCATCGGAACACACCAAAAAGACTGTAAACATGCATTCTATTTTGAAATAGAAGATCATCACGTGTGATCAACAGTGATCTGCATTTGAAATGTTAATCAAAAGCACACTGGGTGGCACAAATCCAAATGCAATCCCTAGGTATGATGCTATACTACGCAGTAAAACACAACAAACTGCATAGTCACAGCAGGTATCACAGCAACATCACTTACAAATCCCTGCAGAGAGGATCTGCAAGGCCATTATTCCTTATCCGAAGCATCCAGCAAAAATCTTCAGCCATAAACACACTCAGCAGCTGTAGTAAGGCAAGGCTTGATGAAACCAGGGCTATAATTTCTCTCCTCCCTTCCCTTTCACTGCCATCTTCCCTTCTCATCTCCTACAGTCAATACAAAGGCCCCTGCACGCAGCTCTGTGACAGAACCCATTATGATCTCATGGTTTGCTATTGGGTGAGAGCTATTCTCCGTGGGATGTGATTGGTTAGTTAGGTGGTCGGGGGCAGGGCTGATCAGATGGTGGTGAACTGAGACATGGACCCAGCTGACATGCATGGATGCTTTCGAGGAAGAGGCAGCAGTGTCATGTGCTTTTAGGTCTCGATATATAGGGATTAAATCGTATAGGGTTGTATAGGGTTAGTATGTATGTATACATATTATATATATCCAAATTAAACTGGAAAAATGAAAGGAAACATATTTAAAGGAATCACAAATATTCTGACTGTATATTTGTGAAATAGATAATAATTTATGATTAAGTAATATTTCATGATTCCAGATGCTGGACAAATTAACCCGAGTTGTCCTGTAATTACATTACTTTTAACCGAATCATTTAAAGTTAGTGTAATTGTACTGCTAAACAGAGAATAAACCACATTATGATACAAACATAATGCAATTATCCACTGGCAGGAATATGTTTATAACACAATCAAATTTGGCCCCAACACTTTAGGACGTACTCTGCCACCCTTTTGTGTCAAACAACTGGAAATCACATTAGCAATGTCACACAAAAGGAAATCATCACCACAAAACTGGAATACACTTCAAAAATGCAAATAAAACAGCTGCACACCCTGAACTTATTCAGGGAATGATATGCTGGCTTGATATTCCATTCTAAGCGCAATTCCAAGCAAACTCCTTGGAGGACAATTATATTGCCTGTTTACGTTGAGTAAACACACTAGAATTAGCCCACACTGCGCTAACTGCAGGGTGCTATGTAAACAGCAGGGAGGGTCATTTACATAATGCAATTTCATGCATAAACTGTCCAGTAAAGCTTTCAGTAAATATCTCAGTATTTTCTATCTGAAAAAGAGATACAGATTATATATGCTGCATGTATATGATTGAAATCTAATATGGTATAATGCGTGACTGGTCAAGCAATTGGCATGGGGATATTACTAATCTAATATAAAAGTGGGGCTATTGACCATCAGACAATGATGTTATGAGTGAATTAGACACTGGAAAGGGACACTCCTGCATTATGATCAGTGCAGTAATGTACAGTTGCTGCCTGAAGAAGCGTTATTTTAGCTTTGATGCGAAATGCCTTTGACGCTTGTGTATTTTTGCAATAAATTATAAAAACTGTACTTATATCTGCCAGTTAAGTGTGTGTGTAGATATATTTTAGCCAGACAAATTATAAAGATATTTTAATGAACCTGCTTTATGATCATAAAAAATACAGATGTCCTTCACATATATTATACAAAGCTCATTTCATTTCTTCACGATTTCTTTAAAATTCTTTATGTATTCCATTTGTCAACAATAGCGGTGAAGAACTTAGACACTTTAAGAAAACAATATAAACCCTATTTTGCATCAGCTGCACAAAAATGTAATTAATTGTACAGCCTTCTCTGGAAAATTACCAGAATTTTACCATTTATGGATCATGTGTGAAATACCAGTAAGTCAGTTCTGACAACTTGATAGGATGAGATGTTGTAACATCATCTGAAAATTACCATTTAGATGCTATGTGTGAACCGACAACCTAGCCATAAGATTATTGATGTATGTGCATTTACAAGATCAGGACAGACTGAAGTAACAATTCTGCTTTTGGCCAATCATAAAGCTCTGTTGAATATGGTGCAATTACATTAATTGGTGCTATTTACAGTAACACCAGTGACTTGGAAGCAACCTGTTTAGTGATTGTTTGGTTTAATTTTACTTGTTATGGTGAGGCTCAACTGATGCTGAATTGGATTATATAATTTGGTCTGTCTTAAACTTTGTTCAACAATTATATCACTGCTTATTTGTACAAAGCTGAGGTCTACTCACTGCCATTAAATGCCAGTGGAAATCACCAGTTCTTATAAAAATGAATGATGTGCAGTATTGTCACTGCCGATGTGAACACCAGTTTAGAGGTATACTCCTCCCAGGAAGCCACAAACTTTGACTTTGAATTCTACAACTTTAAACAGTGTGCAAATCAGGCTTATGGACCTTTTTTTGTTGTTGTTTTTTTTACCACTTGGCATCCTTAAACATAGTAAAATCAATTATACATAAACGTGAAATTGAATGTATATGTTGCCCAAGTGAAAGCTTCTCATTCTGACTAGAAAATAAAAACTAGTCAAGACAATAAAGATAAAATGTAACATCGCTACTAATGATATTATCAATATTGTGATATCGCAATAGCAAAACTGTCTTGATATTATTGTGGTCACATGATGATATGAAATGATAGGTCTTCCGGTGTCCTGACATTTTATCCTACATGTTAGATTTTCCTACCAGGGTTTACTGCACATGCGCACATCAATATTGTGTCATTTTTCTCACACTTAGCAACCACACTTACTGTATAGGGTAGGTTTAGGGTTGGGGAAGGTGTAGACGTTATTATTATTAAAACATAATCTAATAGGTAGAAAAAATCATTTATTGTTGGTTTCCAGCCATAGCTGTATACTTTCTAGCCACAACCCTGAACAACACATAATTACTGTATTTGCATTACTGTAAGGGTGGGTTTAGGGTTGCGGTAGGTGTAGATGTTAATAAACCATATTTTGGCAGGTAGCATTTTTCGTTGTCAAACTGTACTACCTACTTTCTTAATGGGAGGTAGCAAAATCTGACAGGGTAGCACAAATCGACAAAACACCGGTTAAAAAGTGTAGTTTTTAAAATATATTTAAAGTTCTTATTCTAACATAAAAGGTATTTAAAGTTGTGTTTTGGGTCATTATGCTTTGGCTCAGCATCTGTCAAACGAACTAAAACCTAAAGCACAATATGGCTCAATCCCTTCATCAAGTCTGTTTTCACTGCGTAAATAATGAAATGCCTTTAACTGAAAATTGAGTGTTTAATCTTATTATTATACATTACTGACACTCTATCCTCCAATTTGATACTGTTAAGTGCTTTGACACAATCTGTATTGTTAAAAGCGCTATATAAATAAAGGTGACTTGACTTGACTGCGTGTTTCAAAGCGAAGCATGCACATTGTTCAGGTGATACGCTCGTGATGCTGTGTTTTCAGCACCTCAGAGCGGCTCCGTTCACAGCGAATGCAGTGAACTCGTTTATTGCATGTGCTGTGAGTTTAGGGGCGGGTTTGAGAACGCAACGGCCACCAGTTTTGCTTTATTTTTCACGGCAGATGATTAAAACATTTCACTAGATTTGTATTAATACGCGTTTTTGTAAGCCTGTTTTCACTGAAGCTGGAGTTTTCCTTCAAAATAAAAGCTCTACTGCCATTTCCGTCAAAATAAAAGCTTAAAAGTGCTGACAGCTAGCGGTTTAAATGTAGTCCAAATTCAAAATATCTCTTTCAAGTGTAGAAATTAAGAAAGAAGTATTGTAAATTCCCTATTGTAGTCTAAAGCAAAAATAATATACCTATGAAATATGCATTTTCGTTTATTTTACAGCGCACTTGATTTACAATACATGGCTATTACTGTCATTGTTGTTATTATTATTATTATTATTATTATTATATTCTAGACGGGAGAGGTACGTATTAAATCGTCTAAGTTGAGGGAAAAACATATTGGAATATGGAAAAACGGTGGCGTTTTCCTTTAAGACTGCATTTGAAAACTACGCTAGCTATTGGTTATATGCAAGCCTTATTTCACAGGCAACCTGGTAAATAGTCCACTTGGACTAGGTCAGCTATTTATAAATGCTGTTGAGAAGAAGATGTCTCTAGCCGGTGTGACCAAGTGTGCTGATCAGTTCTTGTTTTTTATACTTCCAGCCCTTTAATGCACATCTAGCTATCAGATTAACACAGAAACCTGCACATTTTAGCCTTAACTGAACAATTGCCCTTTCACAAATGGCAAGCACCTTGCTTTCTGTGCATTTGGCCATTCAGAAAAGGTCTAACCTCAGATAACCGCAAAAGTATTTTGTGTTAACCACCCTTTATACTATATTGCTTTATATGTCAAACTAAGTGAACTACAACGTTCTTTTAAAGAACACATCATTGTATAGGACCTAACCCTGCTTGAAAGCTGGGTTGGACAGAAGCCCACCAAAGTCTTTGGATGCGAATGTGTGTGTCCATCTGTCTGAAAGAGGTGTTTTAAGGTTTTGGGTACTAAAGGATCTTTGGAGCCTTCATGTTTACTCTACTGGCCAGTAGCTATGGTGGGACTGATTGGGGGTGATGAGCATGTCGAGGACTTTGGCAGACAGCATAAAGACCTCCTCTGGAGATGTCCATTGTGCGAGTGACTCCCTCCGGACCTGAGAACGTACTAGATTCCGGCACATCTCGGCATGGGTCTAATACACTTCAGTCTCCAATTAGAGAAAGAGTAAATCACTGCTGGGAACAGGGCAGAGCTCACTTGCCTACAATCAGCAACCCAAAACTTTATTTGCTAGGTTTTGGGTTTAAAAATGTTTTCTCATTTGTCATAATGAGTTTATGTTATTGCGATGTAATTAGAAACAAAATTCTTGAAGGCTTGGCCATATTAAATTTGTTCTTATTGCTGTCATGTTATTACTGTAGTTTTGAGGTTCAGTAGTCATTACAGAGCTGATTATGAAAGACACAGCTTGAAATGAATAACAAGCTAGGGTCTCATATGAAAGGTGCCGTAGGGGACGAACGTGAGAAACAAAGAAATGTCGTGCACCCCCATTTATTTTTAGACATGCTTATTGAACTGATTTAGATCATTGCCACTCACAGAAATGTTCTGTGCACCTTGGGCAACAATGAGATAAACAGCATTGCTCAAATAACCAGCACGGGGAATTCTACACAAACTTCAGCAATTTATTCTTAAATATTAGAATTTTTGTATTTTGTTTTATACTACATGCACTGGATTTGATGAAACTAGCCAAAAGTTGTTTTTTTCAGGGTGCAAGCAAAATAAAACTAATACTGTAACAAATCTAAGCAAATCTAAAGAACCAGATATTAACTGTGTCGGTTGGCTGCGGAAGATATTATCTTGGGACGAGCAAATGTTCAACTAATATTAGACATAACTGGGTCAAGTATAGTTACTTTCAAAATACATCCTAGAACCTCCTGACTGTCTGATAAAAAAAAAAAAAAAAATCAATTTCCTATATATAAAGGTCTGATTTCCTGGAAAGTGATTAATCTTTTTCAGACTTGACATATAAACACAATTATCAGTATATAGTGTAATAACCCGTCATCATCATGACATCATCAACAAATCAGACTCAGTTCAGTTGCATTTGTACTAAATCTAAAATGCAAGAGTAAAAACTAGTTTCACCCTGCAGGAATCCAATAAAGCATGACCTAATGAAACCAAATAAAAGCATTTAGATGAATCAATAGATTAATCCAGCCAAAAGCCAAATGGGCAATCAGCTCAGTAGTGTTAATGCTAGAACAGTTCTCTTAACCGAAACAACCTCACAGATAGTATTCCATATTCTTGAACCTGGATTTCAAGACATTAAAACTAATTAAACCAAACAATCATGTGCAGCAGCCTAATGTAAATGGCACATGAATTAGATTAAACACCTAAAAAAAAAAAAAAAAAAAAACTTAACCAATGCTAATAGCTAAAAGGAGACTAATTTGAGCACTGTGCAAAAATATTAATGTATCTCAACCAAATAAATGTCAGCAATAACAGTGTCTTACCTGGGTGACTGGGTAACTCAAGCTTGGGTTCACATTTTGGAAGAGAACATTCTGAAAATACAGAGAATGCCAGAGAGAGATAGGTGTTAGATAAAGTATGGTACACCCTCAATCAATTCTTAGAGATGAAGGGGTTTCCTGATACTTTGAAGTGAAGTTTTGAATAAGCATGAACGTTTTACATCATGAAACATACAGTATGGCCTAACACAGAACTCAGAACTAAAGAACGATTCACATTACATAAATGTGACAGAGGAAGAGTAATGATCAGAAGTTAGAAAACCATAAAGCATAGCTAAATTTAACACTCAAAATTTGCTTTAAATCTATTTTGATTTGAATAATCTGACTGAAACTATCTGAAATATAAAGTCATGTACAGTACAAGTATCTGCATCTATATCACAGTGGGTGCTTTCAAGATAGTAAGGATCACCAAGATATTTTTGTTATGCAGTATATTGTCATTTCCTCATCATGACTAAAACATTAAACAATCTGTAAAAATCAGATTATCAGATTATCATTTTGTACAAAAAAAAAGAAAAAAGAAAAAGCTGATAATTAGGTTTGATTGAACACCTTAAAATGAAGTTAAGCATTCACAAATAAATGGGGTTTAACCATTGCAAGTGTTTTCCAGATAAAACACTCCAGCATCTGTGTGCTTCAGCCTGTGGTTTGCTTTTAGAATGCTCTCTGGCCTATTGAGTATCCCGCTGAGATTGTGTGATATGATCTGATTTTAAAGAGTTGACCCCCAATACAGCTAAGCCAAAATCCTCCCTTATTACACACTGAGGACTGACGCTCACTGATAAGACCTCAGTCACTCGCTGCCCTTCCTCACTGACACTGCATCAGAACTCTTGGCTTTTACCCTAACCTCAATATTACATGGCAAATGTCAGTGCTGATCTGGGAGCATCTGCTGGAAAATGTACAAGCTCTTGATCAGATAAGAGCTATTATATGGCAGTGGCAAGGCCCAGTGGTCTCTTATCGAGAGGAAAGACCCCATGGCAGGAATGAATGATTTACCTCAACAGGTTTTTAGGTGAATGCACCTGCGGCAGTAGCTTTTCCTGATGTGTATCTTGTGCAAACACACACAATGTTACACAGCACATTTTCAGGCATTAATTAATTTGATATAAAATGAACAGTGAACTCAAAAATTAGAATTCTGTCATATAATTGACTAATTTACTCACCCCTGTGGTCTGTGGAACACAAATCTTTGCATCTTCATGTGACATGTTTGCATGTGCAAGCGCAAATACAGACTTGGAATAAAGCACATTTGTACAAGTGTCAGATAAGAATTGTATAGAATATTTTTAAGGTATTTTTGTTCAGTTCCTTTTATGTTCTATGGATGAAAGAATATCAGATTTGAAATGACATGAGTGAAGTGAGTTCTCACAATAGAAAAATCAAAATTAATGATACAAATTATAAACATATGTGTAAACATATGGAGGGAAATATTTACTTTTTCTGTTAATTCATATAGTTACATAAACAGTATTTTATAGTAATATTACACATAATGCAAATCTAAACCATTTACTTTACTTTAGCGTCGATAGATACATTATATGGAAGCTTGTTTCCGCCACTGAATAAAAAATAAAAAAGGCAATTGCAACTTTTTATCTCACAATTCTGACTTTTTTCTAGCAATTGCAAGTTTATATCTTGCAATTCTGACTTTTTTTTTTCCAGAACTGTGAGATATAAATTCGCAACTGCGAGTTATAAAGTCAGACTTGCAAAGTCAGGATATAAACTCACAATACTGAGAAAAAAATCAAAAATTGCGAGTTTATATCTCATAATTCCAACTTTATAATTCGCAACTGAGTTTATATCATGCAATTCTGAGAAAAGAGTCAGAATTGTGAGATACAAAATCACAATTACCTTTTTTTATGTTTTATTCAGTGGCAGAAACGGACTTCCATAATAGTATTATTAATTGTTATTAATACCTGTAACACCTAAAACATTGTCACAGTATTTTTTACAGCGAATATCTGGCAATTATATCTACTTTTTTTTTTTTTGCTCTGTTAGATGACAACTCTATTTTTTTTTTCAAACAACATATAGTCTTTATCTAATCTTTATTAAAGGTTCATTGAATATTTTCACTGGCCCACACAGCACAAGTGTTTGAATGACTGTGGTTTTGAATCAGGAAACTGTTTAGCATCTGTGTGTGCATCACTTCCTCTCCTGGGCAGGCTTCATCTGCCTTCATTTCAAAATCCAACTTTGAGATAAACACATCCATAACATTCTCCCCTCAAACATCTGTTCCTCATTGTAAAAACAATGTACTCTAAACCACTTCAAGAGATGGAGCGAGAGATGTAAACTGAAATAATCTTCTTCCAATTATAGAAGATGACATAGCAGCATTGTCTATTCATGGACCATAAAGCCCCGTTCACACCAGGAACAATAACTATAAAGATAACGATAAAGATATAGTTCTAAAAATCGTTCTCAATATTAAAGAATAGCCGAGTCCACACCACAACTATAACGATAAAGGCACAGAGCAACGATATCGTTGGAATCACGTTCGGAATGTTTTTTTCCAGCTGATTAATGATACAAACATTGACATCCAATCAGAATCCATCCTGCTGTCACAAGCTTGAGAATTTAAAGCGACAGACGAGCGTACACTTAAAAGAAACAGACGATATCGTTCGCTGGTGTGGATGCTAATATCATTATCTTTATAGTTATCGTTCTTGGTGTGAACGGGGCTTAATGCTGTTCTGCATTTATATTCTATCGCAGCTGACTGAAACACTGACATGAAGAGCAAATGAAGAGGATTTTAACCCTTCATCTACAATAATAACATGATTGTATTCTTTGAAGTACCATGTAAATACCATGATATGAGAATGATAATCATTCAGTACGGTGGTTTTACCCTCTGATACCATGGTATTGTCACAGTGCATTTTTGCAAAGGATGATTACATGAATGGTACCCAATAGCTAAGCTTACTGCTATTTGATGCCTTGCTTCTCTTTATCTTAAAAGTTACTTTCCTAGTCGAATCAGTTCTGCATCTGCAGTGACCACATTACAGCACTAGCATGGAGTAGGGTCAGATAATGTTTGCTCATTCAGGGATTCATTATATTACATAATGCAAGGCTTTCTACTTCACAAGCCATAATGGCTATGCTCAACCTCACGGGCTACCGTAAACAAGCTTGCAATTCAGTTTAAATAAGTTGGACTCTGGGCTCTGGTTCAAGATACTTGTGTATTCATCATTTTCATGCGATGTCACACTCATATAGGAACGCACACCTGGAGGGCAATACAAGGCTTTCCTTTGCTGCCCACCAATTATTTCTACCAGGTTTGTACTAGGTAGGCTACTAATGTATTACCACAGTGATTTTAAAAGACCAAATTCGGTATACACATTACTGATAATGCAGTCTGACAAGCAAATGTGCCCAGAATATAAACGCAATGCGTTAAACTGCACATCAAGTGTTCTCCATAGAAAACCATTATAAAATGTAGCTTAATGCTTTAAGACAATGACAATGTGCTACTTTTCCATTGTTTTTCTATGTAAACATGCTAGACGTATGTGTATGACCATTGTGGTCGCGTCTTTTGCAGTGTCTCACACGAGCGTTTTTAAGATGCCATGTCAAGTTAAAAGAATTTCAACTTTTAAATCCAGTGCCGCTCATCAATGTCAAAACAGTGGACCAATCAGAAGACCCCGGAGGTGGGGCACACATTGCAAGCTTTTGTTTGCAGTAGCAAGTTGGCATGGCAACTGTTTTATTTGATAGCAACATGGCGGAGGAGGCATTCTACACTGTGTCTCGTGTTATAGACGCAAAAAAGTTTTTTTCTGTGTGAACAGGCCCTAAGGATGTTTTGCCTTTCAAGTCTCCCTGCCAATCACATGACTGAAGTGAAAACAATATTTTTTACAATTTTGCCTGGTGGCACAAGTGGCCCAGAAATCACACACTTTAAATTATCTTACTGTACCTTCTGAGTAAATTTATAGGGGAGTGATTACTTTAGACAAGCAGCTACGATCCATAGCATTAGCAAAACCCACAATCCAACCTAAAGTGACCATACAAGGGGAAAATTTGATCTCATTTTTCATATCATGTGATAGTCAGATGTGTAATTGTCTCAAATAGCATGTTTCTTTCCAATGTAATTATGTTTTATAGTTGATCAAAGTGAGGCAATGTTAGGAAATATCCCAAGCCACAATCCTCCCTTCACTTTTAGCTAACCTCTAATTACACATAAAAAGACGTAAGTTGAGAATGATTTTTGCAATGACAGATCTCTTCAAGTCAAACACTGCCAGTACAGGAAATGAGCAATTTCATTAGGCTGCATTTGGTAAATGGCACAATTATTGAGAAAACTATAGCTTTCATATGGCAATCATTTCATCAAGTCAAAAAGTCACTTCAGTATCAGAGGAAGTGAAACAATGTCTTAAGGTTTGGCATCCATTAACTTAATAATGTCCTTCGCTTTCCAAAATGAGGCCACAATGGCTCTTCACACCTCATTTGAATCCTTAATTTTAAAAACAGACTGTTAAATGATTACAAATTTGGAAAGTTGGTGCAACAACCCCTTGAGATATTTTGCATAAAAAGGCACAGAGCCACCACAACAGAGAATCGAGGTTTCAGAAGTCGCAATTTCTCGCTCTATATCGCAACAGACTTCAAAGGAGGTTTGGCCGCACCAATTACAAGACAGAACAGCAAAGGGTTGAAAAGAGTAACTCAGCTCAGACGGGAACATTTTCTGTGGAAGTGGTTTGCTGCTGATAGACTCTGAGGGAGGGCTCAAGTTTTGTGTGATCCAGCCTTCAGCTGTTCCACCACATTGTGAAGTGGGCTGAATATGTCATGACAACCTCAATCATCCCACAAGTGTGTGAATAAGTAGTGCTGTCATGTATAAAGGCCTGTCTTCAAGAGAGGAGATGGTTCACAATCTAACACAATACTTGCTATTTATGTACTGTCTCAAGTTGCATGGTATACACACTGATGGAAATAGATACAATTGCCATTAGAATTTGTACACAGAGTGAAATCTGTAGCAGATCTTAATTTATAAATGTATTTCCAATAAAAACATTTCTAATTTTCTAGAACTGAGTACTGTCTTATGAAATGCACAAGTTTGTTGAGTTAGAAACGGTATGCATACTTGCGCATGTTTCTAAATTTGCATTGAATAAGTCGTGAGTATGTCAATGTCAGCAAACTGATAAGAAACATGATAAAGAACATGACTAATGGGAACATGACCACATAATTATTTAGTAACAATACAGTTGTTACTGATTTATTACTGATAGTATAATAATACAGAGAGAAATAATCTGAATCGGGGTCTTCAAAGGATGTCAAGCCTTTTAGACCTTGGTGGACTGATATGAAGGAACAGGTTACATAATGCATAAAGTTTAATGTTCCAATTTAGTGTATAGTGCCATTTTAATGTGTTAGCATTTATTGTTATGGCAAAGCCATTAAATTAATCATTTTTGATGCAAAGAGTCATATACTTACATATTATTTCTTAATTTTACTCACGCTGGATTGCACTCATTCAGTTTGACTTGTTTTGACTTGTTTTTCCCTAAAAATGCTGAAACATCTGTCACGCACTCCACTTAAGGATGCCTCTAGCTGCCTGAACAGACCACCATCACTATTCCGTGCTGGTTCCAGCAACACTGAGCCATTTTCTTTGCTCAGCATCAAAAGGTAGTTCAGAATGCAGGCCAAGGTTGGTGTGCAAGATCTGCTGCAGTCCTCAAAACCGAACAAAAGCTCTTTAGGTGGGCGTCTTGCCCCAGAGAGACTGCATTCAATGCTCAGTGACTAAGTAGGGCACTGATGAGACATCCAATGTTCTGGAAACACAAAATGTGTTTAACGCAAAGACAGCCAGAGAGAAAGCTTGTCGGTGCCAAAACTTGAGTGTTGAGCAGGCGTGGGGCAATTAACAGACCAACCGGAGGAGTCAGTGAGAGAAGCCTTCGTTCTGAAACACTGCCCTAGGATGCTGCAGTGCTTTAAAATAGACCCCTGGAAAGACTTCGCTCTAACGAGAAGTGTGAATTTTACACTTATTACACCATGTTTCTTGACATTCAGATCATAACATAACATGAGCAAACCAGCAACTTACATGCTGTTTAAGTAAACAAGCATCAGATTTCCTTTAATTACATGAATCATTTCACCAAACACTGCACTGCAAGCATGTTAATCAACTTATTAGGGGCTAATGCTGTGTTAATTTCAACAAACTGGCACAAAAAGGGGCAACCACCTACACCAAATTTGCTATACAGTATATTGGTTTGAACCTCATCCAAGACTACAAGCAAACTTTTTTTATTATTGTTTTTGGCTATTAATTGGCATATATAACAACATTTGGAAGTATTCTATACTGGTAAAAAAAATTAACATACAGCCTCTGGAGTTGAAATAAAAACAATCATTGACTCCTGTATGTTGAAACGTGACTTGAAGCTCAAGACAGTAACTGCTACTTAAAATTCATTTTGACATAGTTAATTAAATCAGAATTTTATATGTATTATTATTTGAAGTCAAATGTTCTTATCCTAATTTATATATATATATATATATATATATATATATATATATATATATATATATATATATATATGTATATATATATATATATATATATATATATATATATATATATATATATATATATATATATATATATATATATATATATGTATATATATATATATATATATATATATATATATATATATATATATATTTTTTTTTTTTTTTAAAAGCATTTTTCGCTTCAGTCTAATCTGACCAAATTTCAAATGAGGCCCAAATATGTATTATTCAAACTTGTAACCTGATTTCATGTAACTTTAAACTATTTATCAATCCATCCCTTTTCCAAACAGTTGGTCCAATTTAGGGTCATGGGGAGCCATAGACAGGGAAACACAATTACAGGCCTTACAAGCTTAATAGAAACGGTTTACCATATGGCCTTTGGGAGTTTTTTTTGTGAGGGCAAAAATTGTAGTAACTTTTCCCCTCACAAATGATCTTCCAAAGGCTAGCTGCTAAGTTCAGCAAATCGTCTTGGAAATATTTTTTTCTCAAATATTAACACTCATTTTTTTTGTGATATTTTCATATTTGAGGTCATTAATTTCCTCTACCTTCTTCCCCATGCATTAGTCCTATGTAGCACTTTATTTGCTGTCATATCATGCTTCATTACTGCTCACAATAAAGTTGAATGAACAACATGCAGCGTTACACAAAGCATATGCATCAGCACTGGCTGAAGCAAAGAGAACACAGAAATCGTGATATTGTGACATTCTTGCTGTCACTCAGGGTGTCCATGGCCCATTACAGAGCGCCTTCTTGGATGCACCTGGTACAGCAGAGACAGCTGAAACAAATCACAGCAACAGCTGACTGCAACAACCCAACCAGTAGATTGCCAAAGTGGTGCATAAAGAATCAGAATGAGCTCAAAATTCACACCACGATGTCTGTGAATGTAGGGTAATAGTGTATTAACGTGAATGAACGCAGTGGGCTGGTGATGCATGACACCACTGACATGAGCACCGTTAAAATACCCATCGCTGCCTGAGCCAAGCTTTATGACGTCACCTCACTGTGACCTCAAACATCACGCTTATAAACAATGACGTATGACATCAGGTTTTAAGAAAAAGCTGCTGGACTGGGTTCTGGCTTGTTTCAGGACTATGCTTGCGCACATGCAAATGCAACGTCATATTCCAAATAAATTATGTCATGCAAAAGCATTCAAAGTGATTGATCTAGCCTACATATCTCAATCCTGCCTCAGTTCGGTCACGCATCATTGACGTGAACCAGGATCCGGATCAGCGGGTCCATCATCACAAAAAAACACCGTACCGCGCGCTCCTCTCTTCTTTCTCCACTTACCGGATTTAAAAAACGCCGCTATGTCGGCCGCCTCCTTAGATGTGTCCTCTCCCTCCCCTGAACTCATCCTCGGATCAATGATTCTCCCTCAACAAAACTCCACAAACAAACGGATCAGTGTCGATTTTCCGAGATCAAGTGACTGATCGGGAATAAATCCTCTTCATTGGAAAGCAAAGAGCGGCTTGCGGGGATTCGTTCCTGTACTCGCTGAGCGCGGACCCTCCATCTTGGCTTTACTCGCTGGAGAGGTGTCGGTACCGATCGGCGGCGCTCCTGAGTTTCAGCTGGTAGAGAGGAGGAGGAGGAGGAGGATGAAGGGAGGGAGAGGGGAGGTCTTCTTCAAGAAGGGGGTCTCCTGGAATCCCCTACTACCCCACACACCCCCCACAGGTCACCTCAGCAATATCACAATGCTGTAGCCTAAAATTACAAAATGTCAAGAAGCACATTTAGGATGCTTTTCCATTAATTTACCAAAATAAATAAATAAATAAACGTCTAAACCTCCGTTTATTTACAAGATTTGACTTGAATGAAATAGGCTGCTAAATACTTGCAGTTTGAATAGCCTACATGTGTGTGAACTTTTATTTTCAAAAAAAAAAAAAAAAAAGGGAATCATTATCACAGATATGAATCTAATGCATACGTTTTGCTAAATAACTTTCATAAAAAGTTCGATATAGGTGAGCTTGACAGTTGTGAGGGTCTCATGGGCTAAGCCCACAACATACTGATCAACAAAATAATATATTTTATTTCAAATTCAGCAGTCACAACAGATACATTTTTGTTATTTCAGTTCTGAAAGAACATAAATACATTTATAAATTATGGCTACACATTTGCTGATATATTTCTAATAAATTCACTAGGCTACTATATAAAATCAAACAAATTACCAGATTTTAAATTTGCCATACACACAAATTACTGTATGTGGCTTTTTAAGCACTGATTATCAACATCATTAAATGTTTCCTGAACCCACACGTCATGTGTAATTAATGAATAATTTATGTGTGAATACAATGAAATTATTAGCTTAAAAAAATATTCATCCACCTGCGTAATATTCATCATTATCATCACCATCTTATTTTGGTCATCACAGACAACGTTTCTCAAAAAATAAAATAAATAAACATAATTACCAAAAAAAATAAAAAAAAATAAAAAAATTAGGCCGAAACCTTTGCTTATTATGCCTACCCTTTATACATATTTAACTGATGAACGTCACTTTCACTGTCAAAGATTATATAAGTTACATAAGACATTTCCCAAAATGTACATACATAATTCCACACATAGTCTACATAATTACAAAAATACACATTTTAGCTATTATTTGAATATTTGAAATAATACATAAACATTATTCATATTGAGTCATATAATTATTTATCACCTTGTTTTTATACATTTTCTTAAATTTGCAAAGTGAAATACATTTTTTTTTTTTTTTTGCATTAGTTCTTGCTTTTACTTTTTTTAAACACATTCCTCTTAGTTTATACTGACTTTCTCTTATCAAACAGCCACTGGATACAAATTGGAAGTGAATTATATGTTGTTATAGCTACACTGCGTCAATGTTTCAATCTGTTCACTAACGTTACAATGTATCAAAATGTATGAAATGATGTGAGAACTGAAACAATTGTGTCCTCTAGTGAAAGTGCACAGGAATTACAGCAGTACAGTGGAATTAAAACAGCGTCCTCTGTAAGTGTTATGAAAACCTAAGGAAGACGACCTCGGGACAGACGCTTCACAATCACAGCAAGCGCACTGCTTTTAGTAGTTAATGGTACATTTATAAAACAGGACTTATTTGAACTCTAAATCTGATGACTTGCGTTTGAGTAGCCTAATATTCGCCCCCCACATTCCTGAACATTTCCTTAACATTACGGAAATGTATCGTAGGCTATAAACATTAGAAACCGTTCATGCAGCTAGTTGTTTAAATAGCACAAAGGCGTGTGTATATGGGTTTCATTTGCGGGATCAGTGAAATAGAAGTGAGACCTTTGTTCTCTGGTCTTGCTGCACCGGGGCATTTTCATTTTACCCCCAAACGTTACCCCTGACGCCTGCATCTCCATGGCAACTGCCAACAACAATTTATAGCGGAGAAAGTAAAGTGTTGTCTGGGAGGCGCGTTCACAGCATGGGCAACACTAAAATCCTTCTGGACGCCGACAAGACAGCGCGGAAAATTTGCGTTTAGCTTTAAGATGAGATTTACATACCTATAAACTTCTTAAAAGGTCAGTGGGAAGATCATGGCTTTGAGTTACCGGTCAGTGAAGTCAAACATCAGGTCCAGAGGATCTCATCAGCCCTCTGCCCCGGTGGACAGCATTAAGGAGATGCAGGTCTGCTTGATTTCAGTTAACACTTCATCTCTGCCATTTATCACCTCACACATACGCACAGGTTATTATTTTATGTGCGTGTTTGTGTAATCTCAATAATAAAAACATGCTCAGGATAAATTATGTTTCTTTGTTTGTCTTTCTTTCTTTGTTTCTTTGTTTCTTTCTTTCTTTCTTTCTTATCTTTTTGTTGTTATTTTAAAATGTTTGTGAAAGTCTTTGAAACAACATATAAATGCACATATAAATGCCTATAGTCTTTTGGGATTTAAATTCATGAGTAACCTATTTTTAAGTGTTTGTGTTAAGTGTTTAAATGCTGCTTAATGAAGTTTGAATGAGAAATGGCAGCTGTTTATCTGCAATAAACATTTTTTATGTTGATGTTGTTATTTAAAATAGCAGTAATAGTAAAGTAATCATAACTCATGACATCTTTCTTATAATAATAGACTAATAATGATGTCAGATGCAAACAAACTATCAAAACCCTTTGGAAGTATCTTTCAGATTCCAAATATATAATTTATTTTGTTTATTTATTTATGTTTTATTTTTCTAAATGTTTTATAAAACACTAGATGGCGGCAAAACTCTGTAACAAAATTTCGAATCGACTAGAATAGAATCTTTACTTGTTATTGTTACTGGTCTGGTGGAAAATGTAGGTACTGCTTAAGACACACATAATACAGGGTGTGAATGTGCAAGTACTGTGTGTAATGTACATGCAATATGATATTCACAAAATAATAGGCTACATTGTACGATATACAATACCGTCCTTCACACTGTCATTCAGCAGAAATTAAACTCTTTATACCATGATATGCAATATACAGTTATGTTTTGCTTTATTGCAATATATATATATATATATATATATATATATATATATATATATATATATATATATATATAAATTATTAGTATTTTTTTTTTGTTTGTTTTGTTTTTTTTGCTGTTTCTTTTATAGTTGGATGGAATTCCCATTTATGTTTCATATCAGCATGTTGGAGTATCAACATTTTCTCCTAACGTTTTCTTTTATTTCACCTGAAATTGCAGGGGGATATACACAAATAATAAGACAACTGACACATTACAGAGCTGTAAAATTAATGTGGACAGCATATAGCTCATATAATCTGGTTTTGGAAGAATTCATATTCATACTTTATATAACAAATGTGTGCATATACACTACTGCAAAAAAAGCTAGAAGTTGAATTATCAGGAATGTCATTGTATGATGATTACTAGCAGAGCTGTCACACTCTTATGGCAATTTATATCTGTTTTATGTTGTGGCTAATTTGTAAGGAATTTGTATCTCATTTGTGCATTTTCATATTATCTGCTTACACCCCACTGATGACTACATTTAGGGGTGGACCTTCAGGCTTAGGCTTTGAGAGACAAACCTGTTAATTAGAAGGGGATATACTTTTGAACATAATTTGAAGCGTTCATATTCAATTCTCTAATTGTGACATTGCTGAGATCTCATTACTGTCTAGAGGAAGAGACAAGTGTATATATCCTTCGATGTTGGCCTGAAAATAATTTCTTCTGGCATCTAATGGTGTATAAAATGAAGAAAACCAAGAACAGGTCAGTCAGCAATTTTTACATATTCTGGATTTAGATCTGCAGACCCATATATCCGAATTAATGAATGCCTAAGCATCAGCCCCAATGCATTTTGGGATTGCAGGTATGGAAGTTTTGTATGCAGCAAGCAAGTTCTCCTTATTAAATGACAAATCACCTTTGATTGCTTACAGCTGTGCAGTTAGAGTTATCTTAGAAACGATCGATTTGATGTAAATGTTCTTTACCTTGGTTCTTGTTTGTGCTGATGGAAAGCATTATTGGATTTTGCACAAAAGTTTTTCTTTTAGAGAAGGTCTAAGAGTGGCTGTTAATGAGACATAGAGCCTGACTCAGTACTTGTACAAGTGGATTGAACTCTGCCTGTATGTGCAAGTAAAAGTGTGTGTGATGGGGTTCATATGCATGTTCTCCACTTGGAAAGCCAGTTTGCAGATCCTCTGCATAATTCAGCAGGAGGATCTTGTTATACAAGCCCATTGTAATAGGAAGATCCTGTTAAAAAAATCAGTCATAGTCACAGTGAAATATTGATGACCTAACTGCTTTTAAATTCAAACCTTCAGAATCATTTTCCTGGTATCCATGTGGGCACACAGTCCTCTGTGATCATGAACATATAGTACCGTATGAGTTTGATGGCTTTTAATTGGTCATTGTATGTGGAAAGGCAGGCACTGGATTCAGAGAGCAATGAATAATAACGTACTTACTCTTCTCAGAAATCTTTTGAAAGCCCACTGAGAGAGATTCAAGGGCTTTTTCTCTGTATCTAAAGTGATGTCTTTTATTACTGCACATTCAATGTATAATCAATCTTTAATGACTGTAAAGAAGAACATAGATCTGAAATTGATTACAATAGTTATGTCTGGTACCTCATGAATCATTATTAATATTACACATACATACACTTAAGGATTTGTACAAAATATAAAGCATTGCATTTAGGCACATTAGTCATCCCACATCTTTTGTGTTATGAATATGAATAATGCTGCAGAAAATGTAGCTTGTTGAAAAGATGTGTACCATTTCTTTTCTGTGCAAAAAACATAGACTGACGTAGAGAACCAAGCCATATCTAGCAACCAGAATATCATTGGCTTTGTTAATGTGCAGGGGGCATCCGGTTTTATTAGCCAGATCTGATTTTGTCAGATCAGAATGGTTATGCAAGAACGTCCACATTGATTGCCAGCTTGCGCAGGTTTACTCAAAGTGAGTACACTTTCATAACTATGGATCAGGGGTGTCAAACTCAGCTCCTGGAGGGCCACAGCCATGCAGAGTTTATCTTCAAAGTACGATGTGGAACATGGCAGAATAGCCCCGCGTTCTAAATAAAAGAGCCAATTACTAAATAGTAAAGCTACTACATCACTGCTGCTGAGACACGTGCTTAGGCTGAGACTTTACTATAGTCCACTTTGTAATAATGTCAAATTAAACATTTTACTTTAAAGTACATTTTAAATCATTATGTTTTAATAATTTTTAGCATGCTTAAGTAGAAACATGCTTATTTTAATGTGTTGACTAACGAAATATACTGAAGCACATGTCCTTGATTATAATTTTAAATTTAGTGTTGAATGATATTACGTTTAAAGTTAATAGTTTAAATGTACTAAATTGTTACAAATGTTTAAATACAAGTATATTTAATAAATACATAACATACAAATTTCAGTAGAAATCACATTAAAGTATATTTTAGGTTACTATAAATGCTTTTCAGTACATGTAAAACACTTTAATCATATTTCAAAGACAATAGAAGTAATTATAAAATTAGACATACGGATGTACTTAAGTGTGGCTTAAGCCATAGAAATTTGAGGGTTGACTATTTTTGACCTAGGCCTGTAAACAGCCACCTAACAACCAACAGCACTTCCTAACAATGCATTAATCAACCACCCAGAACACCCTAGTAACGGCATAGAAACTTAGCATATGTTAATGCAATGGTATCACCTATTAATTTTGTTTTATTTGGAGATTGTTTCAAAGCAGCTTCACATAATTACAGTTGTCAATTATATAAATCCTAACTATTTCTTGTAGCTTTTAAATAAGAAGATTCTAACCCAGTTTCTATCTGATTATAATACAGTTCATTTACATTCATGAGCCTGTGGGTCAGTTCAACAAGCTGTGAATGGTCATGTGTTACTGGGGCATCCCATTATGTAGATGCCCCTTCACAATACGAATGAATAGCTGACTTGTATTGTCATTGTCTGACTGATGAATAAAGTGTTAGATTATGAGGAAGTGTAAACATTTCCTCTCATCCTTCAGAGGGCCGGCGTTCTGTCTGTAACTGTAGACTTAACAACAATGGTCTATTTAGCCTCCTAGTTGATATCTGAGAAGTTCCAAGACCTCTTCTGTTAACCACCCAGAGCACAGGTGGTTAGACAACACCAGAGAACTGGATAAAGAGCCAATGAAGGGGAAAACAATTTTAGAGCAAAATTTCAGGTGTTTAGCATACCACACAGCTCTATGATCTCATGCAGTATTTAATTAAATTGGAAATTATTTGAGCACTTGTGGTAAAAAATGCTGCCCACTACACCCGACTTTCAAAACAAGGTAAGATGAACCTTTGCTTCTCAGGTTTACAGTGTCTGTCGGATATCACAACAGGGCAGAGCAGCATCCATAGTTAGTGCTACGTAGAATGTATTATTGTTAACAGTTTTTTTTTTATTTCCAATTTATAAACACATAATTGAAGATAACAAACCCAAAAAGAAACAAATTACACTGAAGGCATAAAGCTTTTCAAAAGAGCTGAGAATTGCCTATTTGGTGGGGTTATCATGTTTTCATAATGGGAAATAATATTTATTCATCTAATAGATTTTAGTTAAATTCTGTGCCAAGTTTGTTTATTTATTTATAATATTGGGGGGGGGGGGGGGGGATTCAATGGAAAATGTTTGGAAAATGTGGAAGTGCATGCTTAGAGGATCCTCTAGTGTTCACCTGCAAGTAGCAAGCAGATTTTTTTAGGTAGAGTTAATCATCGATTTAACTTGACTTCCATTGTGGCACTTCATAATCACAAAATAATTACATCCAGAATTCACAAACTCTCAAAAGAGGTGAAATGATTCGGATTATGCTGTATTTGTTTTGAAATCACTTGAACATGAGTAGCGCGCCGCTCTGTGTTGGCATGAAATGTCATATTTGTTAGGAGATTGATGCTCTGTTCATCTGGAAAATCTTCCTCCGCTAAGGTTATCTTTTTATTTGTCTTGTGTGTTGCGTTGCTAGGTGACGGCTGGCGTTCAGGCCTTATCATTTATTTCCAGTTGTTTTGGCAGTCGTGGTTGAGGAAACACTGATCTGTCATTCCCACGCTAAATGATCACTCCCATTAGCTACACAGGTCAATTGCTATTCTGCTTGCCCAGGCTTGTTAGTCCCTGTTTGCTGTGGCATTTGACCCTACACTGGACTATAAATCTTCACCCTTTTCCCCTACTGTCATCCAGATGACTTCACTTGACTTCAGAGTCTGTTACCTGTGTCAGACGTGTTTCTTTGGCAGTCATTTATCTCATAGTTTTGGCCAAAGCAAGAGCACATTTTGGAGGAAAAGACCCCCTTGTAACAGGTTTTAATTGGGTAACACTTTACTTAAAACCTTTATATGTAATGCATTATAAAAGTAGTTTTAATGCATTAATTATGCCTTGTAATGTACCTTATAATTAGTGCTGTCAAAAGATTAATCGTGATTAATCGCATCCAAAATAAAAGTTTTTGTTTACATAATATATGTATGTGTACTCTGTATTTTTATTATGTATATATAAATACACAAACATACAGTATATATTTTGAAAATATTTACATGTATTTACGTTTTTCTTAAAAATGTACATGCGTGTGTGTGTATTTATATAATAAATACACACAGTGCACATATAGTGTGTAAAAAAAACCTTTTATTTTGGATGCGATTAATCGCGATTAATCATTTGACAGCACTACTTATAATGAATTATATGATCTCATGAATAATTGCAATCATTGAATCATTGTTTCATTGCATTGTTGCTTGTATTGCTTCACTTTTGATGCCATGGACTCCAAAATATAATGATACCCTTGTGAGGGACCACTTTCTGAAATATAAAAGGCAGCTGTATACAGTATAAAAACCTGGTTTATACAATCAAAATAAAAAAATATTATTAATATGAATATGTGTGAATATTATAAGTATGTTTTTGTTGTTGTTGTTGCAGAAACAAAAGTGATCGGTAAAAGTGAATATCTGTCAGTAGAATAAAATAACTGTGTTTAATCTCATGATTTATTACCAGTCTTTAAAAAGCAAATATAATGTTACATGTAGGCCTACATATGTAATGTTACATATATTTACATTTACATTTAGTCGTTTAGCAGACGCTTTTATCCAAAGCAACTTACAAAAGAGGACAATAGAAGCAATCAAAACCAACAAAAGAGCAACAACATGCAAGCGCTATGACAAGTCTCGGTTAGCCTAACGCAGTACACATAGCATTTTTTTTTTAAACAAGTAGATAGAATATAGAAAAGAAAGCTAGTGTTTTAGTTTTTAAAGAAAAGCTAGCAGTTAAGAATAAATATGCAATTGATAGAGGGTCAAGTGTGTGTGTGTGTGTGTTTTTTATTTATCGGCAGTTATCGTCGGATCATCAGGATGGAATGAGAGGTAGAGCTGAGTGTCATCAGCATAGCAGTGATATGAAAAGCCATGTTTCTGAATGACAGAACCTAATGATGCCATGTAGACAGAGAAGAGAAGTGGTCCAAGGACTGAGCCCTGAGGCACCCCAGTAGCTAGATGTTGCGACATGGATACTTCACCTCTCCAAGATACCTTGAAGGATCTATCTGAGAGATAAGACTCAAACCACTGGAGTGCGGTTCCTGAGATGCCCTTTCTCAATAGGGTTGACAGGAGGATCTGGTGGTTGACTGTATCAAAAGCAGCGGATAGATCCAGCAAGATAAGTAATGAAGACTTGGAAGCCGCTCTTGCAAGTCTTATGGCTTCAACAACTGAGAGCAAGGCAGTTTCGGTCGAATGTCCACTTCTGAAGCCAGATTGGTTGCTGTCCTGGAAGGTTGTTCTGTGTGAGAAAGGCAGAGACTTGGTTGAACACAACTCGTTCAAGTGTTTTTGCAATGAAAGGTAGAAGGGAAACCAGCCTATAGTTCCCTAAAAGGTTTCTTAAGAAGTGGGGTTATACGAGCCTGTTTAAATGCTGAGGGAAAAACTCCAGTGTGAAGGGATGTGTTAGCGATTTGAGTGAGTGCAGGTACAACTGCAGGAGAAATGGCTTGAAGGAGATGGGATGGAATAGGATCAAGCGGACAAGTAGTAGGATGACTGGAAAGGATGAGTTTAGAGACTTCTGCCTCAGAGAGTGGAGAGAAGGATGTGACGAGTGTATGTTTGATAGTAAGATGTGTTTGACAGTTTGTGGTGTGGAGAATTGTGCAGTGAGGTTAGTAATTTTATTAATGAAGAATGTGGCAAAGTCGTCAGCTGTTAGAGTTGATGAAGGAGGGGGAGGAGGAGGACAAAGGAGGGAGGAGAATGTTTTAAAGAGCATGCGAGAGTTAGGCGAATGGTTAATTTTGTCGTGATAGCATTTTCTTTTAGCAGTAGAGACATTAGCAGAAAAGTCAGAGAGGAGTGATCAATATAAATTAAGGTCAGTAGGATTTTGTGATTTGCGCCATATCCTCTCTGCAGCCCTGAGCTTAAAACAATGTTCGCGGAGAACATCAGATAGCCAAGGGGCAGAAGGGGTGGTATGGGCTGGCCTGGAAGATAAGGGACAGAAAGTATCTAAACAAGATGTCAGAGTGGAACAGAAAGTATCAGTAGCACTGTTAGCATCAAGAGATGATAACTGTATAGAGGGAGGAAGCGAAGATGAAACCATAGCAGAAAACCGGGAGGGTGAGAGTGAGCGTAAGTTACGTCGAAAAGTGACATGTGGAGGGGTATGTATTGTGTCAGGAATCATGTTGAGGTTAAGAGTGAGGAGGAAGTCATCCGAGGTGTGCAGTGGAGTAACCAGCACATGATCAGTGCAGCAGTGTCGTGTGTAAATAAGGTCCAGTTGGTTGCCTGATTTGTGAGTAAGTTAACATTGCCGTAGTTAACATTCTCTTGAGATCAAAAGAGGCAAGCAGAGTGTGGAAGTCTGCAGCTTGAGGTTTATCGAGGTGGATGTTGAAGTCTCCAAATATAACTAAGGGAGTACCATCCTCAGGAAAGTTTGAGAGCAACACATCTAATTCTTCCACGAAGTTACCTAGTGGTCCTGGAGGTCGATAAACAACTACAATATGGATTTTTAAAGGGTAGGTAATAGTAACCGAATGTGATTCAAAGGAGCTGTTGATACACAGAGATGGTAAAGGAGTAAATTTCCAATTATTAGAAATGAGCAGACCAGTACCTCCACCTCTTCCAGTCAAACGGGGGGTGTGGGAAAAGGAGAAATTATTGGAGAGAGCTGCAGGTGTAGCATTGTCCTCTGGTTTGATACAAGTCTCTGTCAGGGCCATGAGGTTTAGCCTTGAATGACTAGTAATGGAAGTAATGAAATCAGCTTTGTTGACAGCAGACTGACAATTCCAGAGACCAATAGAAAAAGAAAGTAGTGTATTAGCAAACATAGGCAAAGTGCGCAGGTTGTTAGGATTGCGCTGCCTACAGTGTGTGATGCGAGGTTTGCGAGTGGTAGTGATAGTAGTGATCTGAAAACACATAGTAATAATTAGTTATAAAACAGAAGTGAAACGAGTAATAGGAAAGAGGACAAATAAAAAGTGATACTTATATCCCTTCCGGTGTCCCTGTCCGGTGGAGTCGCTGGTCTTTACACTCTTCGGTCTTCGCACGACGAGGGCTTCACACGAGGGCTGCCGCAGTAAACTAAGCTTATTTATACCCGTCTAACAAATCACCAACTGAATTCAGCTGAACACACTTTCCTGTTAAATCACAATAAATGGCCAAGCAAGCACAGACACTGACAAGGTACGTGATACAGTACGAGACCAAACGGGATTTCAGCAAGTCTCTACACAGTAAACAAAACAAGCGTTTCCTAGCAACGGCAACTGTGCTAAACACTAATGAGACAAGTAAATACACTTAGGAGCTGCTTTTAACTTCCGCTGATCGACTGCTTCTCTCAAATAGTATTTCTTACACTGTCATTATAACTTTTACATTTATTTTATTTAATATGATAATATTTTTGTACATTTAAAAAAAAAAAAAAAGTTCTCTAAACTTGAGCTTTCTATCACTGGCCATCATGCTGCCATTATACCAACACAAATAACACTGCAAGACCTCCATTTGTGTGAAATGCAAACACTGCAAAAACTGATATGACAAAAACTGATGTGTTTTCACATATGAGAATGCTGACGTAGGCATGATATTTGTTGCATGCTGCATCTGTCGATTAATTTGCATGTAATTATGGCCATATCATGCTGACATATCACATAATAAGCAACAGCTGTCAATGCTTAATCTATGGACTTCATTATATGTATGGCTCCTAGACTCTATATGACTGAAATGCTGATTGTGAGACATTTAAATAAGTGAGACATTTAAAAGGTAGTGTCGGAGGCTTGGAATTGATATTGAAAGTAAGTTCACCACTACCATGAAAAATTCAGTGCTAAGCTGAGCTCTTACCTGCCACCTCTACAGCTGAAGAGTTGTGGTAGATGAGAATAGCATAGGGACAGTTAGATGTCAGGGAGATTAAATGGGCTGAATGCTGGTATCTCTTTTCTAATAGTTATTTATCTGTCTCCTGGGCTCCTATCTCACCTGCAGTCTCTTAAACAATGTTGTAAATGAACAACTTTGAAGGCATAAGAGGTGCTTTATTTAGACTTTACTTTGGTCTGAATTATTGATATAGCTAATGATATAACCAAGTATCCAACTACTATTTAGGAGTGTGCAATATGTTCTGGGATTTTGTTGATAATGATAATTAGACAATATTTTGCTAAGTGTGTTTATGTGCTGGTATCAGTTGTTGTCAGCTGACTCCCGAAGCTTTTCATATTCTTCGTATTCTGTGTGTTGGTTAGTTCAAAGCAGTGACTGAAATTAACTTTTCCATTAAGGAGTAATATTTACCCACTTAAACTGATTAACAGGGGCATTTTAGTATGCTTATCTCCTGAATCAGTGCTGTCAAAATACTTGGTACTGAATCGATATGTACTGCGATTTTTAAGAATCGCAATTCTATAAATATTGTGATTCGATCTTGCAATTTCTTGCAATTTTCATTAACTTTTTTTTTTTTTTTAACCAGACCATGGGGAAGAGTTTAATCATACAGACTGTATGATTAACAGGGGTCTCCAACCTTTCTCCTGGAGAGCTACCTTTCTACAGAGTTCAGCTCCAAATCAAACAAACCTAAACCAGCTAATTAACAAGGTGTTCAGGGTTACTTGATAATTACAGGCAGGTGTGTTGGAACAGGGTTGAAACTTAAGTCTGCAGAATGGTCTGCACTCTACACGATTTAGGCCTATAAAATGAGTCATATTTGCAAAAACAGTTAATCTTTTTTCATTCTATTTTTTATTTGTAATTTTTTTTCCAGAAGCAATAATAGTATAGTGGTGCACTGAAATTAATGTTTTACCGAAACACAGAGACTGAAATTAAAGTTTTAATTTAGCCGAAAACCATGCAACACTGAAAATAAAATTTATTTAATAATCTGTTAATGGTCACACTTTATTATAAGGTTCAATTCACATTATTAACTAACTATTAATTATCACTTTTGCCTCAACAAACTCCTAATTTGCTGCTTATTAATAGCTAAGGAGCATCAAAACGATGTGCATGGTTTGAATTTCATTATAAAATTGGCAGAATTTGAAAGCTGAGACTTTGTTTCATATAAAAAGTAACAAAGCACAAAGCTTATTGAGATTATTATCGTTCAAGCGTCAGCTGGAAACAGCATAGACTAAAATATCTTGGTTCATCAACAAAAAATTGTATTGATAATCCAGCACTAGTGTCCACACTGACATGATTACCTGTTGTCTCTTATCTAGATGTTATGTGCCCAAAACTAGACACTGACACAGCCATTTTTAAAAAAATTATTTATTATTTTTGGAAGCAAGGATTAAAATAAAGCAATTTAATATGAACTGTCAATTCTGGAAATTAAAAAAAAATATGGTTAAGTGAATCAATTATGTAAATCAGTGTCAGTGTCATTAATTAAACCAATTTGTTCAAATGGCTACTTCATTCAGGAATGAAGCAAGCACGGTCTTTATGACTGACTTTCAATAACCGAGATATTGAAATTCTTTCAATAATTTGGCTATCTATCTATCTATCTATCTATCTATCTATCTATCTATCTATCTATCTATCTATCTATCTATCTATCTATCTATCTATCTATCTATCTATATGTCTGTCTGTCTGTCTGTCTGTCTGTGCTAGGATACAGTTAGTTGCTTTAAGCATGTGAAACGAGTTACAGTATCTTGTTCATAGGTTTCTGATTATTGAAATATATTTGGTTTGATAGCAATGTTTTTTGTATAAATGAAATCTATATTGTATCAGAACAGAATAAATGTCCTGGAATGAAGATTGCGTCAAATCCTCAGAAAGACCAAAAAACAAACATGTTTTTTTGTGCATCTGTATCCGGCCCACAAAATGTTTCTTAGTTTATTGGCTCATTTTTGTTTTTTTACAGTGTTACCTAGCACCCCAGCGAAGCAACTTTTACGGTCTCTCACTGCTTTGACGAGGGGCCCAGTCTGCTCTACCCATTTAAGTCTTTGTTCAGTAGTCTTTCTTTTATTCTGTATAAGGACCCTAAAACATTTCAGCTTTTACTCTCATGAGAAAAGTAGGGATACAACAAAGATGCTGTGATGGTCAGTTGGATAGATGATTAGAGTAGTCCAGTCTGGATAATCGTCGGATTTTCTCACTTCGAGATAATCTAATCAAAACTTTTGCTTGATTTTATTCTACACTTGGATGTACACTTATTTGGTTATGTGGGTTGGAACTGATACTCATTGTCTGCTTGGATGAAGATAAAGCTTGCTAGTCTGGCAGTTTTTAAACAAAAGATCTCATGGATAACATGCATGCAAAGAAGCCTGGAAGATGTAAGCCTGAAGCGCAGTCATCGATAATCTCGAACAGCCAGATCACTGCTTTTAAAGTATGTATGACTCTGTGTTCTGATGCTGATTTATTTGCTTGCCTTTTCCTGAAGTGGTGTTTTTTTGTTTTTTTCTGTTTCTCCAATAATGCACCAAACTGTTTAGCAATGCTAAGACTGTGCTCAGATTTAAAAACAAAGTTGATACTTCAAAGACTTCAAAGCTGTGAAAGAGTCAAGAAACATTCACTGAGTTAATATTTTATGTACATGAGGATACTGAGGTAACTTATTTTATTGATGTAATTATTAGGTGGGGTCCTTCAGTTCATTCCTGTCTCATGAATGAATGAATGAATGAATAAATAAATAAATAAATAAATTAATTAATTAATTAATTAATTAAAGGATATATTAAAATAGTTTTACAAAAAATCTTATATATTTTTTTTTTTCTGAAGATTTTTCTAAAGGTTCTAAAAGACGATTGAAAGTTAATTTCAAAAATATTTTTCATCCATTTTTTGTATTTTTGAGAACAAATAATCACTGTCACCAAAACAGCTGTTAATACTATACTGGCAAACATTTTAGTGCTTTCTTTCTTTCTTTCTTTCTTTCTTTTTTTTTTAAAGAAATTCTGTTTGGTTATCATGGAAATATAAAGTGATAGAGGAACACATCTCTGCTAGTGATTGACTGTAGATCAATTTGTATAATTTTTTGTTATGATCTGATTTATTAGGAGGTATTACAGAATTAATTTTTTTATTATTATTTATTCATTGCTAGTTAATTTCTATAGTTGCAGGGTTGTCAAATTTCTATAGTGCAAGGTTATCAAATGTTTCGCTGAAATAAGACCCCCCCTTTAGTTTGAAGGTGTTTCATTTTTCAACAATTCAAGAAGTTAAAAATACTCCAGCAGTACTACAGTGTCCTGCTAAACCTATTCTATTTGATATTAACAGACCATGTATAAAAGCATGTCAGAACAAAATAATCAAATGTTGATGCTAAAGTGGGCACATCTTCTTATCACACAGCAAAAGCTGAAGGAAGAGCGTGAGGCCAAGAGAGCACAGCTGGACAGCAGACATGACTATATTCTCAGCATTGTGTCCTCTTGTGTGGGCCTTGAGAAAGCTGAAGTGGAAGATGCGATACTGGAGGGCACACAGGTTAACAATATTCCATATACACACTTCTAATAGTCTTCATTTGGTTTTGGAGAACATTGGAGAATTGTTAATATTGTCATTTAACAATATTATGACTGATGTTTCAGATCGAGCGGATAGAACAGTTCTTTGCTGCCAATGGCCTTCCTCACCTCATTTTATACTACCAGGACACAGAGCCTGTGGACACAGGTTAGTAAAGCCTGTGAATCATATTGTGAAAATAGTAATCATTAAATAAATACATAAATAAATAAATGCTGTAATTCTCTGAATGTTTTGCTATTTTTTGTAATTTCTTTGTAATTCTCAATATTCTCGATGATGATTCTCATTAAATTCTCACAACTGTTACACTGCACCCAAACAATACATGCGATGAGATCAATTTGTCTTTGTGTCTTTGGCAGCCGTATCCTCCTCAGTGATTCGCAGTAAGAAAGCCAAGGTCTTCGTGACGGAAGGCACAGATGTGGCCCTCAATGGCATTTGTGTATTTTTCACCCGGGCAAACACCTCCAAGCCTATCACATCAGAGAATATCCACAGGGTAAATGGAATTAAGAGAAATGTGTGAAAAGAAGCCCATAAGGTTTTTCCAGGAAAATCTCACCATCTGTTAACCATGTCAATAACAAGATCATTTCTATTTTATTTATTTTTTTCTGTAAATATTTCTTGCCCTGGTCATATCTTTTATTTGATACAGTCCATATGGTAGAAGTTTGGTTTCCTGTTACTCTTTTTTTAAAGAATAAACGCAAACTCTTTTCAGCAGACCAAGCTAAAATAATGCAGTTTGGTGCAGTTATTGATATTTATGTGGCCAAAAAGTGTGTGATTTTGATAGCTTGTAATGTAAATCAGTTATATTTTTATAACAGTACAGCAGACTGCGTCCAAAAAAAAAAAAAGCATACAAATATCAGTTATGTCAAGTCACTATTATTTGTATAGCGCTTTTAAGCAAATTGTGTCAAAGCAGCTTTACATCAGCTTGATATAAAGCTGGGTGGCTTTACATCAGCTTTACAGTTGTCAGTCTATATCTCCCAATACAGGGCCAGATTTACTAAACAGGGCAAATTAACGTTAGAGCGCAATTCTATAAATTCGCCATTGGGAGAGGAAAATTCTGTGGGTGATTTACTAACAATGCACATATTAAAGAACACAGATGCAGCCAGATCATTTCTATAATGACCAGTGCAATCTACAAAGAGCAACGCAAATTACCGCCTGCTTTAAGACATGCTTTTTTGGGGGCATTAAATAATGGCACAAATAACAGTAATTTGACGAGCGCAAACGTTAGTAAATCGCATTGCCTGATTCATTTTAATATTCTCCTCCCATAAATTTTGCATCTGAAAGGGAAACTCCTACAAATGCATATTCAGTAAGGTCAGGTGCAAAAATAACTGTGCTAGTTCTTCACTTAGTAAATCCTGACAGTACTGTTTTAACGCAAAAACGCTGTTTGTGCTGGTGTAAGCTTTTAATATATCTGGCCCACCATGTCTTAGTAAATTGTATTTTTTTTTTCTTTTACTGACCATTTGCTGTGTGTGAGATATTGTGCTTCGGTTAAAACAAACCGAATACAACAACAGAAGTGTCTTGTGTATGTTTTCATCCTGTCCCCTCTGTTTGCTCTCTCATAGGATGTGAACTTTAACATGTTGGACACCACGGGTGTTGGTCTGCTGAAGAGCGTGGAGCAGCTGCTGTCAGAGATCTTCATCCCCACTCTGAGGAAGATGAACCACGGCTGGGGAGAGCTAGCAAGCCCGCAGGCTCAGGCTGTCAAGCAAGACTTTATTAGCTCTCTGGACAGCTTTGTCTGTGTGTTAGCTGGGGCACAGGAGAGCCTGCAGGAAAAGGTCTCACAAATACAAAAGGACAAAGAAAGAGGCACACTTCTACAGTAACATTTATAAACACACTCACACACTCCATTCTAGTGCTATATTGATCCATAGCCTCTCAAAAGTGAATTGGATGGTAGATTTGGTCAGGTAGATGAAATATTGAAAATTTAAAGCTAGTTTTCTCATTTCTTTCAAGCTTTCAGCTGTCAAGATCCTTTTTCTGGATTTATGAGATCTTAGATTGTGTTGGGGAGGCGGTTGAACATTTTAAAATAACATTTTGGGGTTTTAGTTTCCAAAAAAGAAAAAAAAAAAAGAAAAAGCACATTCTTTCAAATAATATATATTATACCATGAGATTTGTGTGCCTTTATTTAGAGTTATAGTTACTTAGCTTTGAGTTTCAATGTCATGACCTTGTAAAGCAGATAAACTCATTGCATGATATCTGCAAGGATACCAGAAATGATAAAATAGTCTTACCTCAAAATGGATGATTTAGACAACTTTACAGCTTAAATAATAAACTACTATATTCGTAGTAAATAGCACTCTTACAAAAACATTAAAGTGGCTCTTTCCATTTACTCCTTTGGTATAGTGTAGTTAATTTATTTATTTACTTGTTTGTAATAAACAGTAAAACCTTATTACTGTATTTTAAATTGTATTTAGCCTAAGTCTTTCATTTAACACCCAAGATGCTAAAATATCTCTGACCCAAAGTAACATCTGTGAAAACTGTTTGATATTTCAGGTAAACCTCAAAGAATGTGAAACGTTTGACTTGAAGACATTGAAAGGTCCTTCAGATTACACTGCTGTGGCCAATAGCACAGAAGCTCTGGAGAAGATCGAAGGCTGCATGAAAACTTGGATCAAACAGATCGAACAGGTTTCAAATCTATTACTTTGTGGTGTAGAATCTACTGTATGAGATGGTGTGCTTGTGAATAATGTTAGATTTTCCTCAAAATTTGAACTTCTTGGTGATGTCTTTTATATGTTATATTCATTTTTCAACCACCCTGTCTTGTGCTCTTAAGGTCCTTGCAGAGAGTGATCAGCTAAGGAAAGAAGCAGATGACCTGGGCCCCCGTGCAGAGCTTGATCACTGGAAGAAACGCATGTCCCGTTTTAACTACCTGCTGGACCAGTTGAAGAGCCCTGAGGTCAAAGCTGTGCTGGGGGTTCTAATTATAGCCAAGTCCAAACTGATTAAGGTTAGTTGATGGTTTATATTTATATATCATTATTAGCTGTTGGGTGAATGAGACAATAGCTGGGGCATTTATCTTGCCACATAAATGTGAAGGTAAATTTGTTTTATAATTGAATTTTCTTGAAATGATGAGGTAAATATTCCTTCCTTTTTCACAATGACTTTTTCATTTTCAGTCCAGTAATGTCCTTGATTGAACTGTTTTACCAGCCAGTTTGAGGTCTAATTTTCAGCCCCTAAATTATTTGTCTCCCCAGGTTTGGCGAGAACTAGACATCAGAATCACTGATGCTGCAAATGAGTCCAAAGACAATGTGAAGTACCTGTACACCCTTGAGAAGTTCTGTGACCCGCTGTACAACAGCAACCCTGTAAGGCTTATTCTGCAGTTACTACATTTGTGGCATTCAAAAATGTGAAATAAAATCATACTGCTCAGCATCTTGTGTAGATAATATAGAAAATTGTATCTTTCAATTATAGCAACTCTTAGAATAGTCTCAGCATGTTAGTGGACATGACAATATTAATGTAGTTGGTCTTGGTGGACTAGATCTGCTATGCACATTGCCGTTGCCAAGCAATTATGGAATTGCAACTGCCAATAGATACACACACATTCCTATGAGCTTGTAAGATATGCTGCTGCATGAATAAGCAAACATAAGCCGCTTTTCCACTGTCGGGCCAGTGCGAGCCAGTGCTATCAATCTGATCTTCAATCTGAGAAGTTATTCCAAACACTCACTGCAGTCGGAAAGTGAGTTTTGAGATAAAATTATTTTAAAGGTCTTTAATGCTGATGTTATAGCTGTTAACTATATGAAATAATCTGCAGCGCTGATGCTCTCCAGACGCAGAGAAACTCCGCCTTTGTTTATAACCACAGCTGAAGCCCGAGCTGGCCCGCTTTGGCCCAAGGTTTTCAGCGGGCCAAAAAACCCTGGCCATTGGCCCAGAGGAAGCCCAGACGAGGCACGATCAAGCCCCAGAAGTGACAGTGGAAACGCGACTGGCCCTGGAATGCACTTGCACACGCTTTTGTCCCGACGGTGGAAATGCGGCCATAAATGCCTTAGCAGGTCTAGACAGGTGGAGCTGGGGGAGGTGGAGGGTTTCAGAGGAACTCTGATAGTGTGCCGCAGCATGAGCTATATATATATATATATTCTGATCAACCACACTAATCAGTACACTGATCAACCACAACAATAAAACCACGGACAGGTGATGTGAATAACATGGATCATATCATTACAGTGGGGTGGGAAATACTGGGCAGCCTGTGAACAGTAGGTTCCTGAATTTTATGTCAGGAAAACTGGGCAAGCAAAATGATCTGAGTGATTTTGACAAGGGCTGAATAGTAATGGTTAGATGACTGGCTCAGAGCAAGAATACTGGTGGTTCCCAGTATTCAGTGGTTATTAGCAAGGAAGGACTGCTGTAATATTATAGAAAAAAATGGGCCATTTAAGGATGTATATAATGCCCTACATAGCCTATAGCAGTGTTATAACTAGTTCATAAAGAGTATTTTATACAGAGTTTATTACACCCTGTGATATCACTGTGTTCTTTGTGCATCTTTATATAGGTGTCCATGGTAGAAGCTATTCCTGGGCTCATAAACGCAATACGTATGATCCATAGCATCTCTCGTTACTACAACACCTCAGAGAAGATCACCTCCCTTTTTGTCAAGGTAAGAGTGAGGTGACACCCAAGATAACTAAATTTCATTTCACAAACTTAATACTTTAAACTGGAAATATTATCTTTCTCCTTAGGTTACAAATCAAATGATCACCGCCTGTAAGGCCTATATCACAAATAACGGCTCAGCAACCATATGGGATCAGCCGCAGGAAGTGGTATCTGAGAAGCTTAAAGCTGCCATTCGCTTGAATCAGGTATAATGTGACATTTAGCTGGAGAATGTGCTTATATATACTGATCAAGGGCTAGATACCACAGCATTTTTTAAAAGGCAAAATGTGTCACATTTTCCTTGGCCTTTAATATGAGAAGTAAAAAGATGTAAGTGACAAATAGGGGGAAAGAAAAAAAACTCTATGAGCATGTCTGCTGAACACTGTCTTTGAACACAGTGCTTAACCTTCATCCACAGCTTCATTCTTCTACATCTGTCTATCCCATTTTACCAAGACACAGATTTTTCTAAGCTTTAAGGCTCTGATGTTCATCCCTTATAGGCAAAGATAAACACAAGAAGAGCACATGACCAGACGACATAAATATTATATGTGCTAGTATGAAGACTATTGTGACTTTATTTAGTTCATCTTCAATGTCATGACCTTGTAAAGCTAATAAACTTTGTAACATTAACTGCAAGATTACCAGAAATGGACATGACCGATTTTATACCTCAATATATTTTTAAACAATTTAAACAATTCCACAGCTCAAATGATAAACTTTTTTTCTACTAATTTAATGATTTAAAATACAAGCTTCACATTAAAATTGTTTCATTTATTTATTTGTTTGTTTGTTTGTTTGTTTGTTTATTTGTATGTATGTATGTATGTATGTATTTGTTATGTTTTAGTGTTCATATCCTAAACACTGCATTTGAACACAATACTTAACTTTTATACCTTTTAGGGAAAAATAAAGAAAAAAACAAATAAGTTGTTATTAATAATAAGTGGTGGAACAGTAGATGAATATTACATTTAAAATATTTTGATATGTTGAATATATTGATTGTTGCTTTAGAAAGAAAGTGTCTACCAGATGAATAACTTGTAAACACAAATCTTTCTGTTCAATATTTTAGGAATACCAGAAGTATTTCCAAAAAACCAAGCAGAAACTTGAGGAGAATCCCTCAGAGCGCCAGTTTGACTTTAGCGAGATGTACATCTTTGGCAAGTTTGACACATTTCAGCGACGGCTGAACAAAATTCTAAACATGTTTAGTACCATTACCACCTACAATGCCCTGCAGGACTCCAAAATTGAGGGACTGGAAACCATGGCAACCAGATTTCAGGTATCATGACCATGACGTAGTAATCAGGGTTGTCTATTTTTAGATTTGCACAGAAGACAAAAGAACATACCCAGAAGATAATAGTGTAATTACTGAAGTAAGGATAGGTTGCCTTCTTTAGCGGCACATAAATGTTTAATTTGGATGAGGCATATGTTAGTGAACTAAAAGAACTGTATAAGCTGAGATTTAATGAAAGGTTGTCAAACACCTCAGTCTGTGCAGTCATTGTAAGATATTCACAAGAACCATATTATACACTGGGGTATAATTAGAATTTATTAAGATCATTGTAATGTACCGTTCATAATGGTAATATGTCAGTCTCATAGGGTGAATACTGGTAAAGTAGGACTGGTTTGGATAATTTGCTATTGCTGTAGATCTACAAATGGTTACATGTTATTCCATAATTTTTTAGGGATATTCCACCCAAAAATGAACATTCTCTCATCATTTACTCATCCTCATGTTGTTCCAAAGCTTTATGCATTTTCTCTGTCTTTTCAAAATATCTTTTTTTCACAGAAGTTATTACCAATTTTTCTAACAATACGATGGTAAGTAAATGATGACAGAATTTACATGTTTGGATGGACTATCCCTTTAATCCTGATGTCCAGTATTGGAAGAATATAAACATAATGATACATATTAATTTATATTAATATTGTCTCACTTTACTTGTCTCCTCATACCTGTATACAACTGCTTTTGCAAAAAAGTAACATTTTAATGGAGGTTTGATTCAATGTATAACAATTTTCTGGCTGGAGTATAGCATTGTTAACATGGACTAAGTGGCATTTGTTCTTTCTGCTGCCTACCATGGACAGACTGCAGATATGCTGGGGAAATGGGAGGTAACTGTAAAGGAATAACCTGTTTTTAACATAATGCATGTCTCATCATGAAGCATTAATCAGCATGGGAACTAAAGCCATATGTTTAACTTATATGTAAAAATGGCCCTTTTACGCTGATCTGACATCAGTATTGTGGTTTATTTTAAAATCACAAAGGCTCTAATTTAAGTTGGCAGGCCGGTCCTGGATTTGCACTAAAGGGCAAATGTTACCTGTAGCTTTAACCTAGTATTGTCATACTGTGAATCCATTAACATTCATTGCATCTCTTTATTCCAGTCACAAGTTTATTTATTCACTCTCATTTTTGTGTCCATGGAAACAAAGTTCAGACCCAGAGGACCCCATGCTCCAGGAGTACTGAATAATTGAACAAAAGCTGATAAAGATCTATCGCTAACTCCTGTTCTTTGTGAAAGTTGACAGTCAATGAATATTTTACAACAAACTGCTCCTCTGGGCATTTAAGGTGTTCTGGTACACACAGCTTAGTGCTGGTGTAGCAAACGACTGAATATTTATCTTTCCAACTGGGAACGCATTTGGTACAAGTCCTGTTCATGGTTGTTCTATCAAAAGGCATTGCAGGAACCCCTCACTCAAAAATGAATATTCTATCATAATTTACCTACTCTCATGTTATTCCAAGCCTGTGATACCTTAATACTTTTGAGGAACAACACATGGCTTCAGAAGACTTAAAACACACAAGCTGTATGGACTACTTTTATGTACATTTTATTGTCCATACAGGAGCTTGGCAGCCACTGGTTACTGTATTTGTTATATCGAAAAAGCAGTGTGAACATTCTTAAACATTTATTTTTGTGATCCATATGCAAATTAACAAACAATCCAGAACAAAATGAGGTTGAATAAACAATTTAGGTGAACTATTGCACATTTCGGCATGGAATAAATATTTATGTGATTTATGTGTGTGTATTAGTGATTATATTGTCCTCTGTATATCCAGGCCATTGTGTTGACCATGAAGAAAAAACAGTACAGTTTCCTGGACCAAAGAAGGACAGACTTTGATCAGGACTATGATGAATTTTGTAAACAAACAAGTGAACTTCATGTAAGTATGTTTTCAGTTTTGTAATGTTTATTTATTGCTATAAAATTGCTTATACTTTAAATATTTCTTTCTAGAACCAACTGAAAACTTTCATGGACAACACCTTTGACAGAATTCAAAATACTGAGCGGGCTTTATATGTGCTCAAGAAGTTTGAAAGGTGATATTTGAGTTTTTTTTTCTCCTCCCTTTATTTTAAGGGTCAGTTCTAACTATTAACTATGACTTTTGCCTTAATAAACTTCTAATTACTACTTAGTAATAGTCAGTAAGGTAGATGTTAAGTTTAGGTATTGGGTAGGATTAAGGATGTAGAATATGGTCATGTAGAATATGTGCTTTATAAGTATTAATAAACAGCCAATATACTAGTAATATTCATGCTAATAAGCAGCTAGTTAATAATAAGAATTGGTCCCTATACAAAAGTGTTACCTTTTTTTAAAATAAAAAATATATATACAGTATATTGGCTGTTTATTAGTACTTATAAAGCACATATTAATGCCTTATTCTGCATGACCATATTCTAGATCCCTTACCCCTATCCGATTAGGGTTTGTTGCTTATTAATACCTAAACTTAACTACTTAACTACTACAACAACTGCCTTACTTACTAACAATAAGCAGCAAATTAGGAGTTTGTTGAAGGAAAACACTAAGTTGATAGTGAATACTGTATATGTTCCTTAATCCTTAAGTGTTACAAAAAATTATGTTTCTGTTGCTGCATTAATGTGATCAAAAATGCCGTAATACTGTGAAATTTTATTGAAATTTTCAATAATAGATTTAATATATTTTAGAATGTGACTTTTTCCAGATATTGCACAGCTGAATTTTCAACAGTCATTACTCCAGTGTTCGTGGTCACATGATCCTTCACAGATTCTAACATGTTGATTTGGTGCTCAAGAAACATTTATTATTATAATGGTTGAAAATGGTTGTGCCACTTAATATTTTTGTAGAAATTATATATTTTTATGGTTTATTTTATGTCATTCCTTGAATGTTTAAAAGACCAACATTCAGTTGGAATTTAAAAAAACTATTTATTTATTTTCCACATTTTGCACAACATATTCATATCTGTATTATAACTGTATTCATATCACCAGGCTTGGCATCCCAGACTTGGGCATCAGTGAGAAGTACCAGAAAATTCTGCAAAACTTTGGAAGGGACATTGAGATGATCTCTCGAATTTACACCAAGCAAAAGACAGACCCCCCCATTGCTCCAGACCTCCCTCCGATCGCAGGGAAGATCCTGTGGGCTCGGCAGCTGTACAGCTGCATCCAGGAGCCCATGGATCTCTTCCAGCAGATGCCTGGGCTTCTCAGCACCCCAGATGCCAAACCTATCATTCGAAATTACAACCTGGTGGCCAAGGTGCTGCTGGAGTTTGAGGTGCTTTATCATCAGAGCTGGATGGCACAGGTCAGTTGTCTTGTAGAGTCAAAATGAGGTACTGTTGACTACTTACTTCAGACGCATTTGGCTCTTTGCTCATGTGCCACTTTCACGTGGTGATGTGTTTTAAATAAATATTTTCTTACACTGTAATTGTTAATTTATTTACTTTCCTCTCTTTTTAGATTGTGGACATTTTTTAATTAATATTTTATAGATTTTTATAGAAATCAATTCTGGTCATCTTTACAGATATACAATAATTAAATGAATTAAATTAAATTTTATCTTTCTTTTAAAAAAACAACCAATCGTATTTATCTGTTTGTCTGTAGGTTGAAGCAGTTAAAGTGGGCCTGCAAGCTTCTTTGCTCGTCAAGAGTCCAGAAACTGGGGAGCTGTATGTGAACTTTGACCCCCAGATCCTGACCCAGATTCGAGAAACAGACTGTATTCTAGGAATGGGACTGGAGATTCCACCCTTTGCAGCCATCTTGCAGCAGAAAAAGAATGTTTTAAAAAAGAACTACAATAAACTCCAGGTATATCTACTTGTAGCCTTTTTTGTGGCAGATCCATATGGGTGGAGCTGGGGGAGGTGGAGGGTATCTGAACCAAACTATTTAAAAGTTAAGTAGCAAGCTTACTGGCAGCAGAATCATCACAGGCAAATCTACTCGTGCCATGCTAGAGGATGTCATTGTTTGCAGATTGCGTTAAGAACCTATAAGCCTGCGCCATCTAGAGTTTCATGACTGAAATAGATATTTCACCCCCTCCATTTTTTTTCCAAACCTGTAAGATTTTTGTTCATTTTTAGAACACAAATGAAGATATTTTTAATTTTTCTCATCATTTTTGTCCATCTTTTGAAATTTTCAGACTTCAAAAGTTAAAGTAATTCATATGAATAAAGCAGTTTAATCCAAGTATTCAGAAGAGACACAATCTTTATATTACAAGTAATTTTGGCTTTTATTCACAAATAAACATTGATCAACACACATAAAGTGTGCCAGTGTTATTTTAGTTTCCCTTCATTAATATTTTGAATTATTTTTTATTTTTAGGTTTTCTCTTTGGTTTCAGTTGAATCTTTACATGATAATATTTATATTAATGTTATGTGTCATTTAAAGTTAAAGTTATTTTATTTTTCATGATGATTTTTGTTTTTTCAAACCATTCAAGTAACCCAATCAAGTCAATGTACATACTGTGATGTGTAGGTTCACTAACAAGGTCATTTTCTTTGCTTGTGTGCTGTTGCATTGTTTGTTCCTTGCTTCAGTTGATGGTGAGAGAGAACTCCAGGGTGAGGTCTAAGATCCAGCCAGCCTTTGAACAACTGCTCATGCCACATGTGGCTAAAGTAGATGATGCCATCCTGCCCGGTCTGACCTCCCTCAGTTGGACCTCTCTAAACATAGAGAAATACCTTAATCGAATCACTACTGCACTTGGTGAGAGACTCCCCTTTACAGCTGATTTCCATGATCACATTAGGAACATACACTACAGTAAATGGCCACAAGTTCAGTATGTGGACACCCAATTATATACTTGTCAAACATTTAATGTCAAGGCCACTGCCAATTATTGGAAGCTGATCCTCACAATGTCATTAAAACAGCTTCCCCTCTTCTTGGAAGGCTTTTCATTTTATGCGGGAACATGCCTGCTAGGATTTGCTGCCATTCAGAAACAAGCATTAGTGTGGACAAAGGGGTGCCCACATACTTACAGCCTTGTTGTCTACATGAGACATTTGCAAATGTGCCCTGTATGATTAGATATTTGAAATGAAAAGGTTCTTTCTCCTGGTTCACAGAGGACCTTGAACTTTTGCTGCAAAGAGTGAATGACCTGGTGGAGTTTAGAATCGATGCTGTTCTCCAGGAAATGAGCACGACTACGCTGTGCGTGTTGCCTGAAGATGAGCCATGCACCTGTGAGGAGTTTGTACAGACCACCAAGGTACACACATACATATACATAAACTATTTCATATTCTGTATTCATAGCAAGATGCTGTTATTTCTCAAAGGATATTGAGGCAGAACCAGTTCTACTTGCTAAAATATATCAATTCAGATCAGTAAAATGATGATTTGTATGGAAACATACGATTTTTATAAAGAAGCATAAACGTCTACCCCTAAAACTGTCAGTGGAGCGTCAGCAGATTGTACGAAAATGTAAGAATGAGATATTTCTACAAATTCATATGAATTAGATGCCAGTTCTCTTAACTGGTGTCAGTTTGACTCTCAATTTCAATGTGACAGCAAAAATTGTTCTTATTCACTTTCAGTCTTCTTTTAGTTTCATGAGCGCCGTTGTCAGGCGGGTAGAGCTTTTTATTTGGTCAGAATGCACACCAGACTTTTAGGGAGATCTGTTTGGGAACTCAATTGAGTCAGTACTTCAGATAAAATACAAAGACTGGCATTTTTACTTTTTTCATTACGTTTTAGTATAGCAAAATACAATTTTTTGGTGTTTTGTTACTGCTGCCATTTGCTATTACATCTTTTTAAAAACCTAATTTCTTGTTGTACCTACACCAGTAAAGTTTTTGGAATGAAGAAATAATCAGTCTGATCATGCACACTCAATTTATTTCCCATTTTAGGAGCTTTGCATCAAAGGAGCCCAAATGCTGCATACTAAAAGCTCATTGGTGGAGGAGGCAGCCAATGAGCTGATTAATATGTTACTGGAGTTTGATCAGAAGGAGGAAGAAGAGAGAAACCGGGATGAGAGCATGACAGAGAGCAAAGTGGAACAGATGGACAGTGATGGTAAGAACTGCTGTTCGTCATCCATTCAGTTGGCACCAGAAATGAATTTTTTTTTTTTTTTTTTTTTAAATTATTTTTGAATGAAATGCAATTTGCTTTGGATGAAAGCATCTGCCAAGTGCATAAATTCAAATGAAAAGAGAAAAAAAAAATCACAATTAATCATCCTTGAGCATCAGTGAATGTATCTTTTTGTATGACTCTCTGAGTGGTCCTCAATGTGAAAGGATGGATCTCGAAATCTTACTATCACTGTTGAAAAGTGTTCAAATATGCAGAAAATGCTGAAAAACCAAAGCATGTGCAGGACTAGGCCTTATTAATTCATTGTAGCTTCTCAAATAATATTTTGTGATCATTTCTGTTTTATTTATCCAAAGGAGAGGAGGAATGTAAATCTGAGGGCCGTCTCTTGTCACGTAGCACCATGGCCCCTAGTGTCGGCCCCTCTTCTCCAATGATTAGAAAGAAGAAGAAGAAGGATCTGATGAAGGTGATGGAGGAGGAGGCAAAGGAGCTACTGTCTCATTTTAACCATCGGAACGTGGATGCAATACTGCGTCTCACCCGTAACACGCTGGAGACTCTGCGCAAACGCATCCATGCGACATCACTGATGCATTTCCTGGGTTTGTGAAGTCACTTCCTTCAGTGGTTTTACTGATAATACTTTATTACATTTATTTTTGGTTTATTTTTATTTAATTACGTCAGAAAGTTTTTCTTACGTTGTGTTCACATTAGCAAAATTTCAGTGGAATTTTGCGTGCAAATAGGCCTATTGACTATTGTCAATTAAAGGCGCACTGCTCACACAGAAGTTAATTTCAAACAAGGCAGCCTTCTGTTGTTTAGCATGACAAATTCACAACTGATTTGAAAATGTGCAAAATAACAGTGGGGTAACATTTTTGCCCTCACACCAAACTCTTGATCTTGTGGATTTTTATTAGAATGATTGATTTTGTCAAATAACAGTAAATGTGAATGCACTTTTATAAATTTTTCCAAGCATGAAGCTTCATATAATGAAGCTACTACAACTATAACTCATTGTTACTAAAGGGATAGTTCACCCCAAAATGAAAATTCTGTCATTAATTACTCACCCTCATGTTGTTCCAAACCCGTAAGACCTTCGTTCATCTTCGGAACACAAATTAAGATAATTTTGATGAAATCTGAGAGCTCTCTGACCTTGAATAGACACAACTACAATGTTCCCATTCCCAGAAACGTAGCAAGGACATCGGTAAAACAGTCCATGTGACATCAGTGGCTCAACTTCAATTTTGCGAAGCTACGTGAATACTTTTTGTTTGCAAAGAAAACAAAAATAACTATTTATTCAACAATTCTTTTGGAGAATACCATGGAGCATGTGCATGCTCTCCCCAGAACGTAATCAACGTAATCAGTGTTGTTTACGTTCAGCATGCGCGCGTTTTCTCCTGAACGTAAACAATGCTAATTACGTTCTGGGGAAAGCGCACACGTGTCATGTTACTCTCCAAAATGGCAGAAGACGGTAACTCTGGGAGAAGAACTGTTGAATAAATTATTTCATTTTTGTTTTCTTTGCGCACAAAAAGTATTCTCGTAACTTTGCAAAACTGAAGTTGAGCCACTGATGTCACATGGACTGTTTTACCAATGTCCTTGCTATGTTTCTAGGACTGGGAACATTACAGTTTCCTTGCTATCTATGCAGGGTCTGAGAGCTCTCAGATTTCATCAAAAATATCTTAATTTGTGTTCCGAAGATGAGCGAAAGTCTTACGGGTTTGGAACGACATGAGGGTGAGTAATTAATGACAGAATTTTCATTTTTGGGTGAACTAACCCTTTAAATTTCACTTCCCATTCAGCAGAAGCAGACTCCTCAAGTCGGCAGAAGGGAAGTGGGCAGCAGCCAATCTTTAGGGTGGGAGTGTGTTTAGCCATCCCCAACATCGTCATGGTTCCAGGGCTAGAAGAGGTTCAGCAAGCCTTGAACAGAGCTGTGGACTGTGTGGTCAGCGTCAGTAAAGGAGTTGGACAGTGGAGCAAGGAAAGAATTTCCAAGGTTTGTATTCATTCATTAAGACCATCGGACTCAATTAACTTTTAAGAGATAATAATCTATTTGCACTGAGTGCAAATGGCCAACCTTGATGGCAAAGGCAATTTTTCACTAACTATGCACACCATTAGTACAAATAGCATATTACTTCTATTTACACTTTTTGTGGATAGCATCTATCACTGCTTACACTTAAACAAGATGCTGTTTGTTCATATGTACTGTATACTTGGTTTGAACAATATATACTCTAAATAGCCACATAGGCTAAATAGCCATTCAGGAGAATGAAACAACATTAAAAATAGAATAAATGAAAGAATAGTCGAAAGAGAATAAATAATATTTTTTCTAGAATATACAAAAACTATACTATGCATATAGAAGCTGTACAGTATTGTATGTGTCTGAAGTAGGACATTTCATGAGGAAAATCTTCACTGCCATTCAAAATTGTTTAAGTATACCATGTTATGCATGTTATTCCTAACATATTCATGAATGTTGCTCTTCATAGTCTTTCATCAAAATGCAGTGCCCTGAAACACGTCCTTTTCAGATGAGGTCACCAAAGCCTCTTATTTTTTAACCAATCCTCTTGATAAAAAGTCCCACCTGCCATTAATTTTTGTGAAAAATCCTGCTTCGCTTCAAAACGTCACATTATATAAGTAAAATGGGTTTCAAATGCCATTTTATGCTGAGTTTAAGTAGCCTGTAGTGTACCTTACCTAGTATTTTATTCTCGTACTCTGTAATTGTTTTGTTTTCTTGAACTGACATGAACTCAAAAGTTCCTATAGGCCTACAAAATCTATGTAGTTCTTGTTTGATTGTAATGTATGCAAAATGTCAGACTTGAGTATTTTTGCTGTCACAGAGGAAAATGAATGAGCGACGCATGGCTGCTCTGAAACAGAACAGCCAAGAGAGTGAATCAGAAGACGGCGAATCGACCTATCGCAGCTTAGCCGGTACGACTCTTACTTACCCTCTGTAATTACACAGCTCAGCAGAGCAAATCAAAAACGAACAGGTCTTTGGTCACTTTAAAATTTCTCTTTATAATTGTTGAAAATTGAAGCTCTGGATGGATAAGTTCATCTCCAGTCATTTGATAAATAAAACTGAGGAATAAAGATAATGAATGCAGACAGTGAATGTGATTTTGTGAAGTGGTAACATGTCCCTAGTATCATGGTAACAATCTTATCCACATCGTTTATTCTTGCTCTTAGAATAGGGAAACTGACACAAAATTGACAGAGTACAGCAGTGTCACAGCGACATATCTCTTCTTACTGTAATGAAGCAGCTCTGCCTGTAAACTCATCCTCTGAAACAGATTAGAGATAAAGGGTCCTTCATATAACTGATTTGAGGCAAAACGATAATATTACTGAATCCTTCTCCTACAGCTCCTCACTACTCTTGTTTATTAGCTTTGATTTCTCATCTTTGAATTGAATGTTTTGTTCTTCCAGAAGGCAGTACCTCAGATATATCGGCATCTGCAAACCAGGCCATTCCCTTCCAAATTAAGAACTATCACAAAAGCATCTCTGAGAACAAAGAGATTGTCAAGCTGGTCTCTGTACTTAGTACGTCCATCAATTCTGCCAAGAAGGTCTGTTTCAGTTTGTTATTTTTTATTTACTTACATGGGTGTTTAACTTATTTTGAATCTGGATATTCAAGTCAGAAATATGATTGTCCCATGGAAGCAAGTCTGTATAGCTTTAACCAAATATGTTTTTTTTTTTTTTTTGGTTGTGTTTATAATGTGACTGTGATATTTTATGTAATGTATGATACTTTCATGTACTGTATGCAGGAAATAATGAACGCTCTGGATCGCTTCAGCCTCTATCACCACATCTGGAAGAAAGATCGAGAGGAAACCATCCAGAAATTCATCCAAGGGAACCCTCTTCTTTCTGAATTTGAATCTCAAATTCTGTACTACAGGGATCTGGAGCTAGAAATTAATACAGAGCCTGAGTTTATCTCAATTGGAGCTCTGGCACTATATACAGGTAGACAGACTCTGAATCAGTAGAAACTAAGAAAGCTAATAGTGAAAGAGAGGTTACAGATAAGAGGTTTGTTTATTTAAATGGCACAAATAATGATTGCAGCAATAGTGTGAACATGTTTAATATTGCTGTTCTTGTTTCTAGGTTGGAATATATGCATATTACATTTATTTAAATTAATTTTATTTAGGTTAATTATTTATTTATTATTTGAATTATTTATTACTGTATACGTAAGTAGCAGTGTACTTATGACAGATTTCTGGAGGAAAGAGTTGGTTATTTCATTTGATTATTATTATTATTATTATCTTTGTTATTTTAAAGACCTCTTTATTCTTTGTGTGCTGTTGAACTTACCTACAGCGGATCTGAAATTGGCTCTTACTGCTGAGACAAAGGGTTGGATGGTGGATTTTGGTCACCACTGCAACAGGAAGTATCGCATGGAGATGGAACAGATCTTCACTTTTATAGATGAGGCGAGCAAGAAACTTAACAGGCAGATTAAGGACTTAGATGATATTCGTATCGCCATGGCAACGCTTAAAGAGATCAGAGAACACCAGATCTCCATAGACTTTCAAGTTGGTCCAATTGAGGTACATACAAATATAAAGAAAAATAAAGCATGTGGTGTCTTTATTTTAGTTTAAAAATTTTGAAGAATATTAACACAGCTATGTATTTTACACTATAACTGACACCTGTCAAAATCCTATTAGGATAAAAAATAATTATAAAAGGATTCCATACGACTTGCACAGAAGACTTGGAATGTATTGAGAAAGTTAATAGGGACAGAATATAACTTATATTGTCCTCTGGTATAAATTCAATGTCTTTTTCCCTGGTTTTGGCCTGCAGGAATCATACAGCATGCTACATAAATATGGATTGTTGATTGCCAAAGAGGAAGCAGACAAAGTGGACACACTTCGGTACACCTGGGAGAAACTGCTTTGCCGTAGCACAGAGGTGCAGAATGAACTGGTGTCCCTTCAACCAAACTTCAGGGGAGAACTCATCAGAAATGTTGAGATCTTTGTAGAGGACTGCCAACACTTCTACCACGACTATGACAGGGTGAGTCCTGAGGGGCAGGTAAACTCTATCCATGCACTTCGTTCACTTTAAGATGTTTCCTCAGGCAATTACAGTTACAAGCCCAAACACAGTTGTTTTCCTGCATTTATATTCCTGTGGGTGTTCTGTAACATAAAATGCCAGAAATCAAACCACACAAAAATCAAAGTGGTTCTTTGAAGCTTCCACTGCACACGGAAAACAAAGTGGTTGTTTATCATAAATTAACAATATGTGCATATGTTTTTCTGGTTTTGCACACTACAAATTCTCAGGATGGTCCCATGGTGGTTGGATTGGCTCCCCAGGATGCCAGTGACAGGCTTATTATGTTTCAGGTAAAGTATCCTGTAATTTATCATGTCTATTTCCATAAACATAAACATTTTTTTACATAATGTTATGTAGTTTGTTTTATGTGCGTAAAAATGAATTCTTGCCTGAAGTCATTTACTAAAATGGTCTGGTGCTCCACAGAATCGCTTTGACAACCTTTTCCGCAAGTACATCACATACACAGGTGGGGAGGAGCTCTTTGGTCTACCCGTTACCCAGCATCCTCAGTTGCTTGAGATCAGGAAACAGTTGACACTTCTCCAAAAGCTCTATGGACTTTACAACAGTGTCATCGACACAGTCAACGGCTACTATGACATTTCATGGGCTGACATCAATATTGACAGAATCAACAATGAACTACTTGAGTTTCAGTCGAGGTGAGAAGGTTACAGAAGTCAAACTAAATTTCTGAATATCCACTTTCTGGCAGTCATATAATAAGTTACACTGAAAAGCATGAAAGCACCAGGGGATTTCAATTGTGCTGCTCTGTTCATGGTAATCGCAGAAGCTTCTCAGGGAATAGAATCATTCTCCATGCCTGTCAAGGACTGAAATTAAAGTCAGCTGTGTTGGAGCAAGTACAGTATAACACAATAATCTTTGCAGAATAATAGGACAAATGAAGAGTTTTCTGTCTGATTCAATTTAAAGGATGCTTGAGTTCAATACAATAGGAATAAACATTTTTTATTGTTTACAACAAAGTAATTTGCTGTCAGCTAGATTTACTTTATATGCAGTCACACAACATTATAGTGGACAAAATTTTACAAATCGAAAAATATTTATCTTTAAACATGAAGCAGGCACAACAATAAACTTTCAACCTCACAACCAGTGCAATATTCAGCATATGCATTAACCTACTGAGGTAAATTTTTTGTTTCATTTTGTTTTGCAGGTGCCGTAAGCTACCACGGGCCCTTAAAGAGTGGCAGGCATTTCTGGACCTCAAAAAAACTATTGACGACTTTAGCGAGTGCTGCCCACTGTTGGATCTAATGACTAACAAAGCCATGATGACACGTCACTGGAAGAGGATTACTGAGGTCACAGGTCACACATTTGAGGTCGAAACTGATAACTTCAAGCTCCGCAACATCATGGAAGCCCCACTGCTAAAGTACAAAGAAGAAATTGAGGTCAGAATTTAGTTGTATAGATACTTATAGATAGATTCAATCATAGTTTCAGCCTTAAAGCTCTTTATTTCACAAAATTGTGTTATAACTGTAACAACCCGTTGGTGCAGGACATCTGTATTAGTGCTGTGAAGGAGCGTGACATCGAGCAGAAACTCAAGCAAGTAATTGCGGAATGGGACAACAAGACCTTTACTTTTGCTCACTTTAAAACCAGAGGTGAGCTCCTTCTGAGAGGCGACAGCACATCGGAGATCATTACTAACATGGAGGATAGCCTGATGGTGCTTGGCTCACTTATGAGCAACAGGTGAGCCGTTAGACCAACATTTAATTTCTCTGGAAAATTTTACTGTCCATGCAGCAGTAGTTTATTTCTAGTAACATTTTATGGCTGTGAAAATATCCACAGCAGTTTTGTAATAGTCTGTTAGGTAGCACTTTATTTTGATAATACACTTTAGATTTTCTACTAACTGTAAGTAACTTTGCACTATATGTCAGCTACAAGTCATTAGAGTATCAGTAGACTGTCTGTGTAATATCTACTAACACTTTATTTTGATGCTCCCCCAACAGACGTTCTGCTGACTGTAAGTAACTTTGCAAGTACATGTCAAATTATTCTACTGACACTAACTATAACCCTAACCTCTACAGTCTACTAATAATTCTCTAATGAGAGTTAGTTGACATGTGGTTGCAAAGTTACTTATAGTTAATAGAATGTCTAAAGTGGACTATTGTAATAAAGAGTAACATTTTTCATTATGAATTTTGCAAACTGACTATGTTGTGGCATTGCATTTAAATGTACATGTTGTGACTTATGTCTTGTGTTCAGTACACTTAATAAAGCATAGGTCTATCAAATGGAATGAATCAATACCAGTTATTTCGCATATCCTCTGATGTCCCTGACCTTGTGTCTATCTATAGATACAACACACCGTTCAAAGCTCAGATCCAGAAATGGGTTCAGAACCTCTCCAACACAACAGATATCATTGAGAACTGGATGACTGTGCAGAACCTCTGGATTTACCTTGAGGCTGTTTTTGTTGGTGGAGACATAGCCAAACAGCTGCCGAAGGTAATATCAGTAATTCAGTGTGTCACTCCCAAACATTGACACCTAGTTTTTAGTCATTATATTGAAAGTGAAGAAACAAGACTAGGCCAAAACTGATGATTAATTTTAAATCCACATATCCCATATGAGCATCATAGCTCAATGTGAAAATTAATATTATTTATTTAATATTTTTATTTTATTTAATATGTTGTCTTAAATTCCCTTGTTATCCATTTTTAAAAATGTTATAAGACATCATTAGATGAATTTTACAATATGACGTTTCCCCTCAAAATAGAAAAACATAAACTTATTATAATTACATACTTAAAATGGTTTACAAGTGCACTTTACGAGTGAAATAAAATATCCTTACACTGAAATAATTATATTGTTTTTGCATTACAGTAATTCTATTTTTTAAACTTTTATTTTCAGCTCAGTGTTTTTTTTTTTGTTTTGTTTTTTTGAAATGGCATATATATATTTTTTGGCAGTTTTGAAAAATTAAATATTTAATTTAAATAAATAATATTTAATCTTATTAACAAAGTCAAATGAATATTTCTGTTTTAGGAGGCAAAACGGTTCTCCAACATCGATAAATCCTGGGTGAAAATAATGACTCGAGCTCATGAGATGCCCAATGTAGTCCAATCGTGTGTTGGAGATGAGACTATGGGTCAGCTGCTGCCTCACTTGCTGGAACAGCTAGAGATGTGTCAAAAATCCCTCACAGGGTATGTCACACAATTGTTTATCAGTCAAGTCCTTATATCAGGATTCAGCAGTTTCTATAGCAAGATGCACCTGGGACTTGGGAACTAGGTTAAGGAAAAAAAAAAAATCTGTGGTAAACACCTTTCTATGTGACATTTGAAATCTCATATTTTTGAGTTGCATTTTTTGTCAGGTGGAGTAGAGCTCTTCATAGTGCAGCTGATTTAAGCAATTTCTTTTTCTGCTTTACAGGTACCTGGAGAAGAAGCGATTGCTCTTTCCACGTTTCTTCTTTGTGTCAGATCCTGCCCTGCTGGAGATCTTGGGCCAAGCGTCTGACTCACACACCATCCAGGCTCACCTACTCAACATCTTTGACAACATCAAATGTGTCCGCTTCCATGAAAAGGTGATCACTACTTTAAATAAGCAAATATAACTCTATGATTTTCTACAGTATAAGGTGACCTTATGTTCCAATAATATAGACATGCTGGAACAGTTGCTTCATGTCATTGTCATGTTTTCGGATCATTATTTTATATATAAAATATTTGCTTTATCAGTATAATATATGCTTTTTGATATTAAACCAACTTTTCGCAACAAATTGCTTTTAAGATGTATGATAAGATTCTGGCGATATCATCAAGAGAAGGTGAGACAGTTGAGCTGGACAGGCCCGTCATGGCAGAGGGCAATGTGGAGGTCTGGCTTAATGCGCTACTGAAAGAATCCCAGAGGTCTTTGCACCTTGTCATCCGTCAGGCTGCACTTGCCATTCAAGACTCTGGCTTTGAGTTGATCGAATTTTTGGACTCCTTTCCTGCACAGGTATGCAAGATAGTGACAGAGATAGCACACTGTACTGTAAATTAAGCAACATGGTACAGTATATTAATTGGATTGCTGCTTTCTGTGGTTTAGGTTGGTTTACTGGGAATCCAGATGATCTGGACGAAGGATTCTGAGGATGCTTTGAGCAATGCCAGATATGACCGTAAGATCATGTCTAAAACCAACCATTTTTTTCTTGAGCTCCTCAACAATTTGATTGACATGACCACAAAGGACCTTGGAGCTGTTGAACGAACAAAGTATGAAACACTAATCACCATTCATGTACACCAGAGGGACATCTTTGATGATTTGGTGAGTGCCTTAATCCAGATTCTGTTAATCCAGTTTATATGCTACATGCTACAATTGTTCAACTGGTAAACAAACCTTAATTTTTTGTAAAGCTTTACAACAGCCAAAGGCAATTTAGCTAATGACAGGCACCCAAATGATTTGTTTCTTAAGGTTTTTAATTTAAATAAGCTTTCTCATAATTTGGATATGTCAACTGGCAAGGTTGGATGTCTTAATATCTCATGACTGAGCGCCAAACAGTACTCAGTTTTAAGCATTCGTAGACATGTCTTTGAGACAAATCCAAAAGATAACCACCCAGCAAAAATTAATCTCAGTGCAATGTCTGTTCTTGTCACACAGTGTCGTTTGCACATTAAAAGTCCCACAGACTTTGAATGGCTGAAGCAATGTCGCTTTTACTTTAATGAAGACTCGGATAAGATGATGATCAACATCACTGATGTGGGTTTCGTGTACCAGAATGAGTTTCTAGGCTGTACCGACAGGCTGGTCATCACTCCTCTCACTGACAGGTGCTGCTGGCAATTACAAGCTTGTTTACCTCTGTTTTTCCACTGTGGGGCCATTTATGTATAATTACAAGGCAGATGTGATTTCGGTAACACTTTATTTTACAATGTCCTTGTTACACGTTATGTGCACTTACTATAATAATAACAATAAATTATGCATAATTAAATGCAAGTAACCCAAAGCCAAACCTTAATCCTAACCCTAACCATATAGTAAGTACATGTTAATTAATTTTACTCAGTACTTAAATGTATAATTACACTGTAACAAGGACACCTTAAAATAAAGTGTAACCGTGATTTCTTATAGATCATACACTTATGCCCAGAACAAAATACAAAAGCCCAATAAAAGGATGAGCATAAGAAATTATACCTTTCATAAGGAAAACAATATTCACAATGGTGATTTTCTTTAGATTATCATTACTGTAACACGTTGTAATACTATGGTTTTTAAAATTTAAATTAAAGGCTCAACATTATTATTATTATTTTTATTATTATTATTATTATTATTATTATTATTATTATTATTATTTAATTAATTAATTTATTTTTTCATTACAATAATGAGAATTTGGGCCTTAACTGCCATGAAATGGTATCACAATACAAAAAACAGACCCAATGGTTTTTAAGCAAAATATACCTATTACATTTAGCACATTTTAATTACTTTCCATGTAGTATTTTGCCTTGTGTTCTCATAAAAATATCTAAACATCCTCAAGCCCCTAAAAATTTAAATTGTGCCAAATATTACGATTTTTTTTTCTTCAGAGAATATATGTGGAATTAAATAGTAACATTTTGTTGTAAATATGATTAATGCAGATATGCCAGCAATAATAATAATAACAGCAGCAACAACAACAACAACAATAATAATAATAATAATAATAATAATAATAATAATAATAATAATAATAAGTACATCTGATTAGAAATGCATGATGCGTGATGTTATGACTGTTCAGATATTTTTAACTGGACAACAGACGAAAATACTGATTAAGAAAATGTTTTTTTTTGTTTTTTGTTTTTTTTTACAGTGCAAATGTTACATTTGATTAAGATTAAAATATATTCATCTCTGCACCATTTTCAATACATTTCCCAGATGCTACATTACTTTAGCTCAAGCTCTGGGAATGAGCATGGGTGGAGCCCCAGCTGGGCCGGCAGGAACAGGAAAGACAGAAACCACTAAGGACATGGGCCGCTGCCTGGGCAAATATGTGGTGGTATTCAACTGCTCCGATCAGATGGACTTCAGAGGCTTGGGCAGAATTTTCAAAGGTGCCACATGTGTGCTCAGTGCATGTTATAAAAACAATTGTAACTTTATTCTTCCAAGTTAAATCAAAAATCATATCCATGTAATATAATCATCAATGACAATGTACTGTATGTGAGCTTGTAAGCACATGCATTGTCATTCATTGTAACTTGTAAGCAATCATCTCTAATTTATTACCCATACGCAAGTAATATTCGGGTGATATGGTGTGTGAAATTAAACATGAGTAACCCATTTCTTTGATTTTTTTCATTTTATTAGGATGTTCGTGTTCTTATTGCACACTTGAAGATGATTTTTTTCTTTCTTTTTTGTGTCTCTAGGTCTTGCTCAGTCTGGCTCATGGGGTTGTTTTGATGAGTTTAACCGTATCGACCTGCCAGTGCTTTCTGTAGCGGCTCAGCAAATCGCCATTGTACTCACCTGCAAGAAAGAACGGAGGAAGAACTTCATCTTTACAGATGGAGATAACGTGGAGATGAACCCAGAATTTGGCATCTTCCTCACCATGGTGGGCTGGTGTCTTTATGTCTTCTTTAAAATATCACACATCTCACAAAGATTTACCTTAACACTAGGAACCAGGAACTAATAAATGGTATACATAAAAAGTATTGCAGTGGTTTGCACATTTTTTCACTGTAAGTTTAATCACATAATACACACAACTGTGACTGCACATCATCATTATTAATTGATGTTTTTTTTTTTTTTTTTTTTATAATATTGCCAATCTTAAAATAAATAAATTAATTAATGCAGTTTTAAAAATTTCTAAAACAGCACAATGAGATGCAGAGAAACATTATTTACTTTTGGTCAATTCCTCCTTTTTTCTAGAACACATGAAACATTAGTTACTTACAGATATCTCATTTAGATTCAGTTACTTATATATATATATATATATATATATATATATATATATATATATATATATATATATATATCATTACTGCTTGTGAAAATCTGTGGGAAAAGACTAAATGAAATGGTGGTTTCAGTGGGATTTCATATTAACACTAACCTTAATGCAAACAATGTACAGTATGTTGTTTTCACATTTTGTTTTTTCTGTTTTTTTTTTTTTTTTTATCTCTCCGTACAGAATCCTGGATATGCAGGGAGGCAGGAACTTCCAGAGAATCTGAAAATTAACTTCCGCTCAGTGGCGATGATGGTTCCTGACAGACAGATAATTATCAGAGTGAAACTGGCAAGCTGTGGCTTTATTGACAATATTGAACTAGCCAGGAAATTCTTCACTCTATACAAACTGTGCGAGGAGCAGCTTTCTAAACAGGTGACTATCATTAGTAGCAATGTACTATATAACTAATAATCAGATATTCACTGAGCTCTGCCCCACTCCTTGTGAACTAGATTAACAAATAATGCTAGAAAATATAGTAAACTGTTGTTGCTCAGGAACTTGAGACAATGACAGTATACAGGTACCCAGAGGATAAACATGGTATTTTTTCCTTGCTTCTAAATCTTTACCTAAATCTTGACAAGTGTATGCTGTGGATTAAATGTGTCAGCCTTCATTCTTGAATAAACTTATACATAATTATACTTAACTTAATTGACATTTTGAATAAGGTTGTGGTAGAGGTGAAGTTTACTAAAGTAAAATGTGCCATTTTGAGTATGTTGTAGGCATGTTAATAATAGATCTTTTCACTTACATTTTCAGCAATTTTAGGTCATTTTAGTCAATTTTGGTCATTTTAGACAAGAGAACTATATATTTTTTTTTTAAGATTGATTGATTGATTGGTTGATTGATTGATTGATTTGTTTATTTATTGCTGAGCTTGATTTGGGTTTCTTTTTTTTTTTTTTCCTCTTAGGTCCACTATGACTTCGGTCTCCGCAATATCCTGTCTGTCCTGCGCACACTTGGAGCAGCAAAACGGGCCAATCCTAATGACACAGAGTCCACTATTGTCATGAGAGTTCTGCGAGACATGAACCTGTCCAAACTAGTAAGATTGCCAGCATACATACATAGTTTTCACATATGAGGAACCAATGGACCGAACAGTCAACAGACTCATGTCACTCTTCGTTTCGATTATTATCTTCTATTATAGATTCTCTCTCATATCAATTTGCAGTTCAGTATCAGAATTCCTTTCTAAAATCATCTGTCATAACAATGAAATGTGTCTCTGTCATTTAAGATTGATGAGGATGAGCCATTGTTCCTGAGTTTGATCGAGGATCTTTTCCCTGGAATTCAGTTGGATAAAGCTGGATACCCTGATTTGGAGTCAGCCATAAACAAACAGGTTATTTGGTTGATAATTAAAAATTACACCAAAATTTGAATGAAGTGGGAATCAAAATTTTATCTTTATGTTTTTGTTCTACTAGGTGACTGAGGCTGGTCTGATTAATCACCCACCATGGAGGTTAAAGGTCATTCAGCTATATGAGACTCAAAGAGTCCGTCATGGAATGATGGCACTAGGACCCAGCGGAGCAGGAAAAACAACCTGCATTCATACTCTAATGAAGGCCATGACCGGTAAGAATTAGACATTAGGCATAGAAACCAGGTCATTACCATTATTATTTCATTATTGTTGTTTAATTAATTTGTGATTTTGATTGTAAAAAAAAAAAAAAAAAAAAAAAATGTCTAGATTGCGGCCAGCCTCACAGAGAGATGCGTATGAACCCTAAAGCTATAACTGCACCTCAAATGTTTGGTCGACTTGATGTGGCAACCAACGACTGGACTGATGGAATCTTTTCCACTCTTTGGAGGAAAACACTCAGAGCAAAGAAAGGTAGATCACATTTTTAAAAAAGGAAATAGAATATGCATGAAGCTTTTTTCAACTCTGAAAACAGTATTTCCTGAGATTATTCATATCAAAGTAACTTCAAAGTGTAAAGCACTGAACATTAAAACTATTAAGCAGACTTGACATGTCTGGTCTGAAATGTACAAAAACACGGCTATTTTTAAGGGAGTAAATGTTTTAATATATGTGAGCAGAGCCCCTCAGGGCTTTTTTGTCTGGTCAGTTGTGCAAGAAAGCCTATGGTTTCCAAAGTGGTTGAAAAACCTCTCAAACAGGCAAGAGTGTACTATTCCCTCCCATTGCATAAAAGGCAGTGAGATCTATAACACATGAAAGAGAATGGTTCATTTCAAATGAGAAAAACATGCTGAAGCCTATCGACTAGGGTTTTCAAATCAATGAACAAGTGCAGACATCAAACAAGCCTTTAGACACTAATGAGCAAAGCAATCAGCCATAAGATGTCAAATGTCAATCATTGATCATAATGATTGATGGAAGCCACAGCATTATACTTTTGTGTATCTGTATCTGTTACATTTCTCACTTGTACTTCATGGTTTGTTTATAGGGGAACACATATGGATTGTCCTTGATGGGCCAGTTGATGCTATATGGATTGAAAACCTAAACTCAGTCCTGGATGATAACCGCACACTGACATTGGCCAATGGTGACCGCATTCCCATGGCCCCCAATTGCAAGATTGTGTTTGAGCCACACAACATCGATAACGCCTCCCCAGCCACAGTGTCCCGTAATGGGATGGTGTTTATGAGCTCTTCTGTCCTTAACTGGAGTCCTATTTTGGAGGTGGGTGATGAGGAACAAGTACTGAATCATATATAGTATATTATTACATATAGTAATATATTACATATGATACATCATTTGATATAATGTACTTATTGTGTACATAAATGTTTTTACAGTCTACTTATATTTGAAAATACTGTCCTGTAATTACATTTGCAATTAATTTCTGTAGTTACATCTATAATTACGTTGTTTACCTTACCTCTACCCCATAAAAGTAACCATACCAAACCTGCCCCTAGTCTTACCCATATCCTACCTCAATAGCAGCAAAAGTGTTTTGCAATTTAACATGAACACAATATATACATTGGACCTAACAATTAAATATTTTATTATTAAGTACATAGTATATAAAGACATCTAATATAAAGTGGAACTGAAAATTAATTTACTCCATTGTTTGAGTTTTTTCCCTTTACATGTAACAAAATTAGATATTTAGCATATTTTCAAGTCTAAGTGAATGTATAGCTCTAAAAAGGGAAAGAAGACGAAGAAGAAGAGGAGGAAAAAATATTATAAAACAGTATTCATGAGTGTGCCATGGCCTTCTGAACCATTATTACAATATACCTGTAGCTTTGTACGAGGAACAGACCAAAATTTAGGTTAACTGAAAATCTGCTACAAAATTGACCAAAAGACACCACAATGAACACTCTGAAGTGCAGTTTTAAATTAGCCTAAAGGTGAAAGAGACTTGAGAGCTACCCCAAAAGAGATTCCAGTATATTCCTTGAATTAAAAAATAATAATAATATAAATAAATAAAAAACTAAACAAAACAAAACAAATTAAATAAATAAATAAATAAATAAACAAACAAACAAATAAATAAATAAATAAATAATATGGAATCATGCAGGTTTCAAACTAAATGAGGGTCAGCAGCTGATGACAGAATTTTAATTTATTGGTGAACTATTCTATTCTGTTCTGTGTTTGACCTAAATGGTTAGTTCAACCAAAAATGTAAATTCTCTCATCATTTATTCACCCTCATGTCAATCCAAACCCATAAAGTTTTCGGTCATTGGTTTCATCATACGATTCAATTAGGGGTGTCCTAGACTAAGGGTTTTTATAGTCGAATCGTAATTTTCGAATCTTGCTGATAGTCGACTGATAGTCGAATCATATGTTTGGGAGCGGGGGTAAAATACATTACCAAGAGTCATGTCAGACATTGGACAGTCATAATTATTGACATTAACACACAGGGAAAATGTGTAACGGACGCCTCACAGATACAAAAATAATGTTTTATGTTTTGATTAAAAGATAGTTAACATTAAACGTCAGCAAAACCCTAAGAATTCACAACATTTTTTTTATTTTTTACAATAGTGCTCTCACTATAACGTTATGTATATGACATTTATTAATGTTCTGGATTTCAGTTTTGAGCTGCGCGCGCTGAAGATGACCAGTAGAATGAAGCATTTGATAGCAGGTTTTTAATCAATGGGATTTAACTTATCATTTATCTCATATAGAATACGCTTCGTTATTTATACAACATAAAGTTAATTTTACGACTTATAGGCTATCTATAAAAAAATCCCCCGAATGCATAAGTGAACGTGTCTGCTCGACTCTGAATTAACACATCATATGGACGCGTTCTTCTCACAACAACGTGCAGAAACAAGCAACTAAACTCTAAAAATTTGCAGCGTTTTATTATATTAGTGTTCTCATTATAATGTTATGTAGATGACAGTCCCAGTCATAGTTATTAATATTCTGCATTGTTGTCCTGCTTGCGCTGCGCGCTGAAGAGGTCACCGTACTACAATGAAGCGATTTACCGCAACTCAACCAAATGCATGTTATACGAGATAAATAATACACGATATATATAAACCGGCTGAAATGTTTTGAAATCACTTGTATCCTACCTGATAGAAAAAAAATCCAGACTTTCACTCTGCCTGTGTCAGTTTGAGTCTTGTTAAAGATTTAAATCCCTGCCGCCAAGATGCTCCTCTGTCAGTCACGGATTTTGGAAAGTTAAACTTAAATCTATAGGGGTGGTTGGATTTATTCAAAATGGCATGATCATAACACCCCGCGAATACTGGACTGTGAGATTGGGAGTCGAATCAGGCTCCTCCTATCGAAGCATCGAATCGTCGACTATTCGGGGTCACCCCTAGATTCAATAATGCCTCTTCAGAACTTATATTAAATCACTAGATTTGAATGTATTTTGAAGCATCAACGTTTTAGGGGAAATCTACAAATACATACAAAATTCGACTAATATGTCCCTCCACGTTTGCATCACAGAAGCGAAGAAAGGCATCTGCAGAACCCTGAAACCCAGTGGTTCTGCTAGTTATTCCTTATACTCCACTCTGAATTAATGGAGTCAAAAATCCCCAAGGCATTTTTCTCTGTCTTTATAACAGACTTCAAAGTGTTCAACTGTTCAATGGATGAAGAGTAAATGAGGGAGAGCCAGGAAAAGACAGAGAAGAAGGACAAACTATTTTTGAGCTCTAAAGGATACTTCATTTAATTTCCGTGTGCGGATGTCTATCTCCCACTCTGTGTGTGTCCTTCCTAACAGGTTTTACATTTGTGTGTTTGTGTGTGTGCTTTTAGGGCTGGCTGAAGAATCGTTCCCCTCAGGAAGGGGTGGTCCTGAGGGAGCTCTTCTCCTCCTCTTTTCCTGAGCTCTATCGGTTCAGTGTCCAATCTTTGCAGTATAAAATGGACATGCTGGAGGCCTTCATCATCATGCAGTGCATAAACATGCTGCAAGGACTCATTCAGCCCAAGGTTGTGATTCAACAGCTGTAGTCCTCATTAACCCAGATTTTGCAACAATAAAAGACTGCCTACTAACTTGTCAATCAAAAATAAGTGTTTTAAACTACAGCTTCTGTCATTAAAGAACAGAGCTGTAGTCCAGTGGTTTATTGCATACACTATGTACCAGGGGTCACCAATTAGCAGACTGCAGTTATGACCTTTTGGCACTATATCCTATAATATGTTTATCTAACCCCAAACCCTTTACACTCCTAGCACTTAGCAACCTTGTTTCCCACAAAACTGCAAAATAATACCATTTCACTACATTTCATGCAGTGAGATTTAACTGATCTTGACAGTAGTCATCATCAAATTGAAATATTTAATGATTTTTGATCAGCTTAAGAAAATCAAATATGTCAACTTATTATTGTTATTATTATTATTATTATTAGATGCGATATAAACAGAAAAAAACTTAAATCCGTCTACAAATATGAATATAATGAATTCCTGACCAATTTTAATCAGTACATGTCTTTTTGATATTTGACCCATGCAGATTTTCCCTTATCTGAAAGTCATGAATATGATTAGGACGAATTGTTCCCAGGAAATGTCACACATTATCCCTTGCACTATCATTCGTAAAGCATTTAGTTAGAGATACACATTATACAGCCCTATTGTCACCATGCTATCACTCTGTGAGAATTCTAGCTCAATTATACATGAGCTGAATATACATTATATCCACTGGCTCTATAGAAAAGGACCTGTAACCTTCAGAAACATTTTGGGCTTGATGTAATTTAAAATGTGTATGGAGCCCTGACAATGCAACCTACAAATGATTATGTGACATTTCTGTCAAGGACCATAACACAGACAGTGTCAAAATATTGATATGAATTGAATGTTGAAGAAGATTAACACTTCGGGCTGTCGAAAAGAAACATTTATGCCTAACTGCATGGCCTGAACTGTATTTGTTTATGAAAGCAGATTGATGCATCTTTTCCTTTCTTTATTTTACATAAAAGAAGCCATATTTATCATAAAGTGGACATAGTCTAGTCTACACTTCTGCTTATTTTTTCGTTTGCCTTGTGAAATCTACTTACAATGTTAGTCAAAACTTCAAACATCACAATTTAGTGTTACATGCACCTTCTCTTTGACCTTTAGAAATAAACAGGCTTTTATTTATTTATTTATTACAGGTGTGATATGTATAATTAAATGACATCTGTTATGATTGGCTAGCCTTCTTGCATGTTAAGTAGCTTACAACACCCTTGTCAAATGTATTATTGTAGTTTGCACATACTAGCTAAGCTGCTATGTATAAAATAAGCTTTTTTGGTGATGGTGTAGGTCACATTACACTACAGTTCAAAAGTTTGCGTCAGTAAGTTTTTTTTTTTTTTTTTTTTTTATAAATTAATACATTTATTCACCGTGGACACGTTAAATCGATCAAATGTAACAGGAAAGATTTACATTTTCTACAACATTTCTATTTCAAATAAATACCATGTTTTGAATTTTATATTCATGAAAATATCCTGAAAATTGTATTACATTTATTAAACTTTTATTACATTTCATTAAAATGCTATTAAGCAGCATAACTGATTACAGTAATAAATTACATTTTAAAATATATTAGACAAGTAGAAAAACATTAACTTAGTATAGTTAGAATTTTTGTTAGAAAGTTTTTTTTTTTTGGATATGTTTGATTAAGCATAATATCTGTTCTCTTGGTTTATTGTGCAAAAAATAAAAATAAATAAATATCAGGCCTGTGTGCTCTGACAAATTTTTGATGATGTCTTTGATGATGTAACCCATCAGGAGCAGGGAGGGGAGCTGTCTCGTGAGCACATGGAGCGTCTGTATGTCTTTGCTCTGATGTGGAGTGTGGGAGCCCTATTGGAACTGGATGATCGAATGAAACTAGAGAGATGGCTCCGTCACCATGACAACATTCGCCTGGACCTTCCCAACATCCCTCCCCACAGCGAGGACACTATGTTCGACTTTTACGTCACTAATGATGGTATCTAATACACTTCCACTTCTCCTTCTCCCCAATGTTACATTTGCTTTATTTTTGCAACCATCAATCAATACATTTATCTTTGTCAATTATGGTTCTGTTGAGTATAGCTTTTCCATTTATCTGAAGTAATTAGTCCAATTATTAACTAATCAATATAAAAACTTCTGCTGAGTTTCTCTGACATTTTTGTATAGAGAGGCGAATTTGGACTTATGGAGAATAGTCAATCTATAGTCTCAAGACAGTTTTGTTTACAATTGATTCTGTCTTTGTTGGGTGGTTTTGGTGGGCCACAATATAAGCACATTCCAGGTTGATTTGTTGTTTTCACAGCTGAAGAATATAACAAAATAGCTTAGACCCAAAAGCCTCTGGTTCACAAGGTCATTTAGAAATTTTGCCTGCAAAATGTTGTACACTTTGAAATTCAAATAGACCGCTAATTGGCAGCATTCATGCCTAAACAAGATAATGTTTCCCAGCCCTTGCATTTTCATGCCAAAAACTCTGCTCGTGAGTCAGAACCAGGGCTAATAACCCTATTTAATTATAGAACACATTGGCTTTTCGTTCTGGAATTTTAATGAAGGCGCTTGCATGATGCTCTATTCAGAGTGCTGACAATGGAAATTTAGCTATTGTCTCTTTTGCAGGCCACTGGGTTCACTGGAATACCAGAGTGGAAGAGTATATTTACCCACCTGACTCCACACCAGAGTATGGATCCATACTGGTGCCCAATGTAGACAATGTTCGCACTGACTTTCTCATCCAGACCATTGCAAAGCAGGGCAAGGTGAGAGCCATTTAAAGTTCTATGTGATTTCTTGTACTGCATCGTTTTGCAAGATTACATGAAAACTTGCTGCAACTTGTTTTGAGGGATTACATCATTTTACTAAAGTATGAATAAAGTATGAGTCATAAATTAATCATCGCCTATTTTGTTTGCTGTGGGACAGCTGTGCACCATAAACCGATCATAGTCGTCGTCCACTGTCTACAAGTCTTCAGAATAAATAATAAAACTATGTGAGGAAAAGGTCCATAATATATTCATTATGCATGGATAATTGTCCCTATATGCTATTACATTCAATATTGCTTTTGTTTAACATTCAAAATTGGGTGCATCAAGCAATTTACAACACGGATTTGCAGCAGTGATGCTAATTGACATTGTCCCTCTCAAGAGAGAGATACGCAACATGCCGAATTTGAGTTACAGCAAGTTTTTACTTGAGAGATGCAAGAACTTTAATTTCATTCTGAAACTCATGCAGAGTGAACCTTTGCTGTCAGAGCACTGACACATTCAACATTTTGTGTATATTGATAAAGCTTTTTGTAATGTCTCGCATGTCACATTTATCTGCCTGTTACATATTTCATATTGTCAAGAAATGGTGGCAAGCAATGTGTTACGGTATGTACAATTGGGAGCATATAGTATGATAAAGATGCTGATTCAGTTACTTAGGATGTTAAAATATGTTCTCAAAACTAGCATTAAAATCCTGCAACGTGCTATGTTTGTTAGAATACATAGTTCCCAACACCCGTTAGCACCAGCTCTGACATATGAACAAGCATCATTTTGGTGGACTAGGGTTATCTGTGTTTTTGAGAATTGGACTGGAATTGTAGAACCTATTATAAAAGCCTCTGGATCTTATAAAAGCATTATAAAGTGTAGGTTCTCAACAATGAGACCCTGTAGTGCTGCATTATTGATTCCTCTGAGTGATGCTTGTTTAAATGGACAGCTACTTTGTTTGTCATCAAGACTTTTCCTGTGCTGCCAGCACTATGATTAGCTGTACACAAGGACAGATGGTCGCCCTCTCTGTAGTCTACTCATGTTTTCTTCATGTGTTTCAGGCTGTGCTTTTGATAGGAGAGCAGGGCACTGCCAAAACCGTCATCATCAAAGGCTACTTGTCTAAATATGACCCAGAGTCCCACACTGCCAAGAGTCTCAACTTCTCTTCTGCCACCACACCTCTTATGTTTCAGGTACATAAAGACACTGTTTTCCCCCAAAACATGTTCAGTGTTTTGCATAACAGTTTCCACAAAAATGTATTATAATACAACCATTTTCAAGTTACTTGACCACCAATTTAGCATACACTGCCGAAAAAAAACAAAATGTTAACTTAAAATGGTCTAAGTTAACTGGTTTTTACTAAATTGTATGGGTTAAATCGGGTAGAAATAGCTACAAGAAATAACAGTTGCAGGTTATCACTGTTTACAGTATATTAGAACTATTTCTGAAGGATCATGTGACACTGACTGGATTAATGGTGGCTGAAAGTTCAGGCCATTTTTTAAATATATTAAAACAGAAAACAGTTCTTTTGAATTGTATATTTACGATATTATCATTTTGGATTGCATATATAATATTTCATAATATTTACTGTATTTTGATCAAATAAATGCAGCCCAAAAGCACACATAAAAAAAAGTTTAACGACCACAATTTTGAATGGTAGTGTGAAATATATGTGTAAACTCACAGAATTACATTGTATTTACAGGTTTAATAGAAAGTGTTATCTTTTGGCCTATTGTAACACCAAGAAACCCAACAGGACCTGAAAGCATCAGTGTGTATAGCATTCCCCAGGCTCAGATGTTAAGGGTTATTCAGCCTGGCTAATGGTTCCATCACATTCCCTGCTTCGTTATTGACTATTGCGTTATTGATCCAAATCTCATCTGTGCTTCCTAATTTATGAGCAACTGTTTGATGTGTTTGTGAGTAATCTTCATGTATATGATTGTTTTGGTGTCTGGGACTTTTTAGCGTTCTGTGGAGAGTTATGTAGATAAACGAATGGGAACCACTTACGGCCCTCCGGCAGGGAAGAAAATGTCCATCTTTATTGACGACATCAATATGCCTGTGATCAATGAGTGGGGTGACCAGGTAAGAAATTACATATGATAAAGCTGCCTAAATAGTTGCTTTTAACTGCAGGATGTAACAACCACTATTTGTATGTTTGTACTTTTCTTTATGTGGTAAAGTTTCATTCCCAAGAAGCACAGGTGAATGTACAGAAATATACAATAAAGCGCTATATAAATGCCTCATTCATTCATTCATTCATTCATTAAACAGTTTCAAGATGAAATCTCGCATCCTATTCACTAACCACCCAAAATACCCCCCCATTATTTGCCTTGTACAATTTATGTAAAATTTATATACGTATTCCCCCCTTGAAAAGCAGGTGGTAGACATTATTTGGTTTAAAGGAGACAGCTGTGTACATTTTCTCTTAGACACGTCTGCAATCATTTATCAAACTGTGATTATAAATCAAAATGCTTGATTTGCATAATCCCTTTGTGCTAATACATCTACTCTCTCAATGTGGACTCTGTTTGTAAAGTTTGAACAAAGAAACATATTCACAGAATCCATTTACTTTCTTCACAGGTCACCAATGAGATAGTTCGCCAGCTGATGGAGCAAAATGGCTTCTTTAACCTGGAGAAACCAGGAGAGTTCACCAACATTGTAGATATCCAATTCTTGGCGGCTATGATCCACCCTGGAGGGGGACGAAATGACATCCCCCAGAGACTGAAGAGACAGTTTTCTATTTTCAACTGTACTCTTCCTTCCAATGCCTCCATAGACAAGATCTTTGGTTAGTATCATTGTCTGCCATTTGCAAAGCAGTAAAAATCCATTACTTTAGGATAATAGTTTTTTTTTTTTTTTTTAAAGCTAAAGATCTGAAGGTCAATTTGAGGCACAATTGTTTCACCCCTTTCTGTCAAAATTGTAGCAATAACATGCAATCACAGACAGTCTTTATGCATCAATATTAAGCACACTGCAAAATTCAGTCCAATTTGAAATGATGTTCTAAATATGGCAGTATTTTGCTCTTTGTGGTTGTCATTGTTTCCTTCTAATCTTTGCAGTTCTTTAACTATAGAGCTATAGGACATGCATAAAGTATGTTTTAAAATTTCACAATTTTACCATTGTTTGGGGAATTTTCACAGATGGTTTGATGGCAGGTGGCATAGATATATTTTAAAAGAATCCATCAAATGATCTATTTAGACATGCATTTTAATATGTTATAAAAGGCAGAAAAACAAAAGAAGTATGTGGAACATGCTTCTTGGCTTGGCTCAGAGAAATATGATTTATCTCATCTCATTTAATTCGGTCAAGGTTGTCAACAGCTTTGCTTAAGCAGAACCGATTTTGTAATTGCATATTGATTCTGACTATGGGTTTCTGTTAGTGGTTCTCTCTTTGCCTGAAGGTCTGCATCTTTATATTGACCATTTTTGAAATGATATTTCATGCTCACATGCAGGTTAGCCTGCAATCTCGATATGTGTGTAATATTGTCATTTGTGTAAATTATTGTCATTCTTATTCAGCCCAGTATTCTGTCATTCATAAAGGCCACATTTGCTCATTCTGTCCTTCACGTTTGTGAATTTCTTGTCTGCTAAATGCAATCCTTTCTCATCCACTTTCATATGCTGTATGTATCTTTTTCTGCTCCAGGCGTGATAGGCTCCGGTCATTACTGTTCCCATCGGGGATTTTCAGAAGAAGTACGTAACACAGTGGTCAGGCTTGTTCCACTGACCCGAAGACTATGGCAATTGACAAAGGTTAAAATGCTGCCCACTCCCGCCAACTTCCACTACATTTTTAACCTGCGTGACCTCTCCCGCATCTGGCAGGGAATGCTCAGCGTGACTGCAGAGGTCATCAGCTCGTCAGACGTGAGTGGAACTGTATGACTGCTCTTATTCAGATACTCAGTGAACAATCTGAATGAAATTACATAATTACAGTTATTACACCATATTAAGCAATTTAACACACATCTAGCAATGGAAATTCTAAAGAATTCAATTACTTTAATTGCCATCCATCCATCCATCCTTGTATGGTTTTTGATTGTGATTACTCTTAATTATTCTGATTCCTTAACAGATTCCTTAAATTCGTTAATGATTCTACTTTTACTATTACCACATTCAGTTTTTTTTTTTTTTTTTTACTCTTCTCACTCTTATATTTTTAGTATGAATACAGTTACTAGCAATACATATGTTTAGATTAACTGTTAATGGAATAAAATGTTAATGTAAACAAATTTGACAAATGAACAAATGAATTTGTAGTTCCAGTAGCCTTTCAATGAAACCCTACATTGGTTAAACAGAAAAAAAAATAATTGTATAATATATTGGTCCAGGTATTACTGCGGCTGTGGAAGCATGAATGCAAACGTGTGATTGCCGACCGGTTTACTGCCCCAGAGGATGTGGTCTGGTTTGACTACACGCTGGCCAAGCTAGTGGAAGAAAAGCTTGGAGAAGAAGAACGAATGGTGGTGGATCTTGGGGTGGATTCCTACTTTGTGGACTTTCTCAGAGATGCACCTGAGGCCACAGGTAATGATCAGAAACAAATCCAAAACCAAATCCAAATGCAAAAAAATTACAGTTATTTTTACTGATGTCAGCATATTAAAAAACAGCAAAGAAAAGAAAAATGCTACTGAACAAATTTATTACACTAAACATTAGCAGAACATAACTGGCTCATTTAACACACACAGAGACTCTCTCTCTCTCTCTCTCTCTCTCTCTCTCTATATATATATATATATATATATATATATAGTGTTAAATGAGCCAGTTATGTTAACTTCTGCTAATGTTTAGTGTAATAAATTTTTCAGTAGCATTTTTCTTTTCTTTGTTGTTTTTTTTTTTTTTTTTAATATGCTGACATCAGTAAAAAATAACTGCTTTCAGGTGTAACCAAGATGGTCACCATCTGAATTGCCTTAAAAGGACTTTGAACATCCCAAATAAGGACACACCCAAATATTATTTGTATTAATTTGATTTTAATTTTATACAAGAAAGACATTTCTTAACATTGCTTTCATAAAGTGTGCAGTAGAGAGTTGATTGGCAGCTTCTCTTCTGAATTGAAGTGAAATATCTAGGACTGACGTATTGTGTTATATACAGGTGAAGAGCCAGAGGAAACTGATTTCGACATGCCAAAAGTATATGAGCCCATCAAATCCTTTGATAGTCTAATGGAGAGGCTGAACATGTTTTTGAATCATTATAACGAGAGCATCAGGGGAGCAGGCATGGATATGGTCTTCTTCAGGGATGCCATGATTCATCTGGTTAAGGTACATTGAGTATCTTATACAATACTGATGGTTTTTGTATCTCTGTATTGACAGCATGTTATCATCAGGGTCGAACGCTGGCCAGTTTGATAATTCTGCACTTGTTATGTTTTCAAGGGGAAAAAAAAAAGATTTCAATAATTCATCTGTCTACTAAAAAGAATAACCTTGTTATAAGATATTAGCATCCTTCTAGCATGAAAGAGAAAAAGAAATGTAATGCTCACAAGAAATTTAGATGATTCCAATTTACCTTCCATGCTGATTACAGGACCCACACATGTCCTACTTTGGAGAAGAGCACAAATAAGTGCTCTAAGTTTCTTTATGTAAAGTGTGTGTATAAATGTTTTGCATGGTAATGAGGTGGCATCTGTCTCTCCCTCTTTTCTCTCTTGCACACTCTTTCCCCAGATTTCTCGGATCATCAGAACCCCTCGGGGAAATGCCCTACTGGTTGGTGTAGGGGGTTCTGGAAAACAGAGTCTGACAAGACTAGCATCTTTCATCGCTGGCTACAAGACTTTCCAGATTACACTCACCCGGTGAGTCACCTTCATATACTCAATCATTTATAGCCTCTTTATTCAAATTCACTTTTCTCCTCCAGGGAGACAGAGGAAATTCCATCTGTCTCCTGTTGTTTGAGTAGTAGATCTACACAATTACATGTCTAGACAATCTTTACAATGCAATTCTTTTTATTACACAGTAATAACTTAGTTCATAACATAGTTATAGCACAGTAATAAACATGTGTCACTGTTAAAGCGGTGTTTTTGTATTCCTTTTTTTTTTCCTTTTACCAAAAGCCAATAATTACGAAAACAAAAACAAATATAGTAGCTTATTAAAATAATACAAATACTACTGATTGAACAAACCGTAGCCATGGATTTAATTTATGTCATTGTTTTCTTTATTTTTTACTGTTGCTCTGAATCATGGTACAGCATTAATGTGATTGACACTAGTTTGAATCCAGTTTGCAACATTTTTGACCATTCCCCCTATCGTTGATTTTTCTAATGAAATATAAATAAAAAAAAAAAAAACTGTTTTTCTGGTGTAATGCAGTTTAGTTGTGCTCCAGTAGATGGTATCTGTGTATAAGAGTGTCCTGGACTTCACTTTCCAATTCAGCTCTGCTGTTGCAGAACATATATCCATATATCCAATCAACTGTGCAGTCTGATTCAGACAATGAAACTGGACATTTTCAATTTAGACCCGTCTTCAAATTCAATTGATAATTCATTGGTAGAATTGAAAGTGGAAATATCTGCTAATCATTAAAGTTTCTAGAAAAAAACAGGGAGCCATCTGTCAAATGATTCTTTTTTTTTTTTTTTTTTTTTTTTTTGTAATATTGGCTTATTTCTGATTCTGTTTGGAGAGAATCGTTTTCTGATTGTGGAATGGAATATTTTTGCCTGTGGCCACCTGTAATTCCACAGCACTTTTCTTCGTTTGCGTTTGTAATGATTGTAGCAAGCCTTTGGCAGTTTGACTCATATTTGGAGAGTGTTTTTCATTGCCACTTATATTTGAAAATGATATGAATGAATCTGGTGTTGATCTCAGACTAGATGTGAAAGTCCCCAGAGAAAACAGACGGATTTCACATTGCTGCCTTCAAAACACAAGCTGCTCACAATTCTCTGCTTCCAGGCAGTCCTTTTTACACCCAATACCATCTACATCTAATACCATCTTTAGTACAGTGTTGTAAAAAGGTAACATGTCAGTTTTGTACACTTTCTCGCTATACACAAAAAACTTGCTAAAAATAAATAAATAAATAAATAAGTAAATAAAAAAATAACCTTGCTGGAATTAAAAGGGCATTCTTAAGGGCATTGACAGCATTTTTTATGCTGCTTTTAAGCCACTTGTCATTTGTTTTTCCCTCCAAGTTTCTGGGGTCATCCTTACAGGGAAGACACTAGTGGTTCTCAGACTGCTGTTTTCTATACATTTATATTACATTTAAATTCATGTTGCATCTACAGCATGATAATTAATTTTTTTTTAGTTTACAGATCAACTTTGTTTAACAGTTTGACAGTAAATTGAGAACATGAATGCTTTATGGCAACATTGTAATACAAAGGAATTGCAGTAATGCATATACTGTGTAATGTAGTAAGTGTGATAATAATCATATTAATGCATAAAATACATAATTTCGATTTGTTTCATATGTTCAGAAAAAGAAACACAGCAGGAAGTAGGCCAAGAAGAAAAGTTTGCAATTCATAGCAATGTTAAAGGATAAATGATTATGATTTTTTATTTTTTGATTTGAGTTCATAAAAGTTTCAATTCATACAAGATAAATTATACATATAAGATAAATTAATATTAAAAAAAACTGCACATACTGTTTTGTCATATTTACTTGTATTGATTTGAAGTTAATATTTTAATAATTTAACAACACATTTGCATGTTCATGATTATTTGATGTTTGTTTATTGGTCACATGACATGTAAACAAATATAATATATTTTTAGTAAACATTTTATTTAGTTTTTCTTTTAAAATGATTTATTTATTTTAATTTATTTATTAATAGCTTTTTATTAACCCCAGTTTATTCCCCAGAGGAATAAAGACTGCTGTTTTGCATGCTGTGTTTTTAGTTCCTACAACACCCTCAACCTGATGGAGGACCTGAAGGGATTGTACAGGACTGCCGGACAACAGGGCAAAGGCATCAGCTTTATTTTCACTGACAACGAGATCAAGGATGAATCCTTCCTGGAGTACATGAACAACGTCCTTTCATCAGGAGAGGTCAGACAACCATTCTGTCATGCTTATAGAAGCACCCTCCCCCACAAGCCCCACAGCATCCATTCTGAGCCATTTCATGATGTTTTTACAACACATGCTAAAATAGCCAAGCTACATGTGTTCCCAAGGTTACAACGTATGTCCCCCTAATAACTCAACCTTTATTTCACTACAAATAAGTCAGATTTCCTGAGGCGCCATAATGAAAATAAACAAAGGGAGTGTGTCACCCTGCCCTCTGACAAATTACAGAGCTCATTCTGTGTGGTAATGACACACAAATAAATGGGATCTGCGAGGCACGAGATGCATTGCTTCATATTAGAGAGACAGATGGGTTTGTCAAAGAGGGAAAAAAAATGGCAGCTCTGCGTCCTGGAATGTGACACCTGCCAGAGAACATTGGCTGCACTCACTTGTTGTGGATTTCATCCATCACACTGAAACTAACAGAGCAGCATTGAGGAGGTGTTGCATTAACATGACCGCACCTCAGGGGAGAACACTGCACTTCTGCAGAGCTCAAGGTGGAAAGAGGGATAAGTTGGATAGACAAGCTGTTTATTTAGAATTACATTTATTGAAAGAGACAGGGCACATGAGTAAAATATTCCAAGATATAATATTCTTGTGGCTCTTGTCCTGACTAAGCTTAATCTTAAACTAAAATACACACGTGGTCAGATTGTTGGTACCCTTGGTAAATATGATCAAAGAAGGCTGTGGAAATAAATATGCATTGTTAATCCTTTTGATCTATTATTTAAAAAAATCACAAAAATCTAACCTTTCATTGGAGAATAAGAATTTAAAATGGGGGGAAATATCATTATGAAATAAATGTTTTTCTCTAATACACATTGGACACAATTAACGGTACCCTTTTATTCAATACTTTTAGAAACCTCCATTTGCCAAAATAGTATAGGAGTTTTCTCCTATAATGCCTGAATCACTCCAGATCCTTCAGATTCCAAGCTCCATGTTGGTGCTTCTTCTCGTCAGTTCATTCCACTCATTTTCTACAGGGTGCAGGTCAGGGAACTGGAATGGCCATAGCGGAAGCTTGGTTTTGTTCCCAGTGACCCATTTTTGTGTTGTTTTTAAGGTTTGTTTTTGGATTATTGTCCGGTTGGAAGATCCAAACATGGCCCATTATAAGATTTCTAACAGAGTCAGTCACTGTTTGATTTTTTATCTGTTGGTATTTGATAGAATCAGTGATGCCATGTGTCTAAACAAGATGTCCAGGACCTCCAGCAGAAATATAGGCCCACAACATCAAAAATACAGCAGTATATTTCATTGTGCACATGGAGTACTTTTTATCCCTGTGTTCACCAAACCCATCTTCAGTGTTTGCTCTTAAAAAGCTAATTTTTTAGTTACACCTGACCATAGAAGCCAGTCCCATTTGAAGTTCCGGTCGTGTCTGACAACTGAATATGCTGGAGATTATTTTTTGGTGAAAGCATTTTTTCTAATTTGTGAAGCTCAATTATCTTTTGCTGCACGTCAGAAATATATTCTTTGGTTTCTCTCATTGTGATGGGTGATTAATTTGGAATTTGGCCTTTGTTTTGTTTTCCCTCCTATTTATATTTCTGTGAAACAGGAAGCCATGGCTGGATAATTTCATGTTCACAATCACCCTGGAGTGCTCAAAATTGTTAATATGAATGGGAATATATTTCACATATATTTTACTCATAAGAATTTCTAGGGGTACCAGTAAATGTGTCCGTGTATTTGAGAAAAAAAAAAAAAAAAACACATTTATTTCATAATGATATTTCCCCCCCATTTTGAATTCTTATTCTCCAATGGAAGCTTAGATTTGTGTGATTTTTTAAAATAAAAGTTCAAAAGGATTAACAATGCACATTTATTTTCACAGTCTTCTTTGTTCATATTTACCAAGGGTACCAACAATTCTGACCATGTGTGTAATTTCTTATTAATAATAATAATAATAATAATAATAATAATAATAATAATAATAATAATAATAATAATAATAGTCACACATTATTTTAAGGTCCAGTTCTCACCATTAACAAACCATTAACTATGATTTTTTTTTCCTCAATAAACTCAGTGTGCTGCTTATTAATAGTTAGTAAGGTAGTTGTTAAGTTTAGGTATTGGGTAGGATTAGGGATGTAGAATATGGTCATGCAGAATATGTGCTTTATAAGTACTAATAAACAGCTAATATGTTAATAATAGACATGCTAATGAGCACCTAGTTAATAATGAGAATTGGTCCTTATACTAAAGTTTTATAATAATAATAATAATAATAATAATTGATTGATTGATTGTTAAGTTGATTGGGACAGGGGCCCATATTCAGCAGTTCCCTACATTTACTAACTGGATCAAGTTATTTATTTATTTTTCTTTTTATCAAAACAATCATTTGTGACCCGTGCTGGCAAAATGAGTCGGAATGAGCACGGGCTAATCATGAGCTACATGCAAAAAAAGTAAAAAAAATAAATAAATAAATACAGATTTTAGCCGAATTTGAGGTTTTTACAAAAATTAGTTATCATTAAGCCCTCGTCTAGCAATCCCAATGCTCCGAATAGTAATTAAACATATACAGAGTTCTGGCATGAAACTCCAGATGGCGCAGTCCAATAGGTCTAACTCAATCTGACCTAATGACGTCATGGCACAGCTGATTGGTTCTCTCCTGTATCAGTAGCCAATGAGCTCTCTGCTCAGCATTCAAATATATGACTAGTGCTTGTTGTAGCAGTTTCACAGCGTGCTTCAGAAACCCTCCACCTTCCCTAGCTCCACCTGTATAGATCTGCTACGAGTTGATTCATGAATGCTATGGGGGTTATTTCATGTATGTTATATTTGCAGCAGCAGTATTTCTTACATGCTCACAGCAGCATGTTGTGGATGTATTGACAGTAGCAAGTCTTGGTACTTGCTCTGCCGCAGCAGCAGCAGCAGCGTAGCAGATCTATTCCGCCAAGACCAAATACATTAACATTGTCATATACATTACCAGGCCAATCCCTCCAAGAGTTGTCATGATAGAACTAAAATTATCTTTATTTGGACGTTTTCTGAGTTTATGTTAAACAATAAAAGAAAAGAGTGAATCACTTGCTGCTCTTGATTGAACTGCTTTTGTAGTTTTAATTATCAATTTATTTGTAATGAACACACTAAATAGATTTTTACATTTGATTATTTGTCTTACTTGAATTTTAATTTTTTTTTTTTGCATCTGTTCTTATTTATAATAACAAAGTAAAAATTGCTATATTGTGATGATAAATATAGTAATTATTATTTAACTCAATTTTTATATATATTTTTTTATTTTAATTTAACTCGATTGATCGATCAAAATTGAGTTTGCTGACTCTATCGACTTCAAATGGATGTAGCTGTCATTTTTTGTTCGATTCCAACAAATTATACATCATTTTTAAGTTCTTTTAATGGAGAATGTGAAAATAGAAATAACTCATTTGCTCATTGTGACTTATTTTGTCAGCACAAAAGAAAAAATATATATATCTTCAATTAGGGAGGTTTTTTTTTTTTTTTTTAACCTTTTTTTTTTTAAAGCTCTTTTAGTGATTTTCCTTTAAAATGAAAGGAAAATCACTCAAAGTAAAACCATCATATTAATAGGGGGAAAAAACTATAAAAGTCATACATTTTTGTGTGGTAGATGTCCTGCTAAATGCTACAGTTTTGCCAGCTTGTGTGAATAATAACGGGTTTCCATGAGAGGGTGTTGTTCGTGCTGATTTTGGGGGTATATATGTGGAATGACTGTGAAATGGATTAAAACATGGTTAAGATGTGATTAACATCATTATTGTATTGTTATTATGGTAGGGAAAAAAACAATCAAATATGCATAATATTTAATAAACAAAAATCTCAAAGGGTATATGTTATGAAAGACAAATTCTGTGGAAATCAGCAGAACAATCTGCAGAGATCTGTGTGAAAAGATGCTATGTGGGCCTACAAGAAAGAGGAAGAGAGAGAGTTGGTAGCCACAGGGAAGACAATCAGAGAATAAGTACCAGGAAAAATAAAAAGCTTTACAAATGACTAAATGTGTTTAATTAACACTATGTTCCAATGTGTCTTTCTCACCATCCCTGAATAAATAAAGAGGTTTGAGAATAATTAGCTAAACTGCTGGGTGCACCTCTTGGGTTTTTTTTAAGCTGTCATAAAGTCTTAGAAAGGTTTTTGGTCAGCTGGGTTTGGTGAAGGTTGTTATTTCATTAATCATGCTGTTAAGTACATAAAGAGAATTGACTGCACAGGAGAAGAGCACTCGAGGACCTGGGGAGAGATGGCCCTGCTCAAGAATATTAATGAAACGTACAAGCTCTCAGTTATACTGAGGATCTCAGGGTTTAGTTGAGAAACTGATGAGGCGAGACTGGTGTGTTGATGTGGAAGACAGAAGCAATAACAAATGGAGTTTAGTGCAAGTTATTATCCAAGATTGTGAAAAGAGAGCAGAACAGCAAGATGAGACTTTAGAGGACATGACGAGACAGACTCCAGGATTTTTATCTCATGGTAATTTGCTGTATTTCTATGAGACTGAGAGAGGCCGGTGTAGCCAAACTTAAGTGAAATACATTGCCTTGTTCCAGTCGTGCACTAATCCATTTGTAGTCCTTCTGAGAGCTTTTTTGTCTACTGACAGACTGTTGTAGCATAGTCTAATATAATAGCATTGTCAGTGAGGCCCAGCAGTATCAGACAACATTGACAACCTGGGATTCAAAATGTAATTTAAAACCTGGAAATAAACTGGTTTAGTGTTTCTGAATATTTAGAACTAAGAAACAGTATGGTCTAAACTGAAAAAAAAAAAAAAAAAGAAATAAGATATTACACTATTTCTAGGTCTCTATCAAATCAAATGAGCAAATTTGTGACACTGGCTATGTTAACATGTCAAAAAACTTCCATTGATGACCACAAAATACTCCTTGGAACATGCTCAAATAATACTGGGATAACAAATACTTTTCAGTTCCATGCCAGCTTGGGTGCTGCTGTAAGTAGAAGGAGCACACTAAAATCACATCCAACTTTTTCCTGCTAATAATATTATTCTTAAAGAGAAGAAAGTATTAAATTGGCAAAATACAACATAGAAGTACTTTATCTATATTGGTTATTGATTTTTTAACCATACTGTATGCTTAGAAATTATATATAGCTCCCCCCTTTTCAGCGCTGCGCTCCTTGTCTTCTGTCTTCCGTTTGTATTTCCACAGCATTAAGGTATGGTTGTACGAATTTATGAATGAATCGCTCATTTTAAAATCTTCCTTGTCTACTGACATTCGCTTCGAACATTCGTTTCGAACATTACAATGCACAGTAACTTTTATTAACTAAATCCACTTCACCAGTTTATTACTCTTCAACAGTGATGCTATAGAGCTACTATAGAGCAGTTGGGTTATTTTGATTAGGTTAAAAAATAACTAATAAAATATACAGCTAACTAACACAGTAAAACACAATAAAAACATGATAACAATAAAAAACATGATTTTTGAAAATTAAATCTGTTAAATATGTTTTTGCAAAGAAACTCTTCATATCTAAACTGTGTCACAATAGGGGGTCTATTACAAATAAAACACTTGTTTAAGTGTGATAAACTCAAGTAAATACTTATCAACGCTTCACAGATCCCAACTTGTCGCCCAATTGCTTGACAGGGCTTGGAGAGAATTTATTTAAGGTGATTTGTTCATTTCAATAAATAATTCCCAAGGAATTATTCACTAAATAATGAAAAATCTGAGACACTTTATTCAGCCTCATGTCATTCCAAATCCATAATACATTCCTTCTTCTGTGGAGCATAAAAAGAGGTGTTTTGAAGAAACTGTTCAGGCTGTTCTTTGCCATGCATTGCTATACAGTAACCAGGGGCTACCAAGGTAGCATAAAATCATATGACTCATGAGCTGTATTCCAAGTCTCTTGATGCCATATGATAGAAATGTGTGAAAAACAAACCAACTTTGAATGAAATCTCATTAGTTTATTTGAATATGTGTAGTTTTACTCATGGCGAATCACAATCAGTTGCTATTTTTGTTGACATCAAACAAGAAAATATGCACCATACAACTTTCACGGTATGTAAAAGAGCAATGTCTGTAGAATGTCTTCTTTTGTGGTCCATGACAGAAAGTCATACCGGGGTGCGTTTCCCAAAAGCATCGTTAGCTAACTATGGTTGTTAGTTCCATTTAACTCTATTGGTAGCGACGGAACTTGCGACCATAGTTATTTTTGGGAAACGCACTCCAGGTTGGGAAAAACATGAATATGAATAAATGATAACAGACTTTATATTTTTGGGTGAACTATCCCTTAAGTGATTCAGAGAATGACTAAGAACATTTAAATATCTTCTCCGCTCCATTGAAGGAATAATTTTATCCCCACGGGTGTGTCATTTCGTCTAGATTGTACATTGGTCGTAAATTCCCAGAGAAACCAGGGCTAGGTTTAATCTAATGAGCTGTGAAATATTCTTTCTGCCACAGGTGTCCAATCTGTTTGCTCGAGATGAGATCGACGAGATTATCAGTGACCTCATTCCAGTCATGAAGCGAGAGTTTCCACGGCGACCGCCCACAAATGAAAACTTACATGAGTATTTTATGAGCAGAGTGAGGCAGAACCTTCACGTGGTTCTGTGCTTCTCTCCAGTCGGCGAGAGGTTCCGTAATCGAGCTTTGAAGTTTCCTGCTCTCATTTCAGGATGCACCATGGACTGGTTTAGCCGATGGCCCAAAGATGCTCTGATCGCAGGTCAGCAATTTGATACGTCAGACCCATGAATGATCAGTATAACCCAGGGGGAGCCTGAAAATCTGGTGATTCTGATGCCCTAATATATTAAAAATATATCATGTCTAAAATGTGCAGCACATTTTTTGATCGAGTGCATTTACTCGAATATGTGTGCTGGATCAAACAAAAACTAGAATGGAGCAGACTGGTTTGATATAGTGGAAATATTATTCTGCTGTTTCAAACGGTTTTGGCCCCATTTGACCCCATTTGCTTCATGGGTACTCAGAGACATCCAGAGATTTATAACTGTAAATTCCAAGTGAACTGTATATTAGATCTCCCTTGCAGCAGAGGGGAAGAAAAAAAGGACATTTTATTTACAGGGCGAAAAGTCTGTTTCAAACCATTAGGAGCTTTAAAAAATGGTACTGGTGAAGCATTGACTACAAAACAATATCATTTTTTGTGATTTGTATGCTGCTTATGGAAAAAAAAAAGAAAAAATTATTCAAGAGCCCCAGCATCTACAAACAATGTATAAACCACTCAAATCCCAGACCAAATTTACCTGTAAAAATCAACACTCAACACTTATCATGCTAATTGTCTATTCTGAAAATAGTCACCATGATTTATTGTCAGAGTAAATGTGTATGCCTGTACAATTCAATGGAGAAAACAAGTAATTTAGGGACGACACAAAATGTTCCACAAACAACTTAAATCAATCACATTTAAGAGAACATTCTGCTCTGTTAGGACTGGAGGGTTAATGTAGCTGAGAATGAAACAATAATTTAAACATTGAAAGACAATCAAGAAAAGCATCACAGCAATCAGCCATAGCAAAATGAATGTGATTGTAGCTATTACTAGATAAACAGTTTATATGCATATTGTGCAAAGAAATAAGAAAAATATTTTTGTTTCTTTGTTTTTCCTCAGTGTCAGAGCACTTCCTGTCCACGTATGACATAGACTGCACTCCTGAGGTCAAGGGGGAAGTGGTTCAGTGCATGGGCTCTTTTCAGGATGGGGTGGCAGAAAAATGTGCAGATTATTTTCAGAGGTACCGACGTTCCACACATGTCACACCCAAATCCTACCTGTCCTTCATCCATGACTACAAGACTATCTACAAAGAAAAGCACTCAGAGGTTCAGACTCTCGCCGACAGGTCAGTATAATCAGAGACAGAATTATAAGAGCTTAAATTAATATAACAGCTGTAAAACATGTTTTGCATCATATCCTGACTTTGAGGGGTGAATTCACCAAAGATTCACTAAAGTGTCATGCCACTTTTGTGCATTGCATTTATGCAGGAAAAAAAAAAAAACTCATTATAACCAGGTGCTAAACCTCATGTTGAAATAGTGCTGCACTTTGTATATTTGAATAAAGACATTGTCAATCCTTTTAGCTCAAACATGCCACCTTTCTATGTAAATTAAACTACAGATTTCACTTTATGCAAGAACCAGACTATATTTGCCTGGTATTATTACTGTAGTATTACTGACCAAGGAAATGAGATGGTAGATTGGATGCTGTGGCATAATACAATAAAATCCTCTCAAAGTACGCCAGATTGCAGCAATGTTCTGCATCCTCCACAACCTACTGCAATATCTGATATTGTGCTGTGCATGGACCTTTGTGGGTGCATTTGTATTGTTACCCAATTTGCATAATTCATTTAGACCATGCAAATAAACAGCACTATCATCAGGCGCAATTTATTCTTAGTGGATTCCCCCCTGGCTTTCTGTAAAAATTAATTATAGAGTCTGGAACCATGTATCATAGAGTTTAATTTCTAAGTGTATTGTTTTATTAGGATGAACACCGGCCTTCAGAAACTCAAGGAGGCCTCTGAGTCTGTTGCTGCCCTCAGCAAAGAACTGGAGGTGAAGGAGAAAGAACTTCAAATAGCCAATGAGAAGGCTGATATGGTAAATGTGTTAATTATTGTGTACCTCCCAATATAACTTTCAATTCAGTCGGATTACTTCAAAATGTTACTTATTATTTCTAACCATAGTTGGCTGGTAAAGGTCAACAAAACTTTCTCAAAGTCATGGTCAGTTTTAACAAAGGCCCTTCAGGGTGTGTCCACTTCATTCTGTACACGGCTGAGTGCTTGAGTCATCATCCCAAAAATGAAATTTCCAGGCAATATTGAAGTTCTAGGTTTGTTGTACAGGGACAGGAGTACAAAGGCTTATTACTCCAACATGTTTGTGTCCTGGGGACAAAACAAGGGAAAGGATATTTGTCCTTAAAAGAAATAACAGACTACAGGTCTGTAGTTATTTATGACATATTGTGCAGGTCAGCTTGTTCAGATTGACAGTGCACAAGTGCATAGCCTCTTCTTCAGCTTAAACTAGATCAGGGATGTGCAGCTCCGCTCCTGGAGGACCACTGTCCATCAGACTTTAGCTCCATCCCTAATCAAACACACTTGAAAAATCCAACCAAAATCTTTAGGATTGCTTGTAGATTACAAGCAGGTGTGTTTGATTAGGGATGGAAATTAAACTCTGCAGAACAGGTCTAAAATTGCCCATCTTTGCGCTAGATGATGTGTTTTTTTTTCTGCAGACTTTTTAAACTGTTCATACTGACAGGAATTTTCACATGCCAGGTCGCTGTACTGTTGGTTGTTTGTAGGTGTTCCTACTGTTGGATATCAGGGTTCCAGAGAGATGAGGACTCAAGTTGCAGGATAAAATAATATTTATTTGACATGGAGAAACAAGGGCTAGACAGGATCAAGTCCTCACAGCCATTAAAGGGAGAGCAGTCTGCACAGGAGGATAGGAATGACGTTTGATGAGGCAGAGGAACAGCTGGCAATGGTGGCAGGTGAGGCAGAGAGAAGGAGAGAGGGAGATGACAATGGGGGGAACAGCAGCCAGGAAGCTGGGGAAACTGGAGACAAAAAAATAAATGAATAAAATAAAAAGTGAAAAACGAAACTAAACTGAAACTGAAGGTAAACCACCATGGTGAAAGACTTAAAATAAAATTAAAAAAAAATAAAAAAATTAATTAAATATAAATATTAAAGAGCGATGATAAAGAAAAAGAAATAAACAAAAGCAAAAAATAAAAACTAAACTGGATGTGCAAGCGGGAGCTTTTTATTGATTATTCATGAATGAATAAATGTAAAAACACAGTTCAAAAAAAAAAAAAAGAGTGGTAACAGGTGAGGATCAGGCTAGGATTATAATTAACTAACCAGACAGAGTGGGCTGAACAACTGACAGTTAAACACGTGGCTAAACACAACAGAACACAAACACTTTGCACCAAAACACAAAAATTACAGCCATGCGCCCTGAATGAACATAGAGACAAGCACAACTGGACCTATCAAGCCAGTGGGTTGTGGCCATAGCTTTTGGAAATCTGATCACAAATTAAATGTATTGCTGGTAAAAGTCAGATCTCATTTTATTTTGAAAGTAAATTGTTTGTTTGTTTGTTTTTGTGCATTCTTCAGATTAAGAATGCACAAAATTATTTAGATTAATACATTAAAAAATCTCCGCAGTCAGCCCAGCTGCTGAATCTGAAGGCAATAGGCTTTGCCAAAGCAGGGGGTTTCCAAGCATGTTGAAGTTGAACTCTTTTTAATTTGAAATAGTCTTTAAAAACATGGCTCTCATGGCACAAGATGTTGACGCACTTTGATTTTATTTTTATCTTTTAACAATCAATGGCCCTAGGTATTTGTGTTTCTGGCAGTCTTATAGAAATAAATCAGATCTGTGTCATAGATTATTGCAGTAGCTTGTCAGAACTGATACAATCACAGATATCTCACCTTGCAAAAACTGCCATTGATGATCTATTAAAGAAGATCTATGTTGATTGCTGCCCTTCTCTCCAGCTAATATACTAGTAGTCTTTCATTAGACAGGCTCAGAAGATAGTTCTCCATAGTGAGTTTCAGTTACCCTTACCAAAAAGTAGTATACTTCAAGTTTATTTTATTAAGTATACTTAAGTATAGTTCAAGTATATTTTTAAGTATATACTTTTCGTAGTAAGTATACAAATATCAGTGTACTAGTAGTATACTCGTAAGTGTACTATTTCAATACTCCTTGGAACTAAATTAGCCCACTTTCTAGTATATAACATATACTTTTAAGTATCCTTTAAGTATACCAGTAGTAAACTTTGAGTACACAACTAGTTTAAATCAAAGTTTTTAGCTTGCATTGCAACTATACTAAAAGTGAACTAATAGGTATACTGATAGTTTACTAATTAAATACTTGTAGTAGCATTTTTAGTATACTTTGAAGTATATTCTCAGTAAACTACTAGTTTAGTAGTTTTATACTGCAAGTATACTCGTAAGTTACTCGTACTCGTACTCGTAAGTGAACTTTACATCATACTTTAAGTATACTACTATGTCCCTATTTATTAATTTGCATATTTTTTGTTATATGAATATCTGAACATACAAAACATCAAAAGGAAGAACAGGGTATCTACTTGCAAACAAAAACATTTTATTCTAGTTTCATGCATTCTTTTTTTAAACACTTGAATGTGGGTAACACCCAAGCGGCAACCTCCTGGTCTCTCTCCTGAAACCAACACGGAAGTGACTAAAACTGCAATTCATCGACTGGCCGCTAGAGGCTGGCTCCAAAAGGGAGTCAGTCCCATAGACCTCCCATGTTAAAATGCCCAACTTTACAGCAGAAAAAAAATACGTTTACAGCCTGGTACAAAAAGTGGTTTTGGTCTATATAGCTAATTTTGCCCTTCATGACAGCTGTGAGCGGGGTGAATTTTTTTTAGAACTCATCCATTTAAATTATATTAAGCCTTAAAGTTCTGCATAATTAAGGGCGTGGCCACTTGATTGACATGTGGATTGCCGCTTCTGTCACCACCGTCGAGCTAGATGGGCGTGGTTTCAGCAACCAGCTCCCGCCTCTTTGCCCATTTTCGATTATCCGGGAGTGACACGCGGTGACGCGCTGCCAAGATGGCGATAGCTGGCTCCGCCCACTTTGAGCTTCAAAAACGCTCTTCAGAAACCAACGGATGACGTCACAGACACTACGTCCATGTTTTTATACAGTCTATGGTAACACCGTGTCTACACCAGACGTGACAGTTGTCGCATCCAGGATGCATCCAGAGATGACTTGTGCAAACTTGAGGCAGCCAGGTATCCCAGAATGCATTTCGCACCAGTCAGCGAGTGTTAATGGCAGAGGGGGAAACCGCAAAATTGTGTCATGAAATGCCATTCTAAGAGTATTTCAGGCGAGAATGTAGTTGTTTAAAACTCAAATCTGCAGTTTATTTATAAAGATAGCGCCTATTTGATCATTTGTTTCGCTGATTTCGGAGACGTGAGCACCAGGCGATCGCCGGGCACTCAGTGCTCATGTATCCGCATAAAGCAGCCTCACCGCGGCTAGTCCTTCTGACACTTGCCGCTGGCTCTGATGTCTCTGTAGTGGTTAAACATGAGGTAAAAATTGTTTTGGGTATATCTATCAGGCAATCTTTGGTCTCATGAATCTATTATTTCTTTCAGGTCATATTGTTTTGGCTGAGCACAAAGTTATGTATCATAAATTATTTATTTATTAATCGTAATACAGCGCTTACTTTGTTAACGTGACTGAATTTTTTGCTTTTGTCTTTATTTCCTATTACATAAGTCTCATACTTTATACTTGATCATTAAAACTGACATTAAAACAAAAAAGGCAGAGTTGTGCTTGTCATATTTCATTTTATTATACATACAGTGAATCAGAGTATATGTGCACATATTACCTAAACCACATATTACTGTTTTATATTTTGAAGAAAACGAAAAGGCATTGGTGTTTGATATCATTTTGTTTTATTGTAATGCGTATACGCATTGCATGAACCACATTTTTGTGGCTATTAATATTTTAAATGAAACAGAAAAGAGGCAACGCTGTTTGATATAATATTTCGTTTCACTGTAATGTATATGTTCCCTGAACTACATTTTTGCGGCTATTAATATGTTTACATGAAAACAAAAAGAGGCAGTGGTGTTTGATATCGTATTTCGTCGTATTGTAATACAGTGTAGATAACTTAGGCAAGCTGACTGACGTTATCAAGTACGCTGCTGTTCCATTTGCAGAATTACCGGACTTGTGTTCTCCCTTTCGAACTTGCGAAGTACGAACTACCGAGGACGCAAGTCCGAACTTTGCGTACTTGGTATTGAGAAACGGCCAATCATTTGAAATTTGTGTCAGCACGTCATAAATAGAACGCGGCTGCAGTTTTACTGTCGGGGATTTGTCGTGTCGCGCCGCGCCGCTTCCAGTGTAGACAGCACCACTGATTATAATGAGTTCTATTGTACTTTGTCGGTGTAGACACGGTGTAAGTTTCATAAATAAAAAATAAAGAAATAACATTTTGAACAAAAAGCTGAAAAAAGACTATGAATTGGATTCAGAATGATAATCAAAACGTAGATGGAGTCGATCAAAACCCCAAAGCTTGAAAGTCATTATTATCGCTTCATTGGTCGACATTTATATTTTAATGTTACACAGTTTTGAAGCTGTTTTATGTCTGATGATCCTGTGGAAGCATCTATTGTTTCGGTTTCTTCTTCACTTGTGTTTTTTTTGGAAATTCTGTATAGAAGATGTGTACTAGCGCCCCCTACCATATAACAATGAAAACACGGATTCTAGGAGCACAAGTATAGCTCAAATATATTTAGACTTTTTCTAAGTATAATTCAAGTATACTTAGTAACGAAGCGTGACTTTTGAACCTAGGCCCTCTCCCTCTCCCTTCCTGGGGGGAAAAAACAAACTACCAGCCTAGCTTACGGTCATGCGGTGTCATCTTTGATAATTCCTAATCTAGTTTTAAGGCGGTCACACACCGGACGAGAAGCGCAGTGCTGCGTTGCACCACGTCTGGACACCGGCGGCACCACCAGCGACTGTCCGAGGATCCCAGCTGCTCAGGGCGCTGTTCACAATCCAGCCGCGCCACAGAACGCCACTCACATAGTTTTCCATTAAATTACATTATATTTGTCCCAAATTATTTTTAATGTATATAATGACTTCATCCTTGGCTGGGAGATTATGTATTGTGCATTTTTCAGCTAAAAGTTTTTTCACAGAAACGTCTTTCTGTGGCACTAATAATGCCCGTGCTTCTTATAATAAGTAAGAGGAATGCCTATACTATAGACTGCAATAGATCGCACTTTCTCATTCCGTTTGCGCTGTTATTTCAGTCACCGAATTTCAAACTGTTTGACACATTTGCTCAGTCTTTAAGCGAACTTTAAACTGTTTGGAGGATAGATTAAAGGTTTTGAACTTCCATCTTGAACTGAACGCGCCGCGTCTGGTGTGCAAGCGAGATCCTCTAGACGCGGCATGGGGCGGCGTTCCTCGTCCGGTGTGCGACTGCATTTCACAGCACAGCGACAGCGACTGATATCACCA